>CM060925.1:415861813-417061813 GCA_030737875.1 Allium sativum | reverse complement strand
AGGAGTATGTTACAATTGATGTGAAAATCCCTAATTTGATTTAGGGTTTGGTATCTTAAAAATGAATACAAAATTTTTGGAATGAGAAGTCGTACCCAAAATGTGACCCCTAGGGTCTTATTAATAGAAAATTTGGGTCCCCTCTGTAGCGATTATGTGGGAAGCCTCACTTTTGCATCAACCTCTGGGTTTCGGCCCATGTCAGCGCCTTCTGGCTTCGGTACTGGCTTTAATCCCTCATCATATGCACTTATTGGTGTCGCCTTCAAGCAATGATGTCGATGCCACTTCCTTTCGGTCCCAGCTTCATGCTCAGTGTACTTACTTTCGGTATCGTCTTCATGCTTCAACCTTATTTCTCTTGGTGTCCGCTTTATGTATTTTCCTTCATTCTTTGGTCTCGACACCAAGCTAGCTACTCATTGCATGTTGGTGTCAGCAACGTGCCTCCATTCTTCGGTGTTGACACCAAGCTAACTGCTCACTACATGTTGGTGTCAGCAACGTGCCTTCATTGCCTTCTTTTCTTGGTTTCGGCTTCATATTTCAAATCTTACTATTTTGGTGTTGGCTTCGTTTATCATTCCAAGTTCTCAGTATCTGCTCCACTTGTTATAAATCCACTTCCTGGTGCCGGCTCAACTCCTATCCTTTTCTTTTCGGTGTTGGCTCTACTGTCTCTTCATTTGTACTTAGTATTGGCTCTCTCGTTTTTCAATCCCGCTTCTTTGGTTTCGACTTCGTGTTACTGGGCTGCAAAAATTGGTGTCGGTTCAGCTGCCCTCAAAGCCTTTTCTTCTTGATTTCAGTTTTGTTACCTGAAACCATTTGTTTTCAATACCGTCTTCTGGTTTCGTAGCTTACCCTTCTTTACATTTGATTAATGCAAACTTCAGTGGTAACATTTAGACCCCCAGTATAAATAGGCTTTTGTTCTTTAGGACGAAAATCCTATGATTCCTACACTGGCTCCCGGTAACTTGAGAATCATTAGAGTAATTTTATGTTATATGTTTTGTATAATCCACAATAACGACATAAGATAAAATATTAAATTTTCTCATATGGCAGTATTGGAGTTTAAACCCCAAATTATGAACTTTTTACGAGTTTAAATATATAATGCGTGAACCCAATAATGTATCCACGTGGGACCTTTATATGAAATTTAGAGATTTGGGACCTTTTTCCGTTAATAGAAATAGGAAATCCAAGATTTTAATCTAGGTATTTATTATCAAGAGTCCATTCTTGATTACGTAGGATTGTAAACCCAAAATCCGTACTTGGACAATTGCAATAGAAATCCAGAAATCCACTTCTGTCGTTATAAAATCGGAACCCGTATTCGCGTACTTTGGACAGAAGACCAAAAATCACTTTTGGAAATAATAGAAATCCAGAAACCTAGATTTAGGTATTTAAAATAGATGATCACAAATCCACTTCTGGAAATAATAGGAATTCTGAAACCCATATTTGGGTATTTATAATAAAAGACCAGAAATCCACTTCTGGAAATAATAGAAATCCTGAAATCTAGATTTGGGTATTTATAATAGAAGACCAGAAATCCACTGCTGGAAATAATAAAAATCCCGAAACGTAGATTATGGTTTTTATAATAGAAGACCAGAAATCCACTTCTGGAAATAACATAAATCCCGAAACCCAGGTTCGGGTATTTATAATAGAAGACCGGAAATCCACTTCTAGAAATAATAGAAATCCTGAAACCCAGATTCAGGTATTTATAATAGAAGACCAGAAATCTACTTCTGGAAATAACGGAAAGCACGAAACCCAAATTATGGTATTTATAATAGATGACCAGAAATCCACTTCTGGAAATAATAGGAATCCTGAAACCCATATTCGGTTATTTATAATTGAAGACTAGAAATCCACTTTTTGGAAATAATAGAAATATCGATTCAGGTATTGAAGCTTTGACACCCATTTTGGGATTGTTCTTTGAAAAAGAGGCAGGGCGTGCCTTAAGTGCTTCCTTTGAGCTTTCGTTCCCTTCTGTTGGATGAGATGTAAGCAGAGGTCGGGCGTGCTTTAAGTGCTCCCTTTGAGCTTTCCTTCCCTTCTATGGGATGAGACATAAGCAGAGATAGGGTGTGCTCAATTTTAGAGCAGAGGCAGGAAGTGCTTAGTCGAAGAAGAGACAGGGCGTGCTTTAAGTGCTCCATTTGAGCTTTCGTTCCCTTCTACGGGAGGAGGCATAAGCAAAGGTAGGGTGTACTCATATTTGGAGTAGAGTTAGGATGTGCTTAGTTAAAGAAGTGGCAGGGCGTGCTCATCTTTAGAGCAGAGGGAGGGCATGCTTTAAGTGCTCCCTTTGAGCTTTCGTTCTCTTCTGCGGGATGAGACATAAGCAGGGGTAGGGCGTGCTCATCTTTAGAGCAGAGACGGGATGTGCTTAGTCAAAGCAGAGGCCGAGTATGCTCATCATTGAGCAGAGACAAGGCATGCTTTAAGTGTTTAGATGCTCTGGACTTCCAATTCTAGCGCGGATAAAGGCTTACTCTTTTAATGCTTTAACCTGATCCTTTCGGGTTTAGGTGCGGCTAAAGACTTACACACCATCTCCCATTAGGAGATGCCTTGCCCTGGCCATCTTGGCATGGACAAGGGTTTACCATTGTAGGTAGCTTTACCCATTTTGGATAGTTCCTGATTTTAAGGAGTATTCATATCCCGACCATGTAGGCATTCTTAAGAAAATCTTCTTTTATCCATTTACCATTGAAAATATGGTCTTAAGTGTTCCACATTCCATGTTCTAGGTACTGGATCACTATTTGGTTAACAAAGTTGATATGTACCGGGCATGAGTTCTTGATGAATGATCAAGGGTCCATCCTAGCTTGGACTAAGGGGTCCGTCTGCAGGATCCTTAGTATTTGTCATTACCCTTCGTAAGACTAAGTCTACCTTTCTGAATGTTCTAGTGCTTACTCTCGAGTTATAGTACTTAGTGATTTTTCTTTGATATTTGGTTGTTCTAATAGTAGCTTCATCCATTAACCCTTGGATTAGGTCTAAAGATTATTTTTTCAACTCTTGATTCAGATTAAACGCATAAGTTATTCTTCTGTGTGAAGGAATTTCAACTTCAATTGAAAGCATGCCTCACATTTGTATGTTAGAGAATATGGAGTGCGTCCCGTTGTTGTTTTAGCAGAAGTTCTATATGCCCAAAATACCAATGGCAACTCATCTGCCCAATTTCGCTTAGCTTGATTTAGCCGTTTCTTCAAGATTGTCTTTATGGTTTTATTTGCAGCTGAAACGACCCGCAAATCCGTGCTATCTGAGTTGACTAAAAACACCACACGTCCAACTCAAATAACACAGAAATACGACTCATTATTAGAAAGAAGTTAGAGGATGAGAAATAGAAAGAAAGAAATATTAGAATAGAAGAAAACGAAGATCACAAACTCACAGCGGAACGAATAAAATATATTATATAACATAAGCTTTGAAATACAAATCTGTTTTGTACATAAATACATACCATCATCGGAGTACACATAACATTTTGATTCAGCGGAAGTAACTCTAAATAACTAACGTTGAAGCCTCCTGCTTCAAGCTCCTCCAAGTGTATCCGTAAAAGCCTGAAACACTTGACTGCCCGTACAAATTTGGGCACCCAAGAGTTTAGGGAAAACAAAACAAAATAAACTCTGGGTCAGTCATGGGACTGGTGTGAGTAAACTCCAACCACTTGTTTAACTTTAAAAACTCTTTTCGAAAGAAAAGATAATAGTAAGACCAGCCCACACATAAACACGGACGGTTTTTATCTTACTATAACCCAAAACACTTTGATATCAAATCCAGTGATATTATACTAATGTCTACCTCAAATAAATAACCAGATAGCAGAACGCTTGCATCTCACGCTCCACATATATATTATAAAATCAAAACCCGCATGGCGCTTATTGGAGATTGGATTTCCAACATGACAAGGTATGGAACCACCTTCCGACTGTGTATCTCTAGAGAGGAATACACTGGGTTCAACAAGAACATCTTGCAACCCGGCCCACACATGACCGACCACTCATTTCGCTTGAGTGTATCGAATGTATATCACCAACGGTTGGACTCAAACCACCGTTTCCCGAATGGGCAGAATCGATAGATTTAGAAACAAAAGGAATTTCTCTAGATAGGTGATTATACACCCTAATGGGTGCGACCCACATAGCCATGTTGCCTGCCCGATTTTTGTCCTTTCCCGGTTGTTGAGGCCTGAGGCTACGCATACTTACCATTCATTGATAGCACAATCACTTTGAATGCCACATTGTCAGATCCGTTAATCACTAGTTAAGTTTGCACAAATATTCTGGATATTATGCTAAGGGATAAATCCGTTGCAACCATATATATTCATACAGACCAACCCATTTGATCATTGGAAATACTCTGTCAGACATCCGTCCATTTACGTTCGTTCTGGGATTGAACGAAACCGAAGGCACTATTTCTATAAATAGAAAAGCCCTTGCACTTTACTCCGTCTTCAATATATTCAGCATACTTGGTTCGCAACGCAAATGCCGATACGGAGTGGTTCTTCGGATAATAATCCAACCGGTCTCTCCATATTGACAACGATGGTCAAAAACTTCGATAGTCTGTGATTTAACTATCGAATAAAAACAAGTGTTCATCCAACATATCAAACAAATCACTGGGCTCTTTAATTAATATTTCATTAATTAAATCTCTTCTATATTCTCTTATCAATATTTGTTAACCAAATATTTCAATAATCATCTCGGCCTCTTATGTCATTTGGAAAACGTTTCCAGACATTAACTTCTTTTATTTTCTATATATTAGAAAATATCTCTATTTGCAATTGGAAACAATTCCAATCACTTATCTCCTATCCCTTTTTGTTTACAACATTCGATTTTTATATTCACTTTACTATCGAATTCAATACGTCGATACAATGATTTCAAATTATCAAAATATCTTAAAAATATTCTAACTCCTTAAATTTCCGGAAAATTTCGCCATAACCTCCCCTGTATCGGGAGCATCGGGAAATTTCAAATAGCTTCCCGGTATCTTCCTCAATCAAAAAGAAAAGGGAAAAGCCAAGCGGCTTGCCGATACGGCGCATAAAACCCATATATGAATTTAAACATGTACCTTATTGTCGAGCACATAAATTTCAATCTTCATATACTTCATATCCAACCTGCTTACACATATTCATCTGTTTTCAATTCAATTCAATACCATCTAATCGTTTGAATTCAGTTTCGCCATTTATTCTTTAAATCGGCCATTTTGCCTATTTTACTCCTTCGTTTGAACATAGCATGTTCAAATAAAATGTTTAACTCGCTCACGACCAAATTGAATTTCAATTTCAATTTTAGTTCCCCTTTGATTCCGAATATAAATTTTCAAATCGAATTCACTTATTCAAACCCCAATATCCCTTCGAAATCTTATTAACTAATTTCTATTTCAAATTAGTTCGTTCTATTCAAAGTCAAAAACCTGATTTCTGTTTCAAAATCATATTCATTTACACAACTTGAATTCACATATACTTTACAACTCAACCCCGAAATTTTCTAAATAGAACTTCGGATTTTATTTGCTTAAAATCCTTTTATAACATTAAAATAAACCATTATGGTTTTGAAACGATTCTGGCGCTGTTTTTCTGAAAATTTGATTTTGACATAACTCAAAATCTATACGACGAAATCCAGATTTTTCTCCTTCATTAGAAAACTATTATCAAACCGGTCCTGACGTTTCTTGTTTCGAAGAATTCCGACTTCAATCGAGTTCTATATATTCAATTGAAGTTCAAATTGCTATTTTACGAACTGCAGCGCTGCGGCGAGTTCGTTTTAATTATATTTATAAATATAAACTTTTAAACTTCGTTTTAAAATGAATTCAACTCCACTTTTATATATATATTCATATATATTTCAAATTCCATTTGAATTTTTACATTTCAAATTCCATAGTTTTAAATCCTGTATTCAAATCCCCTTTGAAACCCTTTATTCGAATTCCATTTCAAATTCCTTATTCGAATTCCATTTCAAATCCTCTATTCGAATTCCCACCTTAATTCAACTCCTTTTTGAACTTCTATATTTGAATTTCATACTTGAATTTAAATATCCAAACTTCATTTAAATTTCTATTTGAAATTCTAAATGTTTCAAATTCCATTTGAACTTCTATATTCCAATTTCTATATTTGAATTCTATTGAAATTCAAATATTCAACTCCTTTTTAAATTCTATATTCAAAATTCCATAGTTTTAAACCCATTTGAATTTCATATTCAAATCCCATAGATTAAATTCCATTTGAATTCAATTTGAATCTCTTATATTCAAATTCCATTTTCCATTTCCGACCCCATTTGAATTTCTAATATTCAAATTTATTTTCAATACCATTTGAATTTCTAATATTCAAATTCACTTGAATTCCCTTGAATTCAAATTCCATTTCAAACTATTTGGATTTCCTATTTTGAAATCCTATTTGAAATTCCATTTCCCATTCTACTTTGAAATCCTATTTTCAAAGTTTATTTCAAATTCTATTTTGAAATCTCATATTCAAATTTCTACTTGAATTTTCTGTGTTCAATTCCATGTTCAAATTCAACACTTGAATTTCTATTTCAAATCTCAATTCAAATTTCATATTTAAATTCCATTCAAATCTCTGTTCAAATTTCACATTTGAATTTCTCCTTTGAAATGCTATATTTCAAATTCTATTTAATTCTTCTTTGAAATTCTATATTTTCAAATTCTATTTTTGAAATTCTTCTTTGAAATTCTATATTTTCAAATTCTATTTTGAAATTCTTCTTTGAAATTCTATTTGAATTTTCTTTATTCGAATTCCTTTGAACTCAAATTTTATTTAATTCTAATTTCGTCTATTCAAATTCTATTTGAACTTTTAATTGAATTTCTAATATTCAATCTCCTCTTAAAATTCAAATATTTAAACTTCTTTTAAAAATTCAAATGTTATACTCAAATTTCATTTGAGTTATATATTTAAAAATTCCATTTCACATCCTACTTGAAATTTCATTTCAAATTCCAATTTTCACGCTTGTATTTCTATTTTCGAATTATCAAATGATAATTCTTTTTCACTTCATTTATAACTTCGTTATAAAAGAACTATTTATAAACTTCGCTTATAAAGAAACTACTTGTTTTATTTTTCAAAAACAAGTTTAAATCTTTATTTCCTTTTAAAAATTCAAATTCTATTTAAAATAGAATTTTCCCTTTAAAATCTCCAATATCCTTTTTACGATATTTTTAAAGATCATTACTTAAGCCCAGTGATAAAACACACAAAGCAACCAATTATTTATTTTTCTAACACATCATATATAAAAATGTATATGCAAACAAATAAACAAACAGATAATATATTTTTGAGGAATCCAGTTGGATTCCTCCAACCTGTTTTCCTGCATCCACAGATGTTAGCACATAAATAATACCCATTCTGCTTCGTGGCAGAATATCGCGGTATAGAAGGTCATCCACTAATCATAGCGTGGGGCGTATAGGGTAATCATCCGCTATGAAACTGCGGGCATCCGCTAATGAGACTGCGGGAATTCAACCAATCAATCAACCCAATATATATATATATATATATATATCCTAAATAACTAATATATATAAACAACCAGAAAACATTCACACAAGCAACAGACAAATATTTTTTAACGAAATAAAAATAATTAGAAATAAAAGGTGAGTGAGATTTACTCACCTTAATTTTCCTTTGCTGAATATCCATCTAATTTCCATATCGGCTACGAACTACTTGAGTTGAATATGCCTTGTACCTATAGTTGTTTGATTTAATTTATCGATTAAAAATTATTAATATCGATTAAGCTCTTATTCATTTAAATTACCCATTAACATAAATTATTCTAAGTAATTTAAATTTTGAAAAAGACGTATACCTCAATGCTTGAACTACTACGAAGCCAACTCAACCCACGTCGATCAACTACGGAGTAATTCTTCACGAATCAGCAATCATACTTGCTGCAAATCAGTCCAAAAACTCCGCTCCATCCTATTCGGCATTCCATCGAACACCTCGTTAACATTCCCCCGATCACACTGCTTAACCTCTCAACCATAGTTCATTACTCCAGTCCCAAAATCACAGAACGGAACCTCCAATTCACACTGCCAAACCCCAAATAGCTCAAAAAAAAAAAAATCACCATCAGCTTACTATGTTATATCATACAGACAAACTCCATCCCTTCTCAAACAACAACTCCCTCAATTTCCAAACTGTCGAACTCCACTCACCATGAATCAACATCAGTAAATCACGCTCCACCTACATGTACTCAAACCCGCATCAGTCTCCACTGCATCGGTTTACAACACCCTGATACCCCTTCGAACCCCATGGAACTGCACCCCCGTACCAGCGTCGCCCCCCCTAATTTCCAACTTGGTGACGTCGCTCAACATCAGACAATCCCAAATCGCACTAGTACAGTCGCTCCTTTCCAAATCCGCTCACCTAGGTCGATATCCCCTTTTGAACTCAGCGGCAACTCATGACCGAACATCACTTTGAACTCCATTTTCTCAACGCGAGCTCCTCTATTGAGGTTCAGGTGACCGACGGCTTCAAATGGCGGTTGTCTCGATCCCTTTTTTTTTTTTCCGGTGAATGATTTTTGATTTTTGAAAGAAGAGGAAATTTTGATTTCGTTCTTCTGTGGCTTGTGGAGGAAAACAATGAAGCTTTTATTTTGTGAATTAACGGAGAGGGTGTGATGTATTTATAGTCGAAAGAAAGGAGACAGAAGTACCTATTTCATTAAATTCGTGTTTTGCTTTCAAGACAAGGAGGAAACAATAAATTCAGCTCAAGAAAATAGGTTAGGTTTGCGTTAAATGAAGTATAGGTCTGCGATAGGAGGAGAGGTCGGCTGAAAAACACTGATTGGAATTTTATTTGATTAGATAACTAAAATATCTTGCGGTACCCTTATTCGAAAATCAGAACCGCTATTTTAACGCAACCATTGTTATTTCAACAGTTTAACACCATTCTGAACTAACCGAATATATTTTAAATTTAAATGTATATAGAATAATCATTTTAAATAGATATAAAATAATTTAAATTTATAAACAAATAAATTTCTCGATAATATATTAATACCATTATCGATTACATTCACATAGAATTTTATTATCTGAACTGTTTTGATTCAATTCTAACTTCGAATTCAATATATCTCGTATTACGGTAATTAGATTTATAATTCAATATGAAAATCGATTTATATTATCAGCTCAATATTTAAAATAATATTAAATATTTAAAATAAACCGACCAGAAAAATCTGGGTCGTTACATTCTTCCCCCCTTAAAATAATTTCGTCCTCGAAATTGTTAAGTTAGGAAAAATGGTACTAATTCATTACTTTTCAAAATCTCACTTATGTTGAAACTCAACTCCTCATATTTCAACAAATTAACTCCAACCAAAACTTTTGGTCTTCGCCCATTTAATTCGAATGATCTATGATCAATCCATTTATATCCAATCTATATTCCAATAAACCTATTCAAATTGATTCTAATCAATTCATTCACTTCGACCCATTTAACTTGCTTAAGTTAAATTTAAATTCCAGAATTCAAATCCCTGGGTTTTTCTTTTCAAATTCTTTTGAAATCCTATAAATATATATTTAATTCCATTTCAAATTCAAAACATTTGAATATTCAAACCAATTTGTTTTCTTTCCAACAAATTTCCATCAAAACTTTCTAAGGTAGCAATCCATCACTTAGAAACTCGAAAATGAACACTGATGATGTTGCAATCATCATCAGAATTATTTCCCAGCGACTGAAGTGAGTTTAGTGCCTTGTTATTTCAAAATCCATGATTTTCTTTCAAATCCTTTAAAACAAATCTATATTATTTTAATATACTTTGAAAAATATTTTTCAACTTCCCAGGATTTTGAATTCTTAATTCTAATTCTGAATCCAATTCTAATTCATCCCATTCGTATATTTAATTCATATACAAGTTCTATTTGGTTATATATAACCATTTCAATTTTTTTTTTTTTTTTATTTGATTATAAAATCAACATCCAACACATCCATATAATAATAATTCTAGAAAATTATTCTTTCTATATCAAAATAGAAATTTGAGGTAAAATTATTTCATTCACCCTCTTGAAAACAATATCATGTTCAATTTTCTGTTCAAGCGTTTAGAAATTCCTATCGACTTCGTGGCGTCCCACGATTCGACCAGAATTCATAAACCACTCAACAGACTAGCCAACACAATATAAAACAATTTTTATATTAATAACAAATACGCTCTCTCGTATCTATACACTCAACTCATTCTAGGGTGCTACTGACCCTATCTCTAACGAGCACATCCCACACAAGCCTAGGTATTCGCTCAACCTAAGCTCTGATACCAACTGAAACGACCCGCAAATCCGTGCTATCTGAGTTGACTAAAAACACCACACGTCCAACTCAAATAACACAGAAATACGACTCATTATTAGAAAGAAGTTAGAGGATGAGAAATAGAAAGAAAGAAATATTAGAATAGAAGAAAACGAAGATCACAAACTCACAGCGGAACGAATAAAATATATTATATAACATAAGCTTTGAAATACAAATCTGTTTTGTACATAAATACATACCATCATCGGAGTACACATAACATTTTGATTCAGCGGAAGTAACTCTAAATAACTAACGTTGAAGCCTCCTGCTTCAAGCTCCTCCAAGTGTATCTGTAAAAGCCTGAAACACTTGACTGCCCGTACAAATTTGGGCACCCAAGAGTTTAGGGAAAACAAAACAAAATAAACTCTGGGTCAGTCATGGGACTGGTGTGAGTAAACTCCAACCACTTGTTTAACTTTAAAAACTCTTTTCGAAAGAAAAGATAATAGTAAGACCAGCCCACACATAAACACGGACGGTTTTTATCTTACTATAACCCAAAACACTTTGATATCAAATCCAGTGATATTATACTAATGTCTACCTCAAATAAATAACCAGATAGCAGAACGCTTGCATCTCACGCTCCACATATATATTATAAAATCAAAACCCGCATGGCGCTTATTGGAGATTGGATTTCCAACATGACAAGGTATGGAACCACCTTCCGACTGTGTATCTCTAGAGAGGAATACACTGGGTTCAACAAGAACATCTTGCAACCCGGCCCACACATGACCGACCACTCATTTCGCTTGAGTGTATCGAATGTATATCACCAACGGTTGGACTCAAACCACCGTTTCCCGAATGGGCAGAATCGATAGATTTAGAAACAAAAGGAATTTCTCTAGATAGGTGATTATACACCCTAATGGGTGCGACCCACATAGCCATGCTGCCTGCCCGATTTTTGTCCTTTCCCGGTTGTTGAGGCCTGAGGCTACGCATACTTACCATTCATTGATAGCACAATCACTTTGAATGCCACATTGTCAGATCCGTTAATCACTAGTTAAGTTTGCACAAATATTCTGGATATTATGCTAAGGGATAAATCCGTTGCAACCATATATATTCATACAGACCAACCCATTTGATCATTGGAAATACTCTGTCAGACATCCGTCCATTTACGTTCGTTCTGGGATTGAACGAAACCGAAGGCACTATTTCTATAAATAGAAAAGCCCTTGCACTTTACTCCGTCTTCAATATATTCAGCATACTTGGTTCGCAACGCAAATGCCGATACGGAGTGGTTCTTCGGATAATAATCCAACCGGTCTCTCCATATTGACAACGATGGTCAAAAACTTCGATAGTCTGTGATTTAACTATCGAATAAAAACAAGTGTTCATCCAACATATCAAACAAATCACTGGGCTCTTTAATTAATATTTCATTAATTAAATCTCTTCTATATTCTCTTATCAATATTTGTTAACCAAATATTTCAATAATCATCTCGGCCTCTTATGTCATTTGGAAAACGTTTCCAGACATTAACTTCTTTTATTTTCTATATATTAGAAAATATCTCTATTTGCAATTGGAAACAATTCCAATCACTTATCTCCTATCCCTTTTTGTTTACAACATTCGATTTTTATATTCACTTTACTATCGAATTCAATACGTCGATACAATGATTTCAAATTATCAAAATATCTTAAAAATATTCTAACTCCTTAAATTTCCGGAAAATTTCGCCATAACCTCCCCTGTATCGGGAGCATCGGGAAATTTCAAATAGCTTCCCGGTATCTTCCTCAATCAAAAAGAAAAGGGAAAAGCCAAGCGGCTTGCCGATACGGCGCATAAAACCCATATATGAATTTAAACATGTACCTTATTGTCGAGCACATAAATTTCAATCTTCATATACTTCATATCCAACCTGCTTACACATATTCATCTGTTTTCAATTCAATTCAATACCATCTAATCGTTTGAATTCAGTTTCGCCATTTATTCTTTAAATCGGCCATTTTGCCTATTTTACTCCTTCGTTTGAACATAGCATGTTCAAATAAAATGTTTAACTCGCTCACGACCAAATTGAATTTCAATTTCAATTTTAGTTCCCCTTTGATTCCGAATATAAATTTTCAAATCGAATTCACTTATTCAAACCCCAATATCCCTTCGAAATCTTATTAACTAATTTCTATTTCAAATTAGTTCGTTCTATTCAAAGTCAAAAACCTGATTTCTGTTTCAAAATCATATTCATTTACACAACTTGAATTCACATATACTTTACAACTCAACCCCGAAATTTTCTAAATAGAACTTCGGATTTTATTTGCTTAAAATCCTTTTATAACATTAAAATAAACCATTATGGTTTTGAAACGATTCTGGCGCTGTTTTTCTGAAAATTTGATTTTGACATAACTCAAAATCTATACGACGAAATCCAGATTTTTCTCCTTCATTAGAAAACTATTATCAAACCGGTCCTGACGTTTCTTGTTTCGAAGAATTCCGACTTCAATCGAGTTCTATATATTCAATTGAAGTTCAAATTGCTATTTTACGAACTGCAGCGCTGCGGCGAGTTCGTTTTAATTATATTTATAAATATAAACTTTTAAACTTCGTTTTAAAATGAATTCAACTCCACTTTTATATATATATTCATATATATTTCAAATTCCATTTGAATTTTTACATTTCAAATTCCATAGTTTTAAATCCTGTATTCAAATCCCCTTTGAAACCCTTTATTCGAATTCCATTTCAAATTCCTTATTCGAATTCCATTTCAAATCCTCTATTCGAATTCCCACCTTAATTCAACTCCTTTTTGAACTTCTATATTTGAATTTCATACTTGAATTTAAATATCCAAACTTCATTTAAATTTCTATTTGAAATTCTAAATGTTTCAAATTCCATTTGAACTTCTATATTTGAATTCTATTGAAATTCAAATATTCAACTCCTTTTTAAATTCTATATTCAAAATTCCATAGTTTTAAACCCATTTGAATTTCATATTCAAATCCCATAGATTAAATTCCATTTGAATTCAATTTGAATCTCTTATATTCAAATTCCATTTTCCATTTCCGACCCCATTTGAATTTCTAATATTCAAATTTATTTTCAATACCATTTGAATTTCTAATATTCAAATTCACTTGAATTCCCTTGAATTCAAATTCCATTTCAAACTATTTGGATTTCCTATTTTGAAATCCTATTTGAAATTCCATTTCCCATTCTACTTTGAAATCCTATTTTCAAAGTTTATTTCAAATTCTATTTTGAAATCTCATATTCAAATTTCTACTTGAATTTTCTGTGTTCAATTCCATGTTCAAATTCAACACTTGAATTTCTATTTCAAATCTCAATTCAAATTTCATATTTAAATTCCATTCAAATCTCTGTTCAAATTTCACATTTGAATTTCTCCTTTGAAATGCTATATTTCAAATTCTATTTAATTCTTCTTTGAAATTCTATATTTTCAAATTCTATTTTTGAAATTCTTCTTTGAAATTCTATATTTTCAAATTCTATTTTGAAATTCTTCTTTGAAATTCTATTTGAATTTTCTTTATTCGAATTCCTTTGAACTCAAATTTTATTTAATTCTAATTTCGTCTATTCAAATTCTATTTGAACTTTTAATTGAATTTCTAATATTCAATCTCCTCTTAAAATTCAAATATTTAAACTTCTTTTAAAAATTCAAATGTTATACTCAAATTTCATTTGAGTTATATATTTAAAAATTCCATTTCACATCCTACTTGAAATTTCATTTCAAATTCCAATTTTCACGCTTGTATTTCTATTTTCGAATTATCAAATGATAATTCTTTTTCACTTCATTTATAACTTCGTTATAAAAGAACTATTTATAAACTTCGCTTATAAAGAAACTACTTGTTTTATTTTTCAAAAACAAGTTTAAATCTTTATTTCCTTTTAAAAATTCAAATTCTATTTAAAATAGAATTTTCCCTTTAAAATCTCCAATATCCTTTTTACGATATTTTTAAAGATCATTACTTAAGCCCAGTGATAAAACACACAAAGCAACCAATTATTTATTTTTCTAACACATCATATATAAAAATGTATATGCAAACAAATAAACAAACAGATAATATATTTTTGAGGAATCCAGTTGGATTCCTCCAACCTGTTTTCCTGCATCCACAGATGTTAGCACATAAATAATACCCATTCTGCTTCGTGGCAGAATATCGCGGTATAGAAGGTCATCCACTAATCATAGCGTGGGGCGTATAGGGTAATCATCCGCTATGAAACTGCGGGCATCCGCTAATGAGACTGCGGGAATTCAACCAATCAATCAACCCAATATATATATATATATATATCCTAAATAACTAATATATATAAACAACCAGAAAACATTCACACAAGCAACAGACAAATATTTTTTAACGAAATAAAAATAATTAGAAATAAAAGGTGAGTGAGATTTACTCACCTTAATTTTCCTTTGCTGAATATCCATCTAATTTCCATATCGGCTACGAACTACTTGAGTTGAATATGCCTTGTACCTATAGTTGTTTGATTTAATTTATCGATTAAAAATTATTAATATCGATTAAGCTCTTATTCATTTAAATTACCCATTAACATAAATTATTCTAAGTAATTTAAATTTTGAAAAAGACGTATACCTCAATGCTTGAACTACTACGAAGCCAACTCAACCCACGTCGATCAACTACGGAGTAATTCTTCACGAATCAGCAATCATACTTGCTGCAAATCAGTCCAAAAACTCCGCTCCATCCTATTCGGCATTCCATCGAACACCTCGTTAACATTCCCCCGATCACACTGCTTAACCTCTCAACCATAGTTCATTACTCCAGTCCCAAAATCACAGAACGGAACCTCCAATTCACACTGCCAAACCCCAAATAGCTCAAAAAAAAAAAATCACCATCAGCTTACTATGTTATATCATACAGACAAACTCCATCCCTTCTCAAACAACAACTCCCTCAATTTCCAAACTGTCGAACTCCACTCACCATGAATCAACATCAGTAAATCACGCTCCACCTACATGTACTCAAACCCGCATCAGTCTCCACTGCATCGGTTTACAACACCCTGATACCCCTTCGAACCCCATGGAACTGCACCCCCGTACCAGCGTCGCCCCCCCTAATTTCCAACTTGGTGACGTCGCTCAACATCAGACAATCCCAAATCGCACTAGTACAGTCGCTCCTTTCCAAATCCGCTCACCTAGGTCGATATCCCCTTTTGAACTCAGCGGCAACTCATGACCGAACATCACTTTGAACTCCATTTTCTCAACGCGAGCTCCTCTATTGAGGTTCAGGTGACCGACGGCTTCAAATGGCGGTTGTCTCGATCCCTTTTTTTTTTTTTCCGGTGAATGATTTTTGATTTTTGAAAGAAGAGGAAATTTTGATTTCGTTCTTCTGTGGCTTGTGGAGGAAAACAATGAAGCTTTTATTTTGTGAATTAACGGAGAGGGTGTGATGTATTTATAGTCGAAAGAAAGGAGACAGAAGTACCTATTTCATTAAATTCGTGTTTTGCTTTCAAGACAAGGAGGAAACAATAAATTCAGCTCAAGAAAATAGGTTAGGTTTGCGTTAAATGAAGTATAGGTCTGCGATAGGAGGAGAGGTCGGCTGAAAAACACTGATTGGAATTTTATTTGATTAGATAACTAAAATATCTTGCGGTACCCTTATTCGAAAATCAGAACCGCTATTTTAACGCAACCATTGTTATTTCAACAGTTTAACACCATTCTGAACTAACCGAATATATTTTAAATTTAAATGTATATAGAATAATCATTTTAAATAGATATAAAATAATTTAAATTTATAAACAAATAAATTTCTCGATAATATATTAATACCATTATCGATTACATTCACATAGAATTTTATTATCTGAACTGTTTTGATTCAATTCTAACTTCGAATTCAATATATCTCGTATTACGGTAATTAGATTTATAATTCAATATGAAAATCGATTTATATTATCAGCTCAATATTTAAAATAATATTAAATATTTAAAATAAACCGACCAGAAAAATCTGGGTCGTTACAGCAGCATCATTGGCTCTGTTTGCTCTTGGATTTGCCACAGAAGACTTTATGATTCCATTTTATTGCAAAACCGTGTAAACTCTTCACTTTCAAATTGTGTTCCATTATCAGATATGATTTTCTGGAGGATCCCGAATCGCGTAACGATGTTTTTTATCACAAATATGAGCACCTTTTTAGATGTGATGTTCGAGATTGGTTCCGCTTCTACCCATTTGGTGAAGTAATCGATTGCTACCACTGCATGTATAGCTCCTCCCATAGATATCGGTAGGGGTCCAATTAAATCCATTCCCCAAACGTCAAAAGGTCTAGATTATGGTTAAGTCACTTGGAGGTAATCGAGATATTCTAGAATATCTTTGGCATTTTTCACATTTCTTGACATACTTCGTTGCTTGACTAACCATTCGTGGCCAACAGAAGCTTGTCGCAGAACCCTTTTTGCTAAGTTGATTCAATTAGAATGGTCTCCACAGAGCCCTTTATGTGTTTCCTTTAATAATTTGAGCCCGTCCTCAAGGCTTACATATCTCAAGTAGAGGAGAGAATACCCTTTCTTATAGAGTATCTTGTCCATAATAACAAATGTTGGGGATTGATGCTTAATCCTTCTAGCCTCTTGTTTATTGGTAGGTAACATCCCATTTATGAGGTAATCCACAATGAGAGTCATCCAACTGTTTTCATTATGATAGTCCATTTGGGATTGCATGGGTTATTCAATAGGAATTTCATCCGTATATTTTTCCCTTTCAGTTTCTCTTGCTAAGGCTTGGGATCTAGTTAAAACTAGCAACTCTTTTCCAATTTTGGATGTCTCTTGTTCGATGCTGGGTTTTTCTTGATATCCTACTGGTATAATGTGAGTTTCTAGAGCTCCTCTAGAGCTATCCAACTTTTCTAAAGAATCATCTTGAGAAATTTCCCCTTTTGGAATTTGACGTATAGAAACGTCTTCAAATTAAGTAAGCATTTTCAGTATCTTCTTCAAGTACAGTTCTAACTGGGCATCCTTCGTTTGATAAGTCCTCTTTATCTAATTTACCATTAGTTGCAAATCACTAAAGATTTCTGCTGACATCTTTTGTGTTTGCCTTTTATTCCTTGTGATTGGTATCGACTGAAGACACTCGGCTCCTAGAATTCGGTCCCGGCTTCGTGCTTAGTGTACTTACTTTCGATATCGTCTTCATGCTTTAACATCTTTTCTCTTGATGTCGGCTTTATGCATTTGCCTTCATTTTTTGGGTGTCACACCTAGCTAACTGCTCGCTGCATGTTGGTGTCTCGTGCCTCCATTCTTTGGTGTCAACACCAAGATAACTGCTCACTGCATGTTTGTGTCGACAACGTGCCTTCATTGCCTTCTTTTCTCGGTTTCGACTTCATATTCTCAATCTTACTATTTTGGGGTCGGCTTCATTTATTATTCCAAGATCTTAATATCTGCTTCACTTGTTATGACTCCACTTCCTATTGCCGGCTCAACTCCTATCCTTTTCTTTTTGGTGTTGGCTCTACTGTCTCTTCACCTGTACTTAGTATTTTCTCTCTCGTTTCTCAATTCAACTTCTTTGGTTTCGACTTTGTGTTACTAGCCCCAAAAATATTGGCGTCGTTTCAGCTACCCCCAAAGCCTTTTCTTCTTGGTTTCGGTTTTGTTACCTCAAGCTTTTTTTTAATATCATCTTCTTGTTTTTAAGCTTCCCCTTCTTTCCATTTGATCAATGCAAACTTTAATGATAACACCAAGCATATTCCAAAAAAATTTAGAACTAATTTCGTTTTTAGATGAATGTTATTATAAAGTTTATGATATTTTAAAATATGACTGATTTCCTAAATGTAATATAATGTTAGATTCACTATTATACAGTCAATTACAAAGGTATTTAGACTACTATTGTCGTTTCAACTTTTAGATACTACAATTTTTTTAACTAAATAAATATAGAATTTAACTTTTATAGGGTATGTATTGAAACTAATATTATTATATTTATCATAATTAGATTCTGAAATCCAATTAATAGAACAACGCAATTGCATATGTTGAACTATCTGCTGAAGTATTTATATTGCTAAAAACTCTTTGGTTCCTTTCAAATCATATATATATATATATTAAAAATAATATTAATTATTAATTTATGAAATTCATTATATAAAAAAGCTAAGCCTATTCAAAAATAATTCGTAGCTAGTATCATTACTAGTTATATTAAAGAAGAAGATATTCATACAAATTATAGGAATTTATTTAGTGACATGACAATCAAAATATAAGTGTGAAATAATTCACATTTCCGTATAACTAAAAATATTTATTATAAATAATTATAATTTTCTTTTTGAATAGTTCTACAATATTTAACTTTTTAGGTACAATTAATCGCATATGTAAGTTAGCTTTCAGTATAATGCTACCTTTCTAGGTATATCTAAGTGTATTAAACTGTATACCCCAAAATTTGTTAAATTTATAAAAAGGTTGTGTTGTAATTGTGTGTGTGAGCATATATATAATTATCCTAACACCATATTTTATGTCATTTTTATTCAATGTCATATAATACTAATTTAACGTAAATTAAGGATAATTTAGAAAATGTATTTCCAGCAAAAGAATGATTAAAACTAAATCTTATGAAATTTTTTAGTTTGGTATGTATATTTCTAAAATCGATACATTTTCAAATTTCATAAGCTCTTTAAATTCTACTTTAAGGAGAATTACCGATATCTAACTATCATGCGAAAGAAATAATATTTCGTGAATGAACCAAATTATTATTTTCTAATTCGTAAATATCATAAATTTTTATTATTGATTTCCAAAAATGGGAAATATTACTTGTATCGTTAGTATAAATATATTATAGACTATAAATACCATTATACCAATGATTTTGTATTATTTCTTTCCAAAATAAAATAACACTATTACTAATAAATTTTTATATCCATGTTATCAATAAAGATGTATTTAAAATACGCAAATTTATAATACATAACTCTCCAACATCTTTAGATTTACATACTATTTCCTAGTTAATTAAACATTTTGAACTATTACTAGGATTATCATCGATCCATAAAAAATTTCTGTTGGTTTTACTTATTTTGTTAATTACCCTTTCCAGAAAATACTGAAACGACATCCAGCGTATGAGTAATATTTATAAAATAGAGCTAATAAGGATTATACTACACACACCTATAGTAAAAATCGAGCAGTTTAGTTTTTTTTAATGTCTATTATTATTTATCGGTCATCATGTTTGAGTTTAGCTTGTCTTATTTAAAATCCTAAATATTCTATGTAAAAATTCATAATTTTACAATTAGAAAAACAAGCGATCTTGTTTTCTCTTATATGTGTCATTCAAAACTAACATGGAACTCTTATGAAAATTAATCTTTGGTCCAAATAGAATATATGTAAATATATGTGCTATGTTATGTCAAGGTAAATTGTAACAACCCACCCAGGACGAGCCTAAATTCTGATTTATAAAAGGCCCATTGGAACTTATAGCCATTCTAAAATGGGTCATTGGTCTATATAAAAAATAATTTTACAAGGTTATATCAATAGGATCATAACTCACAACAGATTGGACAAAGTATAATAGTAACTAAATAATGTATCTGTTTCATAGAACCAAAATAAAGAAGTTATATACAATTACTTTCAAATATACATAAATACGAGGTAAATCATAAATATTTTTAATAGTTACACACATAACAATAATAATAACTAAAAATAACTACCGCCAACGTTATGTTCTCGATCTTCCAGCTTTCCTTTAAGGACATCCCACCTAACCTATATTGTAGAGATGAGGGGTCAAAACAACAAGTTCAAGAGAATCAAATCTTAAAGTTTAACCCTTTTGACTATATTTTGGCATTATGAATACTATCAAGGGTATGCCTAAGGTACAAACATGAATTATGTATACAACTCATCCATATATATTTTGGAAAGAGGAGTACCCTATAGTCACTTAATACTAAAGGGGTTTCCTCGATCACTTAATACCCAATAGCGGACCTAAGCACTTAATACCTAATTCCGAGTTAACACCGCAACTATACACTCATAACAAAAAGCGAGAGATAGAATGCAGTCACTTAATATTTGGAAGGCAGGGATCTCTCTCCATTTTTACTACCTTACACACAGGCAGACACCTCATCACTATCTAGCTAGCATTATGTTAACCTACTTGCCATTTAATACTTTGCATAGGTTGGCGAACACTATATGGGAGCCAACATTTAACTAACCTACTCCAAGACAGACCCTTACCCATTCACCTTACTAACATATAAGGAAGTGGACAACTCTTGAAGATTTACCTTACACAAACATGTGACCATTTAATACTTCTATTGGAGAGAAGCAGACCCATTGATCTCTATACACCTAATAAGAGTGGGCCATATGACTACACGCCATAATCCTTAGGATAAATCCATAAGGAAAAGGGTCGAGTATTAACCACTTAATACCCCTAAAAATGGATCAGTTACTTAATACATAACCCCAAATCTGATATCTGCAACACTAAATGGCCCATGACACTAGACATCTCGCATTAACCCACCATTTCGAAGTTGTTGGTAGCCAGGTTGTCTGGGCAGACTTCTAATAACAACCTACCCAGAACAGATCTAAATCCCAATCCAAAAAAGGCCCATCGAAACTTAGAGTCTTTCCAAGCAATCATTGATTTCTATAAGAAATGGAAATAACAAAGCCATAATAAAATGAAATAAGATCTCACGACGGACTGGATAAAATATAGCAATGAAAATAGATGTACCATATCATAAAACACCAAAATGTTGAATACATAAAATCCCCAAATGTCATAATTAATAAGTCAAGGTACATCATAATGTTTACAGAGATAAAATAAGATACTATTAGTAATAATAAAGTGGACAATGATTGTCATTGCTAAGCTCCATCTTCCATATCGTCGTCTAGCATGGTTCATCATCCTACCTAACTGGTGTTGTTAAGAGGAGGCAGGTCAAAACAACAGTTCTGGTGAATAAAATTTCTTTAAGCTTAAAAAGGAAATCTGTTTCTGTAACGATCCAAGATTTTCAACCTTTTAATATATGAAATCAATTTGGGTTTTCTGAATATAGAGGTTTAATTACAAATATTGATTTAATAATCTTATATATATTTTTTGAATAATATTAGTTGAAATTAAAAGGATTAAAAAATAATAATAAGATTTTGTAAAATATAAAAATGTTATATATGAGATTGTGCAGACATATTTAAGTTATAAAGATTTTGAATATTTCATTTGAATAAGTAATGATATTACCTAATAATATATAGGCATTAATGTAAGAATATTAAATTTGTGAAGAATGATTTGTTTTTAAATATTGATCAAGTATTTAAAATTTTATAATTGTTCTGGTTAAGTATAAATTTAATATATTTCAAGTTAAATTAATTTAGTTAAAAACAATGTTCGTTTTGAAAAAATAGTAAACGGTTTGTAATTTAGTTGTTAAAAATGATCCGAATTTGAAATTAAATTATAAATAAATATTTGATTCAAATTTTTGTTCAATTTCTGTTCCCGTACTCTTAAATTATTTTATAAAAAATTTCTATAATTTTTAATTTGGAAAATGAGCACATATTTTCCTAACGTATTTAAAGGAAACGGTGGTCCTTTTTGATAGTTTACTGAATCGACCAAGCGGTTTATTTTATCCTTGTTTTGAGATCTTGTATGCTAGTGTATTTCACTTCGATGCGGTTCGTAGTAAATAGATAAATATGTACCAAACCATTGTTGCCTACTCTTTGTTTCCATGGTACGTGTAAGATTTTAATGACTCTTTTGCGTGTTAAACAAATACTCAAGAATCCTTGTAAATCACCGTACAAAATGAATAGCACGAGTATAATAGGTGTTATGCATGCAAAGACATTTGTCAAACTCCATCACAGGTGTTGATTTTTCCTTTCCCTTAGGGACCGCACCCTTCAATGTTGCACAGTAGCTTCTTTTCGAGTTCATTTTTCTTCTTCCCTTGATAGAGCAGATTGGCCACCTCCAATTTGGAACGTTATTCCTCCTCTTCACGCAAAGCTCTCCCCACATGCATCCCTCCTTTCTCCTTAAACCGTTCAGTCTCTTCCACCTTTAGCTTGCGTCATCTTCCCTTTATGCCTCCTCTCTCCCCTTGCATCCTTTAAACTCGCCACCGTGACACTCTGTCACCACCTCTAGAAGCCAAACTGATGACAATCCTTCCACAAACCGCCGCTCCCTTGAAAATTCATAGCTCCTCTCTCATGCATGCTCGTGGCCAACCTTCCTTCGCCTGCCTCTCACCCCCACCAACTCATGAGCAACTCACCTCTACCACCACGACAGCCCTTCACCGCCACTGCTAGCATGTCAGTGCGCCCAAAAACCACTCCTCCGACGCACCTCCGGCCTCCAGTCCACCATCCGCCTCCAATGGAAATTGCAATAACCACTTGTATTCGCCTCGCTCTCCCCTCTGCTGCATGCAAGACCAAAGCAACCTATGCCTGAAACCGCCATCTTCCATATCCATAGATTCACATGAAGCAACGCAAAGAAAAGCTACCCATCTTTCACCTTTCAACCCATTAATAGTAGCTTCCCATTTGGAAACAGTGGGTCCTCTTTTATTATAAAAAAATATATGCTAATTAAATGTTGGTATGAAATATGGTCATGAAGCAGGCGCATGACACAAAGGATGCATGCGGGAACGTTTTCCTTCTTGGGCTTCGGGTTCCAACGCAAATGGGTTAGGAAGGTTTTATTTTGTTACTTAAGTTAGTGAGTCTAACTCGAATGTTTTGGACAAAGAAGAAGAATATTTGCAAAGCAGTGGTGCAAGTTGCTGGAAAGTAGTGCGCAAGGTCATCTATGAAGATTTGTTGTGATCGTTCATAAGTGGGTACGCTATAGAAACGGGTCTTGACGGCAGGTAATATTGGAGGCATGAAGGTGAGAACCGTTAAATTTAATTATTCGTTTTAAATTAATATAGGCAATAAATTTTAATTTATTGGTAATTATAATTAGTTGATGTTGGTTGATTTTATGTGGATATGGTTAATTGCATGCCATGTTTGAAAAGTTGATTATGTAGTTAAACACTTGAACACCACGAGTTATTGAACGTAACGCGTTGGCACACAAAGAAAATTGGTTGTTTTAGTTGTTGTGTTTGCAATGGATGGATAAATGTTTAGATGATTGTTTCATTGTTTGTTGATGGTTGCATCACACACTGTAGTCATGGAATTATGGAAATAATCGATTTTATTTCCTTCGCATGAATGACTATTTAAATATTAAATATTTGAATAGTTAATTGAATTGAATAATTAGTCGAATTTAGTTTCAATTGATTTGAAATTTAAGTTGTGAATGATTAATGCCAGCCGTCGAAGACATAAACGAAAAGGAGAAAAAGGGTTCCAACGAATTTTGGATTGTCAAAATTGAAAGAAGTTTTGAAATTTAAAACAATAAATTGATATTTAAATTTATATATTTTTGATTTCATTAGTTTATGGTACGCTTTGAAATGATTTAACGAATTTATAAATATTGCATTGAGTTGTTTAAATAAATGTGTTTTATGCAAATAAATTTGATTTTATTACTTGAAATATAAAATGATAAACCAATGCTAATGTAAATGAATTTGAAATCAAGTGGTTTTGAAATGTATTATTTTAAGTTTTTGATCTAGTTCGAATTGAATATTTGTAAATTTGAAATAATGATTTTGAAGTAAGCGATTTTTGGAACTCGAATGTAAATATGGAATATTATTCGAGATAGGGTTTTAAAAAGTTGGTTTTGGAATTTGGGCTTATTTTGGAAGTGGGATGATTTATTGTTAAACGTTATATGGCTTGAATTGAACGCTCCACGTAGCGATAATTCGCTAATTTCGATTAATTTTTTTCAAACGACAATAACATGAACATTTTAAATCAAAATAACATGAAACGAGAAACATTGGATTTCGATTAATAATAGCTTTTTATCAGAAAAGAGTTTTTCAAATTCCGACATTAGGTTTTAAATTTATAGTTAAAACAAAATTTGAAAAGAGTCGCTGTACGTGCAGTTCATCGACCGTAACGGAAAGCGAATAAAACAGATTAATATAAACTATATAAAACGTGGGAAAATTTTCGATATATCTTATGTTACTATTTAAAAGTGATTTAAGCTAAAATATTTGAATTTCAAATAATTTTGGAACGATTTTATTTATATGGCAAGTTTACAGCATATATAAAGCGTAAATTATAATAATCTTTGAAATCAATAGGGTGTGAAATTTATAAATCATAAAATATTGGAAAATGGTTTTGTTAAATATTTCGAAATATTTTAAAGAACTTAAATTATTGCATGTGGAATTTTATTTAAAGATTTTCTATTTTAAGTAAGATATTGGAAGTTTGGAATTTTAAAAAGGAATGAGTTTGGATAGAATTATTCTTTGAATATTCAATATTAAGTTTCCAGGACTAGACGAATACTATCAGAAATCCATAAAAATATTCACATTAAGGTCCTGATAGTGTTTCGCCGGGTTTGTGAATTGATATCTAATATAAATCGATTAAGCCCTATTTAAACTTAAAATTGAAGTATCAAGATTGAATTATCATGAATTGAAACTTAAATTGAATTTAAGCTTTGTAAATTCAGAAGATTTATAAAATGTTAACGACGAATAAGAATCGTGTTTGAAATATAAGGTTGGAGAATTTGAATACTGGATCGAAAAGAAGAATTTAAATGGTAAGGGATCTTTTGAAATTTAAATAAACCCAACTTTGTTTGTAAATAAATTAAAAACGATTGGGAAGGAGATTCAAATCGAAAATTCTGTATAGTCCATAATTATCATTTTAAATACGCTTATTAGTTGGAAAGACCGCGATCGAATATACTTTCGAAAACCATTCCAAGTAATAACACGACGTTATAAACAATCGAAGACTTGGAAATCGAAAAGTGAAGACCAACGATCTTCGAATTGCTTGGACTATTTGTCGATGTCTCGGTTGGGCCAATCACCCAATACGAGGTTATAAGTGGCATGAGATCCGAATATATTTGGAGATTTTCGGATTATTGTTCCGTTCTGTCCCAGATCGGAATTGTATGGATTGTGTATTTGACATTGTAATGAACTGCATAGCACTGATTTATGTTAATACATATTGAATTTGTGGCAATGGAAGTATTCTCGACTCTAAGTCACATGTACTTAGAGGTTATGTATTAATCGGAATCAGTGACACGTGGTGAATGGACAATGTGGCGCACTCGAGTTATGAAATGAGCTAAGTAATGATCAAAGCATGGCTTATTAAAGAGCAGCTTTATGTATATCGTGACTTCGACGAACCTCACATGCCAGAATGATGGTAAACTGGCGGTTAGGTTGTATACATATGCATAATCTGTTGAAATTTGAAAGCTTCGGCGAATGGATCCATTTTTAAACCCGAGGGAATAGAGTATATATGGTGTCCGATGTCAGGATGTTATCCGGGATATGTACTTTTGTGCTATGTATTCGGTTTCTGATATCTGGATGTTAACCGAGAGATACTTAGCTTCGTGTCCTCGATTGATCTTTCGTGCCAGGAACCATCATGTTGGAAACCAAATCTCCAATACGAGCCCATGCGATTTTGATTGTATACCTATCTAGCAATATAACCAATTGGGGTTATAGGGCTATGATTCTATATTTATTTGTGAAATGATTTTTCAACACTATGCATAATAATAGTATTAATAGATGATTTCCACGTATGAAAGAATTTTTGGTTATCATAAGATAAAAATCGCTCATCTGGTGTGCGCTTGCATTGTGTGATATGGGACAAGCTTATGATAACTTCATTTTTCCAAAGTCATTGTGAATTTCTATGCATGGGTATTCACATGGAGTAAACCCGTTCAACGATAGCAGCGTGTCCAGTGAAATTCCCAAATTTAAATTAAATCATATGTATAAAAACTGTTTTGTGTTCTCACACCAGTCCCACGACTGACCTGGAGTTTATTGTTTTCCACACCTAAACTCTGGGTGCCCATATTTTGCACGGGCAACTAGTAGTTTAGTTTGCAGGGTTGGTTTACAAGCTGTGTTCAGATTTGGAGCTAGAGCCATGTTTTGTGTTCCTTATTCCGCTGAGAGCATTCGTTTTGTTTCCGCTGAGATAATGGTATACTCTGATTTCCTTATAATTCTGATGTAAAAATTTTGTAATGAAATAAAAGTCCTGTTATTTGTGTTCAAGTACGTTAGTACCTATAACTATCCGTCTTTTTGAACGATTTTAGTTGGTTTAATTACCGATGAGAATCGAGAAAAAAGGCGGGTCGTTACAGTTGGTATTAGAGCTTTGGTTTATACAAAGCTATGAGGTACGACATATTCGAACAAAAAAGAACAGGACTCATCAGAATTATAACATCTCATTAGAGATAGGGTTAGAAATACCCTAGAATGAGATTTGGGAATATTACGTTTAAGAGAGCATTTTGAAAATATAAATCATTCTCGAACTAAGTAGATCGTTTTGAAAAGTGTGATTATTTTGAATATAATTTATGATAAGGGTTTTGAGTACATTATTGACGTCGGGAATGGGCTATCGAGTATGTAAGGATTTTGAATATACGCCTAGCTAACGTATATACGAAGTCAAATATATACTAGATAGATAAAAAATCACACTCTAGTCGCTTGAAAATAAATTCTGGAGATGATCGCGACATCACTGATGGTTATTTTCGAGTTTCGAAAGTGGGATGACTGTATAACCAATTTTAACATCGAGAGATACTTAAAACCATTATATAGGTGTTTGAAAATATTTAGATAAATTTTAATGAAACGATTGATCAATTAAAATGAATTGGCATGGATAAGCAAACTAAATAAAATTTCATCTTTGGGAATTACTTGTGAACTATAAATTGAGTTTGAAAATAAATTGAATAGGAATGTTTTGAAAATATAATGCTATCCCTTCGCCAGTGTTGTGTTTTATTGTCCGTCGTTATCCTTTTTTTTATATTTACCTATTCGATATGTTTGGGATGGTCCAGTCTTATCCCTTGAATCCCCTTTTGCCTTACAACGACCAATCTATGGATAAGTTGAAGTAATAACATAGTTGGATTTGAAAATATGTATTTTGAATCATCTCTTACTTTAAATTTGTATTAAGTACAAATGAATTTAAAAAATGTTGAATTTATCCAAATGCTACTTTTGCAAGATAATTTGAAATTATTTCCATGGAAACTTGACATGGTCCATAAATTGAAATGATTTATAAAATTATAGGCATATAAATCTTGACGATCAGAATCCCGAGATTTTGAATGAATTGAAAAAACAATAATACTATTTGAATGTATTTGAAATTACTATTTCGAAATGATTTATAACTTCGGGATGTAAAATAAAATGATTAGTACTAAGATTCGAGTAACCCGTGACTAAAGAAAGGTATGACGTGGGTGTAAACCCTTGATTGATGATCTTCTTTGGGGTCCGAAGAGACATCATTCATTTATATCGATACACATAGGCCGTGCCTAGTGTTCTTGCATTGGGAGAAACCTCTCGACTTGGAACATAAAGGTTGTTATGTTGTTTATCGCGAAATATTTGAAATTTTCGAAACAATTTTGGTTTTAGAATCCTGAAGAAAATATGATTCCATATGAAAAGGAAATATAGTATTTCAAATGTTTTAAAAATTAAAAATTGGGATTCTAATATGGAGAGATTATTTCATACTTTGATCCTATTACTTAAAACTAAAATTTTGTATTAATCAGTATTTTATTGTATTTTACGTAAATTGTAATAGTCTTCCCTATTCGAGGACGAAAAGTTTTAAGGGGAGGAGATTGTAACGATCCAAGATTTTCAACATTTTAATATATGAAATTAATTTGGGTTTTCTGAATATACAGGTTTAATTACAAATATTGATTTAATAATCTTTTATATATATATATATATTGAATAATATTAGTTGAAATTAAAAGGATTAAAAAAATGTAAAGTATAAAAATGTTATATATGAGATTGTGCAGACATATTTAAGTTACAAAGATTTTGAATATTTCATTTGAAAAGTAATGATATTACCTAATAATATATAGGCATTAATGTAAGAATATTAAATTTGTGAAGAATGATTTATTTTTGAAGATTGATCAAGTATTTAAAATTTTAAAATTATTCTGGTCAAACAGAAGTTTAATATATTTCAATTTAAATTAATTTAGTTAAAAACAATGTTCGTTTTGAAAAAATAGTAAACGGTTTGTAATTCAGTTGTTAAAAATGATCCGAATTTGAAATTAAATTATAAGTAAATATTTGATTCAAATTTTTGTTCAATTTCTGTTCCCATACTCTTAAATTATTTTATAATTTTTTTTTGTAATTTTTAATTTGGAAAATGTGCACATATTTTCCTAATATATTTTAGGGAAATGGTGGTCCTTTTTGACACTTTACTGAATCGACCAAGCGGTTTATTTTATCCTTATTTTGAGATCTTGTATACTATTGTATTTCACTTCGTTGCCGTTCGTAGTAAATAGATAAGTATGTACCGAAACCATTATTGCCTACACTTTGCTTCCATGGTACGTGTAAGATTTGAATGACTCTTTTGCGTGCTAAACAAATACTCAAGAATCCTTGTAAATCACCGTACAAAATGAACAGCACGAGTATAATAGGTGTTATGCATGCAAAGACATTTGTCAAACTCCATCACAGGTGTTGATTTTTCCCTGCCCTTAGGGACCGCACCCTTCAATGTTGCACAGTAGCTTCTTTTCGAGTTCATTTTTCTTCTTCCCTTGATAGAGCAGATTGGCCACCTCCAATTTGGAACGTTATTCCTCCTCTCCACGCAAAGCTCTCCCCACATGCATCCCTCCTTTCTCCTTAAACTGTTTAGTCTCTTCCACCTTTAGCTTGCGTCTTCATCCCTCTATGCCTCCTCTCTCCCCTTGCATCCTTTAAACTCGACACCATGCCACTCTGGCACCACCTCTAGAAGCTGAACTGACGACAACCCTTCCATAACACCTGCTTCTCACCCCCACCAACCCGTGAGCCACTCACAGCAACCACCACGATTGCCCTTCACTGCCGCTGCTGGCATGTCAGTGTGCCCAAAAACCACTCCTCCGACGCACCTCCGGCCTCTAGTCCACCACCCGCCTCCAATGGAAATTGCAGCAACCGCTTGTATCCGCATCGCTCTCCCTTCTGCCGCATGCAAGAACAAAAGCCACATGTGCTTGAAACTGCCATCTTCCAAATCCATAGATCCACATGAAGCAACGCAAAGAAAAGCTACCCATCTTTCACCTTTCAACCCATTAATAGTAACTTCACATTTAGAAATAGTCGGTCCTCTTTTATTATAAAAAAATATATGCTAATTAAATGTTGGGATGAAATATGGTCATGAAGCAGGCGCATGACACAAAGGATGCATGTGGGAACATTTTCCTTCTTGGGCTTCGGGTTCCAATGCAAATGGGTTAGGAAGGTTTTATTTTGTTACTTAAGTTAGTGAGTCTAACTCGAATGTTTTGGACAAAGAAGAAGAATATTTGCAAAGCAGTGGTGCAAGTTGCTAGAAAGTAGTGCGCAAGGTCGTCCGTAAAGATTTGTTGTGATCGTTCAAAAGCGGGTACGCTATAGAAACGGGTCTTGACGGCAAGTAATATTGGAGGCATGAAGGTGAGAACCGTTAAATTTAATTATTCATTATAAATTAATATAGGCAATAGATTATAATTTATTGGTAACTATAATTAGTTGATGTTGGTTGATTTTATGTGGATATGGTTAATTGCATGTCATGTTTGAAAAGTCGATTACGTAGATAAACACTTGAACACTACGCGTTATTGAACGTAACGCGTTGGCACACAAAGAAAATTGGTTGTTTTAGTTGTTGTGTTTGCAATGGATGGATAAATGTTCATATGATTGTTTCATTGTTTGTTGATGGTTGCATCACACATCGTAGTCATGGAATTATGCGAATAATCTGTTTTATTTCCTTCCCATTAATGTCTATTTAAATATTAAATATTTGAATAGTTAGTTGAATTGAATAATTAGTCGAATTTAGTTTCAAGTGATTTGAAATCTAAGTTGTGAATGATTAACGCCAGTCATCGAAGACAGAAATAAAATGGAGAAAAAGGGTTTTGACGAATTTTGGATTGTCAAAATTGAAAGAAGTTTCGAAACTTAAAACCATAAATTGATATTTAAATTTATATATTTTTGATTTCATTAGTTTATGATACGCTTTGAAATGATTTAACGAATTTATAAATATTGTATTGAGTTGTTTAAATAAATGTGTTTTATGCAAGTAAATTTGATTTTATTACTTGAAACATAAAATGATAAACCAATGCTAATGTAAATGAATTTGAAATCAAGTGGTTTTGAAATATATTATATTAAGTTTTAGGTCTAATTCGAATTGAATATTTGAAATAATGATTTTGAAGTAAGCGATTTTTGGAACTCGAATGTAAATATTTCGAAATATGGTTTTAAAAAGTTAGTTTTGGAATTTGGGTTTATTTTGGAAGTGGGATGATTTATATTTAAACGTTATATGGCTTGAACTGAACGTGCCACGTAGCGATAATTCGCTAATATCGATTAAATATTTTCAAACGACCATAACATGAACATTTTAAATCAAAATAACGTGAAACGAGAAACATTGGATTTCGATTAATAATAGCTTTCGATCAGAAAAGAGTTTTGCAAATTTCGACATTAGGCTTTCAAGTTATGGTTAAAACAAAATTTGAAAAGAGTCGCTGTACGTTCAGTTCGTCGACCGTAATGGAAAGCGAATGAAATGGATTTATATAAACTATATAAAATGTGGGAAAATTTTCGATATATCTTATGTTACTATTTAAAAGTGATTTAAGCTGAAAATTTGAATTTCAAATAATTTTGGATCCGTTTTATTTAGGGGCATTTTACATTAAGGGCTTACTCCCCTCAACCAATTAATTTTAAGGACGTGGGTTTAAAATAATTATTTTTAAGGATAAAATTTTATCGTCTCATTTCGTATGCATTCTCGACGCTAAAAAACCCCAAATCAATTTCAAACCCGCTTTCTTCTTCATATTTATACTTTGGAAATCAAATCTGCTGCTAATCTACTTTCGAAACAAAATCGCCTCAGCTGATTTGTCGATTGGCTGAAGAAATCCAACCGCATCACTTTTCTCAGCTGAACAAGTAAGTAATTATTTATTTCTTCTATTTGTTATATATCAATTGCTGATGTTAATCGCCTCACCTTTATCCGGGTGACGAAACTAAGACGCAATTTCTATTCACTATTTGCAAGACATGATTTTTGTTCGTTGTTGAACAAGTAAGTACTTGTTTATCTTTGTTGTTTGTTGTTCCTCGATTTTTTTTATCTGCTATATATCGATTGTTTTTATTAGCTGAAGTAAATATTCATTCACTGGTTGATTTTATTTGTTATATAAAACAGTTTTTACATATATATTCAGTGGTAGATTTTATTTTGTTTCACAACTTGAAAAGATAAAGGTGTTTATCTTTTGATTTGAATTATTTAATTATGTATTAAAATTTAGTAATATTTGAAAATTACTGATACATGTAAAACATATTTTTTTTGTTTTGTTAATCATATGTATATACTCAGTGGGTTAATAATACGTAATATGAATCAATTTATAGTGATAATGAAACTGTTCATACATATTCAGTGTAGATGTTAATTTATTTGACAACTTGAAAAGATAAAGGTGTTTTGATTTGAATGATTTAACTACGTATTAAACCTTAGTAATATTTGATAATTACTGATACATTTTAAATATATTTGTTGTTTTTCTTATGATTTGGATTTATTGTGATAAAAGCATTAAAAGATAAGTTACATAAAATATCTTATTTTATCTTTTACTAAATGATAAATAGTAACATGTTTATTTTTTTACACAGAATATCATACTTTATTTCGTATTTTAAAAAAGATAACTGCATTTATCCTTTACTAAAAAATAAGTTACACAGAATATCTTTTTTATTTCATATTTAGTAGAATACGAAATAAGTTACATAGATTATCTTATTTTATATTTTACTAAATGATAAATATTAACATGTTTATTTTTTTACATAGAATACCTTGTTTTATTTCAGATTTAAAATAGATAATTGCATCTATCTTTTACTGAAAGATAAAAATAAGTTACATAGACTATCTTATTTTATCTTTAACTAAATGATAAATATTAACATGTTTATTGTTTACATAGAATAACTTATTTTATTTCAGATTGTAAAAGTTAATTTCATTTATCTTTTACTAAAAGATAAAAGATAAGTTACATAGAATATCTTTTTTTATTTCATATTTAGTATAATACAAGATAAGTGACATAGAATATCTTATTTTATCTTTTACTATATGATAAATATTAACATGTTTATTTTTTACATAGAATATTTTATTTTATTTTAGATTTAAAATTGATAATTGCATCTATCTTTTACTAAAAGATAAAAGATAAGTTACATAGACTATCTTATTTTATCCTTAACTAAATGGTAAATATTAACATGTTTGTTTTTTACATAGAATAACTTATTTTATTTCAGATTTAAAAAAGATAATTGCATCTATCTTTTACTAAAAGATAAAAGATAAGTTACATAGAATATATCATTTTATTTCAGATTTAGCAGAATAAAAGATAAGTTACATAGAATATCTTATTTTATTTTTTACTAAATGATAAATATTAACATGTTTATTTTTTACATAGAATATCTTATTTTATTTCAAATTTAAAAAAGATAGATGCGTCTATCTTTTCAAAACTGAACTTCAGATTTAAAATATATATATATATATATGTCATGTGTTAATTGTTAGTTGCAAATATGCAATGTTAATGATAAAAATGACCTTTTGATTACAAAATTGCAATTTTGTAATCAACAATTTTTAAATGTAGTAGAGTATCTTAATTTATTTCTGATTAAAAAAAGATAGTTACATCTATCTTTTCAAAACTGAGCTTCAAATTTAAAAAAGACAAATGAATATATATGTCATAAAATATTTATTCTTTCTGAATTGGAATCAGACACAGTCAATCACCATATAATTTGATTTATATGGATTTCATAAACACATGTACACAGCAACAATCAAACATAGTCAACCATCAACCAAAGTGTATACTACACTGTATAAGCATTAAATATAAATATTCAACGCTTATAACAGTCTGTCAACCAACTGATTGTCATACAGCTAATTATTGGGACTAGTGTATATCATATGTCATCCCAATACCCGTGTGGGGTTTCAATCAACAAATAATGAATTTTATTTGTGCAGGTGGGTGATGTGTAAAATTTATCATCCCACTCAATATCAGTCGAATGTGTGTACCTAAACAAAACGTCCGATTTGTTTGTAAATAATTATTTTATTCCTATACATGTTAAAAATTATATTTTTTTTAACAATAAAATATTTTATTCCATTCCACATCACACAATCAATTTTCACAACATAACCAAACAAACAAACAAGTCGTCCATGGTCTGTGGACAACGGGTGTCGAGTGCTGTAAGCACCGTCTGCATCATAATATATATTTCAACTAGAAAATAACATTAAAGTGAGAAGTTCTCACCTTTGGGTTCCACTCCGCCGTGCTTTGATTTTCGATCTATGTAGTATACCTACGTTAAAAATTATGTTTTTAACCAATCAATAATTATTTCTTCGTATGATTATTTTATAAATAACATACATAGGCTAAAAATTATATTTTTATTTTTCTAAAATAATTTCATACTTTTATAACAATGCTACATAGTTAAAAATCACAATTTTCTATCGCTAATGAATATATATAAATCACATCTTTATTTTCTCTATTATATAAAAATCATATTTTTATTATTTCTATAATATAAAAATCATATTTTTATTATCTCTATAATATAAAAATCATATTTTTATTATTTCTATAATATAAAAATCATATTTTTATTATTTCCATAATATAAAAATCATATTTTTATATGAAAACATTATCTTTTCTCTAACAAAAACCATTTCTTTCTACCAATAAAAATCAAACCTTTCATACGAAACAATGATTATTTTATATTTATGAAAATAATGCTGTTTTGATTTATAAATACCGAAAATTTTAAACTAATTAAGCTGAATAATAATGAAGTAAAAACTCGCATTTGCTTATGGAAGGGGGAAGGAGAGTCTACATTCGAAGGTGGGGGTTGAGAGGGGTGGCGTCGGCTCTTCAGGTGGTCAGCAGGTCGGAGGGGGCCCACGGCGGTCTACATTGGCGGCGGTGCGAGGCTGGTGGGTTTAGGGAGGAGGAGGGCTGCGGATTTCAGGTGGAAGAGGAGGGAGAGAACGAGGAGGGGCGTCAGAGTGTAGGGGGGTACGGCATGATCGGCGGCGCCTCTAGAGGAGGCCGCGACGGTGGACTAGGGCTCCGTCCCCCTCCGCGATTCCTCTTTTTTTTATTCGATCCGAGAAGAGTGAACTGGGGGGAGGGGGGGGTTGACTTTGAAAAGGGAAGGAAAGGGGGTTTTATTCAATTTATATATTTTATTATATTTAAATTTCAAAAAGCAACTATTTATTTTGAACTCGAAATCAAACCCACCGAATGTCGTCCCCAGTTAATTACCCCCATTCCGAACCCAATAGAATATGTATCGTAAGCCAGTTCAGCTGTTTCAATCAGTTTTTGCTAAAATCAAAATATAAATCTATTTGTATTCAATTCAAACGTACATTTCAATTTACCGGGGCCACATACAGTCTCTAAAAATTTCAGAAAAATAAATCAGGTTATGTTTTGATGATACAGTCCTAAAAAACTAATTTCATCAAATTTGGAGACCGTTTGAAAAATGGCCATTTTCTGGTCGATCCAAATTGTCTAAAACTGTCAAAAAACGTTTTCTTGTGCCACACTCACATATTGATTCGAAAAATTATAAAAATTGGAATCTAGAAATAACTTGACATTTCAGATCCAACAAAAGTGGTTTCATCGAAAATGGAGGTCGTTTGCAAAATTTCCATTTCAAGGTTAGCGACTATTCTGAATTTTCAACTGGGCATAACTTTTTATCCCCGCTATGAAATTTGGATTTTTTGGATTCGTTGGAAAGATATTTTCAAATAGATTCTAATATTTTTAGTTTCGCTAAAATCCAGTTTATTTTGAATCCTATACATTCATTTGAAATTTGAAATCGAATTTTCAAACTACCGCGCCATTTTCAATTCCTTTTAAAATTAAAATAAATATTTATATTCTAACTTCGATTCAAATAAATATATACGTTCTAATTCTATTCAAAATAAATTTCTCATCATTATTATTTAAAATAAATCATTTGAATATTCAAAATTCATTAAAATTGCTGAAATAAAATTTTTAAATTGGTTCTGCTTTTCCGGGTTATTACATGTCATGTGTTAATTGTTAGTTGGAAATATGCAATATTAATGATAAAATTGAACTTTTGATTACTAAATTGCAATTTTTTAATTAACAATTTTGAAATGTTTAGTAAATATCTTATCTTATTTCAGACTTAAAAAAGATAGTTGCATCTATCTTTTCAAAATTGAACTTCAGATTTAAAAATGATAAATGAATATATATGTCATGTGTTAATTGTTAATTGCAAATATGGCATGTTAATGATAAAACTGAACTTTTGATTACAAAATTGCATTTTTGTAATTAATAATTTTTAAATGTTTAGTAGAATATCTTAATTTATTTCAGATTTAAAAAAGATAGTTGCATCTATCTTTTCAAAACCAAACTTCAGATTTAAAAAAGATAATTACATGTTTAGCTCTACTTATGTTTGAAAAAAAGGGTACATGTTAAGCAAGTTTGATGTTTTACTTATTATATACAATTATTACATACCATATGAACTTGATTTAAAGCCTGGATAAAAAAGATAAAAGCATTTATGTTTTTGTACAAACAACTTAGTTACATAATAAATTATAACGAAATGCTTTTAGTTGTTTATGAATATCAAAAGATATGCCAAAATTTAGTTACATAATAAATTACAACACAAGTGCATATAACTCTAAATTCATGGTAGACTAACTAAGTCAAAATTATGTTATCATTTTATCAATTATTTTTCTTTCTAATTTCATCCTTGTTGATACATATTCAAATTTCCTTCATAGGAATTCAAGGATCAACAAGCGTTATTTAAAGGGTGCAGCGATATGGAGACTGAATTACCATGATAGTCGTCGTATTGCTTATTGTTGTGCTTGTAAATAGAATGGCTATGAACTTGCAGAGTCATGTTTATTTGTTTTTTCTGGTGACCTTAGTTTCTTTTTGGTTAATTGTTCTTTGTTGTGGAGTTAAACCATAAATGAGTTGTGCAAATTTGTGTACAAAAAAGCTGGAAAGAACAGTGGGAAGTTACACAGTTGGGTGTTCTTCCTTTTTAATTATCTTTTTGTGTTAAATACAATAGCTAAGAGTTCTTCATTGTTCGCAATTTTCATTGTGCTGCAGTACACAGTATACAAATAAAGTACAAGTATTCCACTATGATTTAGATCAATATTGCAAGTTGTTCTTCCTTTTCTAAAAAAGATAGAAGTATTTATCTTTCTCTAAAAAATATAAAAATATATACATGACAAACACTTAAAGCTAGTATTCCATTGTATCAAAAATATATACATTAGCAGACATTTTCACAGTTAAATCACATAAACCAACCAGTATTCTGTTGTATCATTACTACAGCGTGTTCTTCCTTCTCTGAAAAAGATAAAAGTGTTTATCTTTATCTGAAAATATAAAAAGAAGCACATGAAACCAACTACGTGAACATTATAACGATTAGTTATAAAACCGAGAAAGCACCTACATTCAATCCACACAAATTAGTATTTTACATTGCACTTGTAGTATTGTTAACTATTGTTTTAACTTTGATTTCCATTTGCTTCCCATCTTCTCTCTATTTTGCATTTCTATGCACTCTGAAACCAACCATCCATCATCAAAACACAACAGTCAAATGGGACCTCCCCAAACCCCGTACGGACGGCGGCAAGGGTAATCCTTGGAATATGACACAGAAACAGATAATAGCAGAACAGAAATAAATAAATACACTAGATAATGAACAATAGAATATACTGGATAAAAGTAATCATCAGAGTTACACAGTATACAGGATCATACTTAGTACAAATACAGTTCAGCTATACATAAATGTCTACAGCGGAAAACAAACATAATGTACAATATGAGATGAACAACATAAAAAGAGATAAATACTAGAATCCATCTTCAGCTCCAGCTATCCGGATAAAGCCTGCTAAACCTGAATACAAGGCTGCCCGTGTAGAAAAAGGGGCACCCGAGTTTGAAAGTGAAACAAACTACGAGTCAGTCATGGGACTGGTATGAGAAATCTACTCAACACATTTAATATATGGCTAATCACAGGACCACGCCACTTTCGTGGAACGGGTTTACTCCATTGGATTGCCAGTGCTTTAAAAACAAATCTTTCTTTTAAAACATCGCAATGCTTTTTATAAAAATGAAGCCATTATAAGACTCAGTTCCCATCACACAATGCAACGCAAACCGGAGGATAGAGTTTTTACCTTATAATGGCCAAGATATGCTTGATACGAACAAAACAAAAGCATTTGATATTATTACTAGTGTTCATATGTTTCAAAAGCAATTTTAAATCATAAGTATCAATCATAGGCGGCATTAATGCCCCATACCACTATGTCGCCATATATAGGTATACAATCGAAACCGCACAGTCACGTATTTGGAAATTTGATTTCCAACTTGAACCAAGGCAAAAGATAGTCCTTACCGAATTCGAGACGCTCTAGCCCGTGTCTCAGGCAAGCGCGCAGGCAAGCCTTGGATCGTCAGGGCCGGTTCACCGAAGCGGATTATTAATGCCTGAACAATACGTTTCCCCGCCCTTTGGGGCGTAAATGAGCCAACGAATGACTCCATCGGACCCGGATCGTCCGATCTAACTGAGGCACCTCACAACAGCAATAACCACATAAGTCAAACTCGTCAGGGCGTGTAAAACCACTAACGCCACTCCTAGCTAGAAGGAAACGCATGCCCTCCCTGAGGTCCTGCTCCCGTTTCTGGTTCATACCGGGGTGTGAGGCCCGTGATTTCACGTTATACACAAAGCTACGCCACACAGGCGGTGCTTTGATCATCACCACAAGACTTTTCTTTTCAACAAAAGCCCTGATCACTGCATCTTAGCATGCCACACAGGCAATTCACACCGTACAACTGATGGTTATCAATCACACAGAATAAATTCCAATGTCAGACACACTGTCCATTTGCAAGTCCGTTCTGGGTCTGAACGAAACCGGAGGCACTATATACCTCGCAAACCCATCGATCACCATGTACGTCTGGACAATCACCACTCATTATCCATATTTCGGGATGCCTCCCAATCAGGACCTCGGTTACCATCCAAACGAGGTGAAGATCTCCGGTCTTCGACCACCGTCTTTATCTTCGATTTCTTGTCGTCGATTTAGTTATTCAGGATGGGATAAACCCGGTCTTTCTGAGCAACTCGTGTATAAAATAAACAAGTGCAACACTAACATACACACGCATCATTTCAATTCATTAGTCAATAAACGTCAATCAGTAAGAGAACGATTTCCCAAATATTAACCCCGAAGGTCGAAACCAACATCAAATCAATACCCAAGAAACCATTCGACTTAGCCAACCTTCAGTTAATTTCTAAATTTACATCCATATCGTTTTATAACGATTTATCGCTATTTTTTATTTATTTTAAAATAGCCAATTTATTCAAAACGACGCTCCGGGCCATAACACGGCTGTGGCGCTGTTTTTCTTCAGATTTGATTTACACATATATGAAAATCTAACCGTTGGATCTTCACAAAATTTACATCATTAGAAAGATCTTTTCAAAACGAATCCAACGGTTTCAGTTTCGGGAAGTTCTGATGGTCGGATCTCCCGGTATAATCGTTTGAAGTTTCGATTTCAAAATACGAACTGCAGCGTCGTTATTCGATTAAATATAATTATATTTATATATAAATATAATCGATCCTGGCGCTGTTTTTCTTCAGATTTGAATTAAACATTCCAAAAAATCTAACCGTAGGATTTTTACAAAGTTGGTGCCGTTGGAAAGATATTTCCAAAGTGAACCTAACGGTTGCGATTTCAGGAAAATCCGATGGTCGGATCTCCCGGTATAATCGTTTGAAATCACAGTTTCAAAATACGAACTACAGCGTCGTTATTCGATATATTTTAATTCTATTTATATATATATATATATCGATTCTTCGATTTCAAAGCTACATTCTTTTCATACATTTGATAAAAATGATATTTTTATCTAACTGTCTTCTATTTCAACACTTCACTATATTTAACAATTCATGTATATAATAAAAATGTGATTTTTATTGTAAAACAATTCATTTCAAAACACTATTATTTTATATAGTTCATATAGGTAATAAAAATAGGATTTTTATTATAAAACAATTTCTTTCAAAAGGAGATTATTTTATATAGTTCATATAGATGATAAAAATGTGATTTTTATTATAAAACAATTTATTTCAAAATATGAGTACCATTCAACACATGAATTTCAATTCAACGAATGAATATCAATTCAACACATGAAGGTTTTCTATAGCTTATATATATAGATAAAAATGTGATTTTTATATTTAAAACACGAACACCATTCAACACATGAATTCCTATCCAACGAATGAATATCGACTCAACACATGAAGGTTTTCTATACAACGAATAAATATAGTTTCAACAAATGAAAATAATTCAAACACATGAATATTATTCAAAATTTCGGCAGCATAACGGCAGGGTAGTTAAAACCGGGACCGTCCCTAGTACGGCTCCTCGCTCTACCATAAAACCTCGTAGTTTTTGACAATGGGGATCATGAATCTAGTTTGCACGCAGGCGACATGTATATTTATTTCATTTCCACAAACTAATCCTATGTGGTTTCAACCCAATATTCCTCAACCACAAACGGGTATTTTTCAACCACAATCAATCAATATCAACCACAAACAATTCCAATCAACCATTCGCTATCAATCAATTTTCACACCAATCACAACCAATAAATATCGTCCATGGTTTGTGGACGAGGGGCGTGTATATATATATATATATATATATAGCAATTCACTTCTATTTCAACACATATATAATTTTTACAATGCATATATAACACTTACATCGAACGTACAACTTATACAACGCTTATACATGAGGTGTACAACGCTTATATAACCCATACATCGACTATATAATTTATACATCGTCGTTTTCCATATCGTTTATAAATTAGAAATCTCACATTGGGTTCCACTCCACCAAAAATAGCAGAAGGCTCAGAAAAATAGGCGGTCTCTTCTAGAATGTAGAAGACGTCCACACGAGTCCACTGTCTCTTGTTTCAGTGAATTTCGTCAAGAAACGAAAAAGATATGATTTTTACAGTGAAAACAAAAATGGTAGCGCTTTAAACTGCTATTAAATAGTTAAAAATAAAAATAGTCGTACCTTCACAGTTTCGTTCAAAACTAGGTTAGGGATTATCTCAAAATCCGAGCGACTAGAGGATGATCGGCCGATGCCACAACGTAGGGCTTCGAAACCCGCGCCAGGGAATCCCCACCGCATTCAACTCGAGCGCCTCCTGAGGGAGATTTTTGATCGCGAACGGCGGCGATAGAGGGCTCGATCCGCCTCCGACAGTCCACGATAAGGTTCGAAATTGGTATGGATGTGACGAGGAGGAGGAGTACTACAAAAACCCTAACTGGAGCACTCGATTTCGTGGAGAGAATTAGGAGAAAAGGAGGAGAGAAGATACGAGCGTTTTCCGCCATATATCGCAATCGGGGAGAGAGAAGACGGAGGGGGGTGGGGGGTGCTGACGTGGGCGAATGGGTTTTTTATTTATTTATAACTTTTAAAATTCCAAAAATACCCTCTTCAACACACGAACCCCAATCCAAACCCAACGACTGACGTCCCTAGTGTTTTACCCCCATTCCGAACACAATGGGATATGTTTCGTAGGCCCATTCGACTGTTTTAGTCAGTTTTCCTTCAAACTAAAATATATAACATTCAATATTCGATTTGAACGTACATTTCAATTAGGCAGGACCACAAACTGATTCGAAAAATTCCAGAAAAATAAATCTAGCTATGTTTTGACGATACGGTCCCAACAAAACTAGTTTCGTCGAATTCTGAGACCGTTTGCAAAAAGGCTCATTTCTGGTCGATCCAATTTAACTGTATTTGACCAAAACACGTTTTCCTTTGCCACGCTCACATACTGGCTTCAAAAATTATGAAATTTGAAACCTAGCAATAACTTCCCATCCCGGATCCAACAAAAGTGGTTTCGTCGAATTCCGAGGTCGTATGCAAAATGGCCAATTCCACGGGCTATATAAATTCCATAGCGACCTTTCTGAAAATTCATTCGACCATAACTTTTGCTTTCCGCTATGAAAATTCGATTTTTCAGATTCGTTAGAAAGGTATTCACTAACAAATTTAAATATTTTTGGTTTTGCTCAAATCCGTGTTGATTTGCACCCGGTACAGTCCGACAAAGTTTGAATTCAAATTTTGAAACTACCGCGCCATTTCAGGCCTTGTTTATAATTAGAATTAATTATATTCGTTTTCAAACATCGATTCAAACTCACTTTTCATTGCTATTATTTAAAATATTTATTTTAAATATTTAAAATCCATTATTTTAGCCAATTTAAAATTTTTAAATTGGTTCAGATTTTCTGGGTCGTTACAATCTCCCCCACTTAAAACTTTTCGTCCCCGAAAAGGAACAAAGTCGAAAGTGGTTTGATTAATCAACTCTACGTTCGATCTGGCTTCCATTCTCCAACTTTTCAGTTTCTGAGAATTTTCAAATTCTTCAGAAATTTGGCTAACACCGGGAATTTTCGAAAAATTTCGCCATAACCTCCTTTGTACGGAGAGAGGTTTGGAAATTTATTGGGCCGTATTAGGTACCCAATAAATCATATTAAGCATACACATATTTATAGTGATATATTATGGTGTTTACAGGGGAGCGTGTATAGATAATAACTCTAGAGAATAAATTCTTGTCACCCTGTCAAAGCCTGAGGGAGTGTATATTTTAAATGCTCCAGAGCATAAATCCTCGTCACCTCGTCCCGTGTGAGAAATAAATAGTCCATGTGCCGTATCTAATAACTAGAGAGACGTGGTTATTGTCAACTCCAGACCCGTGTTGGGTTTTTATTAATCTAGCAATTTTATCGTTATAATTTAAATAGTCCATATCAGTCATCAGTTCAACCTGTAAAATATAGTCATCGCCATACAAGCCTCTCGCTCGTATGGTAAATCTTCCACCTCGTCACACAAGCACCAAATGCTTATGTGGTATATGATGAAGTATGCCTATCTTCAGAAGTATGCCATGCAGTATTGTTCAAAATTAATTGTTACTATCCTATGGCGACGTTTATTATTTCACACAGAATAACCAGCACTCCGCGTCCAATGGCATTCACAGGAGTTGATATAATAATATTTCGCATCCAACTCATTAAGGTTTACCTATTTGTCGGGCACGCAAATAAAATCTTTACTCAACAGATAATCCATTTACCTGTCCAAACATATACAATACACAAGTATATATATTTCTATCTATTTCTAATCAGTTCAATGTGTGATTTAATCGAATAAATTCTACCATTCATTCTATTATTGATTAAACTAACTATCATTTCAATAATTTAATTAATCTAATTCACTATCACACAACACAAACAGCAATCAATTTGTTTTTAACTTTTCAACATCATACAAATTAATTCCTATACTCTTTTAAAATCATTCAGACAATAGAATTAAAAGTGCACATCCATGGAAAGAAAATAAGAACTGAGTAGAGAACTATTTGGTAATGCAAAGTATGGTAAATGTACCTTGCACCGGAGTCAATCAGAGATATCCACTCGGCATCTAGGATAGGTTTTCTGAATGCTCTCCTCAGTTTCCCAAGTACAATCTCGCGGATCTTCACTCCATTGCACTTTGACTAAGTGAACCTTCTTGTTCCTCAGCTCTTTTGTTTCTTTGCCGATCATCTTTAGCGGCTCTCTTCTCACAGCTAATTCAGGGGTAATTTCAATATCCTGTTGAGCTACTTCTTCCACGATCAAGTCTGGATCATGAACGTGCTTTCGAAGTTGAGATATGTGAAATACATCATGAACTCCAGGCAACCAATCAGGCAGTTTAACCATATAAGCGAGAGTTCCGATCCGTTCCAGAATAGGAAATGGACCAATGAATTTGGGCGCCAACTTTCCCGTTTTACCGAACCGGATAACTCCTCTCATCGGAGATACTTTCAAATATACATAGTCGCCAACAGCAAACGATATATCTCTTCTTCTTCTATCGGCATAGCTCTTTTGTCGGCTTTGAGCGACCAGTAATCGTTTCTTAATAAAATCGACTTTGTCGGCAGCTTCTCGAATCATGTCTGGCCCTAACACAAGTCTATTACCAGGTTCGACCCAACAAGCAGGAGATCGGCACGGTCTACCATATAATGCTTCGAATGGTGACATTGTCAGGCTCGCCTGGTAGCTGTTGTTATACGAGAATTCAGCCAAATGTAGATGGTCTTCCCATGATCCACCAAAATCTAGAACACAAGCCCGCAATAGTTCTTCTAAAATACGATTCACCCTCTCAGTCTGACCGTCTGTCTAAGGATGATAAGCGGTGCTCAAGTTTAACTTCGTTCCCAGCTCGACTTGAAATGCCTCCCAGAATTTGCTAGTGAATATTGTGTCTCAATCACTGACTATACTGAGCGGCACTCCATGTAGTCTAACAATTTCCTTGAAATATATCTGCACCAGACTCTGAGCAGTTCTATTTGATCTAACAGGTATGAAATGGGCGGTCTTCGTGAAGCGATCTACGATCACCCAAATACTGTCATTTCCTTTTCTGGTTCTGGGCAAACCATCAATGAAGTCCATGGAAATATGTTCCCACTTCCAACCAGGAACATCTAGCGGTTGCAATAATCCAGCTAGTTTCTGTTGGTCGCTTTTGACTAGCTGGCAAGTAGGGCATCGGCTAACATATATTGAACGTCTCTTTTCATAGCCTTCCACCAGAATGTTCGCTTGAGATCGTTGTACATTTTGCCCACACCAGGGTGGATACTCAGCTTGGACTTGTGACACTCGTCTAACACTTCTCTTTTTAGCTCGGGGATGCCAGGAGCACAAATCCTTCCTTTCAATCTCAGGATCCCATCGTTATCTATTTGAAAACACGAGGGTTCGCCTTTTTGAATCCTTTTGATCATATCCTTAATAAAATTATCCTCCTTATGAAGAATAGATATTTTGTCAATCAAGGAAGTCATAATAATAAAGTTGGCGATCATTACATTCTTTCGGTTCAGCGCATCGGCCACGACATTGGCTTTCCCTGGAGTGTATATAATCTCAAAATCATATGCTGCAAGGAACTCCAGCCAACGCTGTTGCCTTAGATTCAAGTCTTTCTGGGTGAACATATACTTTAACGACTGGTGATCTGTAAACAGTTCAAATCTCTCACCCAGAAGATAGTGTCTCCAGATTTTCAAGGTGAATACTATAGCCAATAACTCAAGATCATGAGTTACGTAGTTTTTGTCATGCGGCTTCAGCTGACGGCTAGCATAAGCAATCACTTGACCTCTTTGCATTAACACTGCGCCAAGGCCTTCTCTAGAAGCATCATTCCAAACTTTTAAATCCTGATTTCCATCAATGATGGTTAACACTGGAGCAGTTGTTAATCTTAACTTTAGCTCTTCAAAAGCCTCTTCACTTTCTGGAGTCCATTTGAACTTAGAGTGCTTCTTTGTAATCTTCGTTAAGTGACCAGATATCTTCGAAAAGTTTTTAACGAACTTCCGGTAATAACTAGCCAATCCGAGAAAACTACGGACTTCTGTAGGGGTACTGGGCTGTTTCCAATTCTGAATAGCTGTGATTTTACTTGGATCCACAGCAATTCCTTCTTTCGATACAACGTGGCCCAGAAATTTGACTTCTTCTTGCCAGAATATACATTTGGAAAACTTTGCTTTCAACACATTCCTTCTGAGGATTTCCAGAACCTGTTCCAAATGCTTTTCATGTTCGGCCTTTGATTTAGAGAAGATTAGGATATCATCAATGAAAACCAGAACAAATTTATTCAATACTCCTCTGAATACTCTGTTCATTAGATCGACGAAATAGGCTGGAGCGTTACATAAGCCGAACGACATTACTAACCACTCGTAGAATAGGTCGGGACCTCTGAATGCTGTCAAAGGAACACACTCCTCGGCGATACGAAGCTGATGGAAACCTGTAGCTAGGTCCATTCGTGAAAATACTTGTGCGCCATTTAATCGATCTAACAAATCATCAATCCGCGGCAATGGATATTTATTCTTTATTGTCTATTTGTTCAAATCACGATAATCCACACATAGCCGTAGAGTACCGTCAGATTTTGGGACAAACACCACTGCTGCTCCCCAATCAGAGAAACTAGGCCTGATCAGACCCTTCCATACTAGCTGTCGTGTTTGATTGTCTAATTCCTCCTTCTCTTTCAAGGACATCCTTCGAATAGCGTGAACTACCGGCCTTGCATTAGGAATTAAAGCAATTTTGAAATCTATTTCTCTCTGCGAAGGTAAGCGAACAACTTCTTCGAACACATCCGCATAGTTCTTGACGACATGAATATCTTTGATGAGGTCAGGAATATTCTCTGTAACTTCAGGGATATTTTCTATTTGGGCTGGAGAAACATCGAGAGCTGCCCAGAAGTCTTTTCTATTAGCATTCTGACCTTCACAGGGAATGGTTATATAATCACCTGATTAAATCTTCGCCTTTACGACTCTGTCGGCGCATTTAACTTCAGATTCATATTTGGTCAACCAGTCTAACCCCAAAATAAGATCAAATTCTTTAAAATTCAAGACGACCGCGATGGTAGGAAACCGATAACGAGAGAAAGAAACTGGCACTCCACAAACCCAACTGAGATCAATGGAACCCCCAACCGGATTCTGTACAGTCATTGGTTCCTTGAGCTTCTTCAAATTCAAATCCAGCTTCTTAGCTGCATTCTTTGCAATGAAGCTTCGCGACGCGCCGGTGTCAAATATTACTTTAATTGGGATGACTTTGACAGTTAGCGTGCCTTCTAAAACATCTGGCCTTTCCTGAATAGACGAGGATGCAGGCACTTCTGCCACTTCATTTACCCGAGCCTCTTTGGTCTTTTTTAACAGCCAGCAATCTCGCTTTATATGACCGGACTGATGACAAAGATTGCACTCTCGAGTTATAGGAAACTTGCCGTTAGATTTAGACTCATGCTCTTTTCGTTTCTTTAAGGGTCCACAGTTTATCGACAAATGCCCTTTCTGATGGCAGTTTTTGCATACGGCGGTCGTTACTGGTTCATTCTCAGATCTGGCCCTCTTCAGATTGACTTTGGGTTTTTTTCTGACCTCAGACATCGTACTGGCCTTTGGAATATCAGTTTCCGACTCTTTTTTGTTACTAGAACAGGCTTCCTCTTTGTCGCGCAACATACCTTCCTTATGGAGATCTTCATACTGGTAAGCCATGTATATCATTTCAGAAAAGGGGAGCTTCACGTTCCTCATTACACTGTTCTGATATTTTCTTTGCAGGCCATGAATAAATCTCAGATTCTTCCTCTTTGGATCTTGAATCAGATGAGGAGCAAAGTGATAAAGTTCGTTGAATTTCTTATGATATTCTGGGATGGTCATATCACCTTGTATCAAATAAGAAAATTCATCAAATAATCGCTCGGTTGCTTCGGGAGGAGTAAATCTTTCTAGGAAAATCACTTTGAATCTGTCCCAGGTGATATCACCTTCTGGATTATCTTTAACAACTGAATCCCACCAAAACAAAGCTTCTTCTTTGAGTGCCCAAGACGCCAGTAATCTTTTCTGATCGTCTCTCAGCTTTAAACCCTCAAAGATTTTCTCTGCAGAACGGATCCAAGCTTGTGTTTCCATAATGGACTCTTTGCCCAAGAATGGTGTTCCACCCAGATTTCGAAATCTCTTGAGTAGAACTTCTATATTTGATTCTGGCTGTGGGAGCACAACTGGCTTATTAGCTGGTCGAGCCATACGATTATTTCTTCTGTTCCTGTCACTCATTTTCTAGTATGTCTGCAATTAGCAGACAAAGTGTCAGGTCAACAGAAAAGATATTTCAAAATATAGAGACAAATACTTGAATGTAAATGTGTCTACTGGGGTGTATTTCATTCTGCTTTTCTCATACTAGGATATTACTGATCCTATCTGTATAGAGTTACCCATCCTAGAACACTACTGGTTCTATTTCTGACGAGTTCGTTCATATGTTATATTCCATAACTAAGCTTAACCAAAGCTCTGATACCAAATGGGACCTCCCCAAACCCCGTACGGACGGCGGCAAGGGTAATCCTTGGAATATAACACAGTAATAGATAATAGCAGAACAGAAATAAATAAATACACCGGATAATGAACAATAGAATATACTGGATAAGAGTAATCATCAGAGTTACACAGTATACAGGATCATACTTAGTACAAATACAATTAAGCAATACATAAATGTCTACAGCGGAAAACAAACATAATGTACAATAGGAGCCGAACAACATAAAAAGAGATAAATACTAGAATCCATCTTCAGCTCCAGTTATCCGGATAAAGCCTGCTAAACCTGAATACAAGGCTGCCTGTGTAAAAAAAGGGGCACCCGAGTTTGAAAGTGAAACTACGAGTAAGTCATGGGACTGGTATGAGAAATCTACTCAACAAATTTAATATATGGCTAATCACAGGACCACGCCACTTTCATGGAACGGGTTTACTCCATTGGATTGCCAGTGCTTTAAAAACAAATCTTTCTTTTAAAACATCGCAATTCTTTTTATAAAAATGAAGCCATTATAAGACTCAGTTCCCATCACACAATGCAATGCAAACTGGAGGATATAGTTTTTACCTTATAATGGCCAAGATATGCTTGATACGAATAAAACAAAAGCATTTGATATTATTACTAGTGTTCATATGTTTCAAAAGCAAATTCAAATCATAAGTATCAATCATAGGCGGCATTAATGCCCCATACCACTATGTCGCCATATATAGGTATACAATCGAAACCGCACAGTCATGTATTTGGAAATTTGATTTCCGTCTTGAACCAAGGCAAAAGATAGTCCTTACTGAATTCGAGACGCTCTAGCCTGTGTCTCAGGCAAGCGTGCAGGCAAGCCTTGGATAGTCAGGGCCGGTCCACTGAAGCAGATTATTATGCCTGAACAATACGTTTCCCCGCCCTTTGGGGCGTAAATGAGCCAATGAATGACTCCATCGGACCCGGATCGTCCGATCTAACCGAAGCGCCTCGCAACAGCAACAACCACATAAGTCAAACTCGTCATGGCGTGTTAAACCACTGACGCCACTCATAGCTAGAAGGATACGCATGCCCTCCCTAAGGTCCTGCTCCCGTTTCTGGTTCATACCGGGGTGTGAGGCTCGCGATTTCACGTTATACACAAAGCTACGCCACACAGGCGGTGCTTTGATCATCACCACAAGACTTTGCTTTTCAACAGAAGCCCTGATCACTGCATCTTAGCATGCCACACAGGCAATTCACACCGTGCAACTGATGGTTATCAATCACACGTAATAAATTCCAATGTTAGACACACTGTCCATTTGCAAGTCCGTTCTGGGTCTGAACGAAACCGGAGGCACTATATACCTTGCAAACCCATCGATCACCACGTACGTCTGGACGATCACCACTCATTATCCATATTTCGGGATGCCTCCCAATCAGGACCTCGGTTACCATCCAAACGAGGTGAAGATCTCCGGTCTTCGACCACCGTCTTTATCTTCGATTTCTTATCGTCGATTCAGTTATTCAGAATGGGATAAAACCGGTTTTTCTGAGCAACTCGCGTATAAAATAAACAAGTGCAACACAAACATACACACGCATCATTTCAATTCATTAGTCACTAACCGTCAATCAGTAAGAGAACGATTTCTCAAATATTAACCCTGAAGGCCGAAACCAAAATCAGATCAATACCCAAGAAACCATTCGACTTAGCCAACCTTCAGTTAATTTCTAAATTTACATCCATATCGTTTATAATATTTTATAACGATTTATCGCTATTTTTTATTTATTTTAAAATAGCCAAATTATTCAAAACGACGCTCCGGGCCATTACGCGGTCGTGGCGCTGTTTTTCTTCAGATTTGATTTACACATATCTGAAAATCTAACCGTTGGATCTTCACAAAATTTACATCATTAGAAAAATCTTTTCAAAACGAATCCAACGGTTCCAGTTTTGGGAAATTCCGACGGTCGGATCTCGCGGTATAATCGTTTGAAGTTTCGATTTCAAAATACGAACTGCAGCGTCGTTATTCGATTAAATGTAATTATATTTATATATAAATATAATCGATTCTGGCGCTGTTTTTCTTCAGATTTGAATTAAACATTCCAGACAATCCAACCGTTGGATTTTTACATAGTTGGTGCCGTTTGAAAGATATTTCCAAAGCGAACCCAACGGTTGCGATTTCAGGAAAATCCAATGGTCGGATCTCCCGGTATAATCGTTTGAAATCACGGTTTCAAAATACGAACTACAGCGTCGTTATTCAATATATTTTAATTCTATTTATATATATATATATATATATATATATATATCGACTCTTCGATTTCAAAGCAACATTCTTTTCATACATTTGATAAAAATGATATTTTTATCTAACTGTCTTCTATTTCAACACTTCACTATATTTAACAATTCATGTATATAATAAAAATGTGATTTTTATTGTAAAACAATTCATTTCAAAACACTATTATTTTATATAGTTCATATAGGTAATAAAAATAGGATTTTTATTATAAAACAATTTCTTTCAAAAGGAGATTATTTTATATAGTTCATATAGATGATAAAAATGTGATTTTTATTATAAAACAATTCATTTCAAAATATGAGTACCATTCAACACATGAATTTCAATTCAACGAATGAATATCGATTTAACCCATGAAGGTTTTCTATAGCTTATATATAGATAAAAATGTGATTTTTATATTTAAAACACGAACACCATTCAACACATGAATTCCTATCCAATGAATGAATATTGACTCAACACATGAAGGTTTTCTATACAACGAATAAATATAGTTTCAAAAAATGAAAACAATTCAAACATATGAATATTATTCAAAATTTCGGCAGCATAACGGCAGGGTAGTTAAAACCGGGACCGTTCCTAGTACGGCTCCTCGCTCTACCTTAAAACCTCGCGGTTTTTGACAATGGGGATCATGCATCCAGTTTGCACGCAGGCGGCATGTATATTTATTTCATTTCCACAAACTAATCCTATGTGGTTTCAACCCAATATTCCTCAACCACAAACGGGTATTTTTCAACCACAATCAATCAATATCAACCACAAACAATTCCAATCAACCATTCGCTATCAATCAATTTTCACACCAATCACAACCAATAAATATCGTCCATGGTTTGTGGACGAGGGGCGTATATATATATATATATATTTATATATAGCAATTCACTTCTATTTCAATACATATATAATTTTTACAACGCATATATAACTTATACATCGAACGTACAACTTATACAACGCTTATACATGAGGTGTACAACGCTTATATAACCCATACATTGACTGTATAATTTATACATCGTCGTTTTCCATATCGTTTATAAATTAGAAATCTCACATTGGGTTCCACTCCACCAAAAATAGCAGAAGGCTTAGAAAAACAGGCGGTCTCTTCTAGAATGTAGATGACGTCCACACGAGTCCACTGTCTCTTGTTTCACTGAATTTCGTCAAGAAACGAAAAAGATATGATTTTACAGTGAAAACAAAAATGGTAGCGCTTTAAACTGCTATTAAATAGTTAAAATAAAAATAGTCGTACCTTCACAGTTTCGTTCAAAACTGGGTTAGGGATTATCTCAAAATCCGAGCGACTAGAGGATGATCGGCCGATGCCACGACGTAGGGCTTCGAAACCCACGCCAGGGGATCCCCACTGCAGTCAACTCGAGCGCCTCCTGAGGGAGATTTTTGATCGTGAACGGCGGCGATAGAGGGGCTCAATCTGCCTCCGACAGTCCAGGATAAGGTTCGAAATTGGTATGGATGTGACGAGGGGGAGTACTACAAAAACCCTAACTGGAGCACTCGATTTCGTGGAGAGAATTAGGAGAAAAAGAGGAGAGAAGATACGAGCGTTTTCCGCCGTATATCGCAATCGGGGAGAGAGAAGACGGGGGGCGGGGGTGCTGACGTGGGCGAATGGTTTTTTTTATTTATAACTTTTAAAATTCCAAAAATACCCTTTTTAACACACGAACCCCAATCCAAACCCAACGACTGTCGTCCCCAGCGTTTTACCCCCATTTCGAACACAATGGGATATGTTTCGTAGGCCCATTCGACTGTTTCAGTCAGTTTTCCTTCAAATTAAAATATATAACATTCAATATTCGATTTGAACGCACATTTCAATTTTCCAAGGCCACAAACTGATTCGAAAAATTCCAAAAAAATAAATCTAGCTATGTTTTGACGATAAGGTCCCAACAAAACTAGTTTCATCGAATTCTGAGACCGTCTGCAAAAAGGCCTATTTCTGGTCGATCCAATTTAACTATATTTGACCAAAACACGTTTTCCTTTGCCACGCTCACATACTGGCTTCAAAAATTATGAAATTTGAAACTAGCAATAACTTCCCATACCGGATCCAACAAACGTGGTTTCGTCGAATTCTGAGGTCGTATGCAAAATGGCCAATTCCACGGGCTATATAAATTCCATAGCGACCTTTCTGAAAATTCACTCGGCCATAACTTTTGCTTTCCGCTATGAAAATTCGATTTTTCAGATTCGTTAGAAAGGTATTCACTAACAGATTTAAATATTTTTGGTTTCGCTCAAATCCGTTTTGTTTTGCACCCGGTACAGTCCGACAAAGTTTGAATTCAAATTTTGAAACTACCGCGCCATTTCAGGCCTTGTTTATAATTAGAATTAATTATATTCATTTTCAAACATCGATTCAAACTCACTTTTTATTGATATTATTTAAAATATTTATTTAAAATATTTAAAATCCATTATTTTAGCCAATTTAAAATTTTTAAATTAGTTCAGATTTTCTGAGTCGTTACAACAGTCCTCCTTTACTTCATCAACACATGACATAAAAAGAAAAGCGTTTGAAAATCAAATCATTCAATCGATTCGTTCAATCGATTGTGGCTGTAGAAATAAGATCGAATCGTTCAATCTATTCGTTTGAAACATGAAAAGCTTTTGAAAATCGCCATTTTAATGAAGATCGACTAGGGTTTCAGATTTGCAAAATAACGGCCATGACATTTTTTTTGCCCTTGAAACTTATTCTTTAAAAGCCGTATCCTTTAAACTAATTGGACCTGACTAGTAAACCCTTCACGCAAATTTCCACATTTATTTATATGGCCAGTTTACAGCATATGTAAAGCGTAAATTATAATATTCTTTGAAATCAACGGGGTGTGAAGTTCATAAATCATAAAATATTGTAAAATGGTTTTGTTAAATATTTCAAAATATTTCAAAGAACTTAAATTATTGCATATGGAATTTTATTTAAAGATTTTCTATTTTAAGTAAGATATTAGAAGTTTGGAATTTTAAAAAGAAATGAGTTTGGATAGAATTAATCTTTGAATATTCGATATTAAGTTTCCAGGGCTGGACGAATACTATCAGAAATCCATAAAAACATTCACATTAAGGTCCTGATAGTGTTTCGCTAGGTTTGTGAATTGATATCTAATATAAATCGATTAAGCCCTATTTAAACATAAAATTGAAATATTAAGATTGAATTATCATGAATCGAAACTTAAATTGAATGTAACAACCCGGAAAATCAGAACCAATTTAAAAATTTTATTTTGGAAATTTTAATGAATTTTGAATATTTAAAATGATTTATTGTAAATAACAACGACAAGAAATTTATTTTGAATAAAATTATAACATATATATTTATTTGAATCGAAGTTAGAATATAAATATTTATTTTTAATTATAAAAGGAATTGAAAATGGCGCAGTAGTTTGAAAATTCAATTTCAAATTTCAAATTTCAAATGAATGTACATGATTCAAAATAAACCGGATTTTAGTGAAATAAAAAATATTAGAATCTATTTGAAAATATCTTTCCAACGAATCTGAAAAATCCAAATTTCATAGTGGGAATAAAAAGTTATGCCTAGTTGAAAATTCAGAATAGTCGCTATGAAAATATAGCCCTTAAAAATAGCGATTTTGCAAACGACCTCCGTTTTCGAAGAAACCACTTTTGTTGGATGCGGGATGTCAAGTTATTGCTAGATTCCAAAATTCATAATTTTTGGGATCAAAATGTGGGCGTGGCAAAAGAAATGCGTTTGACCAATTTTAGTTTAATTTAATCGACTGGAAAATGGCCCTTTTTCAAACGGTCTTCAAATTTGACGAAATTAGTTTTGTTATGACCATATTGTCAATACAAAGCTAGAAATATTTTTTTTGGATTTTTTGGGGTTCGTATGTGACCCCAATAAATTGAAATGTACGTTTAAATTCAATATATTGATTTATATTTTAATTTGGATGAAAACTGATCGTAACGGTCGAATTGGCTACGAGACATATCCCATTGTGTTCAAAATGGGGGTAATTAGCTAGGGGCGACAGTTTGATTTGGGGTTCGTACCGATAAAAGGCTATTTTGGAAATTAAAATATATAAATATAAAATAAAAACCCCAGTTTTTCTAAAATTCTATTGGCAAGTTAAAACCCGTCAACATCTTCTTCTTCCACGCGATGTAAGGCGGAGCTCCAAGAACTCCAATCCACTCAATTAAATCGTTTGATTCTGAAGGCAATCTTGTAGAGGATTCTTCTCTCTATAAATCCAAGTTTCGAACCTCCTCGTCGTGTATCTTGCTCCAACCAACGCCCCAAAGTTGCGCCGTCGCCAAGCAATTTCAGCCTTCCTTCCGACGTCGAGTTAATCAAAGGGGGGTGGCTCCTGAAGCTCTTTCGAAGGCCGATGACGTGGTGTAGTTGGATCAATCTCCAGCTTCTTGATGGTGCGCCATTAGGAGCCCTAGGTCGGGAGAAACATGGGTTCAACGACCAAGTTTTCCTGGAGCCGTCAACAAGGAAGAAGACGCGGGGATTAAACCCGTTAACGATGGATTAACTGATTAAAAAGGTGGTTGTCTTTGTTTAAATACAACATTATTTTCAAATCATTTTTTTATACAGATTAAACATTGTAAAATTCAATTTTAAAAATATAATTAACATAGGAAAAAAACATAGAAACAAAAATCTACTTTGTTTAGAAAATATAAAACACTTTGTTTAGGAAATATACAATACTTTGTTTAGGAAATATACAATACTTTGTTTTGAAAATATACAATACATTGTTTTGAAAATGTAAAATACATTGATTTGAAAGCATAAGAAGAAAAAAACGAGGATAAGGATGAGATTTTTAAAGTGATAAAGATGAGATTTTTTAGATATAAAAAGACTTGATTTTTTAGGTGAAATATCGTTATAAAATATGATTTTTGAATATATAATCCTCGTATTAAAAAGGTGTTTTTTTAATATGAACAACGTGAAAATGAAGTTCGAAATTCGGGCAAATCCAAACTGGCTAGAAATTCAGAAACAAAAACGACGGAGTGGAAACCAAAGGTGAGAACTCCTCACTATAATTTTCTTATACAATTATTTATTTTATAACTGCATATATGAACTTTTCCCCGTCGTCCACAGACCATTGACGACTTGTCTGATTGTTTGGTTTGGTTGATTAAATCATTTGGTTGAATTTGGTTGTTTGGGAATGAACTAGTTATGAACTAGAATTATAATCCAATATTTTTAAATAAATAAATTGGATTTGAAATGGTTTTAAAATTAACCTGGATTTCCAACACATAAATTGGAATGGATTTGGATCGAAATTGTCTTCGGAATATTTCGATGTTGGATTTCGTGATTATACAGATATTACTATGGGAATTTGAAAGATATATTTATATCGCTATTTCCAATACGATATTTGTTGGTTGTAGTATTTGATATTGAATATAAGCCAATATATTTTCTATTCAGAGCCTTATATTTAATATCAAATGGAATTTGGGGTTTGTCGTGAATAGTGTCTTCAGTAACTCTGTTTTTGAACCCTATGTGAAGAGAATAAATCTTTTAATTAAGACTATTAGATTTTCTAGTTATATTTGATAATCAGAATAAAATGGAATGTGAATTGGGTTTATCGAGAACTGAGTTTTTAACAACATTCATTCTTTAACTCGATTTACAGTGAAATGTGATTTGGAATTTATAAATCTTTTGTTAAGGTTTAAAGGAGATTTTCCAAAGTAAAGTTTCCCAATTTAACATATTAAATTGGAATTGAATGGAATTCAACATGGTAATAATCATTGTGAGCTTCTGTAGAGGAAGACTGTTAATATATATATGGAATTTAAAAGGCTTGGCCGTTATTCCATTTATATTATCGGTTTGATATGGAAGTTCATATCAATTATATATATATTTATTTGTATTCCGTGAAGATTCCAATGTTATTGGAATGTGATTTTGGGTTTATCATGAGCTGTGTTCTAAATGACATTAGTTCTTTAACCCAGTGAAAGATAAGATTAATTTCTTAACTTGGAATAATCATTAAGTAATGATTTTTTAGATTAAAACTGAATTGGAGTTTTAATGAATGTTTAATTACATTGAAATGGGAATGTGATAATTTAAATTATCAAATTCGAGAAATGATCGAAAATGGAGTACCACCAGTTTTACTCCAGGCGATAGTTAAATCTTTAATTAGGTTTGAACGTGAAATAGTAATTGAATTTACCGATAACACAGTGGTGTTAGATATGGAGTACTACCAGTTTTGCTCCATGGGATGAATAGGTTGGGATTGGGAAAGAATACAAATGATTACTTCGGTAAGGTTTGCTAATCCCGATTAGTTTGGAAAACCTTAAAATGGTTTGAATTGAAATCCAAAAGAAGATTAAAGAATAAATTTAAAGAACTTATCTTTGATAAAATTAATGGGAACCTTTCCCGAAGTATAATAATATTTGAATAAAGGAATATTCTGGATTGGAATGAGGCTTATGTTGTGTTTTTATAGCACTTGTTTATTATATACGCGAGTTATTCTGAAAGACCGGGTTTATCCCATTCTGAATAACTGATTTGACGATGTGTCGAGGATGAAGACGGTGGTTGATGACTGGAGGTCCTCACATCGTTTGGATAATTACTGATGTCTTGATTGGGCTGTACACCCAAGACAAGGTAATTAAGTGGTGATCATCCAAACGTACTTGGGGATCGACTAGATATGAAAGGGCCTCTCTCCTGTATTGGGCAGATGGGACGAGGAATAAGGTTCCTCCGGTTTCATTCAAACCCAGAACAAACTTGTAAATGGATATGTGTCTGACATCGGATTTTATTCTGTGTGATTGATAGACATTAGTTGCATAACATGAATTGCCTGTGTGGCATGCCGAGACGCAAATGATCAAGGATTCTGTTGAAAAGCAGAGTCTTGTGGTTGATGATCAAAGCACGACTTTGATATAGCATAGCTTTGTGTAGCGTTGATTCGCGAGCTCACACCCCGTTGTGAACAAGAAACGGGAGAGGACATCAGGGAGGGCATACGTTTCTTCTAGTTAGGACTTGTGCCAGTGTTTTGCAAGCCCTGACGTTTTACATATGTGGATGATGGATAGCGAGGCGCCTCGGTTATATCGGTTGTTCCGGGGCCGATGGCTTGGTCGGGATATGGCCAGTTTATGCCCCACAGGGTGGGGAAACACATTGTTCAGGCATTTTAATCCACATCTAGTGGATCGACCCTGATGAATCAAGGTGCAGTTGCGGCTGTATCCTGAGGGGAGGGCTAGAGCGTCTCGAATTCGGTAAGGACGATCCCTTGCCATGGTTCGTAGATGGAAATCCAACTTCCAATACGTGATTTAGCGGTTTTAATTGTAGAGCCTAGTATGGCGGCATAGTGGGATGGGGCATTATGCCATCTATGTTTGATACATTTATATTTGAAAATGATTTCTTCAGTTATAGTAATAATGAAAGATGAAATTTCACGTACCAAGCATATTTGGTTATTATAAGATAAAACTCTATCCTCCGGCTTTCATTGCATTGTGTGATGGGACCTGAGTCTTATAATTGCTTCATTGTTCTTTATTTAGCATTGCGTTGTTTGTTTTATGCACTGGTATTCTTGGGAGGAAACCCGTTCCGTGTTATACGGCTTGGTCCCTTGATATACCTAACTTTAAAATAAGATTAATAACTGTTTTAGTTTTCACACCAGTCACATGGATGACCTGGAGTTTATTGTTTTAACCTAAACTCTGGGTGCCCCTATTTTCCACATGGGCATCTAGTAGTTTTGGTTTTGCAGATATTATATTCACAGGATCCTGATTTACAGCTGAAGTGATATTCGTAAAGCTCTGTATCTGTATATTCCTTTCAGTTGTGTTTTGTATTATTTTCCGCTGCATTGTAAATCTCTGACATTTATCAAATGTATAATATTTATTCATACTCTGTATATTCTAGTATTCTGAGGTAAATTGTTGTAATAAGCAATGAAATGTTCTTCTTTTTGTGTTCCGATTCGTCTTGTCCTCAATACAATCTGTGATTTCCCATAAGGGGGATTTCGGGTTGTTATCGTTTGGTATCAGAGCTTTGGTTTACAGAGCTCGAGAACAAGATACATTAGAACCAAACAAAAGAATTCATCAAAGATTAGATTAACAATATCCAATGAGAATGACTCGTTAGAGATGTGATCAACAGTATCCTAGAATGAGCCCGAAGAGTGTTGTTTTTAAAAATAAAATTGAAAACAAATTTTGTTTTGAAAATTTAAACTTTATTGTTCATATTTGATTATTTATTTTAAAGTGATTTGGACAATCAAGTATATAGGGGTTTGAATATACGTCTGATCCACGTGTATTGAAGCCTCAAATATACCGGATGGATAACGGACCAAACTCTAGGTGCCCGGGTCTGATTCTGATAATGGCGCGCCGTCATCAGTGTTTATATTCGAGTGCCGAAAGTGGGATATCTATATATTTCCAATTGACTGGTGTGAGAACCAAAATATAGTTAGAATATATTGTTGTGACTTGGCATCAAAAACATGATTTTCTGTATATATGTCAAAATTATGAATTTGAAACGTTAACTCACTAATTGATTGATGATTGTGTTGTATGATTATTTGTTATCTAATAAAACCATTATGTGAAAGAACGGTGTGTACAACCAAATTGTATCAAATACTGAACTGAATTGAAAATTGATTGAAATTGCATGCATATACATGTATATACATTGAACAGGTCATAGCAAGGAGGCAAGAGAAGAGGAATAAAATTGTATGCTCGACAAATAGGTACATGTTTACTAATTTATTGGGTTTGGATGATTATATGAGCCGGCTGGCTAGCCGCTTGGCTTTTTCTTTTTCTTTTTGAGATGAGAGGGCCTATGTGGTAGTTTGGGGATTTTCCCGGTGCTCCCCATACAAAGGAGGTTATGGCGAAAATTTTCAAAAATTTAGGGGGTTAGCCAAATTTTTGAAGAATTGGAAAATTCTTAGAAACTAAAATGTTGAAGAATGAAAGCCAAACTGAAAGTGAGTTGGCTTGTGTAACAACCCGTATTTTCAATAACCTATTATAACGTAAATCGAGGCAGAATTTAATTCTAAAATCTGAATCAAGGGAAACGGGCTATGCCATTGCGTTCGTCTCGGAAAATACGCGAAATAGAGTCCGAGTTTTCGAAAATCGGAGTCCGTATGACCCGATTAAGGCCCAACGAAGTTTTCAGAAAAATTCAAAGTAAAAACAGATTTCAAATTCAAGTTTGAATTTGGAAAATTAGGGCAGATTAGGCCAGGCGGGAAAATTCCCACCAGAGCACCCAAGTCGACAACCCTGTCGACTTGGGAGTCGACTTGGTTGGACCCAAGTCGACAGCCCTGTCGACTTGGTCCAGCCAGGCAGTTTTGCCTGGTGCACCATTTTGGGTTTGTGTTGAGTTTGGGGGCCAGATTCGGTTTTGAGGGCTGAGATTGGAACTAGGGTTTAATCCTAAGGCTAGAACTAATCCTAATCTCTATAAATAAGCCCCTAACCTAACCCTAAATCATCATTATTCATTCAAGTAACTAAACTATGGCAAAATCACTCCTCTCATGGCCTCCACTCTCTTCATAAAATCCTAAATAAATTTCTATGAGAGATTTTCCATGCATACAAGTGTTTTCAAGCTTGTATGAGTGTCATTAGCTTGCATTCAAGTCAAGTTTCCATATTTACATCATAAAGCAAGGGTTTTGATCATTTTTGCTCAAGGGTTTTTCTATTGGAGCTTGCATTTTGGGTCTAATTGATTGCATAAGGGCTTTGTCATATTTTTGTGTCTTCATAAGCATTGTAAGCCCTATTCTACTTTCATACTTAAACTCTAAAGTTAAATGTATGATATGCAAGTTTGCCATGATATGCAAGTTTACTATGTCATGTTATGCAAGTTTGAGATGTTATGATATGCAAGTTTACCATGTTATGCTATGCAAGTTTGCCAAGTTATGATATGCAAGTTTATCATGTTATGTTATGCAAGTATGCCATGTTATGATATGCAAGTTTATCATGTTATGTTATGCAAGTTTACCATGTTATGATATGCAAGTTTACCATGTTATGCTATGCAAGTTTACCATGTTATGCTATGCAAGTTTGCCATGTTATGATATGCAAGTTTATCATGTTATGTTATGCAAGTTTGAGATGCAAGTTCGTCATATGATATGCAAGTATGTTATGCAAGTTTGGGGTGATCATTTTGTTCATGTTATCATGCTATGCAAGCTTATCTTGAATATATGAACATAAAGCTTCAAGCTTTATGCTAAAGGTTGCATTTTGGCAACATGTAAGTTATCATATCCCTTATGATAACTTGCATGTGAGGCTAAATGCGAACTTATGGCCATTTCTACATGTCATTTATCACCATGTATCACCAATATGCTAAGTTTGGTTTTATGCATGCTTTTGAGACCTAAAAATGTAATATGCAAGTATATGGACACATGTACATTTCATATGCCACCATGTTGAACTTGTGGCTTAAACACCTTTATGTCATGATTATGCCAAGTTCCCTCTTTCTATCCTTTATGCGCTATTGCGATATGTAAGCGATGGGATTGCGTTTGGGGTTGGGTAAACTTAAAAGACATAAAAACATAAGATTGGGAATTTACCTATTAAGTTAGGTCTACCCATTGGGAATTTACCTATTAAGTTAGGTCTACCCAATTGCTTGAAAATTTGTAACATGTTTTGGAAACATGATGGACATGACACTTAGAAAAGATAAGTGTGACCAACTCGAGGTTGGGTTGAGTTTGTAGCGTAAACCTACCCGGAACCGACCGGCTTAACTAGTTGCTACAAACAATAGGACCCAATGTGAGAAGTTGGCCATGTTGTACCTTGAACCCGAGGTTAGACCAAGTTGGGGTGTAAAGCTACCCGGAACCGACCGGCTTAACTAGTAACCACAACAAGGTCTAATGTGAGAGGTTAAGGCACATTAATTAATTAATGCCTCATGATTAGGGTTAAGTCATGGTCCACTTAATACTTAACCAATTTGGGCTTGGTAGATTAATCAGGGTTAAGTCGTGACCTCATCGTTACACTTAACCAAGTTAATCCATGATTAGCAAGAGGGTTAAACCGTACTTAACCCACTAGAAAATCCTAGCAATGGGGGTCCACTCCAGCAGTAATCCCAAGTTCGCATCATTATGGCCCTAGGGTCTAGGCTAGGGTGGGGGCACAATTACTGGACTTGAGGTAAGAGACCAAAAACGACGGCAGATGGGTACACCGGTGTAGTTCCGGGCGGACTATGGTCGTGCACATAGTCCGAAGCCGGGGAAAATATGCACGGGTACCAGTAGATCGAGACTGTGCACGCATGATTATGGTGTCCAGGGGTTGACACCCTAGGGCTTGATACACCCGACGGGAGACCCGGCACAGTCTGACTACAATTATGTTTGGGCCGTATGGACACCAACACGTGACGAGTTAGGCTTATAGGGAGCCGATCGACTAGACCGTTTGGTTAGACCTTGTATTAGGGTCATTTCATGTTATTGGGCCAAAGCTTGGGCCAACGGATCAATACTTGTATATTCAAGTCATGTTAGTTTGCTAGTACACCTGTGGTTCAAAACCTTAAACCTGATTATGCGATGACACCTTTATCTACCTTGTTAGTTAATCATCATGCTAGTATGTTGTTATCCTCAAGTTCATCCCTGCTACTCATGTCAGTTAACTTTACCAGTTTACATTGATTGTAGTAGGGCTTACTCAGTCTTTTTGACTGACCTGTTTTTCTTTCGCCTCCTTTCTTCCGTTTCCCCCCCCCCCCCAGGTTCTCAGGGTGGGAATATTGGAGCTTAGCTTGGATTTCTGATCGCTTGCTTGTGGGACTTTAGCTCATGTACGGTCTTGACATGAAGCTAGCTATGGTTATCACTTATCTTGGGGATAGTACTTATGTATTTCAGTTTTTCAGCAATGTTGTTTTTTATCTAGACTTGTGTATTTGGAAAGTTGACATTATGTTGTACCAGACTTGTTTTGAAATGGTTTGAAATCTTCCGCTGTTTTATCTATGTTATTTACTCTGTTTACATATATACATATGTTCTTGTTCTGCCTTGATATATCATTATGAATGTTTACCCGGTACAAACGCCCCTCCAAAGTCAGAGTGCTTGCAAGAGCCACCCTGGCGGAGGTGGGGTATTACATTTGGTATCAGAGCATATGGTTTACGAGAAGGGAACAAAAAGGTTTTTAAAAATTTTGGAAAACTATTTTCAAAACCAAGTATAAAGTATTTTCCAAAGAAAAGTCTAGTTTATTTTAAAGGCTATTCCCCAAAAAGCCATTAGCAAAATTCCTTCGTTTTTCTCTATTCTGAATCTATCTTTTTCTTCGTTTCAGTATGGCCAATAACTTTGCCATTCCGGAGGGAGTACACGTACCTGTTTGGTATAGGAGACTTTTGGAGGCTAGGGCGACCGAAGCCGGCCCCGCAGATGCTCCTCCTCCTCCTCCGGTAGTTAATGTTCCTCCTCCTGTCGCTGAGGTTCCTCTTCCTCCTCCCCCTCAGCATCCACAAGCGGATTTCGCTGAGATTTGCAAAGACTTTAAGGCGATGGGTTGCAAGAATTTCATTGGAACCGAGACTTATGTAGAGGCAAGGAATTGGTTGAAAGAAACCGAAGATCTTTTTGCCTTCTTTGATATAGATGACCGTAGGAAGGTTTTATTGGCAGTGTGGTTGCTAAAGGAAGAAGCTGCACGTTGGTGGGTGGTCACCACCGCTACTAGGCCAATTGAGACTTGGGATGACTTTCGGGGAAAGTTTGGACTAAGGTTCCTATCACTGAAACAAGGGGACATGACTATTAGGGAATACATAGATAAGTTTAATCAACTGGCTCAGGTCGGTTTAGACTTGGTTAACACAGCTCAGAAGAAGGCCCTATACTTTGCTCTAGGATTAAACGAGCCATTACATGGTTTAGCCATGACTCATATACCCTTGGGGGCAACTTTCGAGAGTTTGGTGAATATGGCCCTACTCAATGAAGAGAATAGGATTGACAAGAAGGAGATCAAGATGAATGATACTCAAGCCAAGAAGACTGATTCCCAATGGAAAGGAAATCAGGGTAATCCAAGCGGTCAGAGCAGTCAAGGCAATAAGAACAAGAACAAGAGTCAAGGCAACAAGGGGAACAACAACAAGGGCAATAACGACAAGAGGAAGTGCCATTATTGCGGTTCAGTTGGGCATCTTATTAAGGATTGTAAGAAGAGGAAATGGAGGAGTGGTGAATGCTTTCTCTGCGGTGAGACTGGACATTTCAGCAAAGATTGCCCGAAGAAGCAAGGGCAAGGTCAGACTCAGTGTGCAAGACCATCTGGAGGGCGAGTTCATCCCCTCAACATCGTTCTTTCAGCTCGTGATCGAGGTAGTGTTTCTGTTGGAAGTCTTGTTTACATTTCTGATTTTCCTGTTCGTACTTTGTTTGATTTTGGTGCATCGCATAGTTTATTTCATCTGGATTAGTTGAAAGTTTGCACCTAAGTACTAGTTTAGTTTATGATCCCGTGTGTATTTCAAATCCAATTGGGGGTTCCGCCCATTTATCTACGTGGATTTGAAAATTTCTATCTTGAGTATAGAATTCTCGCATGATGCTTATATTCTCGGTTTCATGGGGTATGGGTTGATTTTGGGCATGGATGGGTTGTCCAGTTTTGGAGCCATTCTTGATTTTTGAGCATAGGGTTGTGAGGCTCATGACTCACCTCGGTAATACCCTAAAAATTTCTAGTAACCCTATGGGTCCCGTCATGTTGTGTTATCTTGAATCCCTCAACTCGTCTATCGATAGTTTGTAATCGGTGAGGGTGGTCCGAGAATATCCTGATATCTTGGGGGAAGGGAAGGGGGTTACCCCTAAACGAGAGATAGATTTCCGCATCTATCTGGTTGATAATGCCAAGATAGTTTTGTGGCCGGTTAGGCACATGGCCCCGCAAGATGAGAGTTAAGAAAGCAAGTCAAGGAGTTTCTTGAGAAGAACTTCATTAGATGAAGTATATCTGAATGGGGAGCGCCTGTAGTATTTACTACAAAGGCAGACGGTTCTCTCCGACTTTGTGTTGACTATCGAGAGTTGGATAAGCTGACTAAGAAGAACAGACACCCGTTACCGAGGATTGATGATCTCTTTGACCAGCTTATCGGTGCTTCTGTTTTCTCTCAGCTTGATCTTGCTACTGGATTCCATCAGCTCAGGGTAGCTGAAGATAGTATAGACAAGACTGCGTTCAGAACTCCAGATGGATTCTTCGAGTGGCTTGTCATGCCGTTCGGCTTGACTAATGCACCCGCATATTTCGTGGACTTGATGAGTAGGGTGTTCAGGGAGTTCTTGAACAAGTTTGTCGTGGTCTTCGTAGATGATATTCTGATCTTCTCTAAGGATGAGGAAGAGCACGCAAGGCATCTCGTGGAGGTGATGGATACGCTTAGAGCGCATCAGTTGAAGGCCAAGTTCTCCAAGTGTCACTTTTGGAGAAGGGAAGTTAGATTCCTTGGGCATATAGTATCTAAGCAAGGCTTAGCGGTGGATCCCGCTAAGGTAGTTGCAGTTCAGGATTGGAAGACTCCAAGGAATGCAACCGAAGTAAGAAGTTCTCTTAGTTTAGTTAGTTAGTAAGCGTCCCTTGAGCTTAGACCTACCCTTCTGGATCAAGTAGGGACTTCACAGAAAGAAGACCCGCAGTTAGTCGAGATCATGGACAAGTTGATTCGAGGCGAGATGATAAGTCACCTCGCTATAGATGACAAGGGATGGCTAAGACGCGATGAGAGAAAGAAGGTTCTTGAAGATGCACATCACCCGAGGAGGTGGCCGAGTTTGTCCCAAGGTGCATGTTGTGCCAACAGGTTAAAGGCCGAGTCATAGAAGCCCGGTGGGCTATTCTATCCATTGGAAGTCCCCGCAATGGAAGAGGGAAAGGCATCACGAAGGATTTCGTGGATGGACTGCCTAGGTCAAGGAAAGGGAATACGAGCATTTGGGTTATTGTGGATAGACTTACGAAGGGTGCTCATTTCACTCCGGTAAAGAGCGAAAGGGCTGCATCATAGCTAGCGACAATTTACTTTCAAGAAATAAAGCGGTTGCACGAGGTTCCCTAAAGTACAGTTAGTCACCATGACTCAATCTCCACCAGCCAGTTTTGGAATAGTCTACGGGAAGTCATGGGCAAGCGACTGAATCTAAGTACGGCCTATCATTCGCAGGCGGATGGTTCATTTCGTTCAAGCATGAGTTATAGAAAATCACGTTGGTAAGAGAAATTGGCAACGTGGATGGGTATTTCCAGGAAAAGTTCTGCTACGTGGAATACTTTATAGTAAGTAAACGAGATCCAGGATTCACTAGTGAATTTTGGAGAGCTTGCATGAAATCATGAGGTCATAGTTATGTTTAAACCAAGAATGATAGAAGAGTAAGTGAAAGAGGAAGACGAGAGGCGACAATGAAATGGGTTCCAACTCATATTTGGAAATAAGAGTTAAAGAAGCTAAGAAATCATGAGGTAAAAGACGGTCAAAGCACAGTGGAGTTAAGCTCAAGGAAATGTGACTTAGAAGACTGAAGGCTAGATACGCGTATCATATCTCTTTTTAAGAGCATATCCTTGATCCTTGTTTTCCTGTGGAACTTACTCGCATGTTATCTTTCACATATATCCTATCGGTCCCATTCTCGATCCCATTTCTGTTGTAAACTCCATAAGGGGGTATGACTCATCGGTTAGTAATACATGTCAGGGTTAGGAAGGGATTTCTTGTAATCCGAAAGGAGTATATCCTGCTTATCTTCCCGATCTCTTTGTAGCATATCTTTTGCTATCCATGTTTGTCTTGTTTATCTTGTTATCATGTTAATCTTGTCATGAGAACCTTAGGTAGAAACCCTTTGGATGAAACATGTGTTTGAAACATGTTATGCTTGATGGTTGCAAGTGGTTGCAAGTGTTTGCAAGTGGTTACTCGTGGATGCATTATACACGTTAGACACTAGATCGGCTCACACACTCCTCATATTGCATATGCATGAGTGTTTACGCTTATTCATGGATGAAATTTTTTTTTGTGTTATCACATGGATGTTGCATATGGATGTATGTTATGTGCACACATATAGATGTTATACATTATGTTAGGAATTGCATACATATGGATTCATTTCACTAACATAATTTGCATTGATGATATTAGCATTAGATAAGTACATATACACACACCTTTGCATATGTTCATACAACATTTAGAATCTTGTAAGGACAATGATTGCTCGTGGATGATGTTTTGAGTAGATGGATGATTGGATGGTAGGATACGTTCTTCCTAACTTGAAGATTTCGGGGACGAAATCCTTTAAGGAGGGGAGAATGTAACAACCCGTATTTTCAATAACCTGTTATAACGTAAATCGAGGCAGAATTTAATTCTAAAATCTGAATCAAGGGAAACGGGCTAAGCCATTGCGTTCGTATCGGAAAAATACGCGAAATAGAGTCCGAGTTTTCGAAAATCAGAGTCCGTATGACCCGATTAAGGCCCAACGAAGTTTTCAGAAAAATTCAAAGTAAAAACAGATTTCAAATTCAAGTTTGAATTTGGAAAATTAGGGCAGATTGGGCCAGGCGGGAAAATTCCCGCCAGAGCACCCAAGTCGACAGCCCTGTCGGCTTGGGAGTCGACTTGGTTGGACCCAAGTCGACAGCCCTGTCGACTTGGTCCAGCCGGGCAGTTTTGCCTGGTGCACCATTTTGGGTTTGTGTTGAGTTTGGGGGCCAGATTCGGTTTTGAGGGCTGAGATTGGAACTAGGGTTTAATCCTAAGGCTAGAACTAATCCTAATCTCTATAAATAAGCCCCTAACCTAACCCTAAATCATCATTATTCATTCAAGTAACTAAACTATGGCAAAATCACTCCTCTCATGGCCTCCACTCTCTTCATAAAATCCTAAATAAATTTCTATGAGAGATTTTCCATGCATACAAGTGTTTTCAAGCTTGTATGAGTGTCATTAGCTTGCATTCAAGTCAAGTTTCCATATTTACATCATAAAGCAAGGGTTTTGATCATTTTTGCTCAAGGGTTTTTCTATTGGAGCTTGCATTTTGGGTCTAATTGATTGCATAAGGGCTTTGTCATATTTTTGTGTCTTCATAAGCATTGTAAGCCCTATTCTACTTTCATACTTAAACTCTAAAGTTAAATGTATGATATGCAAGTTTGCCATGATATGCAAGTTTACTATGTCATGTTATGCAAGTTTGAGATGTTATGATATGCAAGTTTACCATGTTATGCTATGCAAGTTTGCCAAGTTATGATATGCAAGTTTATCATGTTATGTTATGCAAGTATGCCATGTTATGATATGCAAGTTTATCATGTTATGTTATGCAAGTTTTGCCATGTTATGATATGCAAGTTTACCATGTTATGCTATGCAAGTTTACCATGTTATGCTATGCAAGTTTGCCATGTTATGCTATGCAAGTTTATCATGTTATGTTATGCAAGTTTGAGATGCAAGTTCGTCATATGATATGAAAGTATGTTATGCAAGTTTGGGGTGATCATTTTGTTCATGTTATCATGCTATGCAAGCTTATCTTGAGTATATGAACATAAAGCTTCAATCTTTATGCTAAAGGTTGCATTTTGGCAACATGTAAGTTATCATATCCCTTATGATAACTTGCATGTGAGGCTAAATGCGAACTTATGGCCATTTCTACATGTCATTTATCACCATGTATCACCAATATGCTAAGTTTGGTTTTATGCATGCTTTTGAGACCTAAAAATGTAATATGCAAGTATATGGACACATGTACATTTCATATGTCACCATGTTGAACTTGTGGCTTAAACACCTTTATGTCATGATTATGCCAAGTTCCCTCTTTCTATCCTATATGCGCTATTGCGATATGTAAGCGATGGGATTGCGTTTGGGGTTGGGTAAACTTAAAAGACATAAAAACATAAGATTGGGAATTTACCTATTAAGTTAGGTCTACCCATTGGGGATTTACCTATTAAGTTAGGTCTACCCAATTGCTTGAAAATTTGTAACATGTTTTGGAAACATGATGGACATGACACTTAGAAAAGATAAGTGTGACCAACTCGAGGTTGGGTTGAGTTTGTAGCGTAAACCTACCCGGAACCGACCGGCTTAACTAGTTGCTACAAACAATAGGACCCAATGTGAGAAGTTGGCCATGTTGTACCTTGAACCCGAGGTTAGACCAAGTTGGGGTGTAAAGCTACCCGGAACCGACCGGCTTAACTAGTAACCACAACAAGGTCTAATGTGAGAGGTTAAGGCACATTAATTAATTAATGCCTCATGATTAGGGTTAAGTCATGGTCCACTTAATACTTAACAAATTTGGGCTTGGTAGATTAATCAGGGTTAAGTCGTGACCTCATCGTTACACTTAACCAAGTTAATCCATGATTAGAAAGAGGGTTAAACCGTACTTAACCCACTAGAAAATCCTAGCAATGGGGGTCCACTCCAGCAGTAATCCCAAGTTCGTATCATTATGGCCCGAGGGTCTAGGCTAGGGTGGGGGCACAATTACTGGACTTGAGGTAAGAGACCAAAAACGACGGCAGATGGGTACGTCGGTGTAGTTCCGGGCGGACTATGGTCGTGCACATAGTCCGAAGCCGGGGAAAACATGCACGGGTACCAGTAGATCGAGACTGTGCACGCATGATTATGGTGTCCAGGGGTTGACACCCTAGGGCTTGATACACCCGACGGGAGACCCGGCACAGTCTGACTACAATTATGTTTGGGCCGTATGGACACCAACACGTGACGAGTAAGGCTTATAGGGAGCCGATCGACTAGACCGTTTGGTTAGACCTTGTATTAGGGTCATTTCATGTTATTGGGCCAAAGCTTGGGCCAACGGATCAATACTTGTATATTCAAGTCATGTTAGTTTGCTAGTACACCTGTGGTGCAAAACCTTAACCTGATTATGCGATGACACCTTTATCTACCTTGTTAGTTAATCATCATGCTAGTATGTTGTTATCCTTAAGTTCATCCCTACTTCTCATGTCAGTTAACTTTACCAGTTTACATTGATTGTAGTAGGGCTTACTCAGTCTTTTTGACTGACCTGTTTTTCTTTCGCTTCTTTTCTTCCGTTCCCCCCCCAGGTTCTCAGGGTGGGAATATTGGAGCTTAGCTTGGATTTCTGATCGCTTGCTTGTGGGACTTTAGCTCATGTACGGTCTTGACATGAAGCTAGCTATGGTTATCACTTATCTTGGGGATAGTACTTATGTATTTCAGTTTTTCAGCAATGTTGTTTTTTTATCTAGACTTGTGTATTTGGAAAGTTGACATTATGTTGTACCAGACTTGTTTTGAAATGGTTTGAAATCTTCCTCTGTTTTATCTATGTTATTTACTCTGTTTACATATATACATATGTTCTTGTTCTGCCTTGATATATCATTATGCATGTTTACCCGGTACAAACGCCCCTCCAAAGTCAGAGTGCTTGCAAGAGCCACCCTGGCGGAGGTGGGGTGTTACAGCTTGGAAAATAACTTTCAGCACCATTCCTTTTTAAGGACGAAAAGATTTTAAGTGGGGGAGATTGTAACAACCTGGAAAATTAGAACCAATTTAAAATTTTTATTTTGGAAATTTTAATGAATTTTGAATATTTAAAATGATTTATTCTAAATAATATCGACAAGAAATTTATTTTGAATAAAGTTAAAATGTATATATTTATTTGAATCGAAGTTAAAATATAAATATTTTAATTATAAAGGAATTGAAAATGGTGCAGTAGTTTGAAAATTTGATTTCAAATTTCAAATGAATGTACAAGATTCAAAATAAATCGGATTTTAGTGAAACCATAAATATCATAATCTATTTGAAAATATCTTTCCAATGAATCCGAATAATCCAAATTTCATCGCGGGAATAAAAAGTTACGCCCAGTTGAAAATTCAGAATAGTCGCTATGAAAATATAGCCCTTAAAATAGCGATTTTGCAAATGACCTCCGTTTTCGATGAAACTACTTTTGTTGGATCCGAGATGTCAAGTTATTGCTAGATTCCAAAATTCATAATTTTTGGGATTAATATGTGGGCGTGGCAAAAGAAAACGCGTTTGACCAATTTCAGTTGAATTTAATCGACTGGAAAATGGCCATTTTTCAAACGGTCTTCAAATTTTATGAAATTAGTTTTGTTATGACCGTATCGTCAATACGAAGCTAGAAATAATTTTTCAGGAATTTTTGTGGTCCGCATGTGACCCCAGTAAATTGAAATGTACATCTAAATTCAATAAATTGATTTATATTTTAATTTGGATGAAAACTGATCGTAACGGTCAAATTTCTTTATGGTACATATCCCATTGTGTTCGGAATGGGGGTAATTAGCTAGGGGGGACAGTCGTTGGGTTTGATTTTGGGTTCGTACCGATACAAGGGTATTTTGGAAATTAAAATATATAAATATAAAATAAAAACCCTAGTTTTTCTAAAATTCTACTGGCCAGTTAAAACCCGCCGTCATCTTCTTCTTCCACGCGATGTAAGGCAGAAAGTGGATGAAATCTTTGAGCTCCAAGAACTCCCAATCCACTCAATTAAATCAATTGATGCTGAAGGCAATTTTGTAGAGGATTCTCCCCTCTATAAATCCATACAAGTTTCGAACCTCCTCGTCGTGTATTTTGCTCCATCCAATGCCCCAAAGTTGCGCCGTCGCCAGGCAATTTCAGCCTCCTTGCCGCCGTCGAGTTGATCAAAAGGGGGTGGCGCCTGAAGCTCTTCCGAAGGCCGACGACGTGGTGTTTTTGGATCATTCTCCAGCTTCTTGATGGTGCACAATTAGAAGCCCTAGGTCGGAAGAAACATGGGTTCAACGACCATGTTTTGCTGGAGCCGTCAACAAGGAAAAAGACGCGGGGATTAAACCCCTTAACGATGGATTAACTGATTTACAAAGGTGATTGTCTTTGTTTAAATACAACATTATTTTCAAATCATTTTTTTATATTGATTAAACATTGTAAAATTCAGTTTTAAAAATATAATTAACATAGAAAAAAACATGGAAACAAAAATCTACTTTGTTTAGGAAATATGCAATACTTTGTTTTGAAAATATACAATACTTTGTTTTGAAAATATAAAATACTTTGATTTGAAAGTATAAGAAGGAAAAAAAACGAGGATAAAGATGAGATTTTTTTTAGATGTAATTTTTTTTGATTTTTTTAGGTGAAACATCTTTATAAAATACGATTTTTGAATATATAATCCTCATATTAAAAAGGTGTTTTTTAATATGAACAGCATGGAAATGAAGTTGGTAATTCGGGCAAATCCAAACTTGTTAGAAATTCAGAAACAAAAACGGCGGAGTGGAAACCAAAGGTGAGAACTCCTCACTATAATTTTCTTATACAGTTATTTATTTTATAACTTCATACATGAACTGTTCCCCGTCGTCCACAGACCATGGATGACTTGTCTGATTGTTTGGTTTGGTTGAGTAGATCATTTGGTTGAATTTGGTTGTTTGGGTGAAATGAATTGATTAGAATTATTATATGTGTGTGGCGCGAGCCAATATCAGGAGAGGGGTAATGCTATACATTATCCGATTTTGATATCGCGCCGTTATGCCGCCAAAATTTTCTGAAAATATGTTTGAACAATAAAAGTATCATTTTTATTGTATAAATGAACTGAATAGAATATTCATATGTTGAATAAAATATTTTATCGTTAAAAATATATTTTTTAACATTGATATGAATAAAATAAATATTCATTTATAAATCAGACGATTTGTTTATGAACACCCATTTTAGTGATATGGATTGGGACGATAAATTTTACACATCGCCCAACTGCACAAATAAAATTCATTATTTGTTGATTGTAACCCCACACGGGTATTGGGATGATATTTGATGTACACTAATCCCAACTGTTTAGTTGTATGTCAATCGATAGGTTGATAGACTGTTATAAGCATTAAATATTTATATTTAATGCTTATGCAGTGCAGAATGCACTCTGGATGATGGATGATTATTTATCACTGTTGTTGTATACATGTGTTGTATGAAATCCATATAATAACATTATATGGTAATTGACTGTGTCTGATTCCAGTTCAGAAAGAATGAATATTTTAAAATAACGAATATTTTAAAATAATGAATATTTTAAAATAATATTCAGTAAAAGTTGAAAATGTGATTTTGACGTCCGATTTAGGATTGGCACGAATATATATAAATATATAAAGCCGTGTTGATTAGATTAACGCCGGTTTGACGTGAACGAAATTTACATCGATTTTATTCATTTCTATAATGAATATAAAAAAGGAATTGATTTCAAAATCTAATATTTTGAAAATATTATCATTTATATATATTAATGATATGAAATATTCAATTTTGATTAGAAATTGAATATGAAGTTGAAATCGTTTTGAAAACGAATTTAAAACGATTTATAAAATATGTTTTAAATGGAAATAGACGAAATATATATTATATATATAATATAATGGCTTGAATAGAACGCGCCGCGCCGCGGCAGTTTGTGAATTTCGACCGGACTTCGAATGGATATCACGGGAGATTCGACTGTCCGATTCTCCTGAAACCGGAACCATTGGAGCTTTCTAACGAATATTAGAGATTTGAAATCAAATGGTTGGATTTGGATTTATGTCCAAATCAAATTTGGAAAAGGTCGTTGTAAGTGCAGCTCGATAGTCATTTATGGAAATTGACTGTACGAGCCTTGATAAAATTATTAAAAATATCAATAATTAGTGTAAAATCATAAGAAATGATTTGGAAAGAATTGGGATGAAAAACTCCATATTTGAAAAGATAAGAAATATATTTTTATCGAAATGAACTAGTTATGAACTAGAATTATAATCCAATATTTTTAAATAAATTAATTGGATTTGAAATGGTTTTAAAAATAACTAGGGTTTCCAATATATAAATTGGAATGGATTTGAATCGAAATTGTCTTCGGAATATTTCGATGTTGGATTTCGTGATTATACAGATATTGTTATGGAAATTTGAAAGATATATTTATACCGTTATTTCCAAAACGATATTTGTTGGTTGTAGTATTTGATATTGAATATAGGCCGATATATTTTCTATTCAGAGCCTTGTATTTAATATCAAATGGAATTTGGGGTTTGTCGTGAACGGTGTCTTCAGTAACATTGTTCTTGAACCCCATGTGAAGAGAATAAATCTTTTAATTAAGATTATTAGAATTTCCAGTTATATTTAATAATCGGAATAAAATGGAATGTGAATTGGGTTTATTGTGAACTGTGTTTTTAACAACATTCGTTCTTTAACCCGATTTACAGCGAAATGTGATTTGGAATTTATAAATCTTTTGTTAAGGTTTAAAGGAGATTTCCCAAAGTAAAGTTTCCCAATTTAACATATTAAATTGGAATTGAATGGAATTCAATTTGGTAATAATCGAAGTGAGCTTCTGTAATAATATATATGGAATTTAAAAGGCTTGGTCGTTATTCCATTTATATTATCGGTTGGATATGGAAGTTCATATCGAATATATATATTGATCTGTATTTCGTGAAGATTCCATTGTTAATGGAATGTGATTTTGGGTTTATCGTGAGCTGTGTTTTAAATGAAATTAGTTCTTTAACCCAGTTAAAGATAATATTAATTTCTTAACTTAGAATAATCACTAAGTAATGATTTTCGAGATTAAAAATGAATTGGAGTTTTAATGAATATTTAATTAGATTGAAATGGGAATGTGATAATTTAAATTAAGATCGAAAATGGAGTACCACCAGTTTTACTCCAGGCGATAGTTAAATCTTTAAATATGTTTGAACGTGAAATGGTAATTGAATTTACCGATAACACCGTGGTGTTAGATATGGAGTACTACCTGTTTTGCTCCATGGGATGAATAGGTTGGGATTGGGAAAGAAAATAAATGATTACTTCGGTAAGGTTCGATAATCCCGACTAGTTTGGAAAACCTTAAAATGGTTTGAATTGAAATCCAAAAGAAGATTAAAGAATTTATCTTTGATAAAATTAATGGGAACCTTTCCCAAAGTATAAGAATATTTGAATAAAGGAATATTCTGGATTGGAATGATGTGTATGTTGTGTTTTTATAGCACTTTTTATTATACACGCGAGTTATTCAGAAAGACCGGGTTTATCCCATTATGAATAACTGATTCGACGATGTGTCGAGGATGAAGATGGTGGTTGAAAACCGATGGTCTTCACATCGTTTGGATGATTACTAATGTCTTGATTGGGCTGTACACTCAAGACAAGGTAATAAGTGGTGATCGTCCTGACGTACTTGGAGATCGACCGGATATGCGAGGGGCCTCTCTCCTATATTGGACATATGGGATGAGGAATAAGGTGCCTCCGGTTTCGTTTAGACCTAGAACGAACTTGTAAATGGATGTGTGTCTGACATCGGATTTCATTCTGTGCGATTGATCGACATCAGTTGCATAGCGTGATTTTCCTGTGTGGCATGCTGAGATGCAAATGATCAAGGCTTCTGTTGAAAAGCAGAGTCTTGTGGTCAATGATCAAAGCACGGCTTTGATATAGCATAGCTTTGTGTAGCGTTGATTCGCGAGCCTCACACCCCGATGTGAACCAGAAACGGGAGAGGACATCAGGAGGGCATGCGTTTCCTTCTATCTAGGAGTGGTGTCAGCGTTTTGCAAGTCCTAACGTTTTACTTATGTGGATGATGGATAGCGAGGCACCACGGTTATATCGGTCGTTCCGGGGCCGATGTTTTGGTCGTGATATGACCAGTTTACGCTCCATAGGGCGGGGAAACGCTTTTTTCAGGCATTTTAATCTACAAGGTGCAGTTGCGGCTGTATCCTGAGGGGCGGGCTAGAGCGTCTCGAATTCGGTAAGGACGATCCCTTGCCTTGGTTCGCAGATGGAAATCCAACTTCCAATACTTGATTTTTCGGTTTTAATTGTAGATCCTGGTATGGTGACATAGTGGGATGTGGCACTATGCCGTCTATGATTGATACATTTATATTTGAAGTTGATTTCTTCGCTTATAGTAATAATAAAAGATGAAATTTCACGCACCAAGCATATTTGGCTATTATAAGGTAACTCTATCCCCCGGCGTGCATTGCATTGTGTGATGGGACTTGAGTCTTATAATAGCTTCATTTTTCTTTATTTTGCATTGCGTTGTTTTTTTTATGCACTGGTATTCTTGGAAGGAAACCTGTTCCGTGTTATACGGTGTGGTCCCCTTATTTACCTAACTTTAAAATCAGATTAATAACTGTTTTAGTTCTCACACCAGTCACATGATTGACCTGGAGTTTATTCTTTTAACCTAAACTCTGGGTGCCCCTATTTTCCATACGGGCAGCTAGTAGTTTTGGTTTTGCAGATATTATATTCACAAGATCCTGATTTATAGCTGGAGTGATATTCGGAAGGCTCTGTATCCGTATATTCCTTTCAGTTGTGTTTTGTATTATTTTCCGCTGCATTGTAAATTGTAAATCTCTAACATTTATCAAATGTATAATATTTATACTCTGTATATTCTAGTATTCTGATGTAAATTGTTGTAATAAGCAATGAAATGTTCTTCTATTTGTGTTCCGGTTCGTCTTGTCCTCAATACAATCCGTGATTTCCCGTAAGGGGGATTTCGGGTTGTTATATTGAATTTAAGCTTTGCAAATTCAGAAGATTCATAGAATGTTAACGACGAATAGGAATCGTGTTTGAATTATAAGATTGGAGAATTTGAATACTGGATCGAAAAGAAGAATTTAAATGGTAAGGGATCTTTTGAAATTTAAATAAACCCAACTTTTTTTGTAAATAAATTAAAAATGATTGGGAAGGAGATTCAAATCGAAAATTCTGTATAATCTATAACTATCGTTTTAAATACGCCTATTACTTGGAAAGACCGCGATCAAATATACTTTTGAAAACCATTCCAAGTAATAACACAACGTTCTAAATAATTAAAGACCTAGAAATCGAAAAATGAAGACCGATGATCTTCGAATTGCTTGGATTGTTTGCCGATGTCTCAGTTGGGCCAATCACCCAATACGAGGTTATAAGTGGCATGAGATCTAAATATATTTGGAGATTTTTGGATTATTGTTCTATTCAGACCCAGATCGGAATTGTACGGCTTGTGTGTTTGACGTTGTAATGAACTGCGTAGCACTGATTTATGTTAATACATATTGAATTTGTGGCAATGGAAGTATTCTCGACTCTAAGTCACATGTACTTAGAGGTTATGTATTAATCGGAATCAGTGACACGTGGTGAACGGACAATGTGGCACACTCGAGTTATGAAATGAGCTAAGTAATGATCAAAGCATGGCTTATTAAAGTGTAGCTTTGTGTATATCGTGACTTCGACGAACCTCACATCTCAGAATGATGGTATACTAGCGGTTAGGTTGTATGCATATACATAATCTCTATTGAAATTTGAAAGCTTCGGCGAATGGATCCATTTTCGAAACCTGAGGGAATAGAGAATATACGGTGTCCGATGTCAGGATGTTATCCGAGATATATACTTTTGCGCTATGTATTCGGTGTCCGCTGTCTGGGGGAGATACTTAGCTTCGTGTCCTCGATTGATCTTTAGTGCCAGGAACCATCATGTTGGAAACCAAATCTCCAATACGAGCCCATGCGATTTTGATTGTATACCTATATAGCAATATAACCAGTCGGGGTTATGGGGCTATGATTTTATATTTATTTGCGAAATGATTTTTCAACACTGTGCACTAATAATAGTATTAATAGAGGATTTCCACGTATGAAAGCTTTTTTGGTTATCATAAGATAAAACTCGCCCATCTAGTGTGCGCTTGCATTGTCTGATATGGGACGACCTTATGATAGCTTCATTTTTCCAAAGTCATTGCGAATTTCTATGCATGGGTATTCACATGGAATAAACCCGTTCTGCGATAGCAGCGTGTCCAGTGAAATTACCAACTTTAAATTAAATCATATGTATAAAAACTGTTTTGTGTTCTCACACCAGTCCCACGACTGACCTGGAGTTTATTGTTTTCCACACCTAAACTCTGGGTGCCCATATTTTGCATGGGCAGCTAGTAGTTTAGTTTGTAGGGTTGGTTTACGAGTTGTGTTCAGATTTGGAGCTAGAGTCGTGTTTTTTGTTCCTTAATCCGCTGAGAGCATTCATTTTTTTTCCATTGAGCTAATGGTATAATCTGATTTCCTTATAATTCTGATGTAAAAATTTTGTAATGAAATAAAAGTCCTGTTATTTGTGTTTAAGTATGTTAGTACCTATTACTATCCGTCTTTTTGAACGATTTTAGTTGGTTTAATTACAGGCGAGAATCGAGCAAAAATGCGGGTCGTTATAGTTTCCTATACTTGGTAGTATGAAATCTATCATTTTTACGTTTAGGTGAATTCGAACACACATACATGAATTTCTACTACATTAAATGGAAAGAGTTGAACTCTTCTTATTAGTCACTTATGGCCATCATAAACATGGGCGGGTTCCCATGATCACTTAATACTCTATGGCGGACCCTAGTTACTTATGCCTTCGTTCCCTTGTAGAACAACCCTAAATCCAAGGGATGAACCCATAGAAGGGGAGCAAGTCCAACCACTTGTTACCTTCATAAGGTAGGTCGAGTTACTTAATACCATCAAAGGGCATACCTGTCACACATTAGATGACCAATGGCAGTAGGCATCACACTTTAACCTAACTTCTTGTAGCTAGTGAATTTGCCGAGCTGTTTGAGCAGAATTCTATTACAAGTAGGGGTAAACCTCATCTCCATATGTCATTAAATATTTCTAAAAGCCACTGACACACGCAACACACAAATTTCCTAATAGGAACATTTAATAATAGTCTCCTAATTTAACGTAATAAATACACATTAAAAATACGTGAATTACGATATTTAATAAATATAAATACCTAAAGGCATAATTAGTGGCGCACGTAAAAGAATGTGCAATAAATGATGAAATGCTTATCTTTTCTTCAAATAAAAAGGTATATAAGTCATATTTCTCAAATTTCTAAATAGCCTATAAAACATCATTTCATACTTGAAGCATTAATAGGGAAATAAACATAACACACAATAAATGATAAACTTGTAACCTTAGGCCTTTTAAGATTACTTAAATAAACAAAAAGGGACAAGGTGAATATGCACTATTATATTTATATCCTTTCTTGTATTATTTTACTTCCACTTTGTGTGTTATGTACAAAAGTTAGTATTTTGGTCATATGTATTTTATTATGCCTAAATCAACTATTAGATATAAAAACAAATATTTGAACATATGTAAATTACAATACCCAAATGCTCACTTTAGCATTAATTTAAGATTTTCAACCAAAAGAAAAGAAAATAAGAGAGACTAGTATCCAAATTTACATATACATAAAAAAAAACCTTTTTTATTTACATCGGTAATAATCCTAAAAAAATAACTGGAATGACAACCTGTAATATTAGATATTTAAGGCTTTTAGTATGTTTTATTTTCGTGAAATCTCAAATCTGTATAGGCATAATCAATCCGGATTCGTACTAACAATTATACAAAATAAGTAAACTAAAAGAGTTCTCACTCACAATACAGGCAAAGGAAGAAAACTGTGAATAAAACTAAATCTAGATTGTAGTCTTACACAAACATTCTCCAATTCTATATCCTATGAAATTATATATGCATAAGAATCAATATAGAATCATATACACATATAAATCTAGATCTAGTAATTTCAGTTGAATTGGATCGACCAGAAAATGGCCATTTTTAAAAGGATCTCCAAATTCGACGAAATTAGTTTTGTTAGGATCGTATCATCAAAACATAGCTAGATTTATTTTTTGGAAACTTTGGAGTCAGTATGTGGCCCCGGTAAATTAAAATGTGCGTTCAAATTCAATATATATTGATTTATATTTTAAATTAAAGAAAAACTGATCGAAACAGTCGAATTGGCTTACCAGACATATTGTGTCCAGAATGGGGGTAATTAGCTAGGGTGACAGTTGTTGGGTTCTATTTGGAGTTCGAAGCTTTAAACAATTAAAATTAGAATTAATATATATATATATATATATATATATATATATTATTTTCCTAAAACCCTAGCCATAATTGGGCCGCTGCTTCTAATGGCTGAATTGCTCTAATATTCTGGGCGATTTTTCTTCAAGTCGTTCAATCAATTTCAGAAAATTTTAACGTGAAAATCCAAGAGCCTTCTGAGCTCTTTAAATCCATACTTGTTCCATAAATTATGATGGAGTGTGGAGCTCAATTTTCGAGTGTGAAAGGGTGGCGTTTCGTGGCGGATTCCAATGGTTGTGGGGCTGCGGATGGCGAGGCGGGGCTGGCGCAGGGGAAAGGTGGCACGACGATTCTAGTGGGGGGTCTGATTAGGTTCCGGCTACCTGAGGCCTCTTGCGGTGGTCGATTTACTTCATCGATGATGATTCGATTGATTCTGGAGGGGGTAATTAAATAAAGGTAACTAAAAAAAATAAGTGGACCTGACCCATTAAATCATGACTATATTGGCTATTCTGATATTTAAATTCGATATATATTAAATTGTAGAAAGCGGGTTTTTTATTTCCTTTTTTAGTTTCTTAGATCACAAAAGACAAGAATTTGTCGATATTCATGATTTGATTTTCTTGTTAATAGACGCTCTATAGGAATAAATCGCTATTCTTTTCCGATACATATAATATATATATATAATATTGAAAAATGGATTTTCAATATCTTTCCTTGATTTCAAAATCTGATTCCCGTATTGTTTTGTTGTTTTATTTCAGCAATGCAAACAGATAACGAAAGCGAGAAAGGGGCCTTCAGTTCCAGTTTATCATTAGTTCATTTAATATTTCATTTAGGGGCAAGGAAAAAAGAAATTTTCCTTTTTTTGTTGGACTCGTTAAAAGATATATTCTGGAGTCTGAGTTACAGGACAACTTAGGGTTCAAATGGTTATTATAGTAAAGACTAGTCGAATTGCACTCATGGATTTACCTAGGTCAGTTTATCAACCAATAGAAAAAATAAGAATAATTCTTTTTTTTTCGAAACCCATTGTATTCTAAAGGGCATGGAACAACGAATCGTCCATACATAATTGAACTATCACATGCCCTGAAAATGAGATGACGTGTTCGGAAATGGTTGAAGTAGTTGAATAAGAGGATCACTATGACTATAGCTCTTGGTAAAATTACCAAAGAAGAAAATGATTTATTTGATATTATGGATGACTGGTTACGGAGGGACCGTTTTGTTTTTGTAGGCGGGTCCGGCCTATTGCTTTTTCCTTGTGCTTATTTCGCTTTAGGGGGTTGGTTCACAGGTACAACTTTTGTAACTTCATGGTATACTCATGGATTGGCCAGTTCCTATTTGGAAGGTTGTAATTTCTTAACTGCTGCGGTTTCTACCCCTGCAAATAGTTTAGCACATTCTTTATTACTATTATGGGGACCTGAAGGGAAGAATCAGCACGAATCAGATTTTTTGAGGAACGTATCGAGAGAGAATTGGATTTGGTTAGACAATGTGTGGTTGGTAAACAAGGATTGGTTTTTTAGCAAATCCAGCTACCGTAACTAAACCTATCTAACGTGGGTGGTTAGAGCATTGAGCCCAAAAAGGATCCGAGATTAGACTGAGTTGCGGTGTAAATCTGCCCGGAACCGACCGACACATCCAGTGACCGCAACAATATCTGTCTAATGTGAGTGGCTGTTCTCTAAATGAATAATTTAAAGAAACGGTTAAGCTAGAATGGGATGGTTAATGAAACACCCCACCTCCGCCAGGGTAACTCTTGCAAGCACACTGGCTTTGGAGGGGCGTTAAACAAGGTAAACATGCATGCAGATATCACAAGACAGAACATATATAAGTAAAACAGAGTTAATAGAGAAGCGGATCAAACTAGCATTTCAAAACCATAGTTAAGTTACAACAATGTACTTAGTCATTATTTTCCAACAAACAAAGTCTAGAGAAAAGCATGAACTGAAAAACTGAAATACATAAAGTATTATCCCCAAAGTGAAGTGATAAACCATAGCTAGCTCAATGTCCAAAACCGTACATGAGCAAATCCAGTAAGCAAGCTGTAAAGATCCAAGCTAAGCTCCAATGTTCCCACCCTGAGAACCTGAGGGGGGGGGGGAACGGAAGAAAAGAGGCAAAAGAAAACAGGTCAGTCAAAAAGACTGGTAAGCCCTAACTACTATGTGTCCATGAACTAGTAAAGTTAACTGGCATGAGAAGCTGAGATGAACATTAGGATAACAACATACTGGCATGATGAGTAACTAACAAGTTAGATAAAGGTGTCATCGCATAATCATGGTTAAGTTTTGCACCACGGGTGTACTAGCATTCTAACATGTCAAGTAAAATCAAGAATTGATCCCTTGGCCCAAGCTTGGCCCAACATCATGAGGTGACCTAAATCAAGGTCCGACTACTCGGTCTAGTCGATCGGCTCCCTATAAGCCTAACTCGTCGTGTATCGGTGTCATACGGCTTAATCATGTAATGTAGTTGACTGTGCAGGGTCCACCCTAGGGTGTATCCGGCCCTACGGTGTAACCCTCAGACACAATTCCAGGATGCACAGTCCAAACCTACCGGTGCCCGTGTTCAACTCCGGACTTAATGTGCACGACCATGGTCCGCCTGAACAACCGGTGCATCATTCAGCCGTCTCATTTGGTCTCTTACAATCAACCTAGTAATCGTGCCCCACCCTAGCCTAGTCCTAGGGTCTTATGATACTATCAAGAGGGTTACTGCTGAAAAGGACCACGCAACTAGGGTTTCCTTAACGGGTTAAATGTGGTTAACCCGATCCAAACGTGGATTAAATTGGTTAAGTGTACCCAAGGTGCATGACTTAACCCCGATTAACCCACCAAGCCCAAATTGGTTAAGTATTAAGTGGACCATGACTTAACCCTAATCAGGAGGCATTAATTAACTTAATGTGCTTTAACCTCTCACGTTAAACCTTGTTGTGGTTACTAGTTAAGCCGGGCGGTTCCGGGTAGCTTTACACCACAACTTGGTCTAACCTCGGGTTCAAGCACAACATGACCAACTTCTCACATTGGGTCCTATTGTTTGTAGCCACTAGTTAAGCCGGGCGGGTCCGGGTAGATTTATGCCACAAACTCAACCCAACCTCGAGTTGGCCACACTCATATTTTCTAAGTGTCATGTCCATTATGTTTCCAAAACATAATTACAAGTTAACATATCACGTCATGTTATAAAAACCATGTTTATGTCATAATGTTACCCAACCCCAACGTAATCCCATCGTTTACATAGTCGCAACAACGCATAAAGGATAAAATAGGGAACTTGGCATAATCATGACAAAAAGGTGTTGAAGCCACAAGTTTATCATGGTGGCATATGAGTTGTACATATGTTCATGTACTTGCATATTGTATTATTAGGCTTCAAAAGCATGCATAAAACCAAACTTAGCATATGAGTGATACATGGTGATAAATGACATGTAGAAGTTACTAGAAGTTCGCATTTAGCCTCACATGCAAGTTATCATAAGGGATATGATAACTTTCATGTTGCCAAAATGCGACCTTTAATATAAAGCTTGAAGCTTTATGCTCACAAACTCAAGTTTAACTTGCATAACATGATAACATGTGTATAATGATCAACCCAAACTTGCATAACATAGCAACATGTGTCATACATCATGATTAAACCAACTTGCATAACATAATGATCAACCAAACTTGCATATCATGATGATCAACCAAACTTGCATATCATAATGATCAACCAAACTTGCATATCCTAATGATTAACCCAAACTTGCATCATTCATTTAACTTTAGAGTTCAATAAAAAGAAAGTAGAAAAGGGCTTACAATGCTATAAAGACACAAATGAATATTTATTATAAAGATTGAGACGAAGCCCTTATGCAATCACCAAAAAGACCCAAATATGAATGCTCCAATGAAAAACCCTTGAGCCAAATCAATAAAAACCCTTGCTTTGCAATAGAAATGTTGCAACTTGACTTGAATGCAAACTAAGAACACTCATACAAGTTTGAATATACTTTTATGAACTCAAAATCTCTCATATAAATTAACTTAGAAATTTTAGCATGAGAGTGGAGGCCATGAGAGGAGCAAATTTGACATAGTTTAGTTGTAGGATTGAATAATGGTGATTTAGGCTAGGTTTAGGGGTCTTATAGAAGATTAGGATAGTATTAGCCGTAGGATTAACCCTAGATTCAATCCAAGCCATCAAATTCCGTCACTAGCCTCCAAAACAGGTCAAAACAGCCAAAACAGGTGCACCAGGTTGCGTGGGCCGACCAGGCAGGTCAACTCCCAGGTTGAACCTGGGGTCGACTCCCAAGTCGACCTGGGGGGGAGGTCGACTCCCCAGTCGACCCCCAGGTCGGACCCCCTGGGTCTGGCGGGAATTTTCCCGCCACTTCTGGTTTTCTGAAATTTGAATCTGTTTTGAATTTGAATTTTTCGTGAAACTTCGCGAGGCCATATCTTGGTCATACGGACTCCGATTTTCGAAAACTCGGACTCTATTTCGCGTATTTTTCCGAAACGAACGCAATGGAACAGCCCGTTTCCCTTGATTCAGATTTTACAATTTAATTCTGCATTGATTTATGTTATAACATGTTATTCAAAAATACGGGTTGTTACATTCTCCCCTCCTTAAAGGATTTCGTCCCCGAAATCTCCAAGTTAGGAAGAACGTATCCTACCATCCGTCATCCATCTACTCAAAACACCATCCACGTGCAGTCATTATCCTTAAAGGATTCTAAATGCTGTATGATCATATGCAAAGGTGTGTGTATATGTACTTATCTAATGCGAAAATCAGGCGGTTACTGATACAGTAAACCTCCTTAATGCAAAGTATGTTAGTGAAATGAGTCCATATGTATGCAAATTCCTAACATAATTTATAATCTCTACATGAGTGCACATAACATTCATCCGTATGCAACATCCACATGATAGCATAACAAGTTTCATCCATGAATAAGTATAAGCATTCATGCATATGCAACATGAAAAGTGTGTGAGCCGATCTTAGTGCCTAATGTGTATCATGCATCCACAAGTATCCACGTGCAAACACTTGCAACCACTTGCAACCATCAAGCATAACATGTTTCAAATACATGTTTCATCCAAAGGGTTTCTACCTAAGGTTCTCATGATAACCTTAACGAGATAATAAGATAAACAGGATAAACACGGATAAAAGTAAGATATGCTGATTAGGAAAGAGGTCGAGAATGTACCCTAAAAAAGGAATGGATAAAGCCCACGCATCTTCTCCTCGGTTTCCCAAGTTGCATCTTCGTCGGCTTCACCCCACTGAACTTTCACCAATTTGACTTCTCGATTCCTTAGTTTCTTGATCTCTGTTCCCAAGATACGAATCGGAGCTCTTCTCAAGGTTGCCTCTTTCTCTACCTCAATGTCTTCAAGAATGCTTGGTTCAACCACCTCAGCGGATTCATGTAGGCACTTTCGGAGATGCGAGACATGAAAGACATTATGCACTCCGGCTAGCTTTTCGGGTAATTCCACCTTATAGGCCATCTTTCCATCTCTACGATAGGGAAGGGTCCTACGAACCTTGGTGCCAGCTTCCCAACTGCTCCAAAACGTACCACATTACGCAAAGGAGAAACCTTCACGAAAACCATGTCTCCCACTTTGAATTCCAAGTCTGCCCTTCGCTTGTCAGCATAGGATTTCTGTCTATCTTGGGCCGCTTTCATCCTTCTTCTCACTAATTCAACTTTCTCGGATGTGTCCCGTATCATATCGGGCCCAAGTATAAGTGTATCTGTTGTCTCCCACCAACAAGATGGTGTCCTACACGGCCTCCCATACAAAGCTTCAAATGGTGCCATCCCTATGCTGGCTTGATAGCTATTATTATAAGCAAACTCTACAAGAGGAAGGTGGTCTTCCCAAGTACCACCGAAGTCGAGAACACAGAGCCTCAAAAGATCTTCTAGTACTCTATTCACCCTTTCTGCCATCTGTCTGGGGGGGGGGATAGGCTGTACTCAGATTCAATCGCGTACCCATCGCTTCTTGCAAACTGTTCCAGAACTGGCTAGTGAAAATTGGGTCACGATCGCTAACTATGCTAGAAGAAACTCCATGCAACCGCACTATCTCTCGAAGATAAATAGATGCCAGCCCTGATGCGGTCCTCTTGCTCTTTACTGGGATGAAGTGAGCACTCTTCGTAAGTCTGTCAACTATGACCCATATGCTTGTGTTCCCTCTCCTTGACCTAGGCAATCCATCCACAAAATCCATAGAAATACTCTCCCACTTCCATTGTGGGACCTCCAATGGATGTAATAGCCCACCTGGTTTCTTTGACTCGGCTTTCACTTGTTGGCACACCATGCACCTTGAAACATACTCTGCTACATCCTTCTTCATTCCATCCCAAAAGAAAATGCGCTTCATATCCCTATACATCTTGTCCCCTCCAGGATGTATAGTCATCTTCGAGTGATGCGCTTCTTCAAGAACTCTATGGATTAAATCTCCCACTCGAGGGACACATAATCTCCCATCACGCCTTAGCCATCCTTTATCATCAAAAGTATATCTAGTAAGGTGACTAGACGTCTCACCACGAATCAACTTATCCATGACCTCGACTATTTGCGGATCTTCCTTCTGCGAAGCCCCAACTTGATCAAGAAGTGTGGGTCTAAGCTCAAGGGATGCTAAAGAACCCGTCATCGACTCAACAACCGTCGTGAAATCAAAAGTTGCCAAGAATTCCAAGTTCTTCATCTCAATTAACAAGGGGCTCAAAGTCAATCTCCTTCTGCTTAGTGCATCCGCCACAACATTACCCTTTCCAGGGGTATAAGCTATCTCGAAGTCATAAGATGCCAAAAATTCCATCCACCTTTGCTGCCGTAGATTCATATCTTTTTGCGAGAAGAGGTATTTGAGTGACTTGTGATCAGTATACAACTCAAACCTTTTGCCTAGAAGATAGTGGCGCCAGGATTTGAGTGCAAAGACAATCGCTGCTAACTTCAAATCATGAGTGGGATAGTTCTTCTCATGAACTTTAAGTTGCCTACCCCCATAACATATCACTCTTCCATCTTGCATCAGAACAGCTCCTAACCCCGTGCCACATGCATCTATGTACACGGTAAACATCTTACCACTATCGGGTAATGCCAAGACTGGAGCTGAGGTAAGGGCTCTTTTGAGCTTTTGAAAAGCAAGCTCACACTCCAAGTCCCATGCAAAGACTAAGTTCTTCTTCGTCAACTTAGTAAGAGGGGCCGAAATCTTAGCGAAGTCCCTGATGAACTTCCTATAGTAACCCGCTAGACCGAGAAAGCTTCTTACTTCGGTCGCATTCCTAGGAGTCTTCCAGTCTTGAACCACAACCACTTTCGCGGGATCCACCGCTATGCCTTGCTTAGAAACGATTTGTCCAAGAAACCGAACTTCCCTTCTCCAGAAATGACATTTGGTGAACTTGGCTTTCAACTGATGCGCTCTAAGCGTATCCATCACTTCCTTGAGATGCCTAGCATGCTCTTCCTCATCCTTTGAGAAGATCAGAATATCATCCACGAACACAACAACAAACTTGTTGAGGAACTCCCTGAACACCCTACTCATCAAGTCTACGAAGTAGGCGGGTGCATTAGTCAATCTGAATGGTATGACAAGCCATTCAAAGAATCCATCTGGAGTCCTAAACGCAGTTTTATCAATGCTATCCTCAGCTACTCTAAGCTGATGGAATCCGGTGGCTAGATCGAGCTGAGAGAAAACAGAAGCACCTACAAGCTGGTCAAAGAGATCATCAATTCTCGGTAACGGGTGCCTATTCTTCTTTGTCAGCTTGTTCAACTCTCGATAATCAACACATAGACGAAGCGAACCATCCGCCTTAGTAGCGAATACCACCGGAGCACCCCATTCAGAAATACTTCGCCTAATAAAATTCTTCTTAAGCAACTCCTTGATTTGCTTACTGAGCTCCCTTCTCTCACGAGGGGCCATGTGCCTAACGGGCAATGATACTGGCTTGGCATTATCAACTAAATAAATGCGGAAATCTATCTCTCGTTTAGGGGGTAACCCCTTAACTTCTTCAAAAACATCGGGATAGTCTCGGACCACCCTTACAGATTGCTGATCATCGATGGACGAGTCGAGAGATTCAAGATAACATAACATGACGGGACCTCTAGGGTTATAAGAAATTTATAGGGTATTACCGAGGCGAGTCACGAGCCTCACCACCCTATGTTCACAATCGAGGATGGCTCCATAACTGGACAACCAATCCATGCCCAAGATCAACCCATATCCCGTGAACCCGAGAACATAAGCATCACGTGAATTCTACGGTCAAGATAGAAATCTTCAAATCCACACAAATCATAGATAGATGGGCGGAACCCCCAATTGGATTTGAAACACAAACGGGATCCTCAACTAGGCTAGTACTTAGGTGCAAACTTTCAACAACGTCAGAAGAAATAAAACTATGCGATGCGCCAGAATCAAATAAGGTGCGAACAAGATAATCAGAAATATAAACAAGACTTTCTACGGAAATACTACCTCGGTCCTGAACTGGAGCAGCATTGAGAGCATGCACTTGCCCTCCAGAAGGTCCTACACGCTGATTCTGCCCTTGCTTTTTGGGGCAATCCTTGCTAAAATGTCCGGTCTCTCCACAATGAAAGCACTCTCCCGTCTTCCTCTTCTTCTTTCTACAGTCTTTAGCTATGTGCCCAACAATCCCACAGTAGTTGCATTTTCTTGGATCCTTTGCCTTGGCCTTGTTGCCCTTGTTGTTCTTGTTGTTTTTGTTATTCTGATTGCTCTGATTTCCTCCCCACTTGGAGTCTATCTTCTTGGCTTGAGTCTCATTAGCCTTGACTTCCTTCTTGGCATTCTTATCGTCTCCTTGAAGCAATGCCATGTCTACTAGTCCCTCAAAAGTGGCCCCCATGGGTATATGAGATAGGGCTAAACCCTGTAGTGGCTCATTCAACCCTCGTGCAAAGCGCAAAGCCTTCTTCTGGGGAGTATTAATCATGTCCAAACCAAATCGGGCGAGCTTGTTAAACTCATTCACGTACTCCCTCACTGTCATGTCCCCTTGCTTCAAAGATATAAATTTCTCCAATTGCAAATTCGCCTCAGCTGATGATAGAAACTTAAGCCCAAATCTTGTCCTAAAGTCGGCCCAAGTCTCTATAGGCCTCGTAGCATTGGTGACCTCCCACCAATAAGCAGCTTCTTCTTTTAATAACCATGCTGCCAATAAAACCCTTCTATGATCTTGCACATCAAAGATGGCGAAGAGATCTTCAGTTTCTTTCAACCAATTTCTTGCCTCCACAAAAGTCTCCGTTCCAATAAAGTTCTTGCCACCCATCGCCATAAAGTCTTTGCAAATCTTAGCGAAATCTGCTTGCGGATTCTGAGGAGGAGGAGGAGGAGGAACCTCAGTTATATTGGGGGTATTTGCTGGGCCCACATCGTTGGCCCTAGCTTCCAAGTACCTCCGGAACCATCCGGGAATGGTCACTCCCTCGGGAAGGTTAAGATCGGCCATACTGAAAAAGGAAAAAGATAGATTTAGAACGAAGAAACGAAGGATGGTGCTATGGCTTTTGGGGAATAGCCTTTTTAAAATAACTAGACTTTTCTTGGAAAATACTTAATTGGTTTTGAAAATAGTTTTTCAAAAGGTAAGTTTTAAAAACACTTTTGCTCCAATCTTGTAAACCTTATGCTCTGATACCAAATGAAACACCCCACCTCCGCCAGGGTAACTCTTGCAAGCACACTGGCTTTGGAGGGGCGTTAAACAAGGTAAACATGCATGCAGATATCACAAGACAGAACATATATAAGTAAAATAGAGTAAATAAAGCAACGGATCAAACTAGCATTTCAAAACCATAGTTAAGTTACAACAATGTACTTAGTCATTATTTTCCAACAAACAAAGTCTAGAGAAAAGCATAAACTGAAAAACTGAAATACATAAAGTACTATCCCCAAAGTGAAGTGATAAACCATAGCTAGCTCAATGTCCAAAACCGTACATGAGCAAATCCAGTAAGCAAGCTGTAAAGATCCAAGCTAAGCTCCAATGTTCCCACCCTGAGAACCTGAGGGGGGGGGGGGAACGGAAGAAAAGAGGCAAAAGAAAACATGTCAGTCAAAAAGACTGGTAAGCCTTAACTACTATCTGTCCATGAACTAGTAAAGTTAACTGGCATGAGAAGCTGAGATGAACATTAGGATAACAACATACTGGCATGATGAGTAACTAACAAGTTATATAAAGATGTCATCGCATAATCATGGTTAAGTTTTGCACCACGGGTGTACTAGCATTCTAACATGTCAAGTAAAATCAAGAATTGATCCCTTGGCCCAAGCTTGGCCCAACATCATGAGGTGACCTAAATCAAGGTCCGACTACTCGGTCTAGTCGATCGGCTCCCTATAAGCCTAACTCGTCGTGTATCGGTGTCATACGGCTTAATCATGTAATGTAGTTGACTGTGCAGGGTCCACCCTAGGGTGTATCCGGCCCTACTGTGAAACCCTCAGACACAATTCCAGGATGCACAGTCCAAACCTACCGGTGCCCGTGTTCAACTCCGGACTTAATGTGCACGACCATGGTCCGCCTGAACAACCGGTGCATCATTTAGCCGTCTCTTTTGGTCTCTTACAATCAGCCCAGTAATCGTGCCCCACCCTAGCCTAGTCCTAGGGTCTTATGATACTATCAAGAGGGTTACTACTGAAAAGGACCACGCAACTAGGATTTTCTTAACGGGTTAAATGTGGTTAACCCGATCCAAACGTGGATTAAATTGGTTAAGTGTACCCAAGGTTCATGACTTAACCCCGATTAACCCATCAAGCCCAAATTGGTTAAGTATTAAGTGGACCATGACTTAACCCTAATCAGGAGGCATTAATTAACTTAATGTGCTTTAACCTCTCACATTAGACCTTGTTGTGGTTACTAGTTAAGCCGGGCGGGTCCGGGTAGCTTTACACCATAACTTGGTCTAACCTCGGGTTCGAGCACAACATGACCAACTTCTCACATTGGGTCCTATTGTTTGTAGCCACTAGTTAAGCCGGGCGGGTCCGGGTAGATTTATGCTACAAACTCAACCCAACCTCGAGTTGGCCACACTCATATTTTCTAAGTGTCATGTCCATTATGTTTCCAAAACATAATTACAAGTTAACATATCACGTCATGTTATAAAAACCATGTTTATGTCATAATGTTACCCAACCCCAACGTAATCCCATCGTTTACATAGTCGCAACAACGCATAAAGGATAAAATAGGGAACTTGGCATAATCATGACAAAAAGGTGTTGAAGCCACAAGTTTATCATGGTGGCATATGAGATGTACATATGTTCATATACTTGCATATTGTATTATTAGGCTTCAAAAGCATGCATAAAACCAAACTTAGCATATGAGTGATACATGGTGATAAATGACATGTAGAAGTTACTAGAAGTTCGCATTTAGCCTCACATGCAAGTTATCATAAGGGATATGATAACTTTCATGTTGCCAAAATGCGACCTTTAATATAAAGCTTGAAGCTTTATGCTCACAAACTCAAGTTTAACTTGCATAACATGATAACATGTGTATAATGATCAACCCAAACTTGCATAACATAGCAACATGTGTCATACATCATGATTAAACCAATTTGCATAACATAATGATCAACCAAACTTGCATATCATGATGATCAACCAAACTTGCATATCATAATGATCAACCAAACTTGCATATCCTAATGATTAACCCAAACTTGCATCATTCATTTAACTTTAGAGTTCAATAAAAAGAAAGTAGAAAAGGGCTTACAATGCTATGAAGACACAAATGAATATTTATTATAAAGATTGAGACGAAGCCCTTATGCAATCACCAAAAAGACCTAAATATGAATGCTAGAATGAAAAACCCTTGAGCCAAATCAATAAAAACCCTTGCTTTGCAATAGAAATGTTGCAACTTGACTTGAATGCAAACTAAGAACACTCATACAAGTTTGAATATACTTGTATGAACTCAAAATCTCTCATATAAATTAACTTAGAAATTTTAGCATGAGAGTGGAGGCCATGAGAGGAGCAAATTTGACATAGTTTAGTTGTAGGATTGAATAATGGTGATTTAGGCTAGGTTTAGGGGTCTTTTTATAGAAGATTAGGATAGTATTAGCCATAGGATTAACCCTAGATTCAATCCAAGCCATCAAATTCCGTCACTAGCCTCCAAAACAGGTCAAAACAGCCAAAACAGGTGCACCAGGTTGCCTGGGCCGACCAGGCAGGTCGACTCCCAGGTCGACCCTGGGGTCGACTCCCAGGTCGACCTGGGGGAGGTCGACTCCCCAGTCGACCCCCAGGTCGACCCCCCTGGGTCTGGCGGGAATTTTCCCGCCACTTCTGATTTTCTGAAATTTGAATCTGTTTTGAATTTGAATTTTTCATGAAACTTCGCGAGGCCATATCTTGGTCATACGGACTCCGATTTTCGAAAACTCGGACTCTATTTCGCGTATTTTTCCGAGACGAACGCAATGGCATAGCCCGTTTACCTTGATTCAGATTTTACAATTTAATTATGCCTTGATTTATGTTATAACATGTTATTCAAAAATACGGGTTGTTACAGTTAAGTCCATAGGAACACTTAACCAACTTAACATGTTAACAAGACAAAACTCGAAGGGGTTAAGTAAAATACGCTTAGCCAATTTAACATGTTAACTAGACTAGAAGATGGAGTTAAGTAAACTTAGAACACTCAGCCATCATAGTGTGGCAAATGAACAAGGTTAAGTTATAACATGAAGGGACAATACTTAACCATTATAACATGTTAGCTAAACAGATGGGCAGGGTTAAGTTAAAGGGGACACTTAACCAATACAAGATGAAGGGGTGGGGTTAAGTAATAAGAAATACTTAACCAATATAACTTGATTGGTGGTAGGTCTAAGTCAACATGAACTACTGATAGCACTTAACCAGTTTAACATGACAAATGAATGGGTTAAGTTAACTTGAATTGACTAATGACACTTAACCAATCCAACATGACGAGAAAAAAGGACTAAGTAGTAAACCTTAGTTAAGAGGACTAAGTTGTAAACCTTAGTTAAGAAAACGATGATTCAGGAAACTAAGTAGTAAACCTTAGTTACGGAAACTAAGTAGTAAACCTTAGCAGAATACGAGAAGGAGCGAACGCCCATCTGATCTTAAAGAAGGCTCCAACGAACTGGGGTACGAAGCACGTGGCTTCGAGGGGACGTGAGGGTACTCTTGGTATCCCTCTGTGAGGCTGTAGATGATCCGCCTGGGCTCACAGAGGTTAAGGTCTGCGTTAGAAGAACCAAGGGTATGCCTTGGTTGCAATATAAGGCAACCTAAAGACTAGGATGGACCAGCGTGATTCGGCGAGACTATTAGCCCTGTGATAGCATCTCGTCGTCTACCTACCATCTTGAGTCAATCGAGATACGTGAAGCGGAAAGGCGGAGAACTCCAACAGACCATATACTTGCTATCTAGTTATGGTTGCGGATGGCCATAGGATAGTGGGGCATAGGGGGGCCTGCGTGTAGTTCTCATTTTTCAAGGTGTGCCTTTCATTAGTTGAGGGAGGGGTCGGGTGGGACCATAGCCACTGGAAAAACAAACCTTAGCATCTGCATTCGCAGATATCTGAAAGCTCCCGACCGAGTTCCGTGTTTCTTAATTTGCCCTGCCACGAGACTCGAGTCACACATATAGAGGACATGTGCATATAGACAGCGATAACAATCCACGACACATATGTGGGGAAAGTCTAGGAACATATACCGCTCTGGGTATTGTGTCCTATAGTAGGGGCGTCGTTCGATAGGTAGTATAATCCCTAGTTGGACCTAGGTCGCGTAAACCCTAAAATCCGAGAAGCATTAGATAAGTCGCGTAAACCCTAGTTGAATCTAGGAAGAACTTGATAGAAAAACCCTAGATTAGATCTAGGTAATAAATAATAAATGTACGCCTGAAGGCAACCACAATTGCAGGGATTGGGAGCACGTTTTCATTTTATAAAGATTACTAGTTGGGTCACTAGTTAGGTGGTGCAGAGATATAGAAACCAGAATAACAGGGTAACCGCGAAGCAAAGAAAGTATTGAAGCATATTCAGTTTACTGGTGTATTCAGCTTGTCGGTAGATCTAGTTTATCAGTACATTCAATTTTATCCTGCCTTAGCATATCTTGCGTTATCTTGTTAGCCTTATCACCATGGTATTGTCTTGTATTCAGTTTAATTCATGTCATATTGTTTTTACCTGTTCACATGCTGAAAGTTACCGAACTTACCAGACTTTATGTCTGACTCTGTTTTCTTTCGCTTTCTTGTCTTATGTCCCCCCCCCCCAGGTTCGTAGGGAGGGAATATTACTACTTAGCTCAGTTTTCTTTCCAAGCTTGAAGATTAGTCAAAGTTTTCCTTGGATTCACTTTTCCATTGCTGTGGCTAGCTCATATTACATTGGGGAATATAAAAATTATTTTATGCTACTTTATTTTGTAAGATAGATACTCTGGTATTGGAAAACAATTGTTGTACAAACTATTTTATCAATAAAGTAAAGTTTTATTTTCCGTTGTTTTAATTTTGTCTGTCTTGTAATTTATCTGCATCTTTCACCTATAATGCTTCACAAAACTTAGTGCATTCCCTTTGTGAGTGAGATAACGGATGTGGGGGGGTGTTAAACGTGGTATCAGAGCTGAAGGTTACCGGATCAGATAAAAGATTCGAAAAAAATTATTTTCAACGGTTTAAAAGAAGCATTTTCAAAAGAAAAGTTTTTTGTTTTAAAGGCATATTCCCCAAAAGCCATACACACTATCTTCTGATCCTCTGTTTGAATTCTTGTCCCCTTCTTTCTTGAGTCATCGGGGACTCCTGGCTTTCTGGGAGGTAACTCATCGCGACATGGTTCCATAGGCTTGATAAGACTACGATACCTATCGAAGGGCAAAGTAGTGCCCGACTCCCATCTATAGCCATAGTAGTTTCACCTACAGCTAGTCTTCTTTCAAGCTTTGAAGGGTTTTCCGTGCGATGGAGGCAGCTTTTGAGAAACTTGTCAATATGATTACACATGGATGGTAAAGATGAGGATGAGGGAATTTGGCTAGGGAGCTCAACGCAAGAATGAGAAATTCATGGATTTTCAGAAGGGCGAGTGCATGCTTTCACCACTAGAATACCTGAGAGGGAGATGGTAAAAGTCTCCATTTGAAAAGTTTAGCTCTTCATTTTGATCAACCAGTTAGTATTCCTTTGATCTTAGCGCTTCGCATTTATCTACTTCCATAGTTGAGTCCCTGCACCTTAGTACTTGTATAGTAGAAGATCCCATTAGCGTCTCAAATCCAATTGGTGGTTCGGCTCATTTACCTTTGGTTTGTGAGGATTTGAGAATAACTATATTAAGTGTTGAGTTTAAGTGTAATGCTTATGTTTTTGGTTCCATGGGCTATGAGTTGATTCTAGGCATGGGGTAATTCTGAAAGGAGGGTAGTTAGACTTTTGACTTGCCTTGGAAATACCCTCGAGATTTCGTGTAAAGAATCAGTTAGACTTTGCTAGCTAGAATTGCTTAATGCATTTATCGACGATTTGCAATCCGTTAGGGTAGTCCATAAGTACGCAGATGTTTTTGATTAGGTTAGGAGTTTACCCCTAAAACGCGAGATAGACTTCCGCAAATATCCAGTTGACAATGAAAAGCCAGCTATCCGATCAACGACAGTTTTGGAAATCGAGGTCAAGAAGCTTCGCAATTGTGAAGATTAATTAGACAGGGTACAAAATAGTGAAGCTCAAGAAGATGCGAATTAGAAGACTAAAGACTAGATACACGCATCATACCCTTTTTCTTAAGGGGTACATCCTTGATCTCTTTTTCTAGGAATTTTATGCATACTTTCTAGCTTTCAAGGTATATCCTCTATGGCGTATCATCGATCCTTAGGTAGAAGCTAATGGATGTAAACATGTATTTGAAACATGTTATGATTGATGGTTACAAATGGTTGCTTGTGGATGCATATACACACCATAAGCGCTAGAACGACTCAGTCACTTTCATATTGCATTCGCACATATGTATTTGCTTAACGGATTTAACTTGATATGTTATCATATGGATGTTGCATATGGATGAATGGCTATGCACACATGTAGTATTTACATAACTAGGGATGCTTGCATACATGATTGGACGCATGACACTAACATAATTCGCATTAAGGAGGTTTACTGAATCAGTGGACTGCCTGATTTTGCATTAGATAAAGACATATACACACACACTATGCATATGAACATGAAAGCAGTAGAAATCTTTTTAAGGACAATAAATGCCTGTGATTGAATGGTTGATTAAAGGTTGAGTAAATGGGTGATTGGATGGTAGGATACATTCTTCCTAACTTGAAGATTTCGGGGACGAAATCCTTTTAAGAGGGGGAGAATGTAACACCCCGTAATTTTGTAATATTAAGTTTCACAAATTAAAGTATACTTAATTCTAAATGAAAGAATTAAGGGAAATGGGTTACACCATTGCATTCGTCTCGGAGTTCTGCTTGGGATAGAGTCTGAGTTTGCGTAAATCGGACTGCATATGAAGGAGTTATGGCCTCCGGAAGTTTCAGAATTCGATTTAAAATTCAAACCGCCCGAAAACAGGTTCAAAATTCAAAACTGGACCAGAACTGGTCTGGGCGGGAATTTTCCCGCCCAGGACCCAGGTCGACTACATAGTCGACCTGGGGTCGACTTACAGGTCGACCTGCTTGGTCGACCTGACCTGCTTGGTTTGGTCCTGGCTTGGTTTCTGGGGCTTGGCTGTGTCACTAGGGCTGATTTGTCACTTTCTGATTGGCTCCTCTTGGTGTGTATGGTCTAGATTCACTCTATGATTATCTGACGGCTCAAATCAATTTGAAATTCTATAAATACAACCCAACACTCAACCTAAATTCACACAAATAAAATAGAGCTAGAGCCCTCATGCTGCTAGGAGGAAGCCAAGAATAGCCTCCACTTAAAGAAATCTTAGAGACGATCAAATCTAATTCAAAACTAAAAATCAAAACAACGTTTATCTACCCAAAGGAAAGCATCTCAATTCCAGAACTCAGAATCCAGAATTCAAGTTCGTCGTTTGTTGTAAGTCAGTTACTTTTTAGATTTGAACGTTTAGATCTATTTATGGCATGAAATTAAATGAATATAAGAATATGCCTAATCCTTTCATTTGAATCGGTGCTTGTTTATGCCTTTGGATCTAATTAAGAACTATTGTGATTAATTACCGATGATACTGTGCCTATGCCTATGACGTTGAAACTATTGCTAATGGCCTAAGACTATGACTATGAATATAAGATTATTGCCTATGACTATGAACATAAGACTATGCCTATGACTATGACTGTGAACATAAGACTATGCCTATGACTATGATTGTGAACATAAGACTATGCCTATGCCTATGACTGTGAACATAGGACTATTGCCTATGACTATGACAAGGACCATTGTGACTAATTACCTATGATTCATGACTATGATATTATTGCCTAGGAATATGACTATGAAATTGGATCTAAGCTTGATTTTCTATTTAGACCTATTCTTAATTATCCTTGGATCTTGATTTTGGGAATTTTTCTATTAAGTTAGGTCTATCCATGTTCTTGAACCTAGATTATTATTCAAACCTTCTCATGTTCATAATGTTATCAGATCTATGCCTGCGATGTTTTAGTCAATTTATTCAGTATATTTATTAGATTTGTAAGTCGTGAATTTTGGATTATCATCTTATGTCTATGCCTATCTTTTCATGGTATTCTTGTTTACTCCCTCTTATCTACGAATCTAGATTGACCTATAATCTAGACTGAATCACGATTACGCAAACGATGGGAATACGATTTGGGCAGAACATGAAACTAACATGAATTTGATTGAAAATTTGGAAATTTAGTATAACATGAAATTTATAAAATTTGGCATAATAAATATGTTGGCATGATCTGAATTGGCTATAATAGTGAGTAATTTGCATGCCTTGGGTGTAAACAGTAAATTGTTGGCCGCAAAACATGTAGTTGGCATGTGAATCTAGTTTTGGCATAAATTGTAAACTAGAATATTAAATCTAGTTTTAGCAGGAATTGTAAAATTGGATATTTAATCTAGATTGGCCCAAAAATGTAAATAGGAACATTAAGTCTAGATTAGGTTTAACTACTTATTTGGAACGCCAAATATATGGCATAGTGATTTTGGGCATGACTATTATAGCGAGTTTGGGAAGGTGGGTTATAGCCTATTCTGATTAATAATTTGAAATTACATGTAATTGTCATGTTTAGCATAATCATGGTTAGTGACACTTAATTTGGTAAAATCTTATAAACATGGTTTAGAGGGAAAGTGGGCCGTAATAGTAATTGTTGATAATGTACAATAGAAGAGTAAATTATGGCATAAGTAAATTAGGAATAATTTACATGAAGAATTTGTCCTAAATGAGAAATGTGTACATTGTGGAAAATATGAATATGCCTAACCCGAGGTTAGATTGAGTTACGATATAAGACTGCCCAGAACCGCCCGGCAAATCCAGTAACAATAACAATACCTATCTAATGTGGGTGGTTAGAGCATTGAGCCTAAAAATGACCCGAGGTTAGATTGAGTTGCGGTGTAAATCTGCCCGGATCTGACCGGCACATCCAGTGACCGCAACAATATCTGTCTAATGTGAGTGGTTGGTACTCTAAATGCATAATTTAAAGAAACGGTTAAGCTAGAATGGGAGGGTTAAGTCCATAGGAACACTTAACCAACTTAACATGTTAACAAGACAAGACTCGTAGGGGTTAAGTAAAATACACTTAGCCAATTTAACATGTTAACTAGACTAGAAGATGGAGTTAAGTAAACTTAGAACACTCAGCCATCATAGTGTGGCAAATGAACAAGGTTAAGTTATAACATGAAGGGACAATACTTAACCGTTATAACATGTTAGCTAAACAGATGGGCAGGGTTAAGTTAAATGGGACACTTAACCAATACAAGATGAAGGGGTGGGGTTAAGTAATAAGAAATACTTAACCAATATAACTTGATTGGTGGTAGGGTTAAGTCAACATGAACTACTGATAACACTTAACCAGTTTAACATGACAAATGAATGGGTTAAGTTAACTTGAATTGACTAATGACACTTAACCAATCCAACAGGACGATAAAAAAAGGACTAAGTAGTAAACCTTAGTTAAGAGGACTAAGTTGTAAACCTTAGTTAAGAAAACGACGATTCAGGAAACTAAGTAGTAAACCTTAGTTAAGGGAACTAAGTAGTAAACCTTAGTAGAATACGAGAAGGAGCGAACGTCCATCTGATCTTAAAGAAGGCTCCAACGAACTGGGGTACGAAGCACGCGGCTTAGAGGGGACGTGAGGGTACTCTTGGTATCCCTCTGTGAGGCTGCAAATGATCCGCCTGGGCTCACAGAGGTTAAGGTCTGCGTTAGAAGAACCAAGGGTAAGCCTTGGTTGTAATATAAGGCAACCTAAAGACTAGGATGGACCAGCGTGATTCAGCGAGACAAGTGGCCCTGTGATAGCAACTCGTTGTCTACCTACCATCTTGAGTCAATCAAGATACGTGAAGCGGAAAGACGGAGAACTCCAACAGACCATATACTTGCTATCTAGTTATGGTTGCAGATGGCCATAGGTAAGTGGGGCATAGGGGGGCCTGCGCATAGTTCTCATTTTTCAAGGTGTGCCTTTCATTAGTTGAGAGAGGGGTCAGGTGGGACCATAGCCACTGGAAAAACATACCTTAGCATCTGCATCGGTAGATATCTGAAAGCTCTCGACCGAATTCTGTGTTTCTTAATTTGCCCTGCCACGAGACTCGGGTCGCACATATAGAGGACATATGCATCTAGACAGCGATAACGATCCACGACACATACGTGGGGAAAGTCTAGGAACATAAACCACTCTTGGTATTGTGTCCTAGAGTAGGGGCGTTGTTTGATAGGTAGCATAATCCCTATTTGGACCTAGGTCGCGTAAACCCTAAAATCCGAGAAGCATTAGATAAGTCTCGTAAACCCTAGTTGAATCTAGGAAGCACTCGGTAGAAAAACCCTAGATTAGATCTAGGTAATAAATAATAAACGTATGCCTGAAGGCAACCACAATTACAGGGATTGGGTGCACGTTATCATTTTATGAAGATTACTAGTTGGGTCACTAGTTAGGTGGTGCAGAGATATAGAAACCAGAATAATAGGATAATCGCGAAGCAGAGAAAGCATGGAAGCATATTCAGTTTACTAGTGTATTCAGCTTGTCGGTAGATCCAGTTTATCAGTACATTCAATTTTAACATGCCTTAGAATATCTTGCGTTATCTTGTTAGCCCTATCACCATGGTATTGACTTGTATTCAGTTAAATTCATGTCATGTTGTTTTTACCTGTTCACATGCTGAAAGTTACTGAACTTACCAGACTTTATGTCTGACTCTGTTTTCTTTCGCTTTCTTGTCTTCCGTTCCCTCCCCCCCCAGGTTCGCAGGGAGGGAATATTACTACTTAGCACAGTTTTCTTTCCAAGCTTGAAGATTAGTCGAAGTTTTCCTTGGATTCACTTTTCCATTGTTGTGGTTGGCTCATATTACATTGGGGAATATAAAAGTTATTTTATGCTTCTTTATTTTGTAAGAAAGATACTCTGGTATTGGAAAACAATTGTTGTACAAACTATTTTATCAATAAAGTAAAGTTTTATTTTCCGCTGTTTTAATTTTGTCTGTCTTGTAATTTATATGCATCTTTTACCTATAATGCTTCACAGAACTTAGTGCATTCCCTTTGTGAGTGGCACTAACGGATGTGGAGTGTTACAATTGTTGTAATAGTAATGAAATGTTCTGTTATTTGCGTTCAAATTCGTCGTGTTCTCAACTCAATCCGGGCTTTCCCGTAAGGGCGAGTTTGTGTCATTTCAGAATATATGGGATTTAGTGAGGGAACTAAGGCTCTATTTATATGTGCTATAATGTATGAGAACCGTCATATATATACTATTAAATCTGAACCGTCCAAGTCAGCTATATATTAGAAAACATACACCTAAACCTTGCCGCCACCCACATCTCCAAGACCAAGGCGGTCGACACCCTCCCTAGGAGGTCGGTTGGCACTCCTTTTGGAGCTGGGCATAATGAATTTATTTCACCTATACATTCATTTTATAATTCATTACTAATTAATGTCATTGATTTATTTCCATTTCTTTTAAGCGCTATCCTCTGTTATATGTATATACATAACTATGAATTTGGATATGGAATATTATTTGATGTCAATGGTGTTTATCTTATTTCATGTTTATGAGTTTAATTCCAAATTCAAATATGCATATGTATTGTTTTACTATTCAAACTTATTATATACATATCTTACACATACTAGCTCTGTTTTCAATAAATAAAATATGAAGACAAACTAGAATCTCGCCACACATACAATGGTAGTATTCTCATTGCCTTATTTTATTAATTATTCTTAATTTAAATATCTATGTCTAATTAAGGTATATTTTACGGGGTGTTACATTCTCCCTTTTAAAAGAGGTTGCGCCCCAAATTCTTTCTGAAGGGGCAAAAAACGCAACACGCTCTAACAAACATGTTATGCAACCAAGTTATTTATCTATACACCCATAAACAACCATACTCATAGTGATAATGCGCTGTAGACTCATTAAAGTGAGCTCATTCCATATGTGTAAGTGTAATAGGTGATGTTGCTTGTATGCAAAACATCCTAATATGCATATGATTTCTATATGAGTGTTCGGTGCATTTGTATTGCAATCAACTCCTACCATCCAATCTAGCAACCACAATGCAACCAAAAATAGGAATTTTAAAGGAAATAATTACTTATGAATAGCTTAGGATGAATTTACCTCATATTTTCTTCCGTTTCCTATGTGCTTTCAACAGGATTATCTCCCTATTGTACTCAGACTAGATTTCTGTAACAGCCGGCATTTTACATATCGGAAGATCGTAAAATATTTTTATTTCATTCCCTAAGGGTTGGATCATTCTCATGTTTTGATATGTTGCATATGGGGATGTGAGACATGTCCATAATTTTACCAATTTTGTTTGTGACCATTTTGCCACTGTTAGTCTTGTACAGTGAATAACTTTTTACTCGGGTCGAATCAAAGGGTAAAACCTGTGCCATTGGAAAGGAATTGATGATTCCCATTCCGTGGAGTGGTTACATTAAAAATTTGGCTCAACGATTTGGGAGAAATAGCTGTTTAATATTTTTCAATTGGCTGTTTAGGTTTTGGGAGCCTAATGTGCTGATTTGAAGGAGGCCCATTAGTGGGCTGGTGGAAATTATAAATAGAGGGTAAGGGATATGGGAAATGGGAAATGGTATTAGTTTTCCATTCTCTCATTTGGAGGCCTTGAGCTCCTCCTTCCTCTAACAACTTTCCACCATTAAAAATCAAATCCAATGGGGGAAATCACAGATCTATACCATTGGAGGCTAGATCTACATCAATCAAAGCAAGAGTTCATCGGATCAAGGGGATTGGTGCGATGTTCTTGCTGTTCGGATTCTTATTTCATCAATTTTAGCTTGTTTTGGGGAACGGTGCGTGATATGCATCTCTAACATGGATCCAAAAGGGTTTCCACTGCATCGTGAGATCGAGTTTAGGATTGATTTGGTCGAAGGTGCTAGACCAATCATTATGCCTCTTATGAAGATGACGCCTAAGTAACAGCGAGAGTTGGAGGTGCAAGTCAGAGACCTTTTGGGAAAAGGATTCATTCGGAGTAGTGCATCCGAATGGGGTGCATCGGTCGAATTTGCAACCAAGGCGGGTGGCTCATTAAGATTGTGTGTGGACTATCATGAGCTGAATAAGGTGACCTAAAAAGAACAAGTATCCGTTGCCAAGGATAGACGACCTATTCGATCAGCTTCACGAAGCCAAAGTGTTTTCTTGGATGGATTTGGCAACAAGGTTTCACTAATTAAGGGTGGCTAAGGATAGTGTGCCAAAGACTGCTTTTAGGACACCATCCGGTTTCTTCGAATGGTTGGTGATGCCATTTGGGTTGACTAACGTGCCAACATATTTTGTGGATCTTATGAATAAGGTTTCCAGAGATCAGTTGAACTAGTTCGTACTTGTGTTCATGGATGGTATTCTGTTTTACTCTTGGAACGAGGAAGGACATAAGACGCACTTGAGAGTTGTGTTTGAAATCTTGCGAAAGCATCAACTGAGAGCTAAGTTTTCAAAGTGTCAATTCTGGAAGAGTGAAGTAAGGTTCTCAGGTCATGTTGTTTCGGGAAATGGGATAGCGGTTGACCCCGCTAAAGTGGCAGCAATCCAAGATTGGGATAGGCCCAAGAATGTGATAGATGTTTGGAGTTTGCTTGGTTTGGCTGGTTATTACCGACGGTTTATCAAAGATTTCTCCAAGGTAGCAGCACCATTGACAGGATTGACAAAGAAGAACCAAGTGTTCACATGGGATAAAAAATGTGAGCAAGAATTTGTAGTCCTGAAGGAGAGATTGACGAGTGCTCATGTGTTGACCATTCCGAGTGGGAATGAAAAGATGGTGGTATATACCAATGCTTGTTGTACTGGGCTTGGAGTAGTACTGATGTAGAAGGATAAGGTCGTGGCCTATGTGAGTCGACAGCTAAAGCTGCATGAGAGAAATTACCCAACTCATGATTTGGAGTTATCGGCGATTGTGTTTGCTTTGAAGATGTGGAAACATTACCTGTTTGGAGTTCAATTCAAGTTGTTTACGGATCACAAGTCGTTGAAGTATCTTTTCTCCCAAAAGGATTTGAACCTTCGGCAGCAACAGTGGTTAGAGTTTCTGGCGTCATATGATTTTGGTATAGCCTACAATCCTAGCAAGGGCAATGCAGTGACAGATGCATTAAGCCGAAGACACGCAAGCTTGGAAGCGATGTTTTCAGAATGGAAGAGCCTCAAGTATTTGGCAAGATTCGATTTTAGGCCAATGTGTGAATTGGAACCTGAAATGTTGGCAAGCTTGTCGATAAGACCTACACTCATCGAAAGGATTGGAGAGAGCCAAAAGTAATATGCAAAGCTTGTCGAGTTTATCCAGAAACTGAAACCAAAAGATTGAAGTTGATCAAGAAAGTTGGCTTCGAAATCAAGGACGATTAATTGTTCCTAATATCGACGGATTGAGAGATGAGGTTCCAAGGGAATGTTATCACTCGAAGTTGACAATTCATTCCAGCGGTAATAAGATGTATCAAGACATGAAGCGAGTCTACTACTAGGAAGGGATGAAGCGAGATATTGGAAAGTTCATTTCCAAATGCATGAACTGTCAGTTGGTGAAAGTTGAACAAGAAAAGCCGAGTGGTTTGCTTCAGCCATTGGAAGTTCCTACGCGGAAGTGGGAGCAAATATCGATGGACTTTATCGATGGACTACCTAGAACCAGGACAGGGAATGAAGGGATTTGGGTCATTGTAGATAGTTTGAACAAATGTGCATGGTTCATTCCTGTCAAATCGACTAGGACGGCGTTGAAATTGGCTGAGCTTTATGTGAAATGGATAGTTCAATTCCATGGTGTCCCAAAGAGTACAGTGAGTGGCCGAGATCCATTATTTACAAGTGGATTTTGGATAAGTTTGCCAAAAGCTTTGGGTACCGAGTTGCGCCTGAGTACGGCTTATCATCCCCAAATGGATGGTCAAACCGAGGGGGTTTACCGAGCTTTGGAAGATCTCTCGAGGGCTTGTGTGTTAGACATCGGAGGATCATGGGAGGATCATCTGCTTCTAGTTGAGTTTGCATATAATAATAGCTACCAGTCTAGCATTGGGATGGCACCATATGAGCCGTTGTATGGAAGACCGTGTAATTTTCCAGCATGTTGGTTAGAAACCGGAGATAAGTTGAAACTTGGGACAGAGATGATTAGAGAAACTTGGATTGTATTGAGATCGTTCGGCAATGAATGAAGGCAGCCCAAGATCGTCAGAAGAGTCACGCCAATAAGCGTCGCAAGGACTTGGAATTCGACATAGGTGATATAGCTTCCATGAAGATTTCACCGTTGAAGCATGTGGTTCGATTCAGAAGTAAAGGAAAGTTAGCTCCAAGATTCGTTGGACCATTTCTGATAGTCGAGCGAATTGGAAAGCTCGCATATAGTTTGCAGTTACCCGAGAATATGTCGAGTGTGCATAATGTGTTCCACTTGTCGTTTCTACAAAAATTTGTGCATGATATGAATGTGGTGGTACCTCCAGAGCAGTACGAAGACCTCGAAGTAGAGATCACAGTTACGAGACCTCGTAAGCCACTTCGTGTTGGGGGAATGACACGAAACAGCTCAGGAGGAAGACAGTTAAGCTGGTCAAGGTACAATGGAGTGAAGATGGCGATAATTGTACATGGGAAACATAAGAGAGTATGTAGGCGACTCATTCAGAACTCTTCGTCGGTAGGACCCTTAGATCGTATCATCGTTATATCTTGTTGTTGTTTAGTAGAATTCCGCGTGCTAGGATAAGGCTATGGATGCATGGCTTGATGGTTGCTAGTTTGGATGATAGAACTGGCTTCTCACGGATGATAGGCATGTGGAATTATTGTTGTTGCTTATATTTGCTTGGAATTTCAATGGCGAAATTCTTAACGGGGGCAAAATGTAACAGCCCGCATTTTACGTATTGGAAGACCATAAAATATTTTCATTTCATTCCTTGAAGGTTGGATCATTCTCAGGTTTTGATATGTCGCTTATGGGGATGTGAGACATTACCATAATTTTTACCAGTTTTGTTTGTGACCATTTTTCCCCTATCATTCTTGTATAGGGCATAACTTTTGACTCAGGTCGAATCATAGGGTAAGACCTGTGCCATTGGAAAGGAATTAATGATTGCCTTTCTATGGAGTGGTTACAATAAAGATTTGGCTCAGCGATTTGGGAGAAATCGCTGCTTTAAGATTTTTCAGTTGACTGTTCAGGTTTTGGGAGCCTAATGGGCTGATTTGCGGGAGGCCCATTTGTGGGCTGGTGGAAGTTATAAATAGAGGGTAAGGGATATGGGAAATGGTTTTAGTTTTCCATTCTCTCATTTGGAGGCCTTGAGCTCCTCCTTCCTCTAACACCTTTCCACCATTAAAAATCAAAATCCAAGGAGGGAAATCATAGATCTACACCATTGGAGGCTAGATCTACATCAATTAAAGCAAGATTTCATCAGATCAAGGGGATTGGTGCGCGGTGCTTGCTGTCCGGATTCCTATTTCATCAATTTTAGCTTGTTTTGGGGAATCGGTGAGTGATATGCATCTCTTACATGGATCTAATGAAGTATATGAGTGTTTATTCATATTTTTCATCAATTTCAAGTGTTTTTCCATAGATCTATGCATTGGTATGTCCATTTTCATGTAAATCACCCTATGATCTGATTTGACAAGTTTAGATAAGTAGTTTCTAAGATATTTCACATGAATATGCAAGTTAGATTAATAGATTTGTTCATATGCACATTTATGGTGATTTTGGTGAATTTTATGTAATTATTGATGGAGTTGTCATATTGGTGTTATTGTTGATTTCATATCATGCTTATGATCATATTATATGAATTGATTGAGTTGGTTTCGTCGAATGTATCAATTTGGCGAAGTTTTGGTCGAAATTGGAGTTGCATTGGAGAGGTGCAAGTTTGGGTCGGTCGAGCGAGCCATGAAGGGTCGGTCGGTTGTTCATATGTATGACTTAGTGAGAAAGTCAGAAGGGTCGGTTGAGCGAGACATAGTGTGTCGGTCGGTCGTGCATGTGTGGGTCGAGCAGGGTCGGTTGAGCTGGTCGAGCTGGTTGAGTATGGGTCATGTTTTGGAGCAGAGTTGGCTCGATCAGTGTTTGGGTCGGTCGCACCTGGGTGGGTCGGTCGAAAATGGGTGTTGGGTCGAGCAAGCCAGGGGTCAGTCGCATAGGGTTATTTTCTAGAAATTTATATTTTCGGGTACGACTCATATTTGAACAAAAAGGTCTGAAAAAAATATATTCAGAGGAAACCCCCCGAACCCTAGCCGCAGCGCAATAGTGTAATTGGCTCGGTGATGGAGTGACTTCGAAGTAAATTCAAGTAGGAAGGTTCAAAGTGTTGAATGTGTTCGTCGATCGGTGTAAAACAACGAATGAGGTGACAACTCAAAGGTTGTGAATTGGTGGATGATGGTTACTCGAGAAGGTTGCTTGAGCTATGACAAGTCATCAGGTTGGATGAATAGAGATGTGAAGGCTAAGAGATTATCGCCATCGTAAGTTCTAACAGGCTCGAAGCAAGGGTACACTAGAGATGTCTAAAAGACCGGTCGTAGGTTGAGTACCCAGGGTTTTATAGAAAGGCCTGGTTGTCAAGGTTGGACATATGGAGTTTATGCTAGAACTGGGGTTACCATTAGCCCTTGACATATAGCAAGGTTGGACGTCATACGATTAACGATGGTTTCTTAGCAGGATTGGCGGTGATAGCCAGACTCAGTCATGGATGATTGGTTGTTTTATTTGTACCGTCTTATGTAGGTTGTCCAACGTCAAAGAAGATGTTCCTTGAGTGCTTTTCTGATATTGGTTTAGGCCTCTGGGGCTTGTACTTGAGGGATGTTGAATTCAGTTAGGATGGTTTACATGAGATATGTATAATCTGGATGTTATGAATGCTTTACCATGATTGAATGGGTGTTTGGGTTTCCATGGAAGAATGGTTGAATTGTTAAATGTAAAGGCTATCACTATCCGATATGGGAAAGACAGGAGTTGAGTTCTTCTCTAGTGTTTGGTAGATTGGTTTGTTAATCTACCTATTCTTATATACTTTATTGTTGAAGTTCGTTAGCTATTTTATCGCTCACAAGGACTGTTGTCCGACTCAAGGTTTTATATTTCCTCTTATTTCCTTGGGTTGTTCATCCGGTTGTGGATGCGCAAACTAAGTAGCAGGTTATTAGTGAGGACGATGATGTTGTGCGGAGGCGAGCAGGAGGCTAGCATACCAGTTTTGTTACTATCTAGTATTTCTGTTTCCGCTGTTGTGTTCTCTATGAGGGTTGTAGTGAGGCCTTATATACAAACTTTGGTATTCGTTTGATAACCTTTCAGATGTAGTGAAAGTTTGAAAAGTTTGTTATATGATGCCTCATTACTATTACCTATTATATAAGTTCTATTATATTTTATCCTTGCGATGTGAGTTCTACGACAGGTTTCGCTTGTGTTTACCAACTCTGATGATCGTCCATAGCTTCCTAGCACACCTTTCAGTGCATTATTCCTCCTCTTTAGTGCATGGGTCATGGGTGGTTGTCACAATTTCTGATTTTGTTATGAAGCCTTTTGATTCCAAGCTCCATAATACGTGCGGTGACATGGGGCATCCTATGCTCCAACTCAAAGCTAACTAAGTCCCCAATCTGATCTTTCTCGAGTTTGACAGTAGAATCATGAAGGCATTTCCTAAGTTGGGAAACATGGAAAACATTATGAACTTTCGATAACCTCTTGGGAAGATCCACACGATAAGCTAGTTTCCCAATTTTATCTAAGGTTTTGAATGGCCCTATTATACTAGGAGCTAACTTCCTAGTCTTTCCAAACAGGATGGATTTCCTAAGGGAGAAACTTACATGAAAACTAAGTCACCTATACAAAAGTTAAGTTCCCTTCTCTATCTACATAAGATTTCTTTCGGTTTTTGGCATCCTTCATTCTTTGCCGAACCAAAAGAATCTTCTCCATGGAATCACGGATGAGGTTTGGTCTGAGTAGGATCTTGTCGGTAGTCTTCCATGAACAAGTAAGCGATTTGCATGACCACCCATATAATGCTTCGTAAGGGGTCATACCAATCGTCACTTGAAAACTACTATTATACGAGAATTTGACTGATGATAAGTGTTGCTTCCATGCTCCTTTAAAATCATCGATGCAAGCTCTCAATAAATCTTCAAGGATTCAGTTGACTCTCTTGGTTAGTCATTGGTTTGTGGCTGGTGTGGAGTACTTAGGTTAAGTTTTGTCCCTTAAGTAATATCATTTTAGTTAAAAAATGGCGGCTGACTTTCTCTCTTCTGCATCGTTTAACAGTTTCAATCCGTTGATTTATCGTTCTTTTCCTGGCAATTCTTGTTTGGATGGTAAGGCGATTCCATTTCAGTCAGATCTGAATCCATCAAGATCAAAGAAACGTGGTCGTTGTTATAGATGCGGAGACCTAAATCATCTGGTGAAAAATTGCAATAATAGATTAAAGTGTTTCAAATGTGGTAAAGATGGGCATAAAAGTTTCAACTGTGCGGAAATAACTGCTCGTAAGGAGGGGCTTGTAGAGATTCATCACATAATCTGGGGCTCGGGTATGATTTTGCGCAAGAATTACTTAAGTACCGAAGATCAGATTAACATTGTTGGGAAATGTCAAGTTCTTGGAAATGACAAAGGAAGCTTTTATAGACCTGGGTTCGATAATGGTGCAAAACTTAATCTTTTTATGATGTGTCTTGGCAAAAATTGGAACCCAGCGACAAGTATGTATGAAGACAGACGATCATGTGATGGAGAGATTCCTCCTGAGATTCTAGAGGATTTCAAATTACTGGTTGGGGGTTCTATTGAAACATCTCAAAATGAAATCATTGTGAAAGGAGGGAGTGCCGCAGATATTCCAACCATGAAACCAGACGTATGCATAGTTAATTTCTATAATAACGATGGGAAATTGGGTCTTCATCAAGACAAAGATGAAGACCAAGATAGTCTTATGGATGGACTCCCTGTAGTGTCATTCTCCATCGGCGATTCGGCTGAGTTTATATACAAGGATGAGAAGGAAAATGGTATAATAAAGAAAGTACTACTGGAATCAGGTGATGTGTTGATATTTGGGGGTAAATCTAGGAATATTCTTCATGGTATTACGAGTATTTACAGAGATACAGCTCCTGCTTGGATCAGGGATCAAACTAATCTTAAATCAGGTAGGCTGAATCTCACATTTAGGCAGAGAACAGTTTCGAGATTACAAGAGGTAAACCCCTTGGCTGATTCTAATATCTGTTCTGTTTCGGCGGTTCCATATTATTCTTAGTTTAACCAATTTGTTTCTCAAAGAACCTATGCTGATATTATTAAGCATTCAAAACCACTTAATATTTGGAAAACTAGTACTAGTGATAGACTTTCTCAGACAAAAATTGTTAGAAATAAATGTTGTTTGAAATGTAGTGATCTGATCATTACGCGAAGGAATGTAGAAATGGTCTTCCCTGTTTTAAGTGCAGAGGAATTGGGCATCGTTCTGCTAGTTGTCCAGACTCATATAATGGAAAAACAGTTTTTGATCTCTTGCACTTTAACTGTTCGAGACTATGCCTGAAAATGTCTGAGCTGATTGATATATTCGGCAGTGATTTTTATTATCAGGATAATGGCGGGGCATACTTGTTGTTGAGGTTGGGTTGGCATTTAGAAGGACTTGTTGAAGGTTTATTGTGGTGTAAAAACTCATCGGTGGACTTTGTTTACCCACCATTGCCGAGGGCTTTGAATCGAAAGGAGCACGCGCATCAGTTCAGTTTGAATCTATTGTTATTGAGGGGATTATATGCAGATTCGATTGTGAGGAATAAGGCAAGAGCCTTAATGTTGATGGATGGAATTTTGTTTCATTTTGACACGATAAATACTGCAGTCAATTGTCAGCACTGTGTTCCTGAATTTCAGATGTTGTGCAAAGGTAATAATGTGGCAACCTTGAGCAATATGAAGAAATCGAAGCTTGTTGTGTCTGAATTATTTGAAGTCGAGATGGTGGGTAATGATGGGAGTGACTTGATGGTTTCAAAGTTAGATTCAATGAGTTTAGATCCTTGTGTATTCTATTGTTATGGTATTGGAAGTGATGACTGTTCTAACACTTGTAAAGATGTGAGTAATAACAAAGGTAATGAGGTGATGACGGGGGTCGATGCGATAGACATGGAAGGTTATAATGTGGGCTCTTCGAGCTGCATACAGCCTTTCGATATTGAGAAGGAGAATACTGGGATGTGGCTGAGGAAGTGGTATTATCGAACAGATTTGGAGTACTGTCAGATTTTGTGGATGATGGGATTGCTGTGGATAAGAGGATGAAGTTGATGCATTCAGCTTTAAAATTAAAAAAAGGGTATAGAGTTGGAAAAGTCAAAATAGCTAAGAGGGTTAATTCGAAGACAAGGAATGGGGTGACGGAGGATAGAAATGATATCGAATGTGTATGGTTGGATGAAGTGGGGAACCTGGCAAGTAGTTATGATCACACTACATGTGACAGGATTGATTTGGATGAAAGTTTGAGTTGTCAGTTAGATAAGGTAGATCGGTGTAATATGTTCAATGTGTGTGATGGAGGAAACAGGAAGAACAGTATGGGTTTAGTTGATTGTAGTAGCTCGAATGGTTGGAAGGTGAGGTTGGCTACGTCAGGGTGTATGTTGTGTTTGCATGAGTCCCTGGTTAGAGTTATCTCTTTAGTTTGGTGCCCAAATTTCTTCGAACTACAATTGGCTGGTACTTTGCCTTATACGGGGGGAGGGGCCGAAGTTCAGTCCAGTACATTGAGTTTGGTTGGTATGACTGAAATCAGTGGAGGGTCAACTCAATTTGGTGATCATTCTACTTCATCTAGCAGGGGGAGGAGGAGGAGAGTAGAGCGCAGTTCTGGATTGGTTAGACGAAGTGCAAGGTTAAGACACAGATCTGCATCATCTCATGGTAGGTCCTCGAGCTCGATTGCGAGTAGTAGTAATTCGAGCTTGGGCTTAGGTATGGTTACTGTTTATGGTAGTGACTATTATCCATTTGCGTTAGGTAGTCTTTCGACCAGTCAATTATTTCAGCTTGCTAGTGACACAGCTTTTGTTTTTTCTGATATAGAGTTAGATGCTGATTCCATTAGGAGTAGGGAATTAGAGAGAGTTTCCACTTTAGGTGGATGAGATTTGTTAGTTGGAATATTAGAGGTCTGAATGAGCCTAAAAAATGTGCTAAAGTTAGGTCCTTTTTTAAAGATTTTCAACTTGATATTGTAATGCTTCAGGAAACTAAAATCGATAACCCTGATTATAGTTTTTTTGTTAGACTAGGGGGGTCTCTCTTTAGAAACTGGTCTTGTATTCCGGCCATAGGTAGCGCGGGTGGCCTAATGATTTGTTGGAAAGATAACCAATTTAGACTTGTTCAAGAGCTACCTATGTTGCATTCCTTGCATATTATATTAGCTTCGACGGTAGATAACTCGCTTTTGGGCATTTCGAATGTGTATGGCCCACACACTAAAATTGAGAGGAGAAGATTGTGGTCAGAATGTATGGACTTTAGAAACAACATTTTCAATCAATGGGTAGTAGGGGGTGATTTCAATGTTACTAGATTTTTTGGGGAGAGATCTCTTAGGGAAGGGGATTGCGCTGATATGGAGGAATTTAATGATTTTATTTTAGATAATAATCTTATAGAGATTCCAATCAGTAACAGAATGTTCACCTGGTCTAATGATAGAGTTAGTCCTTCATTTGCCCTTTTAGATAGATTTTTTTATTAACTCTGAGATGGGGGATAGATTTTCCATATGTAGAGTAAAGGGCTTACCATTTTTATTGTCTGATAACTGCCCTATTATTCTTTCGTGTGACTCGAATTTATCTATAAGTAGCAATTTTAAATTTGAAAAGATGTGGTTATTGGATAGTAGTTTCAGTAATTTGGTTACTGTTAAATGGAATTCTTTATTTTATTTTAATATTTTGTATAAAAATAATCCAGTAAAGATTTTTGTAGCCAAGCTTGGAAAGCTAAGATTTTTTCTTAAACGTTGGAACAAGTTCATTTTTGGTAATGTTAGGATTAGAAAAGATAAGATTTTATGTGAAATGTTAGACTTAGATAAAGTTAGTGAAATCAGAATTCTTAATATGAATGAGAGGGACAGACTTAGCAATCTTAGAAATGATCTCAAATCGATATTAGAAAAAGAAGAGATCATGCGGAGACAAAGATCTCGAGTTCAATGGATCAAGGAAGGGGATAATAACACGAAATATTTCCATAGTATAGCTAATAAGAGAAGGCGCGATAATTTAATTCATTCTATTTTTATTAATGAAGTAGAGGTGTCTGTTCAGAAGGATTTAAATGAAGCCTTTACAAGTTATTATAAATAGATTTTAGGTACTAGGATTAATAGAAGAATTAATGTTAGATGGAAGGATATTTATCCGTCGAACTCTAGGATTGAATTAGCCGACCTAGATAGTCCTTCCACGGAAAGAGAGATTTGGAAGGCAATCTATGATATGCCTAGTGACAAAGCTCCAGGACCTGATGGTTTTTCTGTTCTTTTTTATAAACAATTTTAGGAGGTTTTAAAGGTGGACATTATTAATCTTTTTAATGACTTTTATAGTGGTGCTCTATAGTTAGGTAGCTTTAATTTTGCTAATGTTATTCTTATACATAAGAAAGTAGGTGCGAACTCACTTAAGGATTTCAGGCCTATTTCTTTAATTAATGTATCGGTTAAGATTATCTCAAAAGTCCTTGCTAACAGACTTAGTTCTAAGTTGAATGACCTAATAGATATTTCATAAACAACATTTATCAAGGGTAGAAATATAGTAGATAGGGTAGCCGCAGTACAGGAATACATAAATGTTTGTGTTCAAAATAATTTTTCATGTGCCATTCTGAAGTTAGATTTCGAGAAGGCATTTAATTCTGTTGATTGGGATTTTATCTGTGAACTATGTCTCGCTAGGGGGTTTAGTGTTAGATGGACCAATTGGATCATGCTATTGCTTAGGTCTGGTTGTTCAGTATTGTTGTTAATGGAGTAATTGGTAAGAAGATTCAGTCTAAGAGAGGACTAAGGCAAGGTGACCCTCTTTCACCTTTTTTGTTTAATCTAGCGGTGGATGTGTTCTCTAGAATCATCAAGAGGGCTGGGAGTTTAGGGGTCTTAGGTAAGGTTGGCAATGAGGAGTTTCATAATGAACTTTCTATACTCCGATTTGCATATGATACATTACTATTTTCTTCTCACCTACCTAAGCATGTTATTGCCCTTAAATTTATTCTATATTGCTTTGAGATGTTGTCTGGTCTTCGTATCAATTTTGATAAGAGTGCTGTCATGGTACTCAATGATAGTGGTAACATTGAGTCTTTAGTGGCTAGCACATTAAATTGTCCAATCATGAAATTTCCTTTTGACTATTTAGGTTCTAAGATAAGACCTTCGAAATTGAAGAAGGATGATTGGTTAGTTATCATAGATAAGATCAATAATATATTATCAAGTTGGAATAATAGATTTCTCTCTAGAGCAGGTAGATTAGTTTTAGTTAATTCGGTTCTATCAGCCATCCCCACTTATTGGATGACTGTTCATAGATTTCCTCAATGGGTTATTGAGAAAATTGATAGAATTCGAAGAAATTTTCTTTGGAATGGTAATTCTAATTGTAGTAATTATAAATGTCTAGTTAATTGGGAAGTGTGTTGCAAGCCCAAGGAAGATGGGGGTTTAGGGATTATTAATCTTTATAATTTTAATTCTTCATTATTAGTTAAATGGTTATGGAAACTTAGATGTCCTGATATAGTTGCTAGTTGGAAAAATATAGTTTCTAAATTTTATTATTCTGGGGGTGTGTTTTTTGTTGGGTCGAGATTCAGTTGGTCCAATGGATTATCTTATTTTTGGAAGTCAGTATTGTATTGTTTTGATTTTTTCAAATTAGGGTGTAAGGTGACAGTACATTCTGGTAATTCTACCTTCTTTTGGCATGACGCTTGGATTTCTAGTGTACCACTCAAAATTGAATTTATTGAACTATTTAATATTTGTGATTTTAAGAATGCCTTAATTGCTGATGTTTATAGAAGGAACCTAGAACCCCCGTGGGAGTTTTCATTCTTTAATATTTTAGAGGGGGGATTGTTAAGACAATTGGCCTTATTAAAAACTAAATTAACCTTATATCACTTGGATGAGTATAGAGATACCATTAGTTGGGGATTGGATAAGAATTCAGTTTACTCTGTTAATTCAATGTATAAACTTATTAATTTTTCTGGTATTTCTTTACTCCCATTTAAGTTTATTTGGAAATCAAATTCTCCTCCTAAAGCAAAGTTTCTTATGTGGCTGATTGTTCATAAGAAGCTTAATACAGTGGAGCATTTAAAGAAGAAGAATATTTTATTAGATGTTAAATGTTGTTTCTGTAGTCATATGGAGGAAGATGTGGATCATTTATTTTTTTACTGTAATTCTACTAATTATATTTTAAACATGGTTTTAAGGATTTTTGATATGGTTAGTTTGAATGCATTCAGTAATTGTGTTAAATATCAGAATCAGCATAGATTTGTTTATAAATCAAAGCATAGGTATGTATTGGATTCTTTAGTTACCATCATTAGTTGGTTTATTTGGCTGGAAAGGAACCAAAGATTTTTTCATTCTAACTTAGTGTCCCCTGATAAATTAATTATTAAGTTAGTTTATTTCTGTCTAGATTGGATGTCTACTTCTTGTAACAAGTATTTTAGGGAAGCGAGATTAGGTAATTTTTTGCAAAAGGCTAGGTTAAATGTAGGTTTATTTATGAGATTTATTAGCCATTTTAGAGGTACTAGTCTTCGTATTTGTTTTTAAAAATTTCAAGTTTTTTGATGATAGTTCGTCTCTTTTTAAGTATCTTATTTTTTCTCATATTACATATATATATGGATATATATTTTATTTGGTATATATATGTATATATATTCATATATATATATATATATATATATATAAGAATACAAATATATTCATGCATATATGTGATGGTTACTAATAGTGGTGGTTAAGTAATTCCCAGGTTTTCAAGTGACGGGATAAAGTTGGAGAATTATTTGGATTGAAGATTGGCTTGGTGTTTGGCTTCGCTTGTGGAGTTCTTTTTGTTATCGTTTTTTAGAGAGTTTTTTTTTTGATTGTACTTCTTCACTATAGTGTTTGGGGTGTATGGTTTATAGTATTGGAGTAGATATACTTCTTTATCGGGTGGTGGCTTTGCCGGAACTCGATAATGGAGTAGATGGGCGGTGGTTTATCGGGAGCTCATCTATCTACAATCCTTTACTTTCTTAGAGTTGTTGTTGTTGTTTGAGTACTTGTTTGTTGGTTACCCCTATTGTGTTGTACTTGGATTCTTGGATTCTGTATTATTGTTATTTTAGTATATATATGTGCTCTCTTCTTTTCAGAAGATCACACATTTTGTTTCTTCCAAAAAGTTTTGTCCCTAAAGTTGTCTGAAGTCTTCTCCTAAACTCGCTAGTAAATAGAGGGTCTTTGTATACTCGTAGGGATTCCATGTAGTCGCACTGGTCCTTGATATAAAGTTGAGCCAATGAAGTTGTAATTATATTCTTCATTGGAATGAAGTGTGCACTCTTTGTTAACTGATGCACAATTACCCAAATAGCTTTATCCCCTTTCCGACTCTTTGGTAAGCCATCCAGAAAATTCATCGAGATACATTCCTATTTCCTAGTGGGAACCTCCAAAGGTAGTAATAACCCTCTTGGATTACCTTGCTCAGCTTTGAGTTTTTGACAAGTCAATCATCTTGCCACAATTTAGTAATGTTCTTTTGCATACTATACCAAAAGAATCTCCTCCTCATATCCTTGAACATTTTGTCCCCTCTAGAATGTATAATCATTCTTGAACGATGACATTCCTTAAGAACCTCATCTCTCAAATTACTAGTCTTAGAGACGTAAAGTCGTCCGTCCCTTCTTAAGCTCCCATCACTATCCATAGAATATCTATCATAATGAAAAAAAATGCTCTCCTTTTTATAGATTTTCCATCAATACTCTCGGCTCTTCATCAAGACTTTGCTTAAATTTAATCCTATCTAATCATGTTGGTCTTACTTCCAATACAACAAGAAGATGTTAAGATGGCTCGGATGTTACTTGTCGAAATCAGAAAGAAAATCTAATTGTTTCCACTCAGCAACAACACTAAGGGTAGCGTGATTCCTACTCAAAGAATTTGCAAAAATGTTACCTTTTCTCGGAGTGTACTGAATATCAAAATCAAACGTGGCTATATACTTTATCCACCTCTACTATCTTAAGATTTAAATCTTGCTAGGAAAATAGATAATTAATTGTTTTGAGATCCGTATAAAGCTTAAGCTTATCTCCAAGAGATAATGCCTTCACATCTTAAGGGCAAATACTATAGCTCCAAGCTCCAACTCGTGAAGATGGTACCTCTTGTCATGATCTTTTAGTTGTCTACTTGCGTTGGAAACTACTCTTCCTTCTTAAATAAGTACATCTTCTAGTCCGGTACCACAAACATTTGTAAAAACAATAAATATTTTATTCTCGTCAGGGATGGCAAGGACTGTACACTAGTAAGAGACTATTTCAATTTCTCAAAATCACTACTGCATTATCACTCCAAGAAAACCCAAGATTTTTCTTAGTTAGACATGTTATAGGGCATGCGATTCTTGCATAGTAATTTATGAATTTCCTATAGTAGCCCGCTAACCCTAGGAAACTCATAACCTATGATGCATTCTAGGATTCATTCATCCTTGAGGAGCTTCAACTTTTGTGAGGTCAACAACCAATCCTTTTCCCGAAATTATATATCTAAGAAACTTGACTTCCTTCCTCCAAAAGTGGCATTTGGTAAACTTGGAATTGAGCCAATTCTTCCTTAAGATCCCTAAGACCTCCTTTAGGTGACTTTCAAGCTCTTTACAATGCTTTGAGAATATAAGCATGTTGTCTACAAACACCAAGACTATCTTATTAAGAATGTCTCTAAATATCTTTTCATCAAATCTACAAAGAAGGCGGGGGCATTCATCAATCTAAAAAGGCATTACTTTCCATTTGAACAAGCCATCGGGTGTCCTAAATGTTGTCTTAGGCTTGCTTTCCTCGGAAATTCTTAAGTGGTGAAATCATGTTGCTAGGTCCAATTGAGAAAATACCTTAGCGCTTCCCAAATGGTCAAATAGGTCATCTATCATCAGCAAATGATACCCATTCTTCTAGGTTAACTTATTCAGTTTTATATAGTCTACACATAGCCCTAGCGATCTATCAGACTTAGTAGCAAAAAATACGGATACTCCCCATACTGAGGTACTTCATCGGATGAATCCATTTTGTAGCAAATCTAAAATCTGCTTATCTAATTCCCTTCTTTCCTCTGGATCCATGTGCCTCAACGATAATGAAAATGGTCTATCATCCTTTTCGATATTTATCCTAAATGTGTTATCTCTATGGGGAGAAAGTCCCAATACTTCCTCGAAGACGTTTAGGAACTTACAAACATGGGCACCACTGATGGTCTATCCAAATCAAAGGATAAGGAGGTAATAATGTCGCATCCCTTATATTTTTGTACAAGGGATTACCAAACTACGACCTCTACAATTCCTCAAGCAAATGATTTTCCTATCACAGTCAAGGACGACTCCATTAAATTATAGCCAATCCATCCTAAGAATAAGCCTATACCGGTTGGGACGTTGATCCGTTCTCCCTTAAGGCGGCTTGGGAGCCAGTGAGGACTCGGGGACCTCGTCTCCATATTTTCTCTATCATTTAGAATGTCCATATTCCTCCAAGGGTGTCTCTTTTTTTGTGGAAAAACTTGCATAGCAGTTTACCAATAGATGATAATCTTCAGAGAATTGGCATCCCATTCGTATCCCGCTGTAGGTGCTGCATGTTTAGATGCTCGGAATCCTCCTTCCATTTGTTTTTCACTGGGTCTTGTGCGAGGTCTATCTGAAATTACTTCGGGAACCTACTGGGATGTCGAGGTAGTGCCACCTCGCTTGAAGATCTTCTGAGATTCTGGTGGTCCAACATCTCAAGAAAATCGTTTCCTTTGATTCTGCTTCGTTTAATTACTTGTCTGATCTGCTGGTATATCTAGTATGCGCAGAATAAGGCAGTTTTTGACGAAGTTGATATGGATACTCCTACCATTATCCGGAGAGTAAGGAATGATGTTTCCTTGCGTTTCGTTGTAGGCCTTTTAGGGGTGTTTTTCGCTCCAGGTCTAGGAGTTTGGATGCTACCTTTGGTGTTTCCTCGGTATCGTCCACACCTAGGGCAGGTATTGGTTGATTCCTTGTTTAAATGTTTCCTGCTCTCATGTCACTCTCCCACTACCCCTCCACCCCCTTCATCTTATGCGGTTTTCTAGTGCTGTAGGTCCTGGATTATAGGTTTTTAGATTTGATTTCACTTGACCTGGTTGGTTCTTTGGTTGCTTTTTCCTTGCTGGGCTCTTGAGAGCAGGTCGAGCTGGAGTCTCAGCTTGAGCTGGATGTTTGGTGCTTTCCTCGGTTATCGATTTCCGCCTTGGTTAGGATGGAGCAAGTACAGCTACATTTCTCAAGCTCTAGAGCTTCCTGCTTCGCTCTTTCCTTGGAGGCTTCAGCGCATCTCTTATACTGGGTTCTGTTTTTCTTCAGCGGCTTCGTTTGCTTTGCCTAATTGATTGTTTTCTTGATTGGTTATGACCGTTTTTTGGGTACTTATTGTTGTTTCTTGTTCCTTTTATTTGTGTGTGAGTGCTCGGTTTCTGCTTTCTATAAAGACATCATCAATATCTAGCTTTGCAATTCTACAGCTCTTCGGATAGGATTAGAAACCATTAGTGGATTGCTAGCGATAGAAGTAGGAAGTTTCAAGAAATCTACTAAACTCCTAGATACAAAGGAATTGGATGTTATAGAGTCAAACAGGTTACGAATAGAAGTCCCTAAAATGCAAATAATATCTTCAAGGGTTGTCCGCCCTTAGTCTATAGGTAACTGACTCTATAGGGGTGCTGCCTCCAAAGCCTGGTTCTATCCATTAGATCCTCCTTTAAGCTTTGGACAATTGTTAACAATATGCCCTTCCTTATGGCAATGATAACACTTCCCTGAACTCTTGCCTTATCAGGTTAACCCTGTAGTCTTTGGCCTTATAGCCTTTCTTATGGCACCTTCCACATACTCTAGCTTCCTTCTTGCACTATCCCATCATTTTTTAAGTCAAAAACTCTTTTTCTTATTCTTTCCATGTTTTTGCTATCCTCATTTTTGTCAACCTTAGTTTCCTTCTCCTTCGTATAATATAGGATAACAGTTTCTATAAGAACTTCAAATGTTGCAACAAATGGTACTTAAGCCAATAATGTCTCTCTTAGAAGGGAGTTAAGTCCCATCACAAACCTCAACGACTTATCCATAGGCATATCCGCTATCCCCTACCAGACTTCAATAACTTTGTGAACTTAGTGATGTACTCCCTCATAGTAGACTCTCCTTCCTTGAGTTGTATGAACCTTTCCGATTGTAAACTCATTTCGAAATTAGGTAAAAACTTTATTTCGAATCAGGCTTTAAATTCGTTCCAAGTGAATATTCTCTTCACATTCTCTTTTGGCACCATATTCCACCATTCTAAAGTTCTTCCTTTGAGATGCCATGTTGTTACTCTTTTATTCAATTGTTCCTTCCATCAGGTGGCCTCAAAGATGTGGTCGCATTCCAATATCCATGTCTTAAATCCAATAAATCCTTCAATTCCGAGAAAGGTTTTCCCCTAGGTTAATGAAGTCCTTACAAAGATGAGGAAAATCAAGAGCCACTTTAATAGATGGGGCTGTAGGGGCAATGTGTACCTGTTCCATAGTTCCTAAATACTATTGGAACCATTAGAGTAAGTACCAAGGCCTTCTGGATTTCCTTGCTTAGGTTGATTTTCAACCATTTCTACTATATGTAAGAGGAAGGCCTTCAATTGAAATTCCATAGTTAGTATTCAAGCCAGAAGCAAAGAAGAAAGTGATACTGCCCAGTATGATCGCATATGTCTTAGGGACATAAATACACACACACACATATAGTTGAAAATCCTTTTAAAAACAAGTACGTCATTCATATATGTATTTCACCGTAATCGGGTAATCTAGGCTCTGATACGAATATTACAACCTTCTTAGAATGAGCCTAAATCCCAACCTAGAAAAGACCCATTGGAATTTAAAGTCATTCTAAACAAGTCACTGGTTTCTATAAAAAATGAAAATAATAGAGCAAGATCAGATTTCACAATGAAATCGATAAAATATAATAATCAAAATAGATGTACCATATCATAAAACACCAAAATGTTGAATACATCAAATCCCAAAAAGTCATAATTAATAAGTCAAGGTACATCATAATGATTACAGAGATAAAATAGATATTACTAATAATAATAATAATAAACTAGATAATAATCGCCATCGCCAAGCTTTAGTCTAGAATGCTCCACCATCCTACCTATCCTATGTTGTTAAGAGGAGGGGAGTCAAAACAACGGTTTTGTTGAATACATTTTTTTATGTTTTAAAAGGAAACGTATTTCCTATACTTGGCAGTATAAAACCTACTAGTTTTATGTCTAGGAGAATTCAAACACACATTATGAATTTATACTACATTAAATCAAAAGAGGTGAACCCTTCTTATGAGACACTTATGGCCATCATGAATAGGAGTCGGATTCCCATGATAACTTAATGCCCTTTGGCGGACTCTAGTTACTTACGACCTCGTTCCCTAGTAGATTACGCTATATATATATATTCTCTTAACGTAATGCGAGAGATAGTAACCAACCACTTAATATCAGGTTTAGATAGACACTCAATGCCAATTGTGACCCATCCGATGGACCATACATTACTATCTAGCTATCATTATAGGTGAACTCCTAGCTGCTTAATACTTCCCTTAAACAAGTGGTTACCCTATATGTTTAGCGAAACTCTAGTAGCCCATCCCTAGGTGTGTCCTCACAAAGTCCTTAGATAAAAAGCAGACAACTTTTGGAGATATACCTTACTCATTCAAAACTAATTAATACCTCATAATCATTAGAGAAAGGCAGATCCACGGATCTCTTAATACCTAATAAGGGCGTTTCTATGATTTTAGCCTAAATCCAAGGGATGAACCCTTAGAACTGGACCAAGTCCAACCGCTTGTTACCCTAATCAGGTGGGTCAAGCCACTTAATACCTTCTCAAGGCAGGCCTATCACACACTAAATGGCCCATGGAACTAGATGTTTACATTAACCTGACTTCTTTGTAGCTGTTGGATTTGCTGGTTTGTCCAGGCAGACTTTTACTACAGGTAGGGTTAACCTCGTGTCCACTTGTATTTAAATGTTTCCAAAGGCCACATTTTATACTAAATTTTCTAATTTAACACAATAAATACACATTTAAGATAAGCGAATTACGATATTTAATAAATATAAATACCTAAAGGCATAATTGGTGGCACTATAAAAAAAGTGCATTAAAGGATAAAATGCTAATTCTTTCCAAATAAAAGGTATACAAGTCATATTTCCCAAATTTCCAATATAGCATAAATCTTCATTTCATACTTTAAGCATTAATAAGGAATAAACATAAGGCACACTAAAAGATAAACTTATAACCTTAGGCCTTTTAAGATTACTTCAATAAACAAAAAGGGACAAGGTGAATAAACACTAATATATATACAAACTTTCTAGTGCTATTTTACTTCCACTTTGTTGTTCTGTAAAAAATTAAGTATTTGGTCATATATGTTTTATTACACCTAAATCTACTATTTTATATAAGAATAGAGATTTGCATAAGTTATAGTACCCAAATCCTCACTTTTGCGTTAATTTAAGATTTACAACAAAAAGAAAGGTTAGTAAAAGAGACTAATTAACATATTTATATACACACCAAAAGTAAGAAAAACCCCTTTATTTACATCAGTAATTAAAAACCCAAACAAATAACTAGATTGACAGTTTCGTGATATTAGAGATTTAAAGGATTTTAGTATGTTTTATTTTTGTGAAATTCCAAATCACTATAGGCATAATCAATCTAGATTCACACTAACAATTATAGAAAATAGATAAGCTAAAAAAAATCACTCATAGTACAGACAAAGGAAGAAAACTGAGAAAAAAAATTCTAAATAAGGATTGTAGCCTTGCACAAACGTTCTCCAATTCTTTCTCCTATGAAATTATATATGTATATGAATTAGTATAAAATCATATACATATATAAATATGGATCCATTAATTCTAAATGGAAATAGAATAGAATAAAGGTAGAAAGAGAACTAACCTACACCTAAACTAGATCTAAAATAATGATGAAGAACAAAAGGAATGGAGGCAAAGGCTAGAGAATATATGGGATTTAAAGAGGGGGCTAAGGCTCCATTTATAGGTGTTATAATGTGTGAGAACCGTCCGATATAAATTACTAAATCTGAGCTGTACAAGTCACCTATAAATTAAAAAACCTATACCTAGCCATCACCCACATCTCCAGGCTCAGGGCAATCAACGCCTTCCCTAAAAGGGCGGTCAACCAACTGATTGACCCATCTTCTAGAGCTGGGCGCAGTAAATTTATTTCACATGCACGGTCATTTTATAATTAATTAATGTTATTGATTTGTTTCTGTTTCTTTTAAACGTTGTTCCCCTATTATATATATATACAACTATGAATTTGAATATGGAATATTCTTTGATGCCAATGATATTTATTTTATGTTTTATGCCTTTAATTTCAATTCCAAAGCTATATATATAATTTTATTGTTCAAACTTATTATATGCATATCTTTAACATACTAACTCCATTTTCAATAAATAAAATATGAAAATGGACTAAATTCTCGCTACGGATACAATAGTAATATTTCGTGGCCTAATCCTAAATTATTAAATATTCATATTTTTAGCTTATTATTATTTCACTAATTATTCTTACCTTAAACACCTATGTCTAATTAGGGTGTATTTTACGGGGTGTTACACTTCTACTATAAGAAGGGGTTAAATTGCATCCATATGTTACTAAATATGAATTAAAGGCCATTTACTCACGCATAAGCACACATGCATATATATATATATACACACACACACGCACAATTTCTTAATGGGGATATTTGACGGTGGATTTGAATAACCTAATTACTATGCGTTTAATACGTATTTAATGTATGTAGGTTACATAATATTAAATATATAATGATAATGCATTTATTATTGCATGTGAAATAATGCACTAATCATGAGCAATATCAACCTGTATATACTTATAGAATTACAAGTCTCTTTCCTACTATATGCAACAACACAAAATTTCCAAAATAGGGTTTACAAATGAAAGTATTGCGACAAAAAACATATACCCTAATAAGGCTTATAACCTTAGATTTTTATTATTTCAGTAATAAAATGGACTTACTTGCAAATAATTTATATGATTTCATTCTAGTTCTATTTCAATTCCTTTAAGTTTTTTTTTGTGTAAATTTCATACGTAATAATAAAGGATTTGAACAACATGCATTTTATTTCCCTTAAATTCACTATTTTGTAAATAGAACAACAATTGGAATTGTATATAGTTACTGTCCGCAAATCATGTATTTTATAATAATTCTAGGGTTTTAAATAAATGGAAGGAGGAAAATGAAATATACTAGATTAACTAGAGATTTGGAATAAGAACATAAAATCCCTTTTAATTTACATTTATAAAAAAATCTAGATAAAATATTTGATTGACTTTTCCCTTTTTATTAGAATTTCAAGGGTGATTTTTGGTTTTGTTTTCTTGTATCCTCATAATCATTTAGGCATACTTAAATCTAGAATTATACTAAACAAAAACAAATTAAAATAGAATTATAAAGAATACACTCACAGCCTTTGAGAGTGAAAGAGTTATCCAAGCCTATATAGAATCCCTCTTGGATTTTTTTTACTTCAAGAATCGCATCAAAGTCCCATCTCCTTTGGATTCATTAATGTATATTCAAGGATGATTTTTATATATATATATACATAGATAGATATAGATATAGATATAGATATGTATTGTAGTGGGAAACAGTTTTGGCAAATGCAGATTGATAATAATGCTTCGAGTTTTTGGAAAGCTAAACTTAGGCTGAGAAAAGATGGCAAAAAGTTTTTTTATAAAGTGATTGCTACTGGTTCATCAACTTCGTTATGGTTTGAACCATGGGTGAATTGTAAGTGCTTGGTGGACTTGTTAGGGTTGTTTATATTTCAAGCTATTGGGAGAAAGGATGAAATGGTGTCTTCTATGATATGTGACAACAAGATAGTTGCCAGATCACATGCAGCGATGAGAGAAGTGATCCAGGAGATTAGTAGTGTTGTAGTTAATGGTAGAGTGCAAAGAGATATGTATAAATGGTGTGAGGGTGGTTTGTTTACGTTTCATAGAGCATGGGACTTGGTGAGGTTCGGAATGAAGCAGATGTGTTATATAGAGTTATATGGCATAGGAAGAATGCTAATACGATGATATTTATAGCGTATTTGGCTGTAAATAATAGACTTTACACTAAAGATAGAATGATAAATTTTGGATTGATACAAGAGAACTGTTGCTGCTTGTGTAATGAGGAAGGAGAATCAACAGACCACTTGTTTTTTAAATTTGCTTATTCTAAATTCATTTGGATGAAGATTGCATGTAACGACCTAGCTTTTCGACCGCTCCAAATCAGTATCTAAACCAACACGAACCGCTCAAAACGGCAGATTGTTATTTCCTATGAAGTTGAAATATAAATCAATCATCATGGAATCACGAACACAAAACACAAAATATTTCACAACGAAAGTCAAATTTATACAATATAACAAAACCTTTTAAATTTACATGATATCAGAGTGCAAAAATAAATACAGATACAGCGGAAGAATGGCAATAAGCAGAGATGGGCACAACAACATATGAAAAAGTAGATGGATGGTTGGATCTCCAATGAATCTCAAGCTATAACAGGCATATTTCCAAACTGAGATACTCGATCTGACTCAGGCATTTTGCAAGGAATAAAACAAACAAAATACTTGAGTCAGGATTAACAGTATCATATAAGTTAATTAACTCAATTGAAGTGTCCACTGAAATGTATAATAACTTAAAGGATGTTCAGGATTTCCATCCTTTAAGGATCCATGAAACTAATATCTATATAATAATACGCTATTACTGTAATGTCTATTCAGTAAAGTAGATATAATGAAAATAGCATAAGCAGGATTACCATATTGCCCTTATGCCGTTTATAGTACCGTAGTCTATACAGTATTGTAAACCCACCGTAGACCGATGGCATCAAAGGGCACTCCACAGGTACAATACAAATCAAAATCATAGGGGGCTCGATAAGGATAATATGACTAGGCACACGAGGAATACCCATGGTAGGATTCTACCGGGTTGCGGCTCCCGGACCGGTGGTAACGCATAACAACCACTATTGCCCACCTCATAAGTATCAATCATAGACGGCATAAGTGCCCCATACCACTATGTCGCCATATATAGGTTTACAATTAAAACCGCAAAATGTCGTATTGGAAGTTGGATTTTGTGAAAACCCGTAACTTCCCCGTAAAGGAAAGTGTCGGATAGTTCGAGAACAAGCCACAACTGAACACATACAGAAGAACATTTCATTGTATATTACAACAATGCATCAGATTACAAGAATATACAGAGTATAAATGAATATTACATAGAAATATCAGAGATTTAAATTACATTTAAATACATAGCAGCGGAAAATAATACAATACACAACTAGAATGAGATATACGGATACAAAGCTTTCCGGATATCGTTCCAGCTGTAAACCAGGATCCTGTGAATATAAATCTGCAAAACCAAAACTACTAGCTGCCCGTGTCAAAATAGGGGCACCCAGAGTTTAGGTTAAAACAATAAACTCCAGGTCAGTCATGTGACTGGTGTGAGAACTAAAACAGTTATTAATCTTTATTTTAAAGATGGGTAAATCAAGGGACCACGCCGTATAACACGGAACGGGTTTCCTCCCAAGAATACCAGTGCATAAAACAAACAGCGCAATGCTAAATAAAGAAAAATGAAGCTGTTATAAGACCCAGGTCCCATCACACAATGCAACGCAGCCGAGGATAGGGTTTTCCCTTATAACAGCTAAAGAATGCTTAGTACGTTTAAAACAAATCATTTGATACTACTATAAGTGCATAGTGTATAAAACAACTTCAAATCATAAGTATCAATCATAGGCGGCATGAATGCCCCATAACACTATGTCGCCATATATAAGTTTACAATCAAAACCGCAAGACGTCGTATTGGAAGTTGGGTTATCATTTATGGTATGAACCGAGGCTAGGGGCAAGATCCTCAACCGATTCGAGACTATCTAGTCCGAGCCTCAGGAACAGCCGCAACTGCCCCATGGATCGTCAGGGCCGGTCCACCGATGTGGATTATTATGCCTGAACACTATGTTTCCCCGCCTTTTGGGGCGTAAATCTGGCCCGTCAGCCGACCAGAAGCATCGGCCGAAACCGATATCACGAGGCGCCTCGCTTTTCAGCAAGTAATAATAAGCAATATCCACATGAGTCAAACTCGTCAGCCAGTTCAAGCACTGACGCCACTCCTAACTAGAAAGAAACGCATGTCCTCCCTGAGGTCCGTCTCCCGTTTTTAGTTCATACCGGGTGTGATACTCGCGAATCAACGTTACACAAAGCTACGCCACAAAGGCCTTGATTCGATCATCAACCACAAGACTTTTCTTTTCAACAGAAGCCTTGATCATTTGCATCTTAGCATGCCACACAGGCAATTCACTCCATGTGATTGATATCCATCAATATATAACCCATGAGCTCGTACGTCTCAGAGAAGGGCGTTAAGCAAGAGAATAAATTCTCCGCCGCCAAACAGATATATATTTAATAGAGATCAATCACACGGACTAAAATCCAATGTCAGACACACAGTCCATTTACAAGTCCGTTCTGGGTCTGAACGAAACCGGAGGCACTTTCCTCGCATATCCATCCATCTCCAAGTACGTCTGGACGACCACCAACTATTTCAATCCTTTTGGGTGTACAGCCCAATCCGGATCGTCGGTAATTATCCAAACGATGTGAAGACTTCCGGTCTTCAACCACCGTCTTCATCTTCGACACATCGTCGTATCAGTTATTCAGAATGGGATAAACCTAGTCTTTCCGAATAACTCGCGTATATTTTGAATAAGTGTTACACAAACACAACATACGCCTCATTCCAATTCATCAGTCACTAACTGTAAATTAATCAAGAGAATAATTCCCCAAATATTAACCCCGAAGGCCGAAACCAACATCAGATCAATATTCAGAAAACCATTCTACTTGGCTAACCGACAGTTAGTTTCTATATTTCACTTTCATAGGGAAGGGTTCCCATTAATTTTATCCAAGATAAATTTCTTGAATTTATTCTTTAATCTATTTTTGAATATCAATTCAAAACTAGTCGGGATTAGCGAACCTTACCGAAGTAATCATTTGTTTTAATTTCCCAATCCCAACCTATTCATCCCATGAAGTAAAACTGGTAGTACTTCATATCTAACACCACGGTGTTATTGGTAAATTCAATTACCATTTCACGTTCAAATCTAATTAAAGATTTAACTATCGCCTGGAGCAAAACTGGTGGTACTCCATTTTCGATCTTTTCAATCTAATTAAAGATTCATTAAAACTCCACTTAGTTTTGATCTTTAACTGGGTTAAAGAATCAGTGTCATTTAAAACACAGTTCACGATAAACCCAAAATCACATTCATTAATTATCGGGTTAAAGAACGAGTGTTATTTAAAACACTGTCCACGATAAACCCAAAAATCAATATCAATTCAATCCCAATTAAATATTATTTAATTGGTACACTTCATTAAATCTAAAATAAAAAGATTTAATCTTTTCTCAACTGGGTTCAAGAACAGTGTTAATTAAGACACCATTCACGACAAACCCAAATCACATTTGATATTAAACACAAGGCTCTGAATAGAAAATATATCGGCTTATATTCAATGTCAAATTCTACGACCAACAAATATCGTATTAGAAATAACGATATATATATATATATATCTTTCAAATTTCCATAACAATATCTGTATCATCACGAAATCCAACATCGAAATATTCCGAAGGCAATTTCGATTCAAATCCACTCCAATGCAATCATTGGAAATTCTGGTTATTTTCAAAACCATTTCAAATTCAATTTATTTATTTAAAAATAAAATAGAATTCTAATTCTAGTTCAAAACTAGTTCATTTCGATAAAAATCTATTTTTATCTTTTCAAATATGGAGTTTTTCATCCCAATTCTTTCTAAATCAATTCTTATGATTTTACACAAATTATTACTATTTTTAATAATTTTATCAAGGCCCGTACAGTCGATTTCCATCAACGGCCATCGAACTGCACTTACAGCGACCTTTTTCGAATTTGATTTGGACGTATCTCCAAATCCAACCGTTAGATTTCAAATTTCTAACATTCGTTAGAAAGCTCTTTTCGATACGAACCCAACGGTTCCGGTTTTAGGAGAATCCGACGGTCGGATCTCCCGTAATGTCCGTTTGAAATCAATGGTCGAAATTCGAGAACTGCCGCGGCGCGGCGCGTTCTATTCAGGCCATTATATTATATATATAATATATATAATATATATTTCGTCGATTTTTATTTAAAACGAATTATATAAATTGTTTTAAAATTCGTTTCAAAAGCAATTTCAACTTCCATTTCAATTCAAATCAAAATTGAATTCTTCTTTATAAATTCGTTTTAAAATTCATTTCTATTCAATTCAAATTTCAATTCAATTTGAATTCATTTCAATTCGCTTTCAATTCCATTTGAATTCGTTTTCAATTCAATTCATTTCGAAATCGTTTTCAATTCAATTCATTTCGAAATCGTTTTATATTCAATTCATTTCGAAATCGTTTTCAATTCAATTCATTTCAAAATCGTTTTCAATTCAATTTATTTCGAAATCGTTTTATATTCAATTCATTTCGAAATCGTTTTATATTCAATTCATTTCGAAATCGTTTTATATTCAATTCATTTCGAAATCGTTTTATATTCAATTCATTTCAAAATGAATAGAATCGATATAAATCGTTTACGTCAAAATGGCGTCAATCTAATCAACACGGCTTCATAAATTTCTATTTTCAAATATTCTATTTCAAATATTTCTTTTTCAAAATAGTTGTTATTATCAAAATATTTCGTTCAACACATGACCAATCTCAATGGATGAGTACTGTCAACACATGAACCTTTATTCTATATTGATAAAGATGTAAATTTTATTACAAAAATATTTCGTTCAACACATGACCAATCTCAATGGATGAGTACTGTCAACACATGAACCTTTATTTTATATTGATAAAGATGTAAATTTTACTACTAAAATATTTCGTTCAACACATGACCAATCTCAATGGATGAGTACTGTCAACACATGAACCTTTGTTTTATAATATTCTTTATTTTCTAAATTGGAATGAGGCCCAATCAGTCACCATATAAAGTTAATCATATGGATTTTCACACATCACACGTACATAATAGCATTGAAAAATAATCAACCATCAACCAAAGTGCACTACACTGTATAAGCATCAAGTATAGATATCTAACGCTTATAACAGCCTGTCAATCTATCGATCGACATATTTAATCAATCAGGATGAGTGAACTTCAAATTTCATCCCAACACCCGTGTGGGGTTTCAAACAATCAAACACAGATTTTATTTGTGCAGTTGGGCGATGTGTAAAATTTATCGACCCAATCAATGTCAGTCAAATCAGTGTACATAAACAAACCGTCCGGTTTGTAATTGAATATTTATTTATTCACATTCACTATATTCATATTCATGTTAAAAATTATTTTTTTAACGATAAAACATTTTATTTTAACATATGAATTTCTATTCAGTTCATTCTTTAAATAAAATGATATTTTTATTTTTCTAACTTATTTCAGAAAATTTCGGCGGCATAACGGCACGATACTAGAAACGGGACAAGGCCTAACCTTATCCCCGGTCTAGTGAAGGCCCACGCCATTCACACATCAATCAAAATCACCAAACAATTCAATCCAATCAAATAATCTAACTAATTTTTGAAATCAAACAAACAAGTCCATGGTCTGTGGACGATTGCGTCGGGTGCTACTAAGCACCGTCTGCATCCTAGTGTATATATATATATATATATATATAACTAGAAAATAAATTGAAGAGTCAGAAATTCTCACCGATAGCTATCCAATCATCCTGACTCTTCTTTGATAGAAATCTTCATCGTTTTCGCATCTTCGTCAGCTTCGTCGCCCGTAACCACTACATATATAAAAATCGAATTTTTACCCCGCTATTCAATATATAAAAATCATATTTTTACGTCGAGGTTCAATATATAAAAATCATATTTTTACTTCGGTGTTCAATATATAAAAATCATATTTTTACTTCGGTGTTCAATATATAAAAATCACATTTTTTACTTCGGTGTTCAATATATAAAAATCACATTTTTATATATAAAGATCATATTTCTATATCTCTACTACAAATGTAAAAATCACTTCTTTATCATATAAAAAAAATCACTTCCATTTATTTGCTAAAAATATACTCTTTTCTTGTTTAAAAATATAATATCTCCTTACACAAAAATCTAATCTTTTTATTTGATAAAAAAAAATCAAATCTTTTTCTTATAAACACATCAAAAATTATAGATTTATATAAAATAAAAATCCTAATTTTCTATCCAACACGTATGAACAAAGATCACCTTTTTATATGCAATACATATGAATAAAAATCACGTTTTTAAAACCCTTCATATATTATAAAAATCCTATTTTTATGTAAGTAAAATAAAAAAAATCGTATTTTAATTATTCTTCTATGTAAATAAAAACGTATTATTATTTTTAAGATTCCCATATAAAAATTAACACTTTTAACTACATAAATAAATTCAAATTAAAAACTCACATCCGGAAGGGGAAGCGGGGAGGACTAGTTGGTGTTGGCTTCGCGAGGAGGTGGATGGGAGCATCGGTTTTGGGCTAGGGCTTTTGCGGTTTGGGGATCCAAGAAGAAAGGGGAGAGAGAACGGCACTGGGGGGGGGGTATGGAGTTGTCGGAGTCTGCACAAGCGGTGGGTAGGGCTCGGCGTCGGAGATGGCAGCGGTGCGGTGGTGGGTCTGCAGCGACATAGAAGGGTGCGGGTTTCAAGGGGTTTCAAATTAGAGAGAGGAGAGGGCAGAGAACGCGGAAGATCATCTTAGGAGGGAGGACGCCGCCGCCTGAAGGGGGGGGTCGGAGGCGTTAGCAGCGGTGCGGAGCTCCTGGAGGGGCGGCGGATCGAGATTGCTTTCGTTTTTTTTTTTGTCTGTTGACTTCTAAGGAGAGAGATGAGGGAGATATTATATAATAATTATATTTAGTTTTCATTTAAATTTCAATAAAGGTGCTTTTTTTATTCGAACCCTGAATCGAACCCAACGACTGTCATCCCTAGCTAATTACCGCCATTCCGAACACAATGGGATATGTATCGTAGGCTGATTCGGCTGTTACAATCAGTTTCCGTTAAATTTACATTTAAATCACTATATTGAATTTTAAACGTACATTTCAAATTACAGGGGTCACATACTAACTAGAAAAATTCCCGAAAAATATTTTCTAGCTTCGTATTGACGATACGGTCCTAACAAAACTAATTTCGTCGAATTCTGAGACAGTTGGAAAAATGGCCAATTTCCAGTCGATTAAAATCAACTGAAACTGGTCAAACGCGTTTTCCTTTGCCACGCTCACATATTGATTCGAAAAATTATGAAATTTGAAACCTAGCAATAATCTGACACTGCGGATCCAACAAAATTGGTTTCGTCGAAATCCGAGGTCGTTTGCAAAATGTCCATTTTTAAGGGCCTGAATTCCATAGCGACTATTCAGAATTTTCAACTGGACATATCTTTTGATTCCCGCTATGAAAATTTGATTTTTCGGATTCGTTGGAAAGATATTATCAATTAGATCCTAATGTTTTTGGTTTCACTAAAATCCAGATTGTTTTGCACCCGGTACATTCAATTGAAGTTTGAAATCGAATTATCGAACTACCGCGCCATTTTCAATTCTATTTATAATTATATATAAATATTTATATTCTAACGACGACGCGTATATAATATATACGTTCGAATTATATTCAAAATAAATTTCTCGTCGATATTATTTAAAATAATTCATTTTAAATAATCAAAATTCGCTAAAATTGCCAAAATAAAAATTTTAAACTGGCCCATATTTTCGGGTTGTTACAATCTCCCCCACTTAAAACTTTTCGTCCCCGAAAAGGAACAAAGTCGAAAGTGGTTTGATTAATCAACTCTATGTTCGATCTAGCTTCTATTCTCCAACTCTTTAGTTTCTGAGAATTTTCAAAATTTCAAAAACTTGGCTAACACCCTAAATTTTCGAAAAATTTCGCCATAACCTCCCCTGCACCGGGAGCATCGGGGAATTTCAAATAGCTTCCCCGGTCCTTCAGATCTCAAAAAGAAAAAGAAAAAGCCAAGCGGCTTGCCAATAGGCTCATAAAATCATCATCACCCAAACAAAACAGTAAATTACGTAGTAAACATGTACCTATTTGTCGGGCAAACAAATTTTATTCTCTGGCTCTAGCCTCCTTGCTATGATCTGTTCAATGATATATATGTATATGCAAGCAAATGCGACCAAATTTCAATACATTTCATTATCCGATCAAATTAGGCATAACGGTTCAAAATTTTCAAACAAATAAACAAACAACACAAACATCAATCAATTAGTGAATTAGAGTCTCAAATTCATAATTTGATATATATACAAAAAATCATGTTTTTGATGCCAAATCACAACAATGTATTCTAGCTATATTAGTTTTGGTTCTCACACCAGTCTAATGGAAATATGTAGAAAATCACACCTTTGAAACTCGAACATAAATGTTGATGATGCGATCGCTATCATCAATATCATCTTCGGGCGACTAGAGTGCGATGCTATATCTATCCAATATATTAAAATTTTGAATATACGTTTGCAAGGCGTATATGCAAATTCTTTATATACTGAATTGTCCAAAATCAATATAAATAAATTATTCAAATACGTGTAAAACGATCTAAATTTCAAAACATAATTGTTTTCATTTGAAAAATATACTCTCCACACTCGTTCTAGGATACTACTGATCCCATCTCTAACGAGTCATTCTCATTGGATATTACTAATCCAATATCTAATGAATTCTTTCGTACGGTTCTAATGTGTCTTGTTCTCTGCTTTGTAAACCAAAGCTCTGATACCAACTGTGAAAACCCGTAACTTCCCCGTAAAGGAAAGTGTCGGATAGTTCGAGAACAAGCCACAACTGAACACATACAGAAGAACATTTCATTGTATATTACAACAATGCATCAGATTACAAGAATATACAGAGTATAAATGAATATTACACAGAAATATCAGAGATTTAAATTACATTTAAATACATAGCAGCGGAAAATAATACAATACACAACTAGAATGAGATATACGGATACAAAGCTTTCCGGATATCGTTCCAACTGTAAACCAGGATCCTGTGAATATAAATCTGCAAAACCAAAACTACTAGCTGCCCGTGACAAAATAGGGGCACCCAGAGTTTAGGTTAAAACAATAAACTCCAGGTCAGTCATGTGACTGGTGTGAGAACTAAAACAGTTATTAATCTTTATTTTAAAGATGGGTAAATCAAGGGACCACGCCGTATAACACGGAACGGGTTTCCTCCCAAGAATACCAGTGCATAAAACAAATAGCGCAATGCTAAATAAAGAAAAATGAAGCTGTTATAAGGCCCAGGTCCCATCACACAATGCAACGCAGCCGAGGATAGGGTTTTCCCTTATAACAGCCAAAGAATGCTTAGTACGTTTAAAACAAATCATTTGATACTACTATAAGTGCATAGTGTATAAAACAACTTCAAATCATAAGTATCAATCATAGGCGGCATGAATGCCCTATAACACTATGTCGCCATATATAAGTTTACAATCAAAACCGCAAGACGTCGTATTGGAAGTTGGGTTATCATTTATGGTATGAACCGAGGCTAGGGGCAAGATCCTCAACCGATTCGAGACTGTCTAGTCCGAGCCTCAGGAACAGCCGCAACTACCCCATGGATCGTCAGGGCCGGTCCACCGATGTGGATTATTATGCCTGAACACTACGTTTCCCTGCCCTTTGGGGCGTAAATCTGGCCCGTCAGCCGACCAGAAGCATCGGCCGAAACCGATATCACGAGGCGCCTCGCTTTTCAACAAGTAATAATAAGCAATATCCACATGAGTCAAACTCGTCAGCCAGTTCAAGCACTGACGCCACTCCTAACTAGAAAGAAACGCATGTCCTCCCTGAGGTCCGTCTCCCGTTTTTAGTTCATACCGGGTGTGATACTCGCGAATCAACGTTACACAAAGCTACGCCACAAAGGCCTTGCTTCGATCATCAACCACAAGACTTTGCTTTTTAACAGAAGCCTTGATCATTTGCATCTTAGCATGCCACACAGGCAATTCACTCCATGCGATTGATATCCATCAATATATAACCCCTGAGCTCGTACGTCTCAGAGAAGGGCGTTAAGCAAGAGAATAAATTCTCCGCCGCCAAACAGATATATATTTAATAGAGATCAATCACACGGACTAAAATCCAATGTCAGACACACAGTCCATTTACAAGTCCGTTCTGGGTCTGAACAAAACCGGGGGCACTTTCCTCGCATATCCATCCATCTCCAAGTACGTCTGGACGACCACCAACTATTTCCATCCTTTTGGGTGTACAGCCCAATCAGGATCGTCGGTAATTATCCAAACGATGTGAAGACTTCTGGTCTTCAACCACCGTCTTCATCTTCGACACATCGTCGTATCAGTTATTCAGAATGGGATAAACCTAGTCTTTCCGAATAACTCGCGTATATTTTGAATAAGTGTTACACAAACACAACATACGCCTCATTCCAATTCATCAGTCACTAACTGTAAATTAATCAAGAGAATAATTCCCCAAATATTAACCCCGAAGGCCGAAACCAACATCAGATCAATATTCAGAAAACCATTCTACTTGGCTAACCGACAGTTAGTTCCTAAATTTCACTTTCATAGGGAAGGGTTCCCATTAATTTTATCCAAGATAAATTTCTTGAATTTATTCTTTAATCTATTTTTGAATATCAATTCAAAACTAGTCGGGATTAGCGAACCTTACCGAAGTAATCATTTGTTTTAATTTCCCAATCCCAACCTATTCATCCCATGAAGTAAAACTGGTAGTACTTCATATCTAACACCACGGTGTTATCGGTAAATTCAATTACCATTTCACGTTCAAATCTAATTAAAGATTTAACTATCGCCTGGAGCAAAACTTGTGGTACTCCATTTTCGATCTTTTCAATCTAATTAAAGATTCATTAAAACTCCACTTAGTTTTAATCTTTAACTGGGTTAAAGAATCAGTGTCATTTAAAACACAGTTCACGATAAACCCAAAATCACATTCATTAATTATCGGGTTAAAGAACGAGTGTTATTTAAAACACTGTCCACGATAAACCCAAAAATCAATATCAATTCAATCCCAATTAAATATTATTTAATTGGTACACTTCATTAAATCTAAAATAAAAAGATTTAATCTTTTCTCAACTGGGTTCAAGAACAGTGTTAATTAAGACACCATTCACGACAAACCCAAATCACATTTGATATTAAACACAAGGCTCTGAATAGAAAATATATCGGCTTATATTCAATGTCAAATTCTACGACCAACAAATATCGTATTAGAAATAACGATATATATATATATATCTTTCAAATTTCCATAACAATATCTGTATCATCACGAAATCCAACATCGAAATATTCCGAAGGCAATTTCGATTCAAATCCACTCCAATGCAATCATTGGAAATTCTGATTATTTTCAACACCATTTCAAATTCAATTTATTTATTTAAAAATAAAATAGAATTGTAATTCTAGTTCAAAACTAGTTCATTTCGATAAAAATCTATTTTTATCTTTTCAAATATGGAGTTTTTCATCCCAATTCTTTCTAAATCAATTCTTATGATTTTACACAAATTATTACTGTTTTTAATAATTTTATCAAGGCCCGTACAGTCGATTTCCATCAACGGCCATCGAACTGCACTTACAGCGACCTTTTTCGAATTTGATTTGGACGTATCTCCAAATCCAACCGTTAGATTTCAAATTTCTAACATTCGTTAGAAAGCTCTTTTCGATACGAACCCAACGGTTCCGGTTTTAGGAGAATCCGACGGTCGGATCTCCCGTAATGTCCGTTTGAAATCAATGGTCGAAATTCGCGAACTGCCGCGGCGCGGCGCATTCTATTCAGGCCATTATATTATATATATAATATATATTTCGTCGATTTCTATTTAAAACGAATTATATAAATAGTTTTAAAATACGTTTCAAAAGCAATTTCAACTTCCATTTCAATTCAAATCAAAATTGAATTCTTCTTTATAAATTCATTTTAAAATTCATTTCTATTCAATTCAAATTTCAATTCAATTTGAATTCATTTCAATTCGCTTTCAATTCCATTTGAATTCGTTTTCAATTCAATTCATTTCGAAATCGTTTTCAATTCATTTCGAAATCGTTTTATATTCAATTCATTTCGAAATCGTTTTCAATTCAATTCATTTCGAAATCGTTTTCAATTCAATTTATTTCGAAATCGTTTTATATTCAATTCATTTCGAAATCGTTTTATATTCAATTCATTTCGAAATCGTTTTATATTCAATTCATTTCAAAATGAATAGAATCGATATAAATCGTTTACGTCAAAATGGCGTCAATCTAATCAACACGGCTTCATAAATTTCTATTTTCAAATATTCTATTTCAAATATTTCTTTTTCAAAATACTTGTTATTATCAAAATATTTCGTTCAACACATGACCAATCTCAATGGATGAGTACTGTCAACACATGAACCTTTATTCTATATTGATAAAGATGTAAATTTTATTACTAAAATATTTCGTTCAACACATGACCAATCTCAATGGATGAGTACTGTCAACACATGAACCTTTATTTTATATTGATAAAGATGTAAATTTTACTACTAAAATATTTCGTTCAACACATGACCAATCTCAATGGATGAGTACTGTCAACACATGAACCTTTGTTTTATAATATTCTTTATTTTCTAAATTGGAATGAGGCCCAATCAGTCACCATATAAAGTTAATCATATGGATTTTCACACATCACACGTACATAATAGCATTGAAAAATAATCAACCAAAGTGCACTACACTGTATAAGCATCAAGTATAGATATCTAACGCTTATAACAGCCTGTCAATCAATCGATCGACGTATTTAATCAATCAGGATGAGTGAACTTCAAATTTCATCCCAACACCCATGTGGGGTTTCAAACAATCAAACACAGATTTTATTTGTGCAGTTGGGCGATGTGTAAAATTTATCGACCCAATCAATGTCAGTCAAATCAGTGTACATAAACAAACCGTCCGGTTTGTAATTGAATATTTATTTATTCACATTCACTATATTAATATTCACGTTAAAAATTATATTTTTAACGATAAAACATTTTATTTTAACATATGAATTTCTATTCAGTTCATTCTTTAAATAAAATGATATTTTTATTTTTCTAACTTATTTCAGAAAATTTCGGCGGCATAACGGCACGATACTAGAAACGGGACAAGGCCTAACCTTATCCCCGGTCTAGTGAAGGCCCACGCCATTCACACATCAATCAAAATCACCAAACAATTCAATCCAATCAAATAATCTAACTAATTTTTGAAATCAAACAAACAAGTCCATGGTCTGTGGACGATTGTGTCGGGTGCTACTAAGCACCGTCTGCATCCTAGTATATATATATAACTAAAAAATAAATTGAAGAGTCAGAAATTCTCACCGATAGCTATCCAATCATCCTGACTCTTCTTTGATAGAAATCTTCATCGTTTTCGCATCTTCGTCAGCTTCGTCGCCCGTAACCACTACATATATAAAAATCGAATTTTTACCCCGCTATTCAATATATAAAAATCATATTTTTACGTCGAGGTTCAATATATAAAAATCATATTTTTACTTCGGTGTTCAATATATAAAAATCATATTTTTACTTCGGTGTTCAATATATAAAAATCACATTTTTACTTCGGTGTTCAATATATAAAAATCACATTTTTATATATAAAGATCATATTTTTATATCTCTACTACATATGTAAAAATCACTTCTTTATGATATAAAAAAAATCACTTCCATTTATTTGCTAAAAATATACTCTTTTCTTGTTTAAAAATATAATATCTCCTTACACAAAAATCTAATCTTTTTATTTGATAAAAAAAATCAAATCTTTTTCTTATAAACACATCAAAAATTATAGATTTATATAAAATAAAATTCCTACTTTTCTATCCAACACGTATGAACAAAGATCACCTTTTTATATGCAATACATATGAATAAAAATCACGTTTTTAAAACCCTTCATATATTATAAAAATCCTATTTTTATGTAAGTAAAATAAAAAAAATCGTATTTTAATTATTCTTCTATGTAAATAAAAACGTATTATTATTTTTAAGATTCCCATATAAAAATTAACACTTTTAACTACATAAATAAATTCAAATTAAAAACTCACATCCGGAAGGGGAAGCGGGGAGGACTAGTTGGTGTTGGCTTCGCGAGGAGGTGGATGGGAGCATCGGTTTTGGGCTAGGGCTTTTGCGGTTTGGGGATCCAAGAAGAAAGAGGAGAGAGAACGGCGCTGGGGGGGGGGTATGGAGTGGTCGGAGTCTGCACAAGCGGTGGGTAGGGCTCGGCGTCGGAGATGGCAGCGGTGCGGTGGTGGGTCTGCAGCGACATAGAGGGGTGCGGGTTTCAAGGGGTTTCAAATTAGAGAGAGGAGAGGGCAGAGAACGCGGAAGATCATCTTAGGAGGGAGGACGCCGCCGCCTGAAGGGGGGGGGGGGGGGTCGGAGGCGTTAGCAGCGGTGCGGAGCTCCTGGAGGGGCGGCGGATCGAGATTGCTTTCGTTTTTTTTTTCTGTTGACTTCTAAGGAGAGAGATGAGGGAGATATTATATAATAATTATATTTAGTTTTCATTTAAATTTCAATAAAGGTGCTTTTTTTATTTGAACCCTGAATCGAACCCAACGACTGTCATCCCTAGCTAATTACCGCCATTCCGAACACAATGGGATATGTATCGTAGGCTAATTCGGCTGTTACAATCAGTTTCCGTTAAATTTACATTTAAATCACTATATTGAATTTTAAACGTACATTTCAAATTACCGGGGTCACATACTAACTAGAAAAATTCCCGAAAAATATTTTCTAGCTTCGTATTGACGATACGGTCCTAACAAAACTAATTTCGTCGAATTCTGAGACCGTTGGAAAAATGGCCATTTTCCAGTCGATTAAAATCAACTGAAACTGGTCAAACGCGTTTTCCGTTGCCACGCTCACATATTGATTCGAAAAATTATGAAATTTGAAACCTAGCAATAATCTGACACTGCGGATCCAACAAAATTGGTTTCGTCGAAATCCGAGGTCGTTTGCAAAATGTCCATTTTTAAGGGCCTGAATTCCATAGCGACTATTCAGAATTTTTAACTGGACATATCTTTTGATTCCCGCTACGAAAATTTGATTTTTCGGATTCGTTGGAAAGATATTATCAATTAGATCCTAATGTTTTTGGTTTCACTAAAATCCGGACTGTTTTGCACCCGGTACATTCAATTGAAGTTTGAAATCGAATTATCGAACTACCGCGCCATTTTCAATTCTATTTATAATTATATATAAATATTTATATTCTAACGACGACGCGTATATAATATATACGTTCGAATTATATTCAAAATAAATTTCTCGTCGATATTATTTAAAATAATTCATTTTAAATAATCAAAATTCGCTAAAATTGCCAAAATAAAAATTTTAAACTGGCCCAGATTTTCGGGTTGTTACAGATTTCCATCTGTGAACCAAGGCAAGGGATCGTCCTTACCGCTTCGAGACTGTCTATCCCGAGCCTTAGGAACAGCCGCAACTGCACCTTGGATCGTCAGGGCCGGTCCACACGGAGTGGATTAAAATTCCTGAACAATGCGTTTCCCCACCCTATGGGGCTTAAACTGATCATATCTCGATCAATCTATCGGTCATGGATCGACCAATATAACCGAGGCGCCTCGCTATCCATCATCCACATAAGTAAAATGCTAGAGCTAGTAAAACGCTGAGACCACTCCTAGCTAGAAAGAAACGCATGTCCTCCCTGAGGTCCTCTCCCTTTCTGGTTCACACCGGGGTGTAAGGCTCGCGAATTAATGCTACACAAAGCTATGCTATATTAAAGTCGTGCTTTGACCATCAACCACAAGACTCTGCTTTTCAACGGAAGCCTTTCTCATTTGCATCTCAGCATGACACACAAGCAATTCACGCTATGTAACCAATGTCTATCAATCACACAGAATGAAATCCGATGTCAGACACACATCCTTTTACAAGTTCGTTCTGGGTCTGAACGAAGCCGGAGGCACCTTATTCCTCCCCCATATGTCCAATACAGAGGAGAGGTCCTCGCATATCTGTCGATCTCCAAGTACGTCTGGACGATCACCACTTATTACCTTGTCTTGGGTGTACAACCCAATCAAGACATCAGTAATCATCAAAATGATGTGAAGATCTCCGGTCTTCGACCACCGTCTTCATCCTCGACACATCGTCGAATCAGTTATTCAGAATGGGATAAATCCGGTCTTCCTGAATAACTCACGTATATAATAAACAAGTGCAATAAAAACACAACATACGCCTCATTCCAATCCAGAACATTTCTTTATTCAAATATTCTTATACTTTGGGAAAGGTTCCCATTAATTTTATCAAAGATAAATTCTTCAAATTTATTCTTTAATCTTCCTTTGGATATCATTTCAATCTAATTAAAGATGCATTAAAACTCCACTTGTTTTTAATCTTCCCAAAAACCAATATTAACGATTGTTTAACTTGGGAGATCATATCCTGCCTTTAACTGGGTTAAAGAACCAATGTCATTTAAAACACGGTTCACGATAAATCCAAAATCACATTCCATTCCATCAGCCTTTAACCATAAATTAGCAAGTGAACAATTCCATAAGTATTAACCCCGAAGGCCGAAACCAACGTCAGATCAATACCCAGGAAACCATTCAACTCAACTAATCTCCAGTTAGTTTCTGATTTTCTTAACTCCATTGGGTCTAAGAACAGTAATATTAAAGATACCATTCAAGACAAACCAAAATCTTATTCATGTTTTTAACTGGGTTAAAGAACCATTGTCCTTTAAAACACGGTTAACGATAAACGCAAAATCACATTCCATTCCATCAGCCTTTAAACGTAAATTAGCAAGTGAACATTTCCCTAAGTATTAATCCCGAAGGCTGAAACCAACATCAGATCAATACCCAGGAAACCATTCAACTTAACCATTCTCCAGTTAGTTTCTGATTTTCTTAACTCCATTGGGTCTAAGAACAGTATTATTAAAGATACGATTCACGACAACCCAAAATCTTATTCCTGTATTTAACTGGGTTAAAGAACCAATGTCTTTTAAAACACGGTTCACGATAAACCCAAAATCACATTCCATTCCATTAGCCTTTAACCGTAAATTAGCAAGTGAACAATTCCCTAAGTATTAACCCCGAAGGCCGAAACCAACATCAGATCAATACCCAGGAAACCATTCAACTTAACTAAACTCCAGTTAGTTTCTGATTTTCTTAACTCCATTGGGTCTAAGAACAGTATTATTAAAGATACCATTCATGACAACCCAAAATCTTATTCCATTGTTAATCGGGTTAAAGAACAAGTGTTATTTAAAACACCGTTCACGATAAACCCAAAGATCAATTTCAATTCAATTCCAATTAAATATCAATTAATTGGTATACTTCATTAAATCTAAATAAAAAGATTTAATCTTTTCTCAACTGGATTCAAGAACAGTGTTAATGAAGACACCATTCATGACAAACCCAAAATCATATTTAATATTAAATACAAGGCACTGAATAAAAAATATATCGGCTTATATTCAATATCAAATTCTGGAATCAACCAATACCTATTGGAATAATGATATATATATTTTCCAAATTCCTCCATAATATCCGTATAATCACGGAATCCAATATCGAAATATTCCGAAGATAATTTCGATTCAAATCCATTCCAATTCATATATTGGAAATTCTGGTTATTTTAAAAACCACTTCAAATCCAATTTAATTATTTTTAAAAAAAATTAGATTCTAATTTTAGTTCATTTTGATAAAAATATATTTTTATCCTTTCAAATATGGAATTTTTCGTCCCAATTCTTTTCAAATCATTTATTATGATTTTACGCAAATTATCGATATTTTAAATAATTTTATCAAGGCCCGTACAGTCGATTTCCATAAATTGCCATCGAACTGCACTTACAACGACCTTTTCCAAATTCGATTTGGACATAATTCCAAATCCAACCATTAGATTTCAAATCTCTAATATTTGTTAGAAAGCTCCTTTCGATACGAACCCAAGGTTCCGGTTTAGGAAAATTCGACGGTCGGATCTCCCGTAATGTCCATTCGAAGTCAATGGTCGAAATTCGCGAATTGCCGCGGCGTGGCACGTTTTATTCAGCCCATTACATATATATAATTTATATATATTATATATATTTCATCGATTTCCATTCAAAACGTATTTTATAAATCGTTTTAAATTCGTTTTCGAAACGATTTCAACTTCATATTCAATTTCTAATCAAAATTGAATATTCCATATCATCGATATATAAATGATAATATTTTCAAAACATTAGATTCTGAAATCATTTCCTTTTCGATATTCATTATAAAAATGAATAAAATCGATATAAATATCGGTCACGTCAAAATAGCATATATCAAATCAACACGACTTTATATATTTAAATATATTGTGTCCATCCCAAATCGAACATCAAAATCAAATTTTGATCTTTTACTGAATATTATTTTAAAATATTCGTTATTCTTAAAATATTCGTTCTTTTTGAGTTGGAACCAGACACAGTCAATTGCCATATAATGTGATTATACGGATTTCATACACACATGTATACAACAATAATCAAACACAGTCAACCATCATCCAGAGTGCATTCTACACTGCATAAGCATTAAATATAAATATTCAACGCTTACACTAGTCTATCAATCAATCGATTGACATACAACTAATTATTGGGATTAGTGTATGTCTTATATCATCCCAATACCCGTGTGGGGTTTCAATCAACAAACACAGATTTATTTGTGCAGTTGGGCGATGTGTAAAATTTATCATCCCAATCGATATCAGTCAAATGTGTGTACATAAACAAATCGTCCAATTTTTTTATGAATATTTGTTTTATTCATATACACATTAACAATTATATTTTTAACGATAAAATATTTTATTCCATTCCATATCACACAATCAATTTTCACAACACAATCAAACAAACAAACAAGTCGTCCATGGTCTGTGGACGACGGGTGTCGGGTGCTGCTAAGCACCGTCTGCATCCTAGTTTATAATTTAACTAGAAAATAAAATAAAAGTGAGAAGTTCTCACACTGGTCAGCTTTGAAAGTGTTAAAACGATTATTTTCAATTGAATTAAACTGTGCATTCTATTCCGTCAAAAATTCCAGTCAGCTCCAATTCCATTCCAGTCTCTTCTAGAATGTAGTGGACGCTGTCACGATCCCAACGCACTTTGAATTGTCGAATTCCATGCTTGTATGACAAAGTTATGGCATATTATACATTTGTTTCATCAATTGTTAACTAAATATAATTAGTTACAAAATTAATTACAAAAATTAAGGGACTTAACCCTCCTCTCTTCGTTTCCGTCTTCATCAGAATCGAACTCATTTCCCAAAATCTTCCCTCTCCTGCGCACCACCAACCGGGCCACCAGAGACCGATCTGAGTAGCCCACGTCCTCCCCCTTCGCACGAGCTCCCCACGGTCTGAACGATGGTGAACTCGCGCCATCCCTGCACCCTAGAACCGCCAGCAATTGACGAAACATCTTCAAAAAAATCCGACCTCCTCTCACACTTGTCCCAGATCACGTCCGTTGATTTTGTCGAGCTTGAAAAGCTCTTCAATTTCCCCTTTGAATCATGAACTAATTCAACCTAGATCAAAAGAAATCGGGGCTTCAAATTCAGGCGATATCAGCCTTTAGTATTAGGGCCTGCACATTTTTTTTATTTCTGAACGAATGGTTAGGGTTTTGGGCCAATGAGGATATTTATAAAAATTATTTATTTTATTTTAATTCTAAAAATATCCGTTTTCGCATTCGACCTCTGAATCAAACCCAACGACTGTTGCCCCTAGCTAAATACCCCATTTCGAACATAATGGAATATGTATCGTAAGCCAATTCGGCCGTTACGATCAGTTTCCGTTGAAACTAAAATATAAATCAATATATATTTAATTATAATGTACATTTCAATTTACTGGGGTCACATACTAAATCCAAAAATTCTAGAAAAATTATTTCTAGCTTCGTATCGACGATACGGTCATAACAGAACTAATTTCGTCGAATTTGGAGTCCGTTGGAAAAATGGCCAATTTTTGGTTGATCCAAATTGACTAAAATTGACAAAACATGTTTTCTCGTGCCACACTCACATATAAATTCCAAAAATTATTAATTTTGGAATCTAGCAATAATTTGACATCTTGGATCCAACAAAAGTGGTTTCGTCGAAAACGGAGGTCATTTGCAAAATGGCTATTTTTAAGGGCTCAAAATTCCATAGCGACTATTCCAAATTTTCAATTGGGCATAACTTTTTATTCAAACTATGAAATTTTGATTTTTCGGATTCGTTGGAAATATATTTTTAAATAGATTCAAATATTTTTGGTTTTGCTAAAATTGGGTTTATTTTTAATCCTGCACATTCATTTGAAATTTGAAATCGAATTTTCAAACCACTGCGCCATTTTCAATTCGTTTTATAATTAAAATAAATATTTATATTCTAATGTTGATTCAAATAAATATATACATTCTATTTCTATTTGAAATAAATTTCTCGTCATTATTATTTAAAATAATTTATTTGTAATATTCAAAATTCATCAAAATTGCCAAAATAAAAATTTAAAATTGGTTCAGATTTTCCGGGTTGTTACAGAAGACAAACGCAAGAAGTTAAAATCACGTTGGATTCTCTGCAAACGGAGATTTCAAAATCTGGGTGCACTGCTATGGAATATCTGAAATTAACAGAGGGAGATTTGAAAATCTTGTACAGTGTTTTGCAATATTGCATTACTAATAGGAAAATATTTTAAAGTTGCTTCCATTTCTTTGGTAAGATATTCTCAGATTTTGGCTATAATTTAAATGGTGAATAAAGGAAAGAGTTCGAACGTTGCTGATTAAAAGGATGCGGTTCAACGGACATTACCACTAGACATTGGTTACTTATTTTATCATGTCATAAATTAAGTAATGATAAATTTAGTTTAATGTCAACGCAATATACATATAATTCATCCATAATTTATTTCTTTGTTTTTATTACATCAACCGTATTACAAAGATCACTATTTTGAAATAAAATTACCTTTGACATTTTATTCGAAACAAAATCAATTACTACTTAAATTAAAATTTCGAACTTCATATTTTGAGGACGTGTTTTAAACAAATTTGATTTCAAGTTAGATTCCACAAATCAATTCTAAATAAATTGCAAATATTTAAGTTCTCAAATTAGAATAAATTATATTTTCAAATCATTTCAATAAATCCAACCTTGTTGTATCATCATTTGTTCTTATACAATGGTCACATTAACAAAGCAAAAGAATTTCAACGTTAAATATCCCATTCTAGTTAATAACATAAATCATGTTTGCTTGATCAACTTTCTTTAACAACGTAGAAAAAAAATTATGCATTAAGTCCAAATTAGTCAACCTCGTTAGTTTGGCAAAATGTTTACGTTAAAATAAATATACAACGAATTCTTATTTGAAAGAAAATTACATTAGATAACATTCCACATACTATGTCAAAATCGATATCTAAATATCTATTTTAACGTTAATCTTTATTAAATTTATTTTAAAATGTCAAAATTACTGGTTTGTTACATTCTCCCGCACTTAGCGCTTTTCATCTTCGAAAAGAAACGTCTATAGGATCAATTCTACATATACCTTTTACAAATACGTTTACTTAGTTTAAAACTAGTTTGAAAAAAAAAACAAGTTATTGAAAATTTTCTTTTAAAACTCAAAAATTTCTCTATCACCCGGAATTTACGGAAAATTTCGGCCGCACTTCCTTTGCACGACTTGCCCGAAAAAATTTACAAATACAATATACATCTCATCTGCATGATGAGGCATCCCAGTTTGGGGAAAAATAAAAGAAAAACAACCCAAAACGATATTTAAACCAAGATACGTACCTTATTTAGCGTTTCTAAAGCAATTTGCCTATTTTTATTTGCGTTTGCGCAAAAGCGAGCTCTAAAGAGAAGCACGCGCCGTTGCAACCTACTAAAGCACTTGAAAATGAATGAGAACAAGAATGTATGGAATAAAATTTAATATATATGGAAACAAGTAATATATGGCCTAAGCTAGCATGGTAGTTCAACATGTAATGTAAATGCAGCTAAGAAATTCACAAAATCTACTAACTTCCAGTCCATGTTAAGTTTCATGTACATGCTCTCTTACTTTTTCAACTTCCCTTTTATTTGTATTTAGTTCATTCACTTTCCGATTTATTATCATCAATTTCTTATTTAATTTACTTATCTTTATTTATTTTTCTCAATAAAACATGTAACAACATGACATGTAGACATAAGGTATATTAGATAGTCTAGGTTTTGGGCTTGTTGCTATAACAACATTGTCCTATTTCTCACATTGTAATGTAGCTTATGTAACAATAGCTTCTATTACAAAATGTAGGTTGTCTAATTGATCATCAAGCACAGTTACACATAGTAGTTATTTAAAATGATTTCCTGAGCGATAAAACCATTCATATTCCAAGTTTCCGAATGATTGATATAATCATATTTTTATTTAGTCAAGTTGTTAACCAATTAGATTAATACTCAACATTAAATACTTTAATGACTGTACCAATGTGCCAATGCGGGAAGAAGTCATGCCCATAGTTAAGTCATTAGAAAAAACTGAAAGATGTTGATAGTTCATAATATATCCTTATAAGCGTAACCAAATCTTAGATATGATCGAAGTTCAGGAAAGGTACTAATGGCTTTATGCTTGTATTGCAAATGAATTTCAGATGGAGAATTTTCTATATAGTAAAACTTGAAACCCCATTTTCTTCCAAATTCACAGCAGCTTTTGTTGCTACTGCTGTTGCCATAACAGTAGTGATTTTTTTCTTTTTGTTTTCTTAGCAGCATCCATAGCCGCTGGTGGTGGTGGTGCTGCAGCTGCTGCAGATACTGCTGCAGCAGCAGTTTAACTGATGCTGCTAATGTGGCAGCCCATCCTCTTGGAGAAGGTCGATTAATACGAGTCATCACTAAGCTTGGTAGAAGTAGAAAATCAAAAGAAAATTTATATGTTAAAGCATGTATTACTCAAATTTGTATCATGAAATTTCCAGGTTAGTCATATGATTGCATTTAGAGTTTCATTCATATTTTTATCAAACTGGTTTCCAATTTAGTTTTAACTTCAGGTTTTGACCTTACATGTATTTTTCTTTTCATTCCACTAAATCAGGATTTCCCTTAACTTATGAATTCAAGTTCAGTTTTGGTTCAAGTCTATCCTTTAGGCTTAATAGTCAAACTATATTTTGAAAATCGACTAAGTTTCCTAAGTTAACATATATAAATTTACACATAAACAGTAGTTAAATTTCTATCCATATAAGATTTTTTTTATAGTTTATGAATATTTTTCTTCCTTTCATTTTTCAGTTTCCCTACTCATTTTGTCATTATTTGTAATTGATATTACATACTACTTTACATGACAACATGCAGGTTCCTTACTTTATCGTCCGAGCGCACAAACTTCATTGATCACATTCAATTCAATGGTTGAACTGTAAATTAATTTATGCTTCAGTTAGATGATCTTATGTATATTATTAATGATGTCAAAATGAATTTCAACACCCCAAAATAAATAAGTATTCTTCAAACATTCGCATAACCTTATGGGTATCATGTTAATATTGTGCTTTCATATATTCAAACCCAATTTCTTATTTCAATTCCAAAAACAATTTTTTACCACACTTATAACTCATTTAATTTTCTGATATATATATAATGTTGATCCTTATAATTTCATAATGCCTTCTATAAATATCACAATGTATTCCTAAATATTTGCAAAAATCTATCCATATTTCTAATGGATTTGTTCAAAATCAAACTTATATTTAAATTACATGTTATAATCAACCCATTTTTGTTTATGCTTAAAGTCCATCCTTTATTTCATTTTAAGTTAGTTTGATAATTTATTCAAACCCAAATTTCTTACACAAATTTCCATTTTCTTCCATATTCACTAAATAAGAGTTTTGGTATTAATCTGACATTTTAATTTGAAATATATTTTTAGTTCAAAGAATACTCATATTACACTCATTCGTGAAGTTCTATTATCTTTTACGGTCATCGAGAATCAAATAATTTATTTCCAATGACATTTACAAGTTCTATACAATTTACTTTATAGTATATGAATTCACACATATTTTAGTCAATGAAACTTTCCTTAATATAGGATTTCAATTTATATATTAGCTCGTCTCTATTGGATTTTCCCTTCAATTTACCTAATGCACTTAAGTACTTAACACTTAGTTGTTTATTCGAACTTTATCATGTCTTACATTAGTCCTGTTCGAGCTAGGTTCGAACATAGGTTAGAAGCTATAATATTGCCCGAATCAAATCAGGAGAATTTATCAATGTCTAAAGATAGTTAAGCGAATCGAAGAGGAATCAAGGTCTAAGTTACAATTTCTGTTTCCCAAGTCACAACCAAGCATGATCAAGTCTCAGATTCGGAAAATCCTAACTTAGAAAGGATCCAACAGAGGGATGATTTCAAAGGAATGAGATTTAAACAAGGATATATATATATATTTAAAACAAGGCTAAAATATCAAATTATTTTCCTATATAGAAAATCCTTTCAAAAATCCTTTAAAATTATTTTATCTTCAAAATACGCTCTCTCGGGTTTGATTCCAAGACGATTTCACTCATTCTAGAGTATTTCTACTCCATCTCTAATGAGTATTTCAACTTCATAAGCTAAGCTTTGTTTAACCAAAGCTCTGATACCACATTGTAATGATCTAGCTTTTTGACCGCTCCGAACCAGTATTTAAACCAACATGAACCGCTCAAAATGACAGATTTTTATTTCTTATGAAGTTGAAATATAAATCATCACAGACACAAAACACAGAATATCTCACAGTGGAAGTCAAATTTATACAATATTACAAAATCTTTTAAATTTACATGATATCAAAGTGCAGAAATAAATATAGGTACAGCGGAAAAATGGCAATAAGCAGAGATGGGCACAACAACATATGACAAAGTAGACAGATAGTTAGATCTCCAACGAATCTCAAGCTTTAACAGACATATTTCCAAACTGAAATACTCGATCGGACTCGGGCATTTTGCAAGGAATAAAACAAACAAAGTATACGAGTCAGGACTAACAGTCTCATATAAGTGAATTAACTCAAATGAAGAGTCCATTGAAATGTATAATAACTTAAAGGATGTTCGGGATTTCCATCCTTTAAGGATCCGTGAAACTAATATCTATATACTAATACGCTATTATTGCAATGTCTATTCAGTAAAGTAGATATAATGAAAAAAAGCGTAGTGGAATTACCATATTACCCATATGCCGTTTATAATATCGTAGTCTATAAAGTACCGTAAACCCACCGTAAACCAATGGCATCAGAGGGAACTCCATAGGTACGATACAAATCAAAATCGTAGCGGGACCGATAAGGATAATATGACAAGGCACACGAGGAATACCCACAGTAGGATTTTACCGGATTGCAACTCCCGGGCCGGTGGTAATGCATAGCAGCCACTACCACCCACCTCGAACAACACTCCCATAATCAAAAGGGTGCGCACCCAAATCAATCACAAAAGTAATGGAGATGGTATCGAAGAAGCGTATTCGATCAGAGGTGCTACCTCATTTAACCCGGGCATGGCTCAGTCATTTTAATTAGGACCCGAAGGTCAAGGCCAATCCTTCAGCGTTCTCTTTCTTCAAATCCAGTAATCGCCTCCATACCATCCTACTTCTGTTCTGGAACTCCACCGCGTACACAGTTGTAAAAGTGGTATCAATATTGGCAGCGAGTATGACATCTACCGACCCCGGTCTCTTTAACAACCAAATATTTACATTTTTCACTCCTTGGCTATTAGATTTGATGTAACAACCCGCAAATTTTGAACCAATTTAAAAATTTTATTTTATAAATTTTGATGGAGTTTGAAAATTTAAAATGGTTTATTTTAAATAATAACGACTAAAAATTTATTTAAATCGAGGTTAAGACGAATATATTTATTTTAATTATAAAAGGAGTTAGAAATAGCGCGGTAGTTTGAAAATTTGAACTTTGACTGAATGTACTGGATTCAAAATTTAACGGATTGAGTGACACCAAAAATATGTAAATCTATTTAAAATATCTTTCCAATGAATCCAAAAAATCAAAATTTCATAGCGGGAATCAAAAGTTTTAATTTTCAGAATAGTCGCTGTAGAATTTATATTTTTTTTTAATATTAAAAATAGCCATTTTGCAAACGACCTCTGTTTTCGATGAAACCACTTTTGTTGGAACCGGAATGTCAAATTATTGCTAGATTCCAATTTTCATAATTTTTAGAATTAATATGTAAGCGTAGCGAAAGGAAATGTGTTGTATGTCCAAAGTTAACATATGCGGGTTTTGAACGATTTTAATCGATCGATTAAGGTCAGGCAAAATGCGTATCGTTACATTTGAAATCTATTTCAAGTATCGCAAATCGATTTATTTCCAATTTTGTCCCAAAGTCCATTACTCAATTCATTTATCCTTGGTTTTAATTTAGATTATAAAACCAATATTCAACATTCCTTTGTCAATCATTGGACTTTAAATTTCAACTTCCATCAATTTTGAATTGCTTGAAACCCTTTATTTCATCATTTGGATTCACTTGACTGGATCAGACATAGAATTTATTTGAATTTATAAAATATATTTAGAAAGCTAAGTTTTGAAAAATATGCGTGTATTAAATTAAAAATAATGTATATACATATATATAGTTGAAATCTATTATAAATTTTTAATAGTTAGAGCGTTAAAATAATTCATAAACAAACGTTTACAAAATCAAAAAATGCGAAAAAATTGCGTTTATGAAATATATTTTATTTGAAATATTAATCCAATCCAATCCCAAATCCAAGTCTCGCCGTTTCTTTTCCAAAAATAGATTTCATAATCATGTCAAGTTCCCCTTAAGGTAATCCCAAAATAATTTCCACTTGAGTTATTAGCCAAAAAATGATTTGTTACATTCTAATTTAGTTAACAAAACTCAATTTTCCCTTGGCTTAGATAAACACATTCTTCCTATATTTGAACTTATCAAGTTTATATTTTGACAACCTTTTCACATTAAAATGGTAGGAAGTGATTAAAATGAGTTCTAAAACATTTAACAAGTTTGAAACCCTTTACATTGAACCATGAATTTTTAACTTTCATGTTATTAAATTTAGAATATTGTAACGACCCAGGTTTTTAAACGATTAGTTTTAAATATTTAATATCATTTAAATATTATGTTGATAATATAAAAGAATTTTTTTTTATTGAATTTATCGATTTAATAATCGATATAGGATATAATTCAGATTTAAAACTAAATCAAAACGGTTCGGTCGATCCATATAAATTCTATTTGGAATTAGAACGATGGTAATTAATTATTTATTTAAATTGTTTGAAACCAATTTAGATTTTTAATAGATTTAAATTATATCATCCATGTAAATTTATTTTTCCAGACGATTGAATTACGCTTCAGAACCTGTTATAGTGTGTTTAAAATAGTGGTTAACCCTAAATATATCAGTGATTTCGATGGTGTCCGTTAACGCGAGATATTTGATTTAAAAATTTTGTTAAGTCAGTTCAATGTCAAAATCAAAATCCTTTCAGCTGTTTTACAAAGCCGACCTATATTTTCATATACATCAGCCGACCTAAATTTCTCCATCGCAGACCTATAATATTTACATCGAGCAGAAATTTTTGCCTCCTTACTTCAGAGCAAAGTTAAGCAGGATTTTAATGGCTTTGTACGTATGTTTCCTCGTTCGTGCCTATAAAGGGAGCTGAAGCCTTCGTTACTTACCATCTCTTAAACCCACAAACGAATGTATTATTTCATTCCTCTTCCTCCAGACAATCAAATTCTGAATCCTCCGTTCAAATCAATTATCGCGATTCATAATTTAAGGGGGGAGGGCATTAGATTTCGAGCATCAAAGGGGAGTTAGGGGCACGATCGATTTCCGGTTCCAGTAGCGATGAGGTAGAAATCGCGATGGAGGGGAGGATGTTGTCATCGGAGTTAGGAAGTCACGGTTTCCTCCCGAAGCTTGGCTCGACCTGGAGGCGCTCGCGTGTAAGGGTACAACGATGGGTTCGTTGGAATCATCGATTATCGTGAATGGTGCCGAGATTTGCAGAGGGGTGACGGTGTTGTTACTATGGTTGTAGAGGGTACGATTGAGTGGTCTGAGGTTGTGCAATTCCAGGAAGTCGACGCTGGCATGGAAGGGATACAGGGTTTTGTTGGCACCTATAGAAAGCCGAGGCAGAACAGCCTTCGAGGAGCAGGAGAATGGTACTAGAGCGATTTGAGAGAAGGAGATGCAAATTATAGTAAGTTGTTTGTTGATATGCCAAAATGGAGTTACTGTTTATGGGCTGACTACAACAAATATGGATCTATGATCAACTTTGTCGTGGCCAAGGCAGCGAGGTATACGAGTTTGCTAAATTTAATTTTTGACAAAATAAATTGTTCATTTATTTTAGTGGTTTGGTTTAAATTAATAATCGTATATAATAAAAATAAATAATCATAGGCGGACAGTGGATTCATTCGAGACAACTCGAGTGGTAGCCGCGACGATAAGGGGTTTAACTTGATATTCAGCGCAAAGAAATCCTGGTGAGTAAATCTCACTCACCTTTAGAATTATTTTTTCGTTAAAAATAATTGTTTGTTGCTTGTGTGAATTTTTCTGCTTGTTTTATATATATTAGTTATTTAGGCTATATATATATATATTGGGTTGATTGATTGGTTGGATTCCCGCAGTCTCATTAGCGGATGCCCGCAGTTTCATAGTGGATGATTACCCTATACGCCCCACGCTATGATTAGTGGATGACCTTCTATACCGCGATATTCTGCCACGAAGCAGAATGGGTATTATTTATGTGCTAACATCTGTGGATGCAGGAAAAACAGGTTGGAGGAATCCAACTGGATTCCTCAAAAATATATTATCTGTTTGTTTATTTGTTTGCATATATATATTGTTATATATGATGTGTTAGAAAAATAAACAATTCGTTGCTTTGTGTGTTTAAATATCACTGGGCTTAAGTAATGGTATTTAAAAATATCGTGGAAGAATATTTGAGGTTTAAAAAGGGGAAATTCTATTTTTAAATAGAATTTGAATTTTAAATGGAAATAAAATATAATCTTGTTTTTTTAAAAATAAAACAAGTAGTTATTTATAAACGAAGTTTATAAATAGTTCTTTATAACGAAGTTATAAATGAAGTGAAAAGAATTATCATTCGATAATTCAGAAATAGAAATACAAGTGTGAAATTTGAATTTGAAATGAAATTTCAAAATAAGACGTGAAATGAAATTTTAAATATATAACTCAAATGAAATTTGAGTATAACATTTGAATTTTTAAAAGGAATTCAAATAGAGATTTGAATGTAGAATTTCAAAATAGAATTTGAAATATAGAATTTCAAAGAGGAATTGAATAGAAATTGAAATGTAATATTTCAAGGAAGAATTCAAAATGTGAAATTTGAATAGAGATTTGAATGGAATTTAAATATGAAATTTGAATTGAGATTTGAAATAGAAATTCAAGTGTTGGATTTAAACATGGAATTGAATACAGAAATTCAAGTAGAAATTTGAATATGAGATTTCAAAATAGAATTTGAAATAAACTTTGAAAATAGGATTTCAAAGTAGGATTTAAATAGGATTTCAAAATAGGAAATCCAAATGATTTTGAAATGGAATTTGAATTCAAGAGAATTCAAATGGATTTGAGTGAAGAAATTCAAATGGTGTTAAAAGTGAATTTGAATATTAGAATTCAAATGGTGTTGGAAATGAAGTTGAATATTAGAATTCAAATGGAAATGGGAAATGAAATTTGAATATAAGAGATTCAAATTGAATTCAAAAAGGATTTGATCTATGGGGTTTGAATATGAAATTCAAATGGGTTTTAACTATGGAATTTTGAATATAGAATTTAAAAAGGAGTGAATATTTGAATTTCAATAAAAATTCAAATATAGAAATTGGAATATAGAAGTTCAACTGGAATTTGAAACATTTAGAATTTCAAATAGAAATTTAAATGGAGTTTGGATATTTAAATTCAAGTATGAATTTCAAATATAGAAATTCAAAAAGGAGTTGAATTAAAATGGGAATTCGAATAGAGGATTTGAAATGGAATTCGAATAAAGAATTTGAAATGGAATTCGAATAAAGGATTTCAAATGGGATTTGAATACAGGATTTAAAACTATGGAATTTGAAATGTAAAGATTCAAATGGAATTTGAAATATATATGAATATATATATATATATTAAATGGAATTGAATTCATTTTAAGAAGTTTAAAAGTTTATATTTATAAATATAATTAAAACGAACTCGCCGCAGCGCTGCAGTTCGTAAATTGACGATTCGAACTTCAATCGAATATACAGAACGCAATTGAAGTCGGAATTCTTCGAAACAAGAAACGTCAGGACCGATTTGATAATAGTTTTCTAATGAAGGAGAAAAATCTGAATTTCGTCGTATAGATTTTGAGTTATGTCAAAATCAAATTTTCAGAAAAACAGCGCCAGAACCATTATAAAACCATAACGGTTTATTTAATTAAATTAAAGGATTTTAAGCAAATAAAAATCGAAACTTCTATTTAGAAAAATCCAGATGTGAGTTATAAAATATATGTGAACTCCAGTGGAGTAATGAGTTGATTTCTGAAATAGAAATCAGATTTTTGATTTATTGAATAGAGTTAACTAATTCGAATAGAAATTAGTTAATGAGATTTCGAATGAATATTGAGCTTTAAATAAGTGAATTCGATTTGAGAATTTATATTCGGAATAGAAAAAGAGAACTAGAATTGAAATTGAAATTCAATTTGGTTGTGAGCCAGTTAAATATTTTATTTGAACATGTTATGTTCAAACAAAGAAGTGAAATAGACAAAAAGGCTAATTAAAGAATAATTGAGCGAAACTGAATTCAAACGATTCAAAATTGAATTCAAACGAATGGATTGAGTTGAATTGGATTGGAAACAGGTGAACAGGTGTTAAACAGATATGGGATAGAGTATATGAAGATTTTAAATTTATGTGCTCGACAAAAAGGTACATGTTTAAATTCATATATGGGTTTTATGCGCCGTATCGGCTAGCCGCTTGGCTTCTTCTTTTGCTTTTTGAGATTAGAAGATACCGGGAAGCTATTTGAAATTTCCCGATGCTCCCGATACAGGGGAGGTTATGGCGAAATTTTCCGGAAATTTAAGGAGTTAGAATATTTTTAAGATATTTTGATAATTTGAAATCATTGTATCGACGTATTGAATTCGATAGTAAAGTGAATATAAAAATCGAATGTTGTAAACAAAAGGGATAGAGATAAGTGATTGGAATTGTTTCCAATTGCAAATAGAGATTTTTCTAATATATAGAAAATAAAAGAAGTTAATGTGTTAGAAACGTTTTCCAAATGGCATAAGAGGCCGAGATGGTTATTGAAATATTTGGTTAACAAATATTGATAAGAGAATATAGAAGAGATTTAATTAATGAAATATTAATTAAAGAGCCCAGTGATTTGTTTGATATGTTGATTGAACACTTGTTTTTATTCGATAGTTAAATCACAGACTATCGAAGTTTTTGACCATCGTTGTCAATATGGAGAGACCGGTTGGATTATTATCCAAAGAACCACTCCGTATCGGCATAAGCGTTGCGAACCAAGTATGCTGAATATATTGAAGACGGAGTGAAGTGCAAGGGCTTTTTCTATTAATAGAAATGGTGCCTTCGGTTTCGTTCAATCCCAGGACGAACGTAAATGGACGAATGTCTGACAGAGTATTTCCAATGATCAAATGGGTTGGTCTGTATGAATATATATGGTTGCAACGGATTTATCCCTTAGCATAATATCCAGAATATTTGTGCAAACTCAACTAGTGATTAACGGATCTGACAATGTGGCATTCAAAGTGATTGGGCTATCAATGAATGGTAAGTATGCGTAGCCTCAGGCCTCAACAACCGGGAAAGGACAAAAATCGGGCAGGCAGCATGGCTATGTGGGTCGCACCCATTAGGGTGTATAATCACCTATCTAGAGAAATTCCTTTTGTTTCTAAATCTATCGATTCTGCCCGTTCGGGAAACGGTGGTTTGAGTCCAACCGTTGGTGATATACATTCGATACACTCAAGCGAAATGAGTGGTCGGTCATGTATGGGCCGGGTTGCAAGATGTTCTTGTTGAACCCAGTGTATTCCTCTCTAGAGATACACAGTCGGAAGGTGGTTCCATACCTTGTCATGTTGGAAATCCAATCTCCAATAAGCGCCATGCGGTTTTTGATTTTATACTATATATGTGGAGCGTGAGATGCAAGCGTTCTGCTATTTGGTTATTTACTTGATGTAGACATTATTATAATATCACTGGATTTTTATATCAAAGTGTTTTGGGTTATAGTAAGGTAAAAACCGTCCATGTTTATGTGTGGGCTGGTCTTACTATTATCTTTTCTTTCGAAAGGAGTTTTTTTTTGAAAGTTAAACAAGTGGTTGGAGTTTACTCACACCAGTCCCATGACTGACCCAGAGTTTATTTTGTTTTGTTTTCCCTAAACTCTTGGGTGCCCAAATTTGTACGGGCAGTCAAGTGTTTCAGGCTTTTACATATACACTTGGAGGAGCTTGAAGCGGGAGGCTTCAACGTTAGTTATTTAGAGTTACTTCCGCTGGATCAAATGTTATGTGTACTCTGATGATGGTATGTATATATGTACAAAACAGATTTGTATTTCGAAGCTTATGTTATATAATATATTTTATTCGTTCCGCTGTGAGTTTGTGATCTTCATTTTCTTCTATTCTAATATTTCTTTCTTTCTATTTCTCATCCTCTAACTTCTTTCTAATAATGAGTCGTATTTCTGTGTTATTTGGGTTGGACGTGTGGTGTTATTAGTCAACTCAGATAGCACGGATTTGCGGGTCGTTACAGGTGGTATCAGAGCTTAGGTTGAGCGAATACCTAGGCTTGTGTGGCATGTGCTCATTAGAGATAGGGTCAGTAGTATCCTAGAATGAGTTGAGTATATATATACGAGAGAGCGTATTTGTTAGTTGATATAAAATTGTTTTATATTGTGTTGGCTTGTCTGTTGAGTAGTTTATGAATTCTGGTCGAATCGTGGGACGCCACGAAGTCGATAGGAATTTCTAAACACTTGAACAGAAGATTGAACACAGTATTGTTTTAAGTGGGTAAATGAAATTATTTTACCCGAAATTTCTATTTGATATCGAAAGAATAATTTTCTAGAATTATTATTATATGGATGTATTGGATGTTGACTTTATAATCAAATGAGATTATAAATTTAGAATGGGTATTTATAACCAGAGTAGAATTTGTATATGAATGAAAAATATACAAATGAAATGAATTAGAATTTAATTCAAACCAGAATTTGGAATTTTAATCCTGGGAAATTGAAAATTATTTTCAAAGTATATTAAAATATTATAGATTTGTTTTTAAAGGATTTGAAAGAAAATCATTTTAGATGGATTTTGAAATAATAAAGCACTGAACTCACTTCAGTGGCTGGGAAATAATTCTGATGATAATTGCAACATCATCAGTGTTCATTTCCGAGTTTCTAAGTGATGAATTGCTACCTTAGAAAAGTTTTGATGGAATTTGTTTGAAAGAAAACAAATTGGTTTGAATATTCAAATGTTTTGAATTTGAAATGGGAATAAATATATGTATATATTTATGGGATTTCAAAAGAATTTGAAAAGAGAGAAACCCAGGGATTTGAATTCTGGAATTAAAATTTAATTTAAAGCAAGTTAAATGAATCAAAGGGGATAAATTGATTTAGAATCAATTTGAATTGGTTTAATAGAACATAGATTGGATATAAATGGATTGATCGTAGATCATTCAAATCAAATGAAGGAAGACCAAAAGTTTTGGTTGAAATTAAAGTCATAGAAGTATGAGGAGTTGAGTTTCAACATAAGTGAGATGTGGAAAAGAAATGGATTTGTACCATTTTTCCTACCTTAGCAATTTCGAGGACGAAATTATTTTAAGGGGGGAAGAATGTAACGACCCAGGTTTTTAAACGATTAGTTTTAAATATTTAATATCATTTAAATATTATGTTGATAATATAAAAGAATTTTTTTTTATTGAATTTATCGATTTAATAATCGATATAGGATATAATTCAGATTTAAAACTAAATCAAAACGGTTCGGTCGATCCATATAAATTCTATTTGGAATTAGAACGATGGTAATTAATTATTTATTTAAATTGTTTGAAACCAATTTAGATTTTTAATAGATTTAAATTATATCATCCATGTAAATTGATTTTTCCAGACGATTGAATTACGCTTCAGAACCTGTTATAGTGTGTTTAAAATAGTGGTTAACCCTAAATATATCAGTGATTTCGATGGTGTCCGTTAACGCGAGATATTTGATTTAAAAATTTTGTTAAGTCAGTTCAATGTCAAAATCAAAATCCTTTCAGCTGTTTTACAAAGCCGACCTATATTTTCATATACATCAGCCGACCTAAATTTCTCCATCGCAGACCTATAATATTTACATCGAGCAGAAATTTTTGCCTCCTTACTTCAGAGCAAAGTTAAGCAGGATTTTAATGGCTTTGTACGTATGTTTCCTCGTTCGTGCCTATAAAGGGAGCTGAAGCCTTCGTTACTTACCATCTCTTAAACCCACAAACGAATGTATTATTTCATTCCTCTTCCTCCAGACAATCAAATTCTGAATCCTCCGTTCAAATCAATTATCGCGATTCATAATTTAAGGGGGGAGGGCATTAGATTTCGAGCATCAAAGGGGAGTTAGGGGCACGATCGATTTCCGGTTCCAGTAGCGATGAGGTAGAAATCGCGATGGAGGGGAGGATGTTGTCATCGGAGTTAGGAAGTCACGGTTTCCTCCCGAAGCTTGGCTCGACCTGGAGGCGCTCGCGTGTAAGGGTACAACGATGGGTTCGTTGGAATCATCGATTATCGTGAATGGTGCCGAGATTTGCAGAGGGGTGACGGTGTTGTTACTATGGTTGTAGAGGGTACGATTGAGTGGTCTGAGGTTGTGCAATTCCAGGAAGTCGACGCTGGCATGGAAGGGATACAGGGTTTTGTTGGCACCTATAGAAAGCCGAGGCAGAACAGCCTTCGAGGAGCAGGAGAATGGTACTAGAGCGATTTGAGAGAAGGAGATGCAAATTACAGTAAGTTGTTTGTTGATATGCCAAAATGGAGTTACTGTTTATGGGCTGACTACAACAAATATGGATCTATGATCAACTTTGTCGTGGCCAGGGCAGCGAGGTATACGAGTTTGCTAAATTTAATTTTTGACAAAATAAATTGTTCATTTATTTTAGTGGTTTGGTTTAAATTAATAATCGTATATAATAAAAATAAATAATCATAGGCGGACAGTGGATTCATTCGAGACAACTCGAGTGGTAGCCGCGACGATAAGGGGTTTAACTTGATATTCAGCGCAAAGAAATCCTGGTGAGTAAATCTCACTCACCTTTAGAATTATTTTTTCGTTAAAAATAATTGTTTGTTGCTTGTGTGAATTTTTCTGCTTGTTTTATATATATTAGTTATTTAGGCTATATATATATATATATATATATATTGGGTTGATTGATTGGTTGGATTCCCGCAGTCTCATTAGCGGATGCCCGCAGTTTCATAGCGGATGATTACCCTATACGCCCCACGCTATGATTAGTGGATGACCTTCTATACCGCGATATTCTGCCACGAAGCAGAATGGGTATTATTTATGTGCTAACATCTGTGGATGCAGGAAAAACAGGTTGGAGGAATCCAACTGGATTCCTCAAAAATATATTATCTGTTTGTTTATTTGTTTGCATATATATATTGTTATATATGATGTGTTAGAAAAATAAACAATTCGTTGCTTTGTGTGTTTAAATATCACTGGGCTTAAGTAATGGTATTTAAAAATATCGTGGAAGAATATTTGAGGTTTAAAAAGGGGAAATTCTATTTTTAAATAGAATTTGAATTTTAAATGGAAATAAAATATAATCTTGTTTTTTTAAAAATAAAACAAGTAGTTATTTATAAACGAAGTTTATAAATAGTTCTTTATAACGAAGTTATAAATGAAGTGAAAAGAATTATCATTCGATAATTCAGAAATAGAAATACAAGTGTGAAATTTGAATTTGAAATGAAATTTCAAAATAAGACGTGAAATGAAATTTTAAATATATAACTCAAATGAAATTTGAGTATAACATTTGAATTTTTAAAAGGAATTCAAATAGAGATTTGAATGTAGAATTTCAAAATAGAATTTGAAATATAGAATTTCAAAGAGGAATTGAATAGAAATTGAAATGTAATATTTCAAGGAAGAATTCAAAATGTGAAATTTGAATAGAGATTTGAATGGAATTTAAATATGAAATTTGAATTGAGATTTGAAATAGAAATTCAAGTGTTGGATTTAAACATGGAATTGAATACAGAAATTCAAGTAGAAATTTGAATATGAGATTTCAAAATAGAATTTGAAATAAACTTTGAAAATAGGATTTCAAAGTAGGATTTAAATAGGATTTCAAAATAGGAAATCCAAATGATTTTGAAATGGAATTTGAATTCAAGAGAATTCAAATGGATTTGAGTGAAGAAATTCAAATGGTGTTAAAAGTGAATTTGAATATTAGAATTCAAATGGTGTTGGAAATGAAGTTGAATATTAGAATTCAAATGGAAATGGGAAATGAAATTTGAATATAAGAGATTCAAATTGAATTCAAAAAGGATTTGATCTATGGGGTTTGAATATGAAATTCAAATGGGTTTTAACTATGGAATTTTGAATATAGAATTTAAAAAGGAGTGAATATTTGAATTTCAATAAAAATTCAAATATAGAAATTGGAATATAGAAGTTCAACTGGAATTTGAAACATTTAGAATTTCAAATAGAAATTTAAATGGAGTTTGGATATTTAAATTCAAGTATGAATTTCAAATATAGAAATTCAAAAAGGAGTTGAATTAAAATGGGAATTCGAATAGAGGATTTGAAATGGAATTCGAATAAAGAATTTGAAATGGAATTCGAATAAAGGATTTCAAATGGGATTTGAATACAGGATTTAAAACTATGGAATTTGAAATGTAAAGATTCAAATGGAATTTGAAATATATATGAATATATATATATATATTAAATGGAATTGAATTCATTTTAAGAAGTTTAAAAGTTTATATTTATAAATATAATTAAAACGAACTCGCCGCAGCGCTGCAGTTCGTAAATTGACGATTCGAACTTCAATCGAATATACAGAACGCAATTGAAGTCGGAATTCTTCGAAACAAGAAACGTCAGGACCGATTTGATAATAGTTTTCTAATGAAGGAGAAAAATCTGAATTTCGTCGTATAGATTTTGAGTTATGTCAAAATCAAATTTTCAGAAAAACAGCGCCAGAACCATTATAAAACCATAACGGTTTATTTAATTAAATTAAAGGATTTTAAGCAAATAAAAATCGAAACTTCTATTTAGAAAAATCCAGATGTGAGTTATAAAATATATGTGAACTCCAGTGGAGTAATGAGTTGATTTCTGAAATAGAAATCAGATTTTTGATTTATTGAATAGAGTTAACTAATTCGAATAGAAATTAGTTAATGAGATTTCGAATGAATATTGAGCTTTAAATAAGTGAATTCGATTTGAGAATTTATATTCGGAATAGAAAAAGAGAACTAGAATTGAAATTGAAATTCAATTTGGTTGTGAGCCAGTTAAATATTTTATTTGAACATGTTATGTTCAAACAAAGAAGTGAAATAGACAAAAAGGCTAATTAAAGAATAATTGAGCGAAACTGAATTCAAACGATTCAAAATTGAATTCAAACGAATGGATTGAGTTGAATTGGATTGGAAACAGGTGAACAGGTGTTAAACAGATATGGGATAGAGTATATGAAGATTTTAAATTTATGTGCTCGACAAAAAGGTACATGTTTAAATTCATATATGGGTTTTATGCGCTGTATCGGCTAGCCGCTTGGCTTCTTCTTTTGCTTTTTGAGATTAGAAGATACCGGGAAGCTATTTGAAATTTCCCGATGCTCCCGATACAGGGGAGGTTATGGCGAAATTTTCCGGAAATTTAAGGAGTTAGAATATTTTTAAGATATTTTGATAATTTGAAATCATTGTATCGACGTATTGAATTCGATAGTAAAGTGAATTTAAAAATCGAATGTTGTAAACAAAAGGGATAGAGATAAGTGATTGGAATTGTTTCCAATTGCAAATAGAGATTTTTCTAATATATAGAAAATAAAAGAAGTTAATGTGTTGGAAACGTTTTCCAAATGGCATAAGAGGCCGAGATGGTTATTGAAATATTTGGTTAACAAATATTGATAAGAGAATATAGAAGAGATTTAATTAATGAAATATTAATTAAAGAGCCCAGTGATTTGTTTGATATGTTGATTGAACACTTGTTTTTATTCGATAGTTAAATCACAGACTATCGAAGTTTTTGACCATCGTTGTCAATATGGAGAGACCGGTTGGATTATTATCCAAAGAACCACTCCGTATCGGCATAAGCGTTGCGAACCAAGTATGCTGAATATATTGAAGACGGAGTGAAGTGCAAGGGCTTCTTCTATTAATAGAAATGGTGCCTTCGGTTTCGTTCAATCCCAGGACGAACGTAAATGGACGAATGTCTGACAGAGTATTTCCAATGATCAAATGGGTTGGTCTGTATGAATATATATGGTTGCAACGGATTTATCCCTTAGCATAATATCCAGAATATTTGTGCAAACTCAACTAGTGATTAACGGATCTGACAATGTGGCATTCAAAGTGATTGGGCTATCAATGAATGGTAAGTATGCGTAGCCTCGGGCCTCAACAACCAGGAAAGGACAAAAATCGGGCAGGCAACATGGCTATGTGGGTCGCACCCATTAGGGTGTATAATCACCTATCTAGAGAAATTCCTTTTGTTTCTAAATCTATCGATTCTGCCCATTCGGGAAACGGTGGTTTGAGTCCAACCGTTGGTGATATACATTCGATACACTCAAGCGAAATGAGTGGTCGGTCATGTGTGGGCCGGGTTGCAAGATGTTCTTGTTGAACCCAGTGTATTCCTCTCTAGAGATACACAGTCGGAAGGTGGTTCCATACCTTGTCATGTTGGAAATCCAATCTCCAATAAGCGCCATGCGGTTTTTGATTTTATACTATATATGTGGAGCGTGAGATGCAAGCGTTCTGCTATTTGGTTATTTACTTGATGTAGACATTATTATAATATCACTGGATTTTTATATCAAAGTGTTTTGGGTTATAGTAAGGTAAAAACCGTCCATGTTTATGTGTGGGCTGGTCTTACTATTATCTTTTCTTTCGAAAGGAGTTTTTTTTTGAAAGTTAAACAAGTGGTTGGAGTTTACTCACACCAGTCCCATGACTGACCTAGAGTTTATTTTGTTTTGTTTTCCCTAAACTCTTGGGTGCCCAAATTTGTACGGGCAGTCAAGTGTTTCAGGCTTTTACAGATACACTTGGAGGAGCTTGAAGCGGGAGGCTTCAACGTTAGTTATTTAGAGTTACTTCCGCTGGATCAAATGTTATGTGTACTCTGATGATGGTATGTATATATGTACAAAACAGATTTGTATTTCGAAGCTTATGTTATATAATATATTTTATTCGTTCCGCTGTGAGTTTGTGATCTTCATTTTCTTCTATTCTAATATTTCTTTCTTTCTATTTCTCATCCTCTAACTTCTTTCTAATAATGAGTCGTATTTCTGTGTTATTTGGGTTGGACGTGTGGTGTTATTAGTCAACTCAGATAGCACGGATTTGCGGGTCGTTTCAAATATGAAGCACAAAGTTTATGGGAAATTCATTTAAAATAATTTTAACTTGAAGCTTATAACTTATAAAATCATCTTTAAAACTAATTCATATGAAAATTTGGAATTCTTAAAAGAAAATTCAAAGTTTCCTTTTAAACACTTCTTTACGCTAAATGGACATTTCATAAAACATTTCTTTTTAGAAAATCGATATAATACTTTAAATAATTTATTTTTATTGACCACGGTGTCTGTATATAATTTCTACCCTATGGTCAGGTGATACGGATATTTATCATTTCAATCCATTCTTTAAAATATTCGAATATCGGGTATGTATCATTTCAACCGCATCCCAAATCGATTCGATTACACAAGGGGTTCAGGTATGTATCATTTCAACTGGTCATGTTTCTAATATAAGGGGGAACTTGCATGATGAGAAAATAAACATAAATATCAATTATACATCCGTTTTGTGTCATGTGAAATAACCATGTGCGTCACACGTGCACAATCAAAAAGCAAACAAAACTAGAGCACCCTAACATTTCATTCAACATCTCATGTTTTAATCCACTTAATAATTAGTTAGTCTGTGAGTGAGAAAAACTCACCTTCGAGGCGAAGGAGATGCCTATGAACAACAAAAGGGATAGGCGAACTCGATATCCAACATGACGTATTCAAAACAGTTTATATATGTATGCAAATATGTATATATGTACATAAATGAACTTTAAAGTTCCCAAGCATGCCAAAATCCAAACTTGATCGTGAATCCGAGGATTCAACCTGTATTTTCGCTAGCCAGCAAAGCAATAAGGGACATGCTCAGGCTGTAACTCAACGGTATGCCTAAACTACCAGCAACCTTCTCGTAAGCATTTCATCAAGCACCTGGAGTGCACCCTGCTTTAGACGAATTCTTGGCCACCTAAATGGTGATGGAGTTGCTGGAACGCGTCGGGGCTGGGCCTGACAGTCGCGGATGGTTTGCACGGAAGTGGAGCTCCCACTGTTGATCCTTTATTGGTCATCCCTCCCCTTCTCTTTTTTATTTTTTATTTATGGGTTCCAGACCTGAAATTGGAGGGAGGAGCAAACTAAAGGAGTACATGCGATATCATCAAATGGTGGAGAGACATCAGTTGTGCACAATGTGATTTTGGTGGAAGATGGACGTTGGCGGTGATGGGGTGATAGATGGTGACGTGCCATAATGCGACGGGTGACTGTAATTAAGAAGGAGGGATTTGCGGTAGTCATTGAAGTTACGGTGAAGGTGGATGCGAGCGCTCGTGACTAGAGATATCGTGAAGTGTCGTGATGGCTGAGCGCCGGCGGTGGTTGCGTTGAAGGAAACAGCCGCGAGAACGAAAAGGGGAACGTAAACATGATTTTGGCTTTAGAGGTTTTGGAGATTTTGGTCCTATTGACCTGAAGAGGAAAAGGCTTTGGGCCTTGCATTTTATTTCCTCGGTTTATTTAGTAGTGAACGAGGAGAATAATCGATGACGAACACGAAGGAAGAAGTTGTTTCATCTTATAATATCGGGGCAAGGAGCAGGTGGCAGAAGAAGACAAACGCGAGAAGTTAAAATCACGTTGGATTCTCTACATATGAGGATTTCAAAATCTGGGTGCACTGCTACGAAATATCTGAAATTGACAGAGGGAGATTTGAAAATCCTATTCAGTGTTTTGCAATATTACATTACTGACAGGACAATATTTTAAAGCTGCTGCCATATCTTTGGTAAGATATTCTCATATTTCGGCTATAATTTAAACAGTGAACTAAACAAAGGAAAGAGTTTGAACGTTGCTGAATAAAAGGATGTGGTTGAACAAACATTACCACTAGACGTTGGTTACTTATTTTATCATGTCATAAATTCAACAATGATGAATTTAGTTTAATGTCAACGCAATATACGCATAATTCATCCATAATTTATTTCTTTGTTTTTATTACATCAACCATATTACAAAGATTTCTATTTTGAAATAAAATTACCTTTGACATTTTATTCGAAACAAAATCAATTACGGTTTAATTTAAAATTATAAACTTCATATTTTGAGGACGTGTTTTAAACAAATTAGATTTTAAGTTAGATTCCACAAATCAATTGTAAGTAAATTTTAAATATTTAAGTTCTCAAATTAGAATAAATTATATTTTCAAATCATTTCAATAAATCCAACCTTGTTGTATCATCATACGGTCACATTAACAAAGCAAAAGAATTTCAATGTTAAATATCCCATTCTAGTTAACAACATAAATCACGTTTGCTTGATCAACTTTCTTTAACAACGTAAAAAAAAATTACACAGTAAGTCCAAATTAGCCAACCTCGTTAGTTTGGCAAAATGTTTACGTTAAAATAAATATACAACAAATTCTTATTTAAAATAAAATTACATTAGATAACATTCCACATACTATGTCAAAATCGAAATCTAAATATCTATTTTAACGTTAATCTTAATTAAATTTATATTTAAAATGTCAAAATTACTGGTTCGTTACATTGCAGAGAAGCTAGGCTTGACAATGGACGGAAATTTCATTTTGAGGAATGAAGCTAATAAAATTTTGAGTCATTTTAAATCTAAGGATCAGTTGTCGGATGTTGTGTGTGGGGTATTTACTATTGCTGTATGCCAAATTTGGTTTGAAAGAAATAGTAGAACTTTTAATGCGAGAGCTGCGAGGAAGGAAATTCGTTTAGAGAGATGATTATGAAGGAAGTTGGTCTAGTGGTAAACAATAATGGTAGTAAGATGATTAAATCGATGCGGGGAGTGGATTGGTTGAAGATGTGGGTAGTGGACTTATGCGATACAGGCTAACTAATATGTTGTACATTTTTTCTTTTGTTGTTGTATTGAGAGTGTTAATGAGAGGTTTATTGGCTTATTATATTGTATAGTCAATATATATATTTTATATGTGTTCTTTTCCCTTATATCGCGCCCATCTAGGTTAGGAGGGTATAAGGTTTTGATGAGGCATATAAATGAAGTATATGGTTGGTATAAGCAATAAAGTGTACCAATTTTCAAAAAAACATATTCATAAACATTAAATCAAGATTTATATAAATAGAATGATGGAGGAAGTAGGAAAAAACCAACCTTACTCTAATCTGGATGTAAAAAGAGGAGGTAGAACTGAGAACGAAGCCACTAGAATTTTTGATTTGGAGTGAGGGTCTAGGGTCTTGTTTATAGATGATTGACATAGAAATGTGTTTATTTTATGCTCTTATTTCTTATCTTTTGTATATAAATGAATATTACTTGGGTATTGTTTTGTTACTTTTACAGATATTCCAACCCAGCCCGCATGCAACCAGAAAAATAGAGAAATAGAGATGAAATTGATATATATTTACATTTTGAAGAATTGTAGATGAAGATCTCACATCTAGTTGTTGTTGGACAAGAAAAGGATTGATAAAAAGGCTCTGCACATCACAAATCAATGAAGAAGTGTCAAGGAAGCAAGAGGAAAAGAGAAAAGGCCCAAATTTTCTTTATTTATCTAAGGTCCATTTATCATTATATTAGGGTTAGGGTTAGGGTTTGGCTTTCTATCCTATAAATACCCTTGTAATGTCATTGTAGCCACCATCCTATATCTCATTCTATTCTCTTCTTCATTAATAAAACTCATTTTTCATTTTATTTTATATTTTCTATTTCTTAGCAATTAGTGTTGTCTACACGATTAGATTTGGTAGAACACTATTTGTATTTTGCATTTCTTTTCATTAGTGATTGACCGTCTGATTAGATTCAACGGTAATCCTAATTCTATTTCCTGTTGTTATTTATATTCTGCACTTTTATTTTCTGTATTCGTTCATAGGTTAAATTGGATTTGATCAGATTTGAATCTGATTCATAGTTTCATTGCTTTTCCATTGAAATTGTGATTTGATCGTCGGTTCAGTTAGATCTGTTCCGAATCAAATTACAGTTTTAATTTTGTTTTGTTTTATTTTCAAAATCAACCTCCAAAGTTTTGTCTAACTCGCCCAAGAGATTAGATAAATAATTTGATTTAATTCACCTCCCTATGTTCGACCTGTATGCTACACACCTGTATGCTTGCAGAATTTTGTTACAAATATCGCGCTTTTCTAATTCATAGACTAGCGTCGATCAAGTTTTTGGCGCCGTTGCCAGGGAGGTAATGATTAAATTTTATTATTTATTTAATTTCCTATTCGTGTTAGTTTTATTTTTCTTTTTTCTTTTTTTTCCTTGTATATATATTTAAAAAAAATCTTAGTTAGTTGATTTGGTATTAATTGATGATACCGTAATCTTCTATATAAGAGAGAAAAAAGATAAGTTGTCAATTTTCCTTAATTTCTTTCCCGTTACAATTCTTCCCTATTTACAATAAAAAAAATCTCTTTTGAAATATTTCCCTTTTATGCCTTGTAATAAATTCTTTCCCTCACAATTTGATTTCTTTCCTTTCACCATCTTCCCACTTTTTAATTCAATCACTTTCCCGCTTTTCATTTATTTCTTTTCCTTCTGCATTTGATTTCTTTCCCTTTTCTACAAAGTTTTCTACTTTTTCCGAAAAAAAAAGTTTTCTGTTACAGCTCTGCTTTCTCCACCCTCGACTTTACATTCCAAATTTTCTATTTTCTTTTTTCTCTCTTTATATTTCTTGTCACCTCATCTTCATCACTGCTCACAGCCCATCCCTTGTTATTTCCACCATATTCTCCAATTCAAATACATATCCATCAACCCCGTTCCCATACCACCGTCCTCATCATTAAAAAAAAAATCCACCAACTTTGCAGACCATATCACCCAAAAACGACGACCGCAAATTCAAGGCCCTCCTTTCATAGTTCGCACCTACCATTACAAACACCTCAGCGCAGTTCAAATCCCACCCTCACGTCCGAACTACCTTTCACCAACCAAAGTCTCACCTTCAGACACTTCTTGCCACAAAGCATCCAATCCCTTTCCACCACCATCAAAAATCTTCACAAACAACTCCTACAATTGTAACACCCCGTAAATCAGTTAATACTAATATTCACAAATGAAAGAATAATTAATTTCAAATATAAGAATATTGGGAAACCGGCTGCGCCATTGTGTTCGTCTCGGAAAAATACGCGAAATAGAGTCCGAAATTTTGTGAATCGGAGTTCGTATGACCGAGATATGGCCTCGAGAAGTTTCACGAAAAATTCAAATTTTAAAACAGATTTAAAAAAACACAGAAATGGAGGCAGGCGGGAAAACTCCCGCCCAGATCAGGTCGACCTGGGGGTCGACTTGGGAGTCGACCTGGGGGGGGGGGGGGGTCTAGAGTCGACCTGGGTGTCGACCTCCCTGGTCGAGCCCATGTGACCTGGGTGCATCTGGTTGGGTTTTCGTGCTGTGTTTTGAAGGCTGGACGAAATCTAATGGCTCTAATCTATTATAGGGTAAATCTAATGGCCTAAATGCATCCTAACATCTATAAATAAGTGGATAGACTCTAACCCTAAATCACTTGAAAAATTGGAGAGCTACCGACATGCCGTTGCCATGGAGTTCAGCGTAGCCGTCACAAACTAAAGAAGAAGGAGAAAGCCTAGCCTACAACTAAATCTACTCAACAAACAAATTAAATCAAAGACTCTTTCTATTTCTCTTCTTTAAAATTGTGAGTATGATGAATCTCACAATATTATTATAAAATAATTTGATTAAGTTATGAATGGATCACAAGAAAGTGATATGAATTGTTATGTATTTGTAAATTATGTTGTGGATCTCTTGTTATGCTATTATGTTATCATATATATGTTGTTATGTTGTAGTGATTATGTTGTAAATAATCCTATGCTATGTCATATGTGATTAATCATGTTATGCCATGTTGTAAATCATGCTATGCTATGTTGTAAATCATATCATGCTATGTTGCAAATTATGATATGCTATGTTGCAAATTATGATATGCTATGTTGTAAATCTTATATATGTTGTAGATCTCATATTATCACATATATTGAAATACTTATGTTATATGATAATGATGTCATGTTAAGTTGTGTTGAATCATACAAGTTGTAAAATCATGATGTTATTATTTGTACGAATTGGATCATGTTTAAAGTTTATGTTTTTTTATAATAGATCTTGATTATGGGAATTTGCCTATTGAGTTAGGTGTACCCATATACATGAATCTACAAATTAATTGGATCTTGAATATGGGAATTTGCCTATTAAGTTAGGTGTACCCATATACATGAATCTATGATTAAATGAATTTTGATTTTTGGGAATTTGCCTATTGAGTTAGGTGTACCCATATAAAACCATATTGTTAATGATGTTGATTCACACATGTCCTATACAAGTTTATGAAATTTGATCAAAATCATATTATGTGAATTATGAATAAGTTGACACCCTTAGATCCATGACATGTATAACCTTATGCAAGTTGTAATTTTGGATGCATGCAAGTTTCACCCCTTGTTATGATTTATTTAGTCACATATATTTGTTGTTGTTGTGAATATTTTCTTTTATGCTATGAGTTAGACTAATCGGGTCTAGCCTACATTTTGCGAATAAACGTTCAAACGTGGGGTAGGGGTAATATTAGGAAATTAATAAATTAGGGTGCAATTGATATGATTTTGCATGCCTTAAATGGATGTCCATAATTGAGTCAATTATGGACATTGCTAAATTTGGAATTAATTAATAATTCAAGTAGGGAATTATTAAAATTGGGGAAAGTGGATTATTAATAATAATCAATGCTTAGGACACGAGGTTGGACCCGTTTGTGACGTAAACCTACCCGGACCCGCCCGACAAATCCAGTAGTCACAAATGTCGGCCCAATGTGAAAGGTCCTAGGCCCAAACTAAAGCATAACAGTTATAAAGACACGAGATTAGACTCTTTTATGGTATAAGACTGCCCGGACCCGCCCGGCAAATCCAGCTGCCATAAATGCCAGTCTAATGTGAGAGGTCTTTATGAGGTTATGGCCTTAATGAATAAAGAAATACTTAGCCGGATAATCATGTAAGGTGGGACATGGGGGTTAAGTAGGTGCCTTGGGTGGCATGAGGAATCTAGTGGTTGCCTTTAGAGGCATTTGAAATACGATTAGACTTAACCAAATACACATGTAAATGAACATGACTAAGTGGGTTAAGTGGATGGACTAATGGGACAAGCTTAGGTGGAATGCTTGTGGGAAATAATAGGGGCCCATTTCAACCAGTATCCCAAAACGTATCTTTGTGGGCTCGACCCAAGTCGAGGATGGGACACGCATACTGGGTTTGACTATAAGAGGCCAAAACAGGGAGCGGTGGCAACGCAAGTCCAACGGGTTTCATATGCGTGTGTGGACCCGGGCTGGTAGGTAAGACGTTGTTGCATCGTGTAGGTATAAGCCGTGCATCTCCGTTATATCGGGTTGCCACTTTAGGGGAATGATACACCCCACTGTGGGGCCAGCACGGGTATCTACGAGTAGGGAGCCGATCGAAAAATGGAAAGTGGGGTACACCTAGTGGAGATAGGGGCAGGCGGCACCTATGTAGTTAGCTAGGAGTACGTAAAGCCATTAAGAAAGTTTCTAAGTGAAGCTAAGTGGGATCAATCTTTAGGGTGACTGGTGTGGTGCATTATAGTGTTTATCCTTTAGTATTTAGGAGCGTCTATAACGTTTCCTTTAGCGATTGTCTATGTCCTTAATCTGCTCTTTCATAGACATTTCCTTGTTTTCCAGCTTATGCCTTAGTCCAGTTATTTTGATAATAGTATTGTAGAATTATCATACTCGCCAGACTTTATGTCTGACCCCCTCTTTTCCATCTTTTTTTTTCTTCCTTCAGGTCCTCAGGTTGGGCCAAGTTCTAGTGGAGTCTAGTTGGATCGCTTATCTCTTGGAAAGCTTGGACTGCAGAAGTAAAGTCCATCTTGTTATCTTTCTTTTTAATGGCTATTTATTGTAATGGGATTATGTATTTTGTTTTTGTGAAGATGGATATTGTACTTGGTTATGATCTATGGTTTTATGATGTAACAGACATATTTAATTTCCGCTGCAATAAAATGAAGTTTTAGATTTTCAAGTGCTATTTATTATCTGTCTTGTTGTAATTTCTCTGTTCTATATTCACTTATGACCTCCATGGAAGTTAATGCATTCCCCTGGTGAGTGACATTAATGGACGTGGAGTGTTACACGTGGTATCAGAGCATAAGGTTACCAGAACAGATAAAATTTTTAGAAAAATATTTTTCTAAAGTATTTTTGGAAGAAGTGCTTTCAAAAACATGTTATTTATAGAGAGTTTTTATGAAAAACATAATCCCAAATAGCCATATCCTTATCTTTCGAATTCTCCATTTTGAATCTTTCCTTTTTCGTTTCAGCATGGCTGAAGATCTTAATCTCCCAGAAGGTGTGACGGTTCCAGGGTGGTTTAGGAGATATTTGGAGGCTAGGGCCACCACTGCAGGCCCAGCAGATGCTCCTCCACCCCCAGTTGCACCCATTCCTCGTCCTCGTGTTGACACTTTTGCAAAGACGTGCAAGGAATTTAAGGCTATGGGAGGAAAAACTTTTCAAGGGACTGAGACATTTGTGGAGGCCAGAGACTGGCTTAAGGAGACTGAGGAATTGTTGGATATCTTTGAAGTGGAAGATGGGAGGAAAGTCCGTTTAGCTGCTTGGTTAATGAAGGGGGAGGCCTCGTTTTGGTGGGAGGTCACTAACGGGGAACGTCCAGTTGATTCATGGGCGGATTTCAGACGAAGGTTTGAGGCAAAGTTTCTTTCAAGGGCAGAGGAGAATTTAAATATGGAAAAATTCCTGACATTAAAGCAAGGGAGCTTATCAGTGAAGGAATATGTCAATAAATTTAATCAGTTAGCAAGGTTTGGCTTGGAGTTGGTGAACACGCCAGAGAAGAAAGCTTTGAGGTTCGTTAGAGGCTTGAATGAACCGTTGCAAGGGTTGGCTATGACCCACATCCCTATGGGAGCCACCTTTGAAAGGCTAGTAGAAATGGCACTTATGCATGAGGATAAGGCAGTTGAAAATAAAGGGGATCATAAGAAACCCCAACAGCAAAATAAGAAGGGTGGTAAAAACAATAATGGCAAAGGGAAGAAGAGATGCTTCAATTGTGGGACGCCTGGCCATCTCAGCAAAGATTATAGAAAGAAAAAGAAGACTGGTTGTTTTCATTATGGAGATGCGGGACATTTGGTGAAGGACTGCCCAAAGAAGGGGCAGAGGGCAGGGTCTACCTCGGGAGGACTGCTGCAGGCTCTTATGGCACCAGGGCAGGCAAGGGGGCAAGTTCAGGCTATTGCGGCCCCACCGCTGCAAGAAAGAGGTAGAACAATTTCTGTTGAAAGCTTAGTTTTTCTGTTTGATCATCCTGTCCGTACCTTATTCGATTCTGGCGCATCTCATTCGTTTATCTCTGCATCATTAGTTGAATTACTGCACTTGAACACCAGTTTAGTAGAGGATCCCTTGGTTGTTTCAATTCCAATTGGGGGTTCGGCTCATTTGACCATGATATGTTTGGATTTGAAAAGCTCTATACTTAGCGTTGAATTTAGATGTGATGCTTATGTATTGGGCTTCATGGGCTATGGGCTAATTTTAGGAATGGATTGGTTATCTAGAAATGGGGCCATTCTTGATTGTGAAAGGAGAGTAGTTAGGCTTGTGACTCGCCTTGGTAACACTCTCGACATCTTTTGTAATCCCATAGATTCCGTTATGCTGAGTTATCTTGAATCGCTTGACGCATCTATAGAGAATCTGCGATCGGTAGAGGTGGTCCGGGAATATCCGGATGTGTTTGAGGAGGTGAAGGGCTTACCTCCAAAGTGGGAGATAGACTTTCGAATTTATCTTGTGGATAATGCTAAACCCGTATCTTTGCCAGTGCGCCACATGGCTCCTCGTGATAGGAGGGAACTCAATAAGCAAGTGAAGGAGTTGCTTGAGAAGGGGTTCATAAGACGTAGTATATCGGAGTGGGGTGCTCCAGTAGTATTTGCTACAAAGGCGGATGGGTCCCTTAGACTTTGTGTGGACTATAGAGAACTAAACAAGCTTACTAAAAAGAACCAACACCCACTGCCGAGGATTGACGATCTCTTTGATCAGTTAGTTGGTGCCTCAGTGTTTTCGCAGTTGGACTTAGCCACTGGCTTTCATCAACTGAGAGTGGATGAGGATAGTATAGATAAGACTGCTTTTAGGACTCCTAGCGGATTCTATGAATGGCTAGTGATGCCCTTTGGTTTGACAAACGCCCCCGCATATTTTGTTGATTTGATGAGTAGGGTGTTTAGGGAGTACCTTAACAAATTCGTGGTAGTCTTTGTGGATGACATCTTAGTCTTTTCTAAGAATGAAGAAGAGCATGCCCTACATCATAGGGAAGTGTTGGAAACTCTTCGAGCGCATAACCTTAAGGCAAAATTTTCTAAGTGTCACTTCTGGAGGAAAGAAGTACGGTTCTTAGGGCACGTGGTTTCCAAGGAAGGGATAGCAGTGGATCCCGCAAAGGTGGTGGCCATCCAAGATTGGAAGGTCCCTAAAAATGTAACGAAGTAAGAAGTTTCTTAGGGTTGGCTGGTTATTATAGGAAGTTTATCAAAGACTTCGCAAAAATATCAGCTCCATTAACACGGTTAACGAAGAAGAACCTGGTTTTTACGTGGGACAAAGATTGTGATGATGCGTTCCAACGTTTAAAGAGAGCCTTAACTTCAGCCCCAGTCTTAGTGCTGCCAGACGGGAATAAACCGTTTACCATCTATACTGATGCTTGTGGGATGGGACTTGGCGCAGTCCTCATGCAAGAGGGAAGAGTAATAGCCTATGGTGGAAGGCAGTTGAGGGTTCATGAAAAGAATTACCCTACGCATGACCTTGAGTTAGCCGCAATTGTTTTCGCGCTTAAGTCTTGGCGTCACTATCTTCTTGGAGAGAAATTCGAACTGTTCACTGACCACGAATCATTAAAATACTTATTCTCTAAGAAGGATTTGAATTTAAGGCAGCAACGGTGGATGGAATTCTCAGCCTCCTACGATTTTGAAATAGCATATGCCTCGGGCAAGGGTAACGTGGTAGCAGACGCCTTAAGTAGGAAAAGGTTGTCCTTGAGTCCGTTGTTTGTTGAACGACGAAGCTTAGAATTCATCTCCATATTTGACTTTAGACCCTCCGTTGACCTAGTACCTGGTTTATTAGCATCCTTGGGGGTTAGACCTACACTTCTAGGACGAGTTGGTGAGGCACAGCAAGACGACCCACAGTTGGTTGAGATAGTAGAAAAGCTCAAAGGAGGGGAGCCATCTTCGTAGGTATACCCTAGACGATAAGGGTTGGTTACGAAGGGATAATAGACTTTGTGTACCATAAGATGAAGACTTAAGGAAGGCCATTCTTGATGATGCTCATCGCTCAAAGATGACCATTCATCCCGGCGGAGACAAGATGTACAAAGATATGAAGCGGGTTTTCTTTTGGGCCGGTATGAAAAAGGATGTGGCCGAGTACGTCGATAGATGCTTGGTGTGCCAACGAGTAAAAGCGGAACAAAAGAAACCCGGTGGGTTGCTTCACCCATTGGAAGTTCCACTATGGAAATGGGAAAGCGTCTCAATGGATTTTGTGGATGGATTACCAAGATCAAGGAAGGGTAATACGGGGATTTGGGTTATAGTAGATAGACTTACTAAGAGCGGCCATTTTATTCCCGTGAAAATTAAGAGGACTGCTCCGTGGTTGGCTTCTGTATACATTAAAGAGATAGTTCGTTTGCACGGTATTCCTTCTAGTATAGTAAGCGACCGTGATCCCATCTTCACTAGCGAATTTTGGAAGAGTTTACAAGAGGCGGTAGGGACTCAGCTATGTTTGAGCACTGCATATCATCCTCAGACGAACGGCCAGACCGAGAGGGTGAATCGTATTCTAGACGATCTTTTAAGGCTTTGTATCCTAGACTTTGGGGGTACATGGGAAGAGCACCTTCCGTTGGTAGAATTCGCATATAATAATAGCTTTCAGTCTAGTATTGGCATGGCACCTTTCGAAGCTCTTTATGGAAGGCCTTGCCGTTTGCCTACATGTTGGTGGGAATCTACCGATAAAATCCTACTTGGGCCCGATATGGTTAGGGAAACCTCGGAGAAGATTGATTTGATTCGAAGGAGGATGAAAGCAGCACAAGATAGGCAGAAATCGTATGCTGATAAGAGGAGGACAGATCTTGAGTTTGACATTGGGGACATGGTTTTTATCAAAGTATCTCTGTTACGGAATTTTGTTCGCTTTGGGTCCGTTGGGAAATTAGCGCCAAGGTTTGTAGGGCCGTTTCCTATAAAAGACAGGATTGGGAAGATGGCGTATAGGGTGGAGTTGCCTGAGAAACTTAGTGGAGTACACGACGTATTCCATGTATCACATTTGAGGAAGTGTTTGCACAAGACCGCGGAGGTGGTAGAGCCGAGCTTGCTTAAAGAGGTGGAAATAGAGCGTGATGCAATAATTAGACGAGCTCCTACATGCATTCTTGGGTCGGAGATCAAAAAGTTGAGGAATCGAGAGGTCAGACTAGTTAAAGTGCAATGGGGAGATGATGAGAGCAACGCTACTTGGGAGACAGTAGAGAAGATGCGTTCGTTGTACCCTTTTCTTTTTGAGGGTACGTCTTTTAATTTCTCCTTTATCGCTTAGTTTATCTTATCTTATCTTTAGTATGTCCTCTCATTAGTATCTTTGACCTTTAGTTAGGATAATCCTATGGTTGAAACATGTGTTTGAGATATGTTATGTATGATGGATGCAAAATGGATGCAAGTGTTTGCTAGTGGTTGCTCGTGGATGCATATATACACACACTTTAGGCACTAGATCGGTTCAGTCACTACATATTGCATATTCCATAAATGAACGTATTTAGTATAATGGATGTATAATGGTTGTACTATCATATAGATGCTGCATTCGGTTGAATGGATGTGCACACATATAGAAGTAGTATGTAAGCAATTAGGATCTTTTGCATACATAATGGATGCATGGCACTATCATGAATTGCATCAAGGAGGTCAACTGAATCAGTGGACCGCCTGATTTTGCATTAGATACGGACATATACACACACTATGCATTTAAACATAAAAGCATTAGAAGTCTATAAGGACAGTGGATGCCAGTGTTTGATGATTGAGTAGATGGTTGATTGGATGTTAGGTTAAACATTCTTCTTGACTTGAAGATTTCGGGGTCGAAATCCTTTGAGGAGGGGAGAATGTAACACCCCGTAAATCAGTTAATACTAATATTCACAAATGAAAAAATAATTAATTTCAAATATAAGAATATTGGGAAACGGGCTGCGCTATTGTGTTCGTCTCGGAGAAATACGCGAAATAGAGTCCGAAATTTTGTGAATCGGAGTTCGTATGACCGAGATATGGCCTCTAGAAGTTTCACGAAAAATTCAAATTTTAAAACAAATTTCAAAAAAACACAGAAATGGAGGCAGGCGGGAAAACTCCCGCCCAGACCAGGTCGACCTGGGGGTCGACTTGGGAGTCAACCTAGGGGGGGGGGGCAGGTCGACCTGGGTGTCGACCTCCCTGGTCGAGCCCAGGTGACCTGGGTGCATCTGGTTGGGTTTTCGGGCTGTGTTTTGAAGGCTGGACGAAATCTAATGGCTCTAATCTATTCTAGGGTAAATCTAATGGCCTAAATGCATCCTAACATCTATAAATAAGTGGGTAGACTCTAACCCTAAATCACTTGAAAAATTGGAGAGCTACCGACATGCCGTTGCCATGGAGTTCAGCGTAGCCGTCACAAACTAAAGAAGAAGGAGAAAGCCTAGCCTACAACTAAATCTACTCAACAAACAAATTAAATCAAAGACTCTTTCTATTTCTCTTCTTTAAAATTGTGAGTATGATGAATCTCACAATATTATTATAAAATAATTTGATTAAGTTATGAATGGATCACAAGAAAGTGATATGAATTGTTATGTATTTGTAAATTATGTTGTGGATCTCTTGTTATGCTATTATGTTATCATATATATGTTGTTATGTTGTAGTTATTATGTTTTAAATAATCCTATGCTATGTCATATGTGATTAATCATGCTATGCTATGTTATAAATCATGTTATGCCATGTTGTAAATTGAAACGACCCGAAATCCCGTTCAGACGGAGACAAGGGTTATCTTTGGAATAATAACACAGAAACAGAAAATAGCAGAACAAAATTAAATAAATACACCAGATAATGAACAATAGAATATACCGGATAAAAGTAATCATCAGAGTTACACAGTATACAGGATCTTACTTAGAACAAATACAGTTCAGCTATACATAAATGTCTACAGCGGAAAACAAACAAAATATGTACAATAGGAGCTGAACAGCATAAAAAAAGATAAATGATAGAATCCATCTTCAACTCCAGCTATCCAGATAAAGCCAGCTAAACCTGAATACAAGGCTGCCCGTGTAGAAAAAGGGGCACCCGAGTTTGAAAGTGAAACAAACTACGAGTCAGTCATGGGACTGGTATGAGAAATCTGCTCAACACATATAAAATATGGCAAATCACAGGACCACGCCACTCTCGTGGAACGGGTTTACTCCATTGGATTGCCAGTGCTTTAAAACAAATCTTTCTTTTAAACATCGCTATGTTTTTTTTAAAAATGAAGCCGTTATAAGACTCAGTTCCCATCACACAATGCAACGCAAACCGGAGGATAGAGTTTTACCTTATAACGACCAAAATATGCTTGATACGAATAAAACAAAGGCATTTGGTATTATTGCTAGTGTTTATATGTTTTGAAAACTATTTCGAATCATAACTATCAATCATAGACGGCATGGGTACCATATATCATGTCACCATATATACATACAATCAAAACCGCACAATGTTGTATTTGGAAATTGGATTTCCGTCATGAACCAAGGCAAAAGATAGTCCTTACCGAATTCGAGACAATCTAGCCCATGTCTCAGGCCCAGACTCAGGTGGGCCCTTGGATCGTCAAGGCCGGTCCACCGATGTGGATTATTATGCCTGAACACTACGTTTCTCCGCCCTTTGGGGCGTAAACGAGCCAACGAATGACCCCATCGGACCCGGATCGTCCGATCAAACCGAGGCGCCTCGCAACAGCAACAACCACATAGGTGAAAAGTATATAAATGTCAGGGCTGGTAGGTCACTGACACCACCCTAGCTAGAAAGAAACGCATGCCCTCCCTGAGGTCCTTCTCCCGTTTCTGGTTCATACCGGGGTGTGAGGCTCGCGAATTCACGTTATACACAAAGCTACGCCACACAGGCGGTGCTTTGATCATCACCACAAGACTTTGCTTTTCAACAGAAGCCCTGATCACTGCATCTTAGCATGCCACACAGGCAATTCATGCCATGCGACTGATGTCCATCGATATACAACCTCTGAGCTCGTGCGTTTCAGAGAAGGGCGTTAAGCAAAAGAATAAATTCTCCGCCGCCAAACAGATGTATATTTAATAGAGATCAATCAACACAGAATAAAATCCAATGTCAGACACACAGTCCATTTACAAGTCCGTTCTGGGTCTGAACAAAACCGGAGGTACTAAATACCACGCAAACCCATCGATCACCACGTACGTCTGGACGATCACCACTCATTATCCGTATTTCGGGATGCCTCCTAATCAGGACCTCGGTTACCATCCAAACGAGGTGAAAATCTCCGATCTTCGACCACCGTCTTCATCTTCGATTTTCAATCGTCGGTCAATTATTTAAAATGAGAATTAACTCGGCCTTCTCAAATAATTCACGTACATTTAGAATTTCAAATCAATTTACTTTAATGGTTAAATCATTCGACAACAGCAATTTTGTTCTTTAATGCAATTTTCACACCAAACACATTCAACCATCAAATACTACATAAATCGAGCTAATTCAGTTTATTTCTATTCCATATCGTTTATGATATTTTATAACGATTTATCGCTATTTTTATTTATTTTAAAATAGCCAGTTTATTCAAAACGACGCTTCGGGCCATAACGCGGCCGTGGCGCTGTTTTTCTTCAGAATTGATTTACACATATATGAAAATCTAACCGTTGGATCTTCACAAAATTTACATCATTAGAAAGGTCTTTTCAAAATGAATCCAACGGTTCCAGTTTCGGGAAAATCCGACGGTCGGATCTCCCGGTACAATCGTTTGAATTTTCGATTTCAAAATACGAACTACAACGTCGTTATTCGATTAAATATATATATATATATATATATATAAATATAATCGTTCCTGACGCTGTTTTTCTTCAGATTTGAATTAAACATTCCAGACAATCCAACCGTTGGATTTTTACGAGGTTGGTGCCGTTGGAAAGATATTTCCGAGGCGAACCCGACGGTTGCGGTTTCGGGAAAATCCAATGGTCGGATCTCCCGGTATAATCATTTGAAATCACGTTTTCAAAATGCGAACTGCACCGCCACCTTTCGTTTTAATTTTATTTATATTTATATATTTATATAAATATAGTTCATTCAAAAATTCCTATATCGTTTTCACTTCAAATATTTCACTAACGCCTTAAAATTTTGGAAAATTTCGCCATAACCTCCCCTGCACCGGGAGCATCGGGAAATCTCAAATAGCTTCCCCGGTCCTTCTAATCTCAAAAAGAAAAAGAAAAAGCCAAGCGGCTAGCCAACAGGCTCATAAAATCATCACCCAAACAAAACAGTAAATGTGTACCTATTTGTCGGGCACAAAATTTTATTCCTCTTCTCTAGCCCCTTTGCTATAACCTGTTCAATGAATATGCATGTACATATGTATAGTTCTTATCATTTATCATTTTATATTCAACTTCATATTTGATTTCTATTTGGTTTAAAAACACCATTCATTCTAATGTTACATACACAGGTACAAATCATATCATTAGCTAATTAATGAATATTTCAACTCATATATATTTATTTGAACAAGTGGCCATTTTTAACACTTCACATTTCAACGATTCATGCATATAATAAAAATGTGATTTTTATTGTAAAACAACTCATTTCAAAACACTATTATTTTATATATTTCATATTGGTGATAAAAATAGGATTTTCCTTATAAAACAATTTCTTTCAAAACGGGATTATTTTACTCAGTTCATATAGTCGATAAAAGGTGATTTTTATTATCAAACAATCTATTACAAAATATGAATACCATTCAACACATGAAGGTCAAATCAACGAATGAATATCGATTCAACACATGAAGGTTTTCTATAGTTTCTATATATAGATAAAAATGTGATTTTTATATTTAAAACGCGAATACCATTCAACACATGAATTTCTAATCAACGAATGAATATCAATTCAACACATGAAGGTTTTCTATAGTTTCTATATATAGATAAAAATGTGATTTTTATATTTAAAACGCGAATACCATTCAACACATGAATTTCTAATCAACGAATGAATATCAATTCAACACATGAAGGTTTTCTATTCAATGAATAAATATAGTTTAAGCAGATGAAAATAATTCAAACACCCGAATATTATTCAAAATTTCGGCAGCATAACGGCAGGGTAGTTAAAACCGGGACCGTCCCTACTACGGCTCCTCGCTCTACCTTAAAACCTCGCGGTTTTTGACAATGGGGATCATGCATCTAGTTCGCACGCAGGCGGCATGTATATATTTATTTCATTTCCACAAACTAATCCTATGTGGTTTCAACCAAATATTTCTCAACCACAAATGGGTATTTTTCAACCTCAATCAATCAATATCAACCACAAACAATCCCAAACAATCATTCACTATCAATCAATTTTCACACCAATCACAATCAATAAATATCGTCCATGGTTTGTGGACGAGGGGCGTATATATATATATATATATATATATATATATATATATTTATATATAGCAATTCACTTTTATTTCAACACATATATATATAGCTAGAAAAAGAAATTGAAGGGTGAGAAATTCTCACAGATTAGCTAATTCAATCCCACTACTCTTCTTTGCAGAAATCTTCACAGTTCTTGCCTTTTGTCGCTTTCATTGCCCGTATTCACTACATATTTAAAAAATCACATTTTTAAACTGCTATCTTTAAATTAAAAAAAATCACATTTTTATTTGTTCACTTTCAATTTAAAAATTATATTTTTCCTTAACCATTCTAATGATAAAAATCGTATTTTTACTCTGCTACACATATGATAAAAATCACGTTTTATTCGCTACTTCTTATCTGTGAAAATAGAATTTTTATCACTACTTCTATATTTGTAAAAACCACATCTTTGTCACTTTGTTTGCATTATAAAGATCAAACCTTTAATTCGCTACATACATAAAGATTATATTTTTATCCTTCTACATGGCTAAAAATTATATTTTTATCTAAGCAAAATCATTTCTTTATGTTTCTAAAAATAGTATCTTTACGTCAAAGAAATCATAGAACTTCGTATCCAAGAAAAATCATATTTTCAAAGCTTAGAAAATCATATTTTCATTCCCTATATTATGTATATAAAATCTCGCTTTTACTATAATAAAAATCTCATCTTTTTATAGATTAAAAATCAAATCTTTCATTATTTAAAAATCATAACCTTATCATAAAAAAAAATCGAATCTTAACTTCATATGACTTAAAAATCTAATCTCTTTCAATAGAAATCTCATCTAATCTTTTTCATATTTTTAAAACAGAATTTAAAGCATGTTTTTATATTTAAACAGCTAAATTAAAATAAATAAAACAAATAATCAAAAACACTCACTGTAAATTGGAGGAGAGGATTCCACGTCAGCACTAGGTGGCAGAGGAGGCTCGGGAGGGGCGGATCGCCGGCGGTGGGCCCAGTGAGGGAGGCCGCAGCGGCTTCAGGCAAATTGGGGGCGTTTAGGGTTCTGTCTTCTCAAGGTGGCGCGGTTTCTGATTGGAGAGGGAGGAGATGAGGGTGGCGGTCAGAGCATCGATTGGGGGGGGGGAGGAGGCGATGAACGGCGGTGTCGAGATCGAAGGAGGGGCGACGGGGTCTGGGTACAGGATGGATCCAGGTTTTTTCCTTTTTTTTATTTGCTTTGAACGTTGACTGAGTGGAGAGAGGGAGAGGAATATATATATTTATATTTTAATTTTAATTTTAAATGCAAAAAGCATCCTTAAAATTTCGGACTCGAAACGGGACCCACCGCCTGTCGTCCATAGCGTTTCACCCCTATTCCGAACACAATGGGATATGTATCATTAGCGGATTCGACCATTTCGATCAGTTTCCGTTAAAATCAACATATAACTCTATATATTGAATTTGAACGCGCATTTCAATTTACCGGGGTCACATACTAACTAGAAAAATTCTCGAAAAATATTTTCTAGCTTCGTATTGACGATACGGTCCTAACAAAACTAGTTTCGTGAAATTCTGAGACCGTCTGAAAAATGGCCAATTTCCCGTCGATTAAAATCAACTTAAACCGGTCAAACGCGTTTTCCTTTGCCACGCTCATATATTGACTCAGAAAATTATGAAATTTGAAACCTAGCAATAATTTGACATCACGGATCCAACAAAAGGGGTTTCGTCGAAATCCGAGGTCGTTTGCAAAATGTCCATTTTTAAGGGCCTGAATTCCATAGCGACTATTCAGAATTTTCAACTGGACATATCTTTTGAATCCCGCTATCAAATTTCGATTTTTCAGATTTGTTAGAAAGGTATTCACTAACAGATTTAAATATTTTTGGTTTCACTAAAATCCGGATTGTTTTGCACCCGGTACAGTCCGACAAAGTTTGAATTCAATTTTTGAAACTACAACGCCATTTCAGGCCTTGTTTATAATTATAATTAATTATATTCGTTTTCAATTGTCGATTCAAACTCAGTTTTCATCGCCATTATTAAAAATATTTATTTTAAATATTTAAAATTCATTATTTTAGCCAATTTAAAAATTTAAATTGGTTCAGATTTTCTGGGTCGTTACATAAATCATGCTATGCTATGTTGTAAATCATATCATGCTATGTTGCAAATTATGATATGCTATGTTGTAAATCTTATATATGTTGTAGATATCATATTATCACATATGTTGAAATACTTATGTTATATGATAATGATGTCATGTTAAGTTGTGTTGAATCATACAAGTTGTAAAATCATGATGTTATTATTTATACGAATTGGATCATGTTTAAAGTTTATGTTTTTTTATAATAGATCTTGATTATGGGAATTTGCCTATTGAGTTAGGTGTACCCATATACATGAATCTACAAATTAATTGGATCTTGAATATGGGAATTTGCCTATTAAGTTAGGTGTACCCATATACATGAATCTATGATTAAATGAATTTTGATTTTTGGGAATTTGCCTATTGAGTTAGGTGTACCCATATAAAACCATATTGTTAATGATGTTGATTCACACATGTCCTATACAAGTTTATGAAATTTGATCAAAATCATATTATGTGAATTATGAATAACTTGACACCCTTAGATCCATGACATGTATAACCTAATGCAAGTTGTAATTTTGGATGTATGCAAGTTTCGCCCCTTGTTATGATTTATTTAGTCACATATATATGTTGTTGTTGTGAATATTTTCTTTTATGCTATGAGTTAGACTAATCGGGTCTAGCCTACATTTTGCGAATAAACGTTCAAACGTGGGGTAGGGGTAATATTAGGAAATTAATAAATTGGGGTGCAATTGATATGATTTTGCATGCCTTAAATGGATGTCCATAATTGAGTCAATTATGGACATTGCTAAATTTGGAATTAATTAATAATTCAAGTAGGGAATTATTAAAATTGGGGAAAGTGGATTATTAATAATAATCAATGCTTAGGACACGAGGTTGGACCCGTTTGTGATGTAAACCTGCCCGGACCCGCCCGGCAAATCCAGTAGTCACAAATGTCGGCCCAATGTGAGAGGTCCTAGGCCCAAACTAAAGCATAACAGTTGTAAAGACACGAGGTTAGACTCTTTTATGGTATAAGACTGCCCGGACCCGCCCGGCAAATCCAGCTGCCATAAATGCCAGTCTAATGTGAGAGGTCTTTATGAGGTTATGGCCTTAATGAATTAAGAAATACTTAGCCAGATAATCATGTAAGGTGGGACATGGGGGTTAAGTAGGTGCCTTGGGTGGCATGAGGAATCTAGTGGTTGCCTTTAGAGGCATTTGAAATACGATTAGACTTAACCAAATACACATGTAAATAAACATGACTAAGTGGGTTAAGTGGATGGAATAATGGGACAAGCTTAGATGGAATGCTTGAGGGAAATAATGGGGGCCCATTTCAACTAGTATCCCAAAACGTATCTTTGTGGGCTCGACCCAAGTCGAGGACGGGACATGCATACTGGGTTTGACTATAAGAGGCCAAAACAGGGAGCGGTGGCAACGCAAGTCCAACGGGTTTCATATGCGTGTGTGGACCCGGGCTGGTAGGTAAGACGTTGTTGCATCGTATAGGTATAAGCCGTGCATCTCCGTTATATCGGGTTGCCACTTTAGGGGAATGATACACCCCATTGTGGGGCCAGCACGGGTATCTACGAGTAGGGAGCCGATCGAAAAATGGAAAGTGGGGTACACCTAGTGGAGATAGGGGCAGGCGGCTCCTATGTAGTCAGCTAGGAGTACGTAAAGCCATTAAGTAAGTTTCTAAGTGAAGCTAAGTGGGATCAATCTTTAGGGTGACTGGTATGGTGCAGTATAGTGTTTATCCTTTAGTATTTAGGAGCGCCTATAACGTTTCCTTTAGCGATTGTCTATGTCCTTAATCTGCTCTTTCATAGACATTTCCTTGTTTTCCAGCTTATGCCTTAGTCCAGTTATTTTGATAATAGTATTGTAGAATTATCATACTCGCCAGACTTTATGTCTGACCCCCTCTTTTCCATCTTTTTTTTCCTTCAGGTCCTCAGGTTGGGCCAAGTTCTAGTGGAGTCTAGTTGGATCGCTTATCTCTTGGAAAGCTTGGACTGCAGAAGTAAAGTCCAGCTTGTTATCTTTCTTTTTAATGGCTATTTATTGTAATGGGATTATGTATTTTGTTTTTGTGAAGATGGATATTGTACTTGGTTATGATCTATGGTTTTATGATGTAATAGACATATTTAATTTCCGCTGCAATAAAATGAAGTTTTAGATTTTCAAGTGCTATTTATTATCTGTCTTGTTGTAATTTCTCTGTTCTATATTCACTTATGACCTCCATGGAAGTTAATGCATTCCCCTGGTGAGTGACATTAATGGACGTGGAGTGTTACAACAATCCAGCTAACCACGTTGAAAACCACCCTTCAAACCATATTCACCACTTCATTCCATTACAAAAGCAAATACCCCCAAAGCAACAACCCTTCTCCCATCACAAAGCAACAACCTTCAGTACCTCACCTTACCATCTTCATCATACTGTAATCACGCCACCCCCTCCCTTGTGTTTTCACAAAACATGTCCTCCACTCTTTGGCGAACACCACTACCCCAACTCCACGTCCATAATCACATCAACCACTGCCACGATCACCCAAACGCTCCAAACAATCACACCCAGACCCAATATTCACATGCCCATCGCTCCACCACTCATAGCCGCAGCGAACCCCAAACTAAATTCTACCTCGCCTGATTGTCTTCTTCGCAACACCACATCCCTGTACTTCATCCTTCCGCACAACCCTCACAACTGCCCCACCCACATAAAACCAATCACTCCCACCCCAATCCGCAGGATTCCCTTCAAGCCGATTCAAGTTTCTGACCTTTGCCAAACCTAGCGCAACTAGCAGAAACAGATCCGAACCCAATTCACAAAAAAAAACCTTTTGCAAGTTTCCCTTTTTCTTTTACTGTTTTGCTTCGATTTCTTGCTGTCTTCCCGATCTCTTCCCTGTTCAACACACTTTCACCAAACTCACCGATCACCGACTCCAACTTCACGTCGCTCAAGCCAAAACCGAAAATCTGATTCGAATCCCCATCCTTCTCAAACTAAAACTCAGCTTCAAAAAAAACTCCAGTGAAGCCCAAATCGCACAAACCCAGTCGAACCCATTTCAATCTACAAATAGATCCTCCTAATCGCTCAGCCGATTTGTTTTCTGAAATTAAAAAGGAGCGGCATCATTTTTTTATTTTTTTGGTTCGATTTGTTTGCAGAAAATGAAAAGGGGCGATTTTTATTGGGTTTGAGATCATTGGAATAGAGGTAGTGCCTGGTTTTATAACTGAGTCCATCGGTGAGTGGGTCAGTGCCAAAGTGCCACCTGAATCTTGGGCATTTCTTATAAAGTGTGTGGCTTATTCTGGTGTTGAGTGTTGAGTATGTGACTTGAATTTGATCATGTGTTGGCTTGTTTGCATGATCTTGATTTTATTTGTAAAGCTGAGTTTAGTTTTAATTAATTATTTTGTCTAGTCCTTTTCTTTTAGTTCCTAGTTAGTTCTCAGTTTGCAGTCTCTTATTTCATTTGTTTCAAGTGGTTTCTCAGAAAAAAAAAAGTCCAATCAATTTTGATTTTTTATTTTTTTTCTCTGTTTTCTTTTCGTTTGTTCCCCTTTCTTCTTTTTTCTCAAAAAAAAAAAAACAAAACAAAACAAAAAGAAAAAAAAGAAAAAAGAAAAAAACCACATCAAAAGCGAGAAGAGATAGTGTCAAGCAACAAATCAGGGAATTCAACAGTCAAGCAATCAAACAAAGGTTCGGAGGTTAGACAAGACGCAAACAGTGAAGTTAGAATCACTAGCATCACTCAAATTCTCTAGACGGACAGCCACACCCCACTGTAAAATTTTCTTATCTCTACAGGTTCTACAGCTGCTTGAAAAATATAGAAATTGCTTGTAAAAATCTTCTGCAGGGGCAGCGTCTTGCTTGTAAAATATTTTAATTTTCTGTTATTATTCTGTGACTGTTCTGTGATTGTTCTGTGGCTGATATTTCTGAATCTGTGTGAGAAACGAATTTCCACAACTAAATCATCTTTCCTGTCGTTTTTCAATTCTGAAACGAGATTAGATATTTCAAAATAATATAATTGAAAAGTGGTGTTCTGTGAAGTTAACTATCTCGTATAATTGGATCGCGGATATATAGTAGTTCAATTTATTGAACTATTAGCAAAAGAGTTTGCATACTACCCGTAAAACATTGGTCGTATCCCTTAGTTTTATACTATACGTGAATGGCCATAAGACCCTCTTCCCCCTTCCAATTGAGTCAGTAAATTAATAGAGCACAACTCGTTCTTTTATACTATTTTGATGTGAGAATACTTTATGTCTTACCCTGACTTCATTCAAATGTCTAATTCAAAAAAATCCTTGAGAGAAATGTGGGATAATAGTCGGAGTAGACGTCCTCTTGAAGAATATGAGTATGAATTGTAACTCATGAAACTAGATTTTCCAAAATTTCGTGAGCCCAATGTCAACAATTTTCAAAATTTTCCAACTGACCAACATTTTCAAAATCATAGATATAATCGAAACGACGATTTCAATTTAAATTTCAATAACTTCGATTATGGGCCACATCCACATCAAAATAGCTTTGAATCCCAATATAGCTCTGATCCACATCAATATGAGGTTGGAAACCAGTTCGAAAATAATTTTGAAAATGATTTTCAAATCGATCAAAATTTCCAAATTTACAACCCAAACCCACATCAATATGACCAAAATTGCAATTTTCCCTCTAATTTTCATAGTTTTGGTTACGAACCTAATTTTCAAAATCAAAATGATTTCCAACCTCAATTTCAATTTTCTGAAAATTCAAACTATTTTGAAAATCAAGAAATCCAAAGCGAGAACTCTCAAATTAATGACTCTGAAGAATGTAATTTTGATGAGAGGGCGGAAAGGCTAATAAAAAGATGAATGAACTTCTTTGTTTAATGGCGTCTTATAAAGAACAACAAGAGCAACAAAATCAAATTCAAACAAGCCTTGAATCAGAATATAATTCAACTCTTAGTGACAACGAAAATTTTCAAATAACGACTTTTGAAATTGAGAATAACCATCTAAATGAAGTTGTTCACAATTCAGCAAGAGATTTGGACTTCGATTCTTTTCAAGAAAAAGATTTAAACTCAGATTTTGATCTTCCTCTTTCAGGCTGTGAAAAACTTGAAATTCTAGAAATTGAACAGAATAAAATTGTTGAAATTTTCAATTCAAAAATGGAAATGGATTTTGACAAACATGAATTCTTTGAATTTTACGAGGATGAGTTGCCAAATGAGGAAGAAGTGGATTCACGTCACGAGTTCGAAAATTTTAACTTTGAGAAAATTTCAAACGAACTTGAAATTGTTAGTGTCGAAAAAACGTTGTCAATTGAGAAATGTGATCACATAGTCTTGAACAACACTCAGATTTCACTGAATTTATATACGATCACAAATTTTTGAAAAATTACACTGATAAATTTGTGGAACACATAAACTATTTTTGGAATGTTAGCTTTGTTGAAAAACTTCATGTTAGGACGACCCTGAACATTCATTTACTGGACTATAAATCGAGATATAAAGATGAGATGGTTTTCAAAAACTCTTGCTTGTTAGAAAACATGCCTAGACATAGTGGGAATGGGACTCATAGGGCAAGAATCAAGTGTGGAGGAAAAAGAAGGTGGTATTCTTTGCATCGCATGCATCGTAAACACATATATCATTGTACATATGATCAATTCTTACATATAGTTAGGTTGCATTTCATTCTGCGAATCATTTTGCATTTAATCCATCTATGGGTTTTATCTTTCAAATTTAGGAAACGTTCATAGTGTGGACACTGTTTAGTTCTGGGGGGGGGGGGGGAAGCATGCATTTCATTTATTTTTGTTTCTTTTTTTCATTTTTCAGCCATTTAAATAGGACCGTCATTCATTTTAGACTGCAGTAACGTGCCATTTTTTTTTAAACATGACTCATTTTAGTTTGATACAACAAAATAAGTTAAGGATTATTAATCAGTTGATAGTATTTTTTCTCTCAATTTAGATCAAATAAGAAATATAATGAAAAGTTTAATTTTGAGGGATAATAGTGTAACCGGTACATAGAGAGATTCTTAGGTGATGGCCATGAAATCTATTCTATATTGTAGACTTTGTTTAAATAAGTGGAGGACTTAAAATACTTATATTGGCTTTTCAAATCTTTAAAACTAAGTTGTGTTAAGTTGAATTCGCGTAACTCTCTTTTGTGCTTATATTTTCAATAATAATAACAGTAATCCAAGGGTATCCAACATTGCTTGTATATCAAGCGTTGATGTGCAAACCCGCCAAGCTCTATCCGACACGTTGTTGACAAAGTCAGCGTTGGAATATCTTGGTCTCATTTTACGAGATTGGGCACCTAAGGATAACCGACACGTTGTTGACAAAGTCAAAGTCGGCTTGCACAATCCGCCAAGCTCTTTACCCACTCTCCGTTAGTCCGCGAGGCAGTGCATGGGTGGTAAACCTTGGTCTTCTAAGTTAGGTGTATGTACTTAATCGTAAATTTTAAAATTTTTTAGAATAAAGAATAAGCGATGATGCCCAAACACTTCTTGACCTTATTGATTTTACTAGCCATACATGAGAAAATAATAATACCACTTTGCAAACTGTGCCAAGCAAACCAAGAATTTATTTCATGGCCGCACTATGTTATCGACCGAACTAACTTGCCAAACTGGAATTTAACATTTGAAAACTTGATTTATACTGAAAATTTGTGACAAGTTGAGGTATCTAAAATAAAACCAACTGACTAGAAATTGTTAATTTAATTTGTTGTACCACATCAGAAACAAGTCTTGTTTTCATTTTTGCTTTTATTTTGCATATGTCCATTGCATTCATGTAGTTTCATTAGAATCATAACATACTGCATTTGGATTTTGTGGGTAGTATCCGCTGAAAACCCTCATGAGACACCACTCGTCCTACTAGGGACACCTAGAGGTTTAACGGCTTGTTGCATACGCTCAATGCAATCGTGTTTCCTATGAAAGTGTGACCTATCTAGTCTAGTTTTTCATTTCTTGTTTTACTCGAGGACGAGTAAAAGATAAGTGTGGGGGTATTTGATTGTCATAGAAATGTGTTTATTTTATGCTCTATTTCTTATCTTTTGTATATAAATGAATATTGCTTGGGTATTGTTTTGTTACTTTTACAGATATTCCAACCCAGCCCGCATGCAACCAGAAAAATAGAGATGAAATTGATATATATTTACATTTTGAAGAATTGTAGATGAAGATCTCACATCTAGTTGTTGTTGGACAAGAAAAGGATTGATAAAAAGGCTCTGCACATCACAAATCAATGAAGAAGTGTCAAGGAAGCAAGAGGAAAAGAGAAAAGGCCCAAATTTGCTTTATTTATCTAAGGCCCATTTACCATTATATTAGGGTTAGGGTTTGGCTTTCTATCCTATAAATACCCTTGTAATGTCATTGTAGCCACCATCCTATATCTCATTCTATTCTCTTCTTCATTAATAAAACTCATTTTTCTTTTTATTTTATATTTTCTATTTCTTAGCAATTAGTGTTGTCTACACGATTAGATTCGGTAGAACACTATTTGTATTTTGCATTTCTTTTCATTAGTGATTGACCGTCTGATTAGATTCAGCGGTAATCCTAATTCTATTTCCTGTTGTTATTTATATTCTGCACTTTTATTTTCTGTATTCGTTCATAGGTTAAATTGGATTTGATCAGATTTGAATCTGATTCATAGTTTCATTGCTTTTCCATTGAAATTGTGATTTGATCGTCGGTTCAGTTAGATCTGTTTTGAATCAAATTACAGTTTTAATTTTGTTTTGTTTTATTTTCAAAATCAACCTCCAAAGTTCTGTCTAACTCGCCGAAGATATTAGATAAATAATTTGATTTAATTCACCTCCCTGTGTTCGACCTATATGTTACACACCTGTATGCTTGCAGAATTTTATTACAAATATCGCGCTTTTCTGATTCATAGACTAGCGTCGATCAATAGATATTAGAATTAATAGGAACCGTCATATTATTAAATAAACGTTGAACCATTTATAGCATCACTACCCTAAAGTTTAAACAAAAAACCTTAGCCATCACCACTGAAATGCACTTAGAGTCTGACCTCCTCCGTGGTAGTTTCAACCTTTATGTATAAGGGAGGTCGATCGCACTCTTAGCAAGTGCAATAATTTCCACTATTACACTTGTCTTAATTAATTACTAACTACTAATAATAAATTAATGATTGGTATTTTTTCCTTGCTTATCTACATATATATACGTTCAGGTTTGAACTCCAAATGTGGATGTATCTTCTATCAATTCAAATTTAAGTTTCAAACATTATTTATTTTAAATACGAAACTTGATTTTTTTGTAAGTTTTTCGTACGGAGTCCGTTTTTTTAGCATTCTTTATATGAAATAGATAAGAGTCTTGCCATAAACACAATGGTTAACTTTCATAGCCGAATTTTATAATCCTTAATTTTCTGTATTTTGACGGATTATAAATATTTTATACTTAAAGTTTTCTATGTTTAGTTAGGGTATAATTTACAGGGTATTACGTTTTTCATCCTTAAAAGAGATTTCATCCCAAAATCTTTTTCCATAAGCAAATAACATAACTTGCTCTAAGAAACATATTATAAAGGCAAGTTATTTTACACTTCCTTTTAATAGCCAAATTTCATTGTGATTGTGTGCTCTAGACATGCTAAGATGAGCTCAGTCCAAACATAAAAGTGTAATCCAAGATGCTTTACGTATGCAAAACACCATATTATGCATAAACTTTTCTATATGAGTGCATTGTGTTAGTGAATTAGTTTGGTAACCAATTCCTATCATCCAATCTAGCAACCATAATGTAATAAATAAATGGAGAAAATTATTACCCGTGAAATGCTCGGGATGAGAGTCTGTAACATTCCATACTGTTCTGAGTCCAAACTTGACAAAAATCGAAACTCAAACTCATAGTGGAACAAGATAGGATAACAATCATCGACTTAGACGACTACCTTACAAGTGAATCGCCACACCAATACCGAGCATGAGAGATAAAGAAGGGAGAACCAAACTTGCTATTTACGAAGACCTGTCTTCTTCAAGATAAACCTGAGAGTTGTTAATAACAAGTCCTAGTGAGTAGAAAATGTATAACACTGTATACAATACACAAATATATCCCATTTGGTTTCAACCAAAATCATATGTCTAACAAGTCTAGTGGTTCTAACCTAAACTTGTAACGATTTCGCACAATAATTAACTACCATATCTAAAGTAGTAATTCACAAAGATAATGTTATCAAAATTCCAAGATAAAACTTTTATGCATAAGTATGCACCCTTTAAACCACCATTCAAAAAACTACTGAAACTAAAAGGCAGACTCTCTAACTATTCAATATCCTAGTAATTATAGAAGTGGTTTATCTCTAAATAGCCGCTTATGGCCTCGCTTTCTATCTAACATAAAGGTGGATCCATTGATCACTGAATACCTCACTAGGCGGTTTACTACTTCTTAATATAAATTAGAGGATGCTAGCTACTTAATACTACCAATTTAAGGCTTCCATCATTCACGCATATTCCTAAACATCGCTTAAGGCGAGAGATAGTAAATAGTCACTTATTAGTCCTATAGGCTAGGCAAATGGTTAATCGTCATTTATAACCATTCCCTTGGCAGATCCCTATGTCACTATCTAGCTTACCTTATTGGTTAATCCCCTAATCACATAGTACTCCCCACAGGATAGGAAGTCCTGTGAATATTTAATACCTAATCCTAAGGCGAACTTTACCCCAGTCACTTACTACCTAAAGGAAGCAGACTATCCTAGAGATTACCTATGTCGTACCCAATTAGCTTGTAATATTTCTTATTTATAGGTATGTGAGCTATTCAATCACTTAATACATTTTTAAGGATGGAACCAATGACTTTACCCTTATGGGGAAGGGTTAATCAAATCACTTAATACCCAATAAGTGGATCCCACTACTTGATACCTCTAATCCCGAAGTATGCTACGCTATGAACAATTTTCTTTTTGGTTTCTTCTTTCGAAAGGAAGGTGGGCCCTACATCCACTTAATACCTCAACACTTGAAATAAATGTTTTAGGATAATTCATGTTACATAATTAATTATTGTCACGAGTTCCTATGGTTAATTATACCTAACATCGATTATTCAGACACTCGATTGTTGGAAAGTGTAGACTTTTGTCGGATAAGGTAATTGTTCTCGCATCAGTAAACTACTAAGTCCAATCTTTATTTCCGATTAAAGGTATTAATTCTAGAATTAAACTAGAATAAAATAAGGATAATTCTCTATATCTTCCTATCCAATGATATTTAATTATTTACTTCCTTATTGGACTTAGTGTAAAATACGGTCACATTGAATCCCCTTTTAATTTCAATTTGTTACTGTAATGGTTATATGTCATTAATAACCCTAATTGTCATATTTCCTAAGACATCACACAAAATGTTAAATGTCATTTATATCACTCCCATTTAATTACAAAAATTATAATTGTTTCACTCCAAAATATTACTATAGCTATTTAATTTCACTTGTTCTTATATATATAAGTTTTATTATTATTAGTTCCCTAACAGGAGTCACAATACCTATTCTTAATTACATTTAAATTGTAACCATTTGGCATTTGTTTCCTTTTCAATTCATTTCCCTAAAACATACATGGTTATAATACAAATTCTCTTACTTGTAACCTTTTATTTATAACCACTAATTCCACATTTGTTGCTATAACGGTAACAAATATCCATTTCCATTTATTGTGGGAAATATTACCATATATGTATTCCCATAAAATGGAAACTTTTCAATTCAAACACATAACATTCATTCAATTTAATAGTAATACAATGCCTAGAACATCCCGTATTTTTGATGGTCAATATTTATTATTATAAAATAATGATTTGGAATTATAAATGGATTTATAATATAGAATTCGTTTATATAACGAAGTTGGAATGTATAATTTATATATAATTATAAAACGAGCTCAAAATGTCGCGGTAGTTCGTAATATTACGATTTGAACTTCAATTGAATATACTGGATCTGATATAAGTTGGAATTCTATGTAACAAGAATCGCCCGAATCGATTTGATTATGTTTTCTAATGAAAGAGAGAAATGGAGATTTCAACTTACATATTATGAGTTATGTCCAATTCAATTTTTTGAATAGTTGCTATGGAATTCGTTAATAAACGACAACGTTTATTTATTAAATATAAAAGGATTTTTATATATAATTCGAATGTTTAACCCGAGATTTTAAATATTTAGTTTAAAATATATACTGGCTTATTATGAAGCTGTAAAATATTTCATTTAGAGATATATGGTGTCAATAATTTTTTATTATTATTTAAATCGGGTTATTTTGGATTTAATTACATTTTATCGTTATTATAAAGGTTTTTCAAATAATCTCCATTTTCATGAAATGAATTTTATTGGAATACGTATAGCTAGTTATTACTAGATTTCCAGTTTGGAGCCAATCGGAGTTGTTTTGTCAGCAAATGATGTTTAAATGCGAACCGATGAATATGTTGAAATTAAAATAACTTCGTTGTGCAAACAGGACCGGAACGTTAAGGCGTAGCGGTGGATCCATTTTAATTGCATTTGGATTTTGTGTGTGGCAGTACGGATTTAATGGTTAGAGGAAAACAACAGTTATCGGTAAAATTTAATACCGTACAAAATAAAATAAAGATACCAAGGTATGCTTAGATCTTAAGAAAGAAAATAAAATACACCATATGCCTACATTCGAAATTTTAGCCTAGCCCATTGCCTACCTACCTTCTGTTAACATCACTGCAAACCTACCAAAGTATGAAAAGAAACTTACATATCCAAACCTGATAAGAAAACACGCTGAAACATATATTCCTTCATCCCCAAGTTTCTCAGCAGCTAACCTACCTCCTCCTACGTTTTAAAATTACAGAGATGAACGAAATGAAAAATCAATGGAAGCTAGCCTACCCTAAAACAATCTACATGCTTTACCCTTAAGCAAATTAAAACTCCATCAAATGGCTACCTAAAGTAAGCGCATGCCTATATATTTGGGGATGTAGCTATCTATATTTCTTCTGCATGCCAAACAGCTTTCAGCATAGCTACGTAAAACACCGCTAATGTAACGTCCCGTATTATTAGTGGTCAGATATTTAATTCATTTTATTATATTACATATTGAATTGGAATTTTAAATGGATTTATAATATATAATTCGTTTATTAAAAACAAAGTTTGAATGTATAGTTTATGTTTGATTATAAACAAGCTCCTAATGTCGCGGTAGTTCGTAATACTGAGTTTTGAACTTCAATTAAATATACAGAATCCATTTTAAGTCGGTACTCTTTGAAACAAGAATCATCCGAATCTATTTGATTATAATTTTCTAATGAAAGTGAAAAATCAAGATTTCGTCTTATAAATTGTGAGTTATGTCCAAATCAAAATTTTAAAATAGTTTCTATGGATTCGTTTATAAACGTTAACGTTTATTTAATTTATTAAAAAGGAATTTTTATATATTTTGAATATCGTTTAAGTTGAAAATTTTGAACGATGAGTTATATTTCAATATTGGTTGAATTTGGAGTGATATATTATTTCATTTAGATATATTCGACAATAATAATTTATTACTATTGAATTAAATGTTTTCGAAATTTATTTAATATTTAATAGATATTATATAAGCCTGTTTTCGGAATTTATTTAATATTTAATAGATATTATATAAGCCTGTATAGTAGCTATTTTCCAAACGAGTTCCATTTCCAACGAAATGATTTTTTTTGGAAGACACATGATTAGTTATTGTTAGATTTCTAATTTGGAGCCAACTGGAGTTGTTTTGTCGGTACGTTCGATTTAAATGTGAACCGATGAATATGTGGGAATAAATTAACGTTGTTTTGCAAACAGAGTCCGTTTTCAATAAAATTAATTTCATTAGGATCTAAATGTCTAGACATAGCAATGTATTTATTTTCCTTGAATTTGGAGCCAATGTGCGGCGGTACATATATTTAACAGTGAACGTTAAATAATGGTAACCCTATGAACTAACCATAAACCAAATTCCTAAGCAACTAGCCTACCCTACATTCTGCTTACATCAAGTAAAGACTACCCTATGTCAACCTAAAACACTTCAACTTATGCTCTGTATATATAAAGAGAACAAAAAACATCTAAAATGAAAACATGCACCTTACAAATTAATATATGCTCTTGCCTAATCTACACTTCAGATACAAGCTACTGTGTACAGATATATATATTACTTCATACTTAAGGAAATTGTACATCTTGAACATCCTACAAGCAGACCAATATTGGGCAACATATCTATTGTACATCCATAGCTAATGAAGTAAAAATCAAAATTCCTAGCCAACCTATACTGTAACCGAAACGAACAAGACACTGCAAGTCTACCCATCTAAGCATATAAAAGCTTCGACCTTAGTACGATTATTGAAGTCCTATAACCATCTAACCACATGGCTAATCAATGTAGGACATAACATTAGGCTTATCCGCTCTTTTTCGTGTATATATAAATAACGCACCTCCTTCCATTCTTTGGTTACCAGGAAACAAATACTGATCTGAGCCGCCATTAAATATTTGACTTTAAGCTATAGAAGGAATTCAATTCACTAAAACAAAAAACAAAAGACAACGAAAACTATATCATGCGGAAAGTAGAATATGGCAAGGCGGTTTGTCAGAGGGAGTTTTGGTGGATGGAGAGGGGAGGTATGGTGGTGAAGAAGTTAAAGTTTGTATGGGTTTGTGTGGAAGGAAGTGCATGCTATTGATGATGAATTGATGGGGAGATAAATGTGTGCTGAAGGATAGAGTAGCAGGAGGTCTGGGGTAATGTGTAATGACCCGGATATTCCGTCGGTTAGATTTAAATATTTAATACGGTTTTAAATATTAATTTGATAAATTAAATGAATATTTATATTAAGTTATCAGTTTAATAATCAATTTTGATTTAATATCGAATATATATAATCATCGTAATGCGAAAATATAATTCAGTTCGAGATTTAAAACTGAATTAAATACATTTCAGACTTCTGTTTGAATTCGAATAATAATATCAATTTATTTTCGCAGAATTTATTGTTTTAAAATTTGATTTATATCAATTTAAATAAATATCTTCCACAGACGATCGAATTGGACTTCGTGACCTATCCCAATGTGTCCGGAATAGTGGGTAAACCCTAGAAACGCCAGTTGTTGGGTTCAGAAAGAAGTTCGTTATCACAGAGTAATTTAAATAAGAGTGTACCAGTTTTAAATTTAAAATAAAAGATAAATTCTTTATGTGTGTGGACCAGAACAAAACACACCGTGCTCTCATTATATCCACCGAATAAACAAACCCGTGGCACCCTTATTATCACCAGACATAAACAAATCGTGCATCCTTTAAATCCACAAACTCAAAACAAGACGTGTATTCTTTGTTACCTCAAAACAGAAACATAACTTCAATTTAAAAGGGGGTCGCTGCCTCTTTAAAGGGTCAGAATCGAACTAAACAAATCACCTCATTCCCCTTTTAATCGAACGCCAGAGTTCCTGGTGCAAATCCATTTTTAGTTCGAAGTGTTAAGTCGCAATAGAAACTGGGGGAGGGAAAATCCAAGCCGCGATCAACAGTCGTGGGATTAATACTCGAGTATTACTCGATTTAGGCAAAGGAGGGATCTTGGCATCAAGGAATGGGCGATTTTGATTTGAGCAGTGTCAATCTAGGTCTAAGGCGAGCGGAGTTGAAGGGGTAATAGGAGATGAAGCTACTGGGTTTGAATACCTGGCATGAAGTAGCGTTGTTTGGCAAGGATTGGCATGATTCGATGCAAAGGGGTGTTGCGGATTTCCTGAAATTGCGAGTTACTGTAGCAGGTCTACAGGGAAGGGTGAACATCGAGCATAGGATGGTGGTTCAGGCTTGGTACTGGCGGCAGGTAGCAGGCAGTAAGGCCGTGAGTATAAGGTGATATCAAGTGAAGGGAAAAGAGGATGACTGCGAGGTGTTCGAAGAAATGCCAAAGTGAAGAATTTGTCGTTTGAGCTGGTGCTGTTCATTGGGACTGTTCTAGGATTTGTTTCGTCGATCGGTCGAGTGGATTATGATAGCATTTACGGTATACATTTTAATTAAATTTTGAAATACCTAGAATAATCTATTTATTTATATTATAGTTAATTTAAATAAAAGATGTATTAATCGTTAAATAATATGAATTTATCATAGGTACGGGGTAAAGTTGGTTGAGATGATTCGATAAGTTCGTAAGCACATCGATATGAAATTAAACGGGATTTATTGGATATTCAGCAATGGAAAATCTGGTGAGTAAACCTCACTCACTATTTAAGTAGAATTATTTCTAGTCGTTAAAAATAATTGTTATGCTTGTTTGAATGCTTTCTGATTGTTTTAAAATATATATAGTTATTTAGGATTGGTTGACTATTATATATATATATATATATATATATATATTGGGTTGATGATTGGTTGGATTCCCGCAGTCTCATTAGCGGATGCCCACGGTACCATTAGCGGATGATTACCCTATACGCCCCACGCTATGATTAGTGGATGACCTTCTATACCGCGATATCCTGCCTCGAAGCAGGATGGGTATTACTATGTTGACTAACGTCTGTGGATGCAGGAAAAACAGGTTGGAGGAATCCAACTGGATTCCTCAAAAAAAAATATTATCTGTTTGCTTGTTTGATATCATATATATTCATATATGATGTGTTAAAAAATCAAATGATTGAAAATTGGTTGATTTGATTATTTAAAATATCAATGGGGCTTGAATATTGATTTATAAAAATATCGAAAAGGGTATTTGAGATTTTAAAAGGGGATTCTAATCTTTATAAGTAGAATTTGAATTTTAAATAAAACTATAGAAAATATTAACTTGTTTTGAAGATATATAAAACAAGTAATTGAATTTATAAACTCTGTTTATAAAGGAAAATGTGGGATTTGAATTGAATTTATAAACTCTGTTTATAAAGGATAATATGGGATTTGAATCGAATTTATAAACTCTATTTATAAAGGAAAATATGGGATTTGAATCGAATTTATAAACTCTGTTTATAAAGGAAAATATGAGATTTGAATCGAATTTATAAACTCTGTTTATAAAGGAAAAGATGGGTTTTGAATTGAATTTATAAACTTTGTTTATAAATGAAAATGTGGGAATTGAATTGAATTTATAAACTCTGTTTATAAATGAAAAGGTGGGTTTTGAATCGAATTTATAAACTTTGTTATAAATATATAAATGTGGGATTTTAAGTGAAGTTATAAACGTTGTTTAAATAAGGCATAGAATTCAAATGGAGTTTAACTATAGAATTTGAATATAGAATTCAAATGGGGTTTATAATATAGAATTTGAATAAAGAGAATTCAAATGGGATTTATATTATAAGATTTGAATAATAGAAGATAATAGATTTGGATAAATAGAAGTGGAATAGACTAAGAAGTTAATTAACAGATTAAATTAACAAATTGAGTTAAAACGATTGGTATAGTTAAAATAGATTGGACATGTATAAATATACAGGAGACAGGTTTGGAATAAAGTGTTAGAAGGTATATATATAGATTGCTCGACAAAAAGGTACGTATTTAATTCATATATGAGATTTTATGCGCCGTATCGGCTAGCCGCTTGGCTTTTCTTTTTCTTTTTGATTGGAAAAGGCCTGTGTCGCAGTTTGGGGATTTTCCCGATGCTCCCGGTACAAAGGAGGTTATGGCGAATTTTTCCGGGAATTTAAGGGGATAGAATATTTTTAAGATAATTTGATAGTTAAAAATTAACATATCAAAATATATAGAAGTCGATAAGAAAACAAACTCAAAAATAGAATAGTATAATAAAAAAGAAAATATAAGAATAAAATCTAGTAAGAATAGAAAAGGGAAGTGTATACGTGTTTAAAAGTAAATCAGTAAATGTATGGTATTGATTGTTCGAGTAAGTAGTCTTATCTGTTTTGACGTTATAAATGTTATTCAGTCATGGTCTGAGAGGTAGTTATACCCCAACTTGATTGATTTTATTATTAACAAATAAACAGTAAGATTTCAGGCTCGAAGATTAATGTTGAATGAGAGTTAGTTGAATATAGTATTTGGGTTGTCGTACCGATGTTTTACACAACATCCGTTTTAACCCAAATAAATGTAAGCTTGGAAATAGAATAATAAATATTTCTAAAATTAGAAAATAAAGGAGGCGATATATGAAAATATTTGTTTAACAAATATTGATAAAGAAATAGAGAAGAGATTTAATTAATGGAATATTAATTAAGGGCTCAGTGATGGTTTGATATGTTGAATGAACACTTGTTTTCTTCGATAGTTAAATCATCGACTATCGAAACACTTGTTTTTATTCGATAGTTAAATCATCGACTATCGAAACACTTGTTTTTATTCGATAGTTAAATCACAGACTATCGAAGTTTTGACCATCGTTGTCAATATGGAGAGACCGGTTGGATTATTATCCAAAGAACCACTCTGTATTGGCAGTAGCGTGCGAATCAGATTATGTAAAGATAATCGAAGACGGAGTAGAGTGCAAGGACTTTTTCTATTAATAGAAATTGTGCCTTCGGTTCATCCTATTCCTGGGTGACTTGTATAGATGGATGTCTGACAGAGTATTTCCAGAAAGGTCACGTACATTGATTTCTTCAACCGTACCAAGAGTGGAAGCGGAGAAGGAAACTTCTTTTAGCTGACACGTAATGTACTGTTGTAGACGTCAATTAGTGATTTTCGATGGATCTGACGATGTGACATTCAAAGTGGATCTGATGTGATGATGATAAAGCGTAGCTTCAAGCCTCATCATCTGGTAAATGACAGAAATCGGGCAGGCAACATGTCTATGTAGGTCGCACCTATTAGGGTGTATAATCACCTGATCTAGAGTTTCATTTACTTCTAAAAATCTATTGTCGATGTTGTCCCATTCGGGAAACGGTTGTTGATCCCAACCGTTGGTGATATACATTCGATACACTCAAGCGAAATGAGTGGTCGGTCATGTGTGGCTGAGTTGCAAGATGTTCTTGTTGAACTCGGTGTATTCTCCTCTAGAGATATACCAGGGGAAGCTGGTTCCATACCTTGTCATAGTTGGAAATCAAATACCCAATACGTGCTTGCGGTTTATGATTTGTATATATATATGTGGAACGTGAGATGCAAACGTTCCACTAGATTGTATTTACTTGATTTAGACACTATTATAATATCAAAGGAGTTTTGATATAAAGTTATCATTCCTTTCAATGGGATTTTGAAAGTTAAATCAAGTGTTTGGATTCTCATAAGGGAAAAACCCAATCTGTGTTATACGGTGTGGTCTTATGAGATATCATTTAGTTTCTGAAACCGTTTTAAACTGTTTACTCATATCAGTCCCATGACTGACCCGGAGTTTATTTGTTTTGTTCTACCTAAACTCTTGGGTGCCTAAATTTGTACGGGCAGTCAAGTAGTTCAGGATTTTTTAGATATATCTAAAGGAGCTTGGAGCAGGAGGCTTCAGCGTTATCTAGTTATAGTGTTGTTCCGTTGTGTGGTAAGTGTTGTACTCTGATAAGTGTATGTTATACAGTTGAGATTTTGTATTTCAAAAGTTATAATATATTATATTTTGTTCCGCTGCGATGTGAGATTCTGTGTTGTTATTTCTGTTCTTCTTCTACCTCTTTCTTCTAAAAAAAATGTTTCGTATTTTCGTGATATTTGGGTTGGACGTATGATGTATATAGTCAACTCTGATGTTACGGAAATCTGGGTCATTACATAATGTGAGTGCTGCGGTATGGAGTCAAGGTGGCGTTGGCAAGATGGCTAGAGTGGTGGCACAGTGGACGATGAAGACGGTGTAAAACGTGGAGATAAAGAAAAAAAAAATGTATACAAAAGAAGTTGCGTGGGGAAGAAACTAATGAAGGAGCTGCTATGTCTGTATATTTCGATATAGGGAAGATGGATATAAGGGGAAGGTGATATAACTTTGTGGGCTGTATTTTTTTTATTTTCGAGTGGGTTGTTAGGCTTCGTGGGCCTTATTTAAAAAAATATGGGAAGAATAGATGGTTTTGGAAAGTTTGGCATAAGGATTCCTGTGCGTGGGGAATGCATACATGGTTCGTCATGGGAGTTGGCCACTTGCCGTGATATTTTGGGTGAGCTGAAGAAACTTGTGGGCCTTGGGCTTTAATTTTATATATATAAAAAAATGAAAAAGGTTTGAAATGCACAGGCAGTTGGGAAAGTTAAAATGGCGGGATGGTCTTCAGCAAGGTGGCATTGAAGCATATGTCAGGTGGAAAGGAATTTTGGCTACACGAAGCATGCGTACACCTGGACGTGAGAAATTTTCGGTGCCCGTTTCTGTTTGTTGTGGGAGGGAAGACTATAATGGATTGAGATGCAGAATATTTGGGGAATGCTAAAATTAAAAGGGGGGGTAAGGCCCATTATTTTATGTTAAGATTAATTTGCAAATAAATAATAGACTTACTTATTAATATAATATCTTGACCGTACGTTAACAGAACTGGATGCAGATGGTTACATTGGAAACTATGTGATCATAGGCTACATTTTGGAGCTGGATTGTATGGTTTTGAAAACAGCTGGTATTTTCAGTTAATTTAAACACTAGTTTAATTTAACTGAACAAACCGTTTTAACGTAGAATGAAATCAAGGTGAGTTAAACTCACTACGTCCTCCCACTTATATTTTATACGTCGGATTAGATGCTTGAATGTTTTGGTTGTTGATTGTTGGATGATTTGATGATTGTTTGAATATAAGCTGAATGTTTTTATATAACTGACTTAAAATAAAGGTTTTTTTAATTTAATTGTAAACCAATCGTTATTTTTAATGATTATTTCCAAACGACGTAACTTGCCTTGTTGGTTACGTTTATAATAATATAAACATATTAAATTTAATTAGATGCTTGAATTGTTATTATTAGTTGACCATTATCAGTTGAATTAATTATTCATGATTATTATAAATTATCATACTGAATGGATTGTTTTATATGAGATAACCTATTTGAATGCAGGGAGAAACAGGCTGGAGGGATCCAACTAGATTCCTCAAATTTATTGTTTATTTTCATATTATCATTATATGAACTGTTTAACGAATATGATTGGATTATTGACTTGATTATTCTTGAATCTAAATTCAACATTGTTTGTTAACCAATGGGTAATATTGGCTGGGGAATTAAAAGCAAATGACCAAATATACACTGTTATATAAGAATTTATTTACCGTCAGGTAAACCGATAAAAATGAAGTTATAAATTTTATTTGTAACCGAGGATGGATTTTAAAATATATTATTTTGAAAGGAATTTATAAAAGGGAAATAAATGTTTATTATTTATTATTTAAATTTTAAGGTAAATTATTAAATTGTTTTATTATGAAAATTCTTATGTTATTGTTTTTAGAAACAAATGGGTTTCTTATTTAAATTTATTATATTTTTAATTAATTTAAATGGAAAGACGAATTGGAATTGATTAACAAGTTAAGCATGTTTACAGTTGACCAAGCCAACTTACATAACTGAAATTGAGTATAAAATTAGTTTATTAATGGAAATAGTTACTAGTGAAGTATACCATTTTTTTTAAATGTTGATATTTGGTTATTATTCATTTAATAATAATCAAAATGGTAAATCTTGGGATTTAAAATGTATTGATAGAGGTTTATGAAAATATGAAGCCTATTTATAATTAAATGATATTTTAAGCGAATTATATTAATAGTAATACAAGTTAAATTTTAATTGTAGTTTAAATTGAATTCTTATTTGAATTCTGTTTAATCGGATTTTATAAATCCAAGTTGAACGGAGTTGATATAAAACCCAAATTTTATTGAAGATATCATGGGAATGAGTTATTAGAAATGGTTTGTGAATGAAGTAAAGTCCAAGATATGAAATTGAAGAATTAGAACCTAACTGGAGATCAGTTGAATTAAATGATTTTCTGATTATTGATCTGATGTTGGTTTTGGCCTTCGAAGTTGATATTTAGAGAATTATTTTCTTACCAATTTACAGTTAGAAACCGTTGAAGGTGGTAATGGGAAATCAAACCCAAGTTTGAATTAAAGTGGTGAGGCGAGTTAAGTTATCAAGATGCAATCTAAATTCGCCATTTTAAATGAGAGATAAAGTTTTACCAAGATATAACCAAATGGATTTGAAATAAACTTATCATAAGTTTATAAGGTTTCCTATTTATAATAGTATAAAGATTTATATAAAAAATGTTTTTAAAGGTTGTTAAAGTTAATATAGAAGGATTTAAATAATAGTTTACTCGATGGTTAAATTAAGCAAACGTGTTAAGACTGACATAAGACTTCCAAGAGATAATATGGTATTAAAACTATGTTTTTAATTAGATAGTAAATAGAATACGAGGGATAATTATTGGAATCGGGTTTTGTTGATAAACATTTACCTATTCTAAAGATAAGAATGTTGTTAATTCAAGGTTTGAGAGGTAAATAAAATACCCCAACTTGAACGACTTCAGAATTATCCAAGAATGATATTATTTTAGAAACGAGAGTGGTTAAGAGAAATGAAATTAGAATTTTGATGAATAGTATTATAAAATAAAGTTTGAAATGTTTTAAGTTGAATAAGACGATTCTGAGAATAATCGTATCTTTGAAATAAGATATAAAAAGATGTATTCCAAATATTGGAAGATTTAAAGGTTTTGAGTAACGAATGGGAAAATTAAAAAGGCTAAGTGATGCTGAATACTGAACCAGTAAAGTTAATTTATTTTTATGGATGAATGTTTTTTTATTTGATAGTTAAATAACCGATTATCAAATCTGGCCAATTATCGATTGTTGGTACTGAAAGACCGGGATCGAATTTATATTCAAAAACCAATCCGACCAACAAATATGTACACATGGAAGATATCAGATGAAAATCGATGGAGCATTTGAAGGCCGCAGATCTTCATAAAATAAAAGTATTGCTTATAATCTTTGGTTAGCTCCCCGAGATAAACTGTGATTCTATCGTGGTTGGAATCAAGGATTGCAAGGTCTATTCACTATTGATCTATAGGGTGATTCCTAGGACGTAATAGGAGGGTGCCTTCGGTTCATCCTGTTCCATGACTTGTATGGACAATGTAGGATTCAAAAGTGAATGGCAGCCAGATGTTCTAAAAAGAAGATTTATACCTCAAGCCTCATCAACTGGGAAATGGTATAAAATCGAGCAGGTCGCATGGCTATGTGGGTCTCTCCCATTAGGGTGTATTGTCACCATCTAGAGAATATTCATATTTGTACTTCTTTTCGCTTCTGTATCTCCGGGGAACGATTATGTTGCTAGCAATCGTAAGGTGACAATATATTCGGAACATTCAAGCGAAATGAATGGCCGGTCATGTTTAGCCAGAGTTGCAAGATGTTCTTGTTAAACCCTATTGTATTTTCTCTAGATGTACACTGTAGGAAGATGGCCTCATAGCTTATCGATTGGAAATCCATTCTCCAATAAGAGCCCGTGGTTTTGATTGTATACTATATATGTGGAGCGTGAGATGCAAGCGTTCGGCTAGATTGTTATTTATTTGTATTAGACATTATTATAATATCAAAATAAATATGATTTCAAAATATTTTCGGTTATCGTAAGGTAAAAACCATTTGTTTTTATGTGTGATCGGTCTTACGATTATCCTCTTCTTTCAAAAAGAAATGTCTTAACTTTAAAATCAAGTTGGATGATACCTATAAACTTAGCGAGTTTTTCTCACTTTGGTTCACTAGACTGATCCAGAGTTTGCAATGCTCGGGTTATATCGGGTTTTACAGGTTTAGGTTTGGACGATACGAATTTCAAGAAGACGTGTTGGTGGAGTTCAAACATATGGTGTATATTTGGTGTGTATTCCACTTTGTATTGTATATGAGGACAGATTGTTGTAACCGTCTAGATGCATTGATGTACTCTGATGATTGTAAGAATTTATTTCAAAGCTCTCACTTTTTTTTTGAATATTGGTTTAATTTTATTACGGCCCAAACGTGGCCTAAGAATATTTCAGCTCATTATCGCAACTACTTACATACTGTACAATTACAAATCGACAACACAGCTACTTCAAAAAAGGCATTTTCCAGTTAAACTCGACTAGCCCTAATTACTTTCATGGCGGATGGAGACGTAATCTACCTTGGGTTTGATCGATCCTCGCCTCTTGATGTTCGTCTACAGTATCAGCTCTATTGCTATCCACGCCTGGGGTAAATTGTAACACCCCGTAATTCTGTTAATATTAATATTCAAAAACTAAAGAATAACTAATCTCAGACGTGAGAATTGTGGGAAACGGGTTGCACCATTGTGTTCGTCTCGGAATTCTGGTTGAAATAGAGTCCGAGTTTGCGTGAATTGGACTTCGTATGAAGAAGTTATGGCCATCGGAAGCTTCAGAAAATTCAAAACAGATTTCAGAAAATTTAAATTTCAAATTCGGAGTCAAAACAGGCTAGGCGGGAAAATTCCCGCCCAGCACCCCAGGTCGACTAGGGAGTCGACTGGGCAGTCGACCCCCCCCCCCCCCCAAGTCGACCGAGGAGTCGACCTGGTCAGTCGGCTAGGGTTTTGACTGAGCCCAATCTTGAGCTACTGATGCGTCTGTAGGGCTGAGTTGGCAAATTTAATGGTTCAGTTTAGTTCTGAGTTGATCTGACAGTCTAAATAAACCCTAAACTCTATAAATACCTAGGTAGTCTCTCACTCTAATTCACATGAAAAATATAATAGCTACCGTCATACCGCCGCCATGGAACTCAGTGTAGCCGCCGCCAACTAAGAAGGAAGAAAAGCTAATCAATACCCTAATTCTACTCAACTCTAAAGCAAATCAAGACTCTCTTTCTCTTCTAATTGTGAGTATGATGATCTTAACAAGATTATTGTTAAACTAATTAGATTAAGTCATGAATGGATTATAAGTGAATGATGTGGATTGTCATATATGTTGTTGTAAACCTTATGCTATCATGTATGTTGTAAATCCTATGTTATGTGATGATGATATCCTATATGTTGTAAATCATGTTATGATGATATTGTATAGGTTGTAGTTTTCTATGCTAAATTGTGATGAATCATACATGTTATAAAATCACGATGTTATTATCTATGCTAATTAGTTCATGTTAATCAAATCATAATGTTTGGGCTATGTTGATCTATATGACAATTCACATATGCAAGTTTAGATTGATTAGTAAAGATTGTGAACATATGCCATGACATCTATTTAGATCTAGAATTATGACATCTAGAATTATGCTATGACATATGTGAATTCTATGTATTAGATGCTGGTTCACACCATCATTATGTTGCATAAAACCCCATATGCAAGTTCATACATGAATTTGGGTTATATCATGTAAATTGTGACATTTAACAAGTTGACACCTTTAGATCCTTAACATGTGTAGTTTATGCAAGTTTCACCCCTATATGAATAGATTTATTTTATTTGCCTATATGTGGTGATAATTTATCTTTGTGCTATGAGTTAGACTATTCGAGTCTAACGTATACTTTGCGTTGAATAAGCGAACGTATAACGTGGGGTAGGGGTATTATTAAGGATTTAATAATAAGAAGTTGGGGTGCAATTGATATGATTTTGCATGCAATGAATGGATGGCCATAATTGAGTCAATTATGGACATCATTAAAAGTGGACTTAATTAATAATTTGAATAGGGAATTTTTAAAACCGGGGTAAAAGATTATAAGTGATAATCAATGCTTAGGACACAAGGTTGGACTCGTTTGTGACATAAAACTGCCTGGACCTGCCCGGCAAATCCAGTGGTCACAAATGTCAGCCCAATGTGAGAGGTCCTAGGCCCAAACTAAAGCATAACAGTTGTAAAGACACGAGGTTAGACTCTTTTATGGTGTAAGACTGCCCGGACCCGCCCGACAAATCCAACTGCCAAAAATGCCAGTCTAATGTGAGAGGTCTTTATGAGGTTATGGCCTGAATGAATTAAGAAATACGTTACCAGATAAACATATAAGGTGGGGCATGGGGGTTAAGTAGGTGCCTTGGGTGGCATGAGGAATCTAGTGGGTGCCCTTAGTGGCATGTGAAATACGATTAGTAAGACTTAACCAAACACACATGTAAATGAACATGACTAAGAGGGTTATATGGGATATACTAGTGGTGACAAGCTTAGGTAGGTAGCTTGTGGGGGCCCATTTCAACCAGTATCCCAAACGTATCTTTGTGGGCTTGACTCAAGTCGAGGACGGGGCACGCATGCTGGGTTTGACTATAAGAGGCCAAAACGGGGAGCGGTGGCAACGCAAGTCCAACGGGTTTCAAATGTGTGTGTGGACCCGAGCTCGTAGGTAAGATGTTGTTGCATCGTGTAGGTATAAGCCGTGCATTCTCAAGTTGTATCGGGTTGCCACTTTAGGGGAGTGATACACCCCACTGTGTGGCCAGCACGGGTATCTACGAGTAGGGAGCCGATCGAAAGTGGGTAGTGGGGTGCACCTAGTGGAGATAGGGGCAGACGGCACCTATGTAGTCAGCTGGGGGTATGCAAGGCTATTTATATAGTTTCTGTGTGAAGCAAGTGGGATCAACCTTTAGGGTGACTGGTGCGGTGCAGTGTAGTAATTATTCGTTAGTAATTAGGTATGCCTTTAACGTTATCTTTAACGATATCTTTGTCTGCTTTTCCATACCCAATAGTTCATAGACATTTACTTGTCTTCCAGCTTATGCCTTAGTCTAATTATTTTGATAATAGTATTGATAGAATTATCATACACGCTAGACTTTATGTCTGACCCCCTCCATTTCTATCCTTTTTCCCCCTCCAGGTCCTCAGGTTGGGCGCAGCTCTAGTGGAGTTTGATTGGATTGCTTCATATCTCTTTTGGAAAGCTTGGACCGTTGAAGTAAAGTCCAGCTTGTTATCTTCTTTAATGGCTATTTGTGTAATGGGATTATGTATTTTGTTTAATGAAGATGGATATTGTACTTGACTCTGATTTATGGTTTTATGATGTAACAAACATGTTTAATTTTTGCTGCAATAAAATGAAGTTTTAGATTTCCAAGTACTACTTATTATCTGTCTTGTTGTAATTTTTCTGTTCTATATTCACTTAAAACCTCCATGGAAGTTAATGCATTCCCTTTGTGAGTGACATTAATGGACGTGGGGTGTTACACGTGGTATCAGAGCTTAAGGTTACCAGAACAGATAATTTTTTTAGAAAAACTATTTTTCTAAAGTATTTTTGGAAGAAGTGTTTTCAAAAACATGTCTTGATGAGTAATTTAAAAAGGAAAGTTTTTATGAAAAACATAATCCCCAATAGCCATATCTTTATCTTTCGAATTCTCCATTTTGAATCTTTCCTTTTTCGTTTCAGCATGGCTGAAGATCTTAACCTTCCGGATGGTGTAACGATACCAGGATGGTATAGGAGGTTATTTGTAACACCCCACGTCCATTAATGTCACTCACAAAGGGAATGCATTAACTTCCATGGAGGTTTTAAGTGAATATAGAACAGTAAAATTACAACAAGACAGATATAAAATAGTACTTGGAAATTCAAAAACTTTATTTCATTGTAGCAGAAGTCAAAACATGTTTGATTACATCATAACACCACATTCAATGTCAAGTACAATATCTATCTTGATAAAACAAGTACATAATCCCATTACATGAATAGCCATTAAAAAGAAAGATAACAAGCTGGACTTTACTTCAGCAGTCCAAGCTTTCTAGAAGATAAGCGATCCAACTAGACTCCACTAGAACTTGGCCCAACCTGCGGACCTGAAGGGAGAAAAAGGATGGGAAAAGAGGGGGTCAGACATAAAGTCTGGTGAATATGATAATTCTACAATACTATTACCAAAATAACTGGACTAAGGCATAAGCTGGAAAACAAGAAAATGTCTATGAAGAGAAGATTAAGGACATAGACAATCGCTAAAGGCAACGTTATAGGCGCTCCTAAATACTAAAGGATAAACACTATACTGCACCACACCAGTCAACCTAAAGATTCATCCCACTTAGCTTCACTTAGAAACTTTCCCAATGGCTTTACGTACCCCTAGCTGACTACATAGGTGCTGCCTGCCCCTATCTCCACTAGGTGTACCCTACTTCCCATTATTCGATCGGCTCCCTAACTCGTAGATACCCATGCTGGCCCCACAGTGGGGTGTATCACTCCCCTAAAGTGGCAACCTGATACAACAGACATGCACGGCTTATACCTACACGATGCAACAACGTCTTACCTACCAGCCCGGGTCCACACACGCATATGAAACCCGTTGGACTTGCGTTGCCACCGCTCCCTGTTTTGGCCTCTTATAGTCAAACCCAGTATGCGTGTCCCGTCCTCGACTTGGGTCGAGCCCACAAAGATACGTTTTGGGATACTGGTTGAAATGGCCCCCCACTATTTACCACAAGCATTCCACCTAAGCTTGTCCCCATTAGTCCATCCCACTTAACCCACTTAGTCATGTTCATTTACATGTGTGTTTGGTTAAGTATAATCGTATTTCAAATGCCTCTAAAGGCAACCACCAGATTCCTCATGCCACCCAAGGCACCTACTTAACCCCCACGTTCCACCTTACATGATTATCTGGTTAAGTATTTCTTAGTTCATTAAGGCCATAACCTCAAAAGACCTCTCACATTAGACTGGCATTTATGGCAGCTGGATTTGTCGGGCGGGTCCGGGCAGTCTTACACCATAAAAGAGTCTAACCTCGTGTCTTTACAACTGTTATGCTTTAGTTTGGGCCTAGGACCTCTCACATTGGGCCGACATTTGTGACTACTGGATTTGCCGGGCGGGTCCGGGCAGGTTTACATCACAAACGGGTCCAACCTCGTGTCCTAAGCATTGATTATTAATAATAATCCACTTTCCCCCAATTTTAATAATTCCCTACTTGAATTATTAATTACTTCCAATTTTTAACAATGTCCATAATTGACTCAATTATGGACATTCATTCATGGTATGCAACATCTTACAAAATTGCACCCAATTTATTAATTCCTAATATTACCCCTACCCCACGTTTGAACGTTTATTCGCAAAATATATGTTAGACTCGAATAGCCTAACTCATAGCATAAAAGAGATTATCATAATAACAACATGTATATGTGACCAAATGAATCATAATAAGGGGTGAAACTTGCATATGTCCAACTTTTATAGATTATACATGTCATGGACCTAAAGGTGTCAACTTGTTCAAAATTCACCTAATATAATCTCAATCAATTTTCATAAACTTACATATGAACATGTGTGAATCAACATCATCTAATTTTTTAACAACATGGTTTTATATGGGTACACCTAACTCAATAGGCAAATTCCCATAATCAAGTTTTATTTAATTATAGTTTCAAGTTTATGGGTACACCTAACCTAATAGGCAAATTCCCATAAACAAGATCCATTTAAATTAAAAAAACATAACTTTAAGCATGTTCCAACAACATCATGATTTTACAACATAATATAGCATGATTTATAACATGGCATAGTATGATAGTATAACATAGCATGACATGATTCTCAACATAGCACGACATAGCATAAGAGAATTTACCACATAGCATGACATAGCATATATAATTTACATCATACGACAACATAATAACATAATAAGAGATCCACAATATATAGAATTTACAATTACAAATCACATCACTTTCTTGTGATCCATTCATAACTGAGTCAAATTAGTTTGTAATAGTCTTGTGAGAATCATCATACTCACCAACAAAAGAAGAGAATTAGAGAGAGAATCTTTTGATTTGTTTTGTTGAGAAGAATTTAGTTGTAGTAGATTAGGCTTCTTCTTCTTAGATTTGTGACGGCTATGCTGAATTCCATGGCAGCAGTATGACGGTAGTCTTCTCTAATTTTACAAGTGATTTAGGTCTAAGGTCTACCCACTTATTTATAGATTTTAGAATTCATTTAGGCCATTAGATTTAACCTAGAAATAACCGCAGCCGTTCAGACAAGATGGGGTTTATCTTGTTGACTCAGCAATGAGTCAGAAGTGACTCAGCAAACACTCAGCAAATTAATAAACTTCTATTCATGTTTGCATTAACTGCCCATACATATATATATATATATATATATATATATATATATATATATTCTACAATGTACACATTAGATACATCCCCCCTTTTACACACTTATTATTGTTTTTATATACATATTAGATACATCCCCTCTCTTACACACTTATTAATATTTTTATATTCATATTAGATACATCCCCTCTCTTACATACTTATTAATATTTTTATATTCATAATAGATACATCCCCTCTCTTACATACTTATTAATATCTTTATATTCATATTAGATACATCCCCCCTTTTACACACTTATTATTGTTTTTTATATTCATATTAGATACATCCCCTCTTCTACACACTTATTATTATTTTAGCAACTTTAGTGTTAATAGAAAATTCGGGGTGTTACATTCTCCCCTCCTTTTAGGATTTCGTCCCCGAAATCTTCAAGTCTGGAAGAATGTATATCCTACCATCCAAACGTCCATCTACTCATCCATCATACACAGGCATCCATTGTCCTTAAAAGACTTCTAATGCTTTATGATCATATGCAAGTGTGTGTACATGTCCTTACCTAATGCGAAATCAAGCGGTCCACTGATTCAGTTGACCTCCTTAATGCAACTATGATCGTGCCATGCATCCATTATGTATGCAAAAGATTCTTAATGCTACATAATACTTCTATATGCGTGCACAACCATCATCTGAATGCAGCATACACATGATAATACAACCATCGTTCATCCATTTTACTAAATACATCCATATATATGCAATATGCAATATGTAGTGACTGAGCCGATCTAGTGCCTAAAGTGTGTGTATATATGCATCCACGAGCAACCACTAGCAAACACTTGCATCCATTTTGCATCCATCATACATAACATGTCTCAAACACATGTTTCAACCATAGGATTATCCTAACTAAAGGTCAAAGATACTAATGAGAGGACATACTAAAGATAAGATAAGATAAGCTAAGCGATAAAGGAGAAATTAAAAGACATACCCTCAAAAAGAAAAGGGTACAACGAACGCATCTTCTCTTCTGTCTCCCAAGTTGCGTTGCTCTCATCATCTCCCCATTGCACTTTAACCAGTCTGACCTCTCGAATCCTCAACTTTTTGATCTCCGACCCAAGAATGCATGTAGGAGCTCGTCTGATTGTTGCATCACGCTCTATTTCCACCTCTTTAAGCAAGCTCGACTCTACCACCTCCGCGGTCTTGTGCAAACACTTCCTCAAATGTGATACATGGAATACGTCGTGAACTCCACTAAGTTTCTCAGGCAACTCCACCCTATATGCCATCTTCCCAATCCTGATTTTTTACAGGAAACGGCCCTACAAACCTTGGTGCTAATTTCCCAACGGACCCAAAGCGAACAACATTCTGTAACGGAGATACTTTGATAAAAACCATGTCCCCAATGTCAAACTCAAGATCTGTCCTCCTCTTATCAGCATACGATTTCTGCCTATCTTGTGCTGTTTTCATCCTCCTTCGAATCAACTCAATCTTCTCCGAGGTTTCCCTAACCATATCTGGCCCAAGTAGGATTTTATCGGTAGATTCCCACCAACATGTAGGCGAACGGCAAGGCCTTCCATAAAGAGCTTCGAAAAGTGCCATGCCAATACTAGACTGAAAGCTATTGTTATATGCGAATTCTACTAACGGAAGGTTCTCTTCCCATGTACCCCCAAAGTCTAGGATACAAAGCCTTAAAAGATCCTCTAGAATGCGATTCACCCTCTCGGTCTGGCCGTCTGTCTGAGGATGATATGCGGTGCTCAAACATAGCTGAGTCCCTACCGCCTCTTGTAAACTCTTCCAAAATTCGCTAGTAAAGATGGGGTCACGGTCGCTTACTATACTAGAAGGAATACCGTGCAAACGAACTATCTCCTTAATGTATACAGAAGCCAACCACGGAGCAGTCCTCTTACTTTTCACGGGAATAAAATGGGCGCTTTTAGTAAGTCTATCTACTATAAGCCAAATCCCCGTGTTACCCTTCCTTGACCTTGGTAATCCATCCACAAAATCCATTGAGATGCTTTCCCATTTCCATAGTGGAACTTCTAATGGGTGAAGCAACCCACCGGGTTTCTTTTGTTCTGCTTTAACTCGTTGGCACACCAAGCATCTAGCGACGTACTCGGCCACATCCTTTTTCATACCGGCCCAAAAGAAAACCCGCTTCATATCTTTGTACATCTTATCCCCGCCGGGATGAATGGTCATTTTTGAGCGATGAGCATCATCAAGAATGGCCTTCCTTAAGTCTTCGTCTTGTGGTACACAAAGTCTATTATCCCTTCGTAACCAACCCTTATCGTCTAGGGTATACCTACGAAGATGGCTTGACGACTCCCCCCCTTTGAGCTTTTCTACTATCTCAACCAACTGTGGGTCGTCTCGCTGTGCCTCACCAACCCGTCCTAGAAGTGTAGGTCTAACCTCCAAGGATGCTAACAGACCGGGTACTAAGTCAACGGAGGGTCTAAAGTCAAACATAGAGATGAATTCTAAGCTTTGTCGTTCAACAAACAACGGACTCAAGGACAACCTTTTCCTACTTAAGGCGTCTGCCACCACGTTACCCTTGCCTGGGGTATATGCTATTTCAAAATCGTAGGAGGCTAAGAATTCCATCCACCGTTGCTGCCTTAAATTCAAATCCTTCTGAGAGAATAAGTATTTTAATGATTTGTGGTCAGTGAACAGTTCGAATTTCTCACCAAGAAGATAGTGACGCCAAGACTTAAGCGCGAAAACAATTGCGGCTAGCTCTAAGTCATGCGTGGGGTAATTCTTTTCATGAACCCTCAACTACCTTCCACCATAGGCTATTACTCTTCCCTCTTGCATGAGGACCGCGCCAAGTCCCGTCCCACAAGCATCAGTATAGATGGTAAACGGTTTATTCCCGTCTGGCAGCACTAAGACTGGGGTTGAAGTTAAGGCTCTCTTTAAACGTTGGAACGCATCATCGCAATCTTTGTCCCACATAAAAACCAGGTTCTTCTTCGTTAACCGTGTTAATGGAGCTGATATTTTAGCGAAGTCTTTGATAAACTTCCTATAATAGCCAGCCAACCCCAAGAAACTTCTTACTTCGGTTGCATTTTTAGGGACCTTCCAATCTTGGATGGCCACTACCTTTGCGGGATCCACTGCTATCCCTTCTTTGGAAACCACGTGCCCTAAGAACCGTACTTCCTTCCTCCAGAAGTGACACTTAGAAAATTTTGCCTTAAGGTTATGCGCTCGAAGGGTTTCTAACACTTCCCTAAGATGTAGGGAGTGCTCTTCTTTATTCTTAGAAAAGACTAAGATGTCAACCACAAAGACTACCACGAATTTGTTAAGGTATTCCCTAAACACCCTACTCATCAAATCAACAAAATATGCAGGGGCGTTTGTCAAACCAAAGGGCATCACTAGCCATTCATAGAATCCGTCAGGAGTCCTAAAAGCAGTCTTATCTATACTATCCTCAGCCACCATCAGTTGATGAAAGCCAGTGGCTAAGTCCAACTGCGAAAACACTGAGGCGCCAACTAACTGATCAAAGAGATCGTCAATCCTTGGCAGTCGGTGTCGGTTCTTTTTAGTAAGCTTGTTTAGTTCTCTATAGTCCATACAAAGTCTAAGAGACCCATCCGCCTTTGTGGCAAAAACTACTGGAGCACCCCACTCCGATATACTACGTCTTATGAACCCCTTCTCAAGCAACTCCTTTACTTGCTTATTGAGTTCCCTCCTTTCACGAGGGGCCATGTGGCGCACTGGCAAAGATACGGGTTTAGCATTATCCACAAGATAAATTCGAAAGTCTATCTCCCGCTTTGGAGGTAAGCCCTTCACCTCCTCAAACACATCCGGATATTCCCGGACCACTTCTACCGATCACAGGTTCTCTACAGACGCGTCAAGCGATTCAAGATAACTTAGCATAACGGAATTTATGGGATTACAAAAGATGTCGAGAGCATTACCAAGGCGAGTCACAAGCCTAACTACTCTCCTTTCACAATCAAGAATGGCCCTATTTCTAGACAACCAATCCATTCCTAAAATTAGCCCATAGCCCGTGAAGCCCAATACATAAGCATCACATCTAAATTCAACGCTAAGTATAGAGATTTTCAAATCCAAACATATCATGGTCAAATGAGCCGAACCCCCAATTGGATTTGAAACGACCAAGGGATCCTCTACTAAACTGGTGTTCAAGTGCAGTGATTCAACTAATGATGCAGAGATAAACGAATGAGATGCGCCAGAATCGAATAAGGTACGGACAGGATGATCAAACAGAAAAACTAAGCTTTCAACAGAAATTGTTCTACCTCTTTCTTGCAGCGGTGGGGCCGCAATAGCCTGAACTTGCCCCCTTGCCTGCCCTGGTGCCATAAGAGCCTGCACCTGTCCTCCCGAGGTAGACCCTGCTCTCTGCCCCTTCTTTGGACAGTCCTTCACTAAATGTCCCGCATCTCCACAATGAAAACAACCAGTCTTCTTTTTCTTTCTACAATCTTTGCTGAGATGGCCAGGCGTCCCACAATTGAAGCATTTCTTCTTCCCTTTGCCATTATTGTTTTTACCACCCTTCTTATTTTGCTGTTGGGGTTTCTTCTGATCCCCTTTCTTTTCAACTGCCTTATCCTCATGCATAAGTGCCATTTCTACTAGCTTTTCAAAGGTGGCTCCCATAGGGATGTGGGTCATAGCCAACCCTTGCAACGGTTCATTCAAGCCTCTAACGAACCTCAAAGCTTTCTTCTCTGGCGTGTTCACCAACTCCAAGCCAAACCTTGCTAACTGATTAAATTTATTGACATATTCCTTTACTGATGAGCTCCCTTGCTTTAGTGCCAGGAATTTTTCCATATTTAAGTTCTCCTCTGCCCTTGAAAGAAACTTTGCCTCAAACCTTCGTCTGAAATCCGCCCATGAATCAACTGGACGTTCCCCGTTAGTGACCTCCCACCAAAACGAGGCCTCTCCCTTCATTAACCAAGCAGCTAAACGGATTTTCCTCCCATCTTCCACTTCAAAGATATCCAACAATTCCTCAGTCTCCTTAAGCCAATCTCTGGCCTCCACAAACGTCTCAGTCCCTTGAAAAGTTTTTCCTCCCATAGCCTTGAATTCCTTGCACGTCTTTGCAAAAGTGTCAACACGAGGAGGAGGAGGAGGAGGAGGAATGGGTGCAACTAGGGGTGGAGGAGTATCCGCTGGGCCTGCAGTGGTGGCCCTAGCCTCCAAGTATCTCCTAAACCACCCTGGAATCGTCACACCTTCTGGGCGATTAAGATCTTCAGCCATGCTGAAACGAAAAAGGAAAGATTCAAAATGGAGAATTCGAAAGATAATGATAAGGATGTGGCTATTTGGGATTATGTTTTTCATAAAAACTCTCTTTAAATAACATGTTTTTTTTTTTGAAAGCACTTCTTCCAAAAATACTTTAGAAAAAAAAAATATTTTTCTAAATTTTTTTTTTATCTGTTCTGGTAACCTTATGCTCTGATACTACATGTAACCCCCACGTCCATTAATGTCACTCACAAAGGGAATGCATTAACTTCCATGGAGGTTTTAAGTGAATATAGAACAGTAAAATTACAACAAGACAGATATAAAATAGTACTTGGAAATTCAAAAACTTTATTTCATTGTAGCAGAAGTCAAAACATGTTTGATTACATCATAACACCACATTCAATGTCAAGTACAATATCTATCTTGATAAAACAAGTACATAATCCCATTACATGAATAGCCATTAAAAAGAAAGATAACAAGCTGGACTTTACTTCAGCAGTCCAAGATTTCCAGAAGACAAGCGATCCAACTAGACTCCACTAGAACTTGGCCCAACCTGCGGACCTGAAGGGAGAAAAAGGATGGGAAAAGAGGGGGTCAGACATAAAGTCTGGTGAATATGATAATTCTACAATACTATTACCAAAATAACTGGACTAAGGCATAAGCTGGAAAACAAGAAAATGTCTATGAAGAGCAGATTAAGGACATAGACAATCGCTAAAGGCAACGTTATAGGCGCTCCTAAATACTAAAGGATAAACACTATACTGCACCACACCAGTCAACCTAAAGATTCATCCCACTTAGCTTCACTTAGAAACTTTCCCAATGGCTTTACGTACCCCTAGCTGACTACATAGGTGCCGCCTGCCCCTATCTCCACTAGGTGTACCCTACTTCCCATTATTCGATCGGCTCCCTAACTCGTAGATACCCGTGCTGGCCCCACAGTGGGGTGTATCACTCCCCTAAAGTGGCAACCTGATACAACGGACATGCACGGCTTATACCTACACGATGCAACAACGTCTTACCTACCAGCCCGGGTCCACACACGCATATGAAACCCGTTGGACTTGCGTTGCCACCGCTCCCTGTTTTGGCCTCTTATAGTCAAACCCAGTATGCGTGTCCCGTCCTCGACTTGGGTCGAGCCCACAAAGATACGTTTTGGGATACTGGTTGAAATGGGCCCCCACTATTTACCACAAGCATTCCACCTAAGCTTGTCCCCATTAGTCCATCCCACTTAACCCACTTAGTCATGTTCATTTACATGTGTGTTTGGTTAAGTCTAATCGTATTTCAAATGCCTCTAAAGGCAACCACCAGATTCCTGATGCCACCCAAGGCACCTACTTAACCCCCATGTCCCACCTTACATGATTATCTGGTTAAGTATTTCTTAGTTCATTAAGGCCATAACCTCATAAAGACCTCTCACATTAGACTGGCATTTATGGCAGCTGGATTTGCCGGGCGGGTCCGGGCAGTCTTACACCATAAAAGAGTCTAACCTCGTGTCTTTACAACTGTTATGCTTTAGTTTGGGCCTAGGACCTCTCACATTGGGCCGACATTTGTGACTACCTGATTTGCCGGGCGGGTCCGGGTAGGTTTACATCACAAACGGGTCCAACCTCGTGTCCTAAGCATTGATTATTAATAATAATCCACTTTCCCCCAATTTTAATAATTCCCTACTTGAATTATTAATTACTTCCAATTTTTAACAATGTCCATAATTGACTCAATTATGGACATTCATTCATGGTATGCAACATCTTACAAAATTGCACCCAATTTATTAATTCCTAATATTACCCCTACCCCACATTTGAACGTTTATTCGAAAAATATATGTTAGACTCGAATAGCCTAACTCATAGCATAAAAGAGATTATCATAATAACAACATGTATATGTGACCAAATGAATCATAATAAGGGGTGAAACTTGCATATGTCCAACTTACATAGATTATACATGTCATGGACCTAAAGGTGTCAACTTGTTCAAAATTCACCTAATATAATCTCAATCAATTTTCATAAACTTACATATGAACATGTGTGAATCAACATCATCTAATTTTTTAACAACATGGTTTTATATGGGTACACCTAACTCAATAGGCAAATTCCCATAATCAAGTTTTATTTAATTATAGTTTCAAGTTTATGGGTACACCTAACCTAATAGGCAAATTCCCATAAACAAGATCCATTTAAATTAAAAAAACATAACTTTAAGCATGTTCCAACAACATCATGATTTTACAACATAATATAGCATGATTTATAACATGGCATAGTATGATAGTATAACATAGCATGACATGATTCTCAACATAGCACGACATAGCATAAGAGAATTTACCACATAGCATGACATAGCATATATAATTTACATCATACGACAACATAATAACATAATAAGAGATCCACAATATATAGAATTTACAATTACAAATCACATCACTTTCTTGTGATCCATTCATAACTGAGTCAAATTAGTTTGTAATAGTCTTGTGAGAATCATCATACTCACCAACAAAAGAAGAGAATTAGAGAGAGAATCTTTTGATTTGTTTTGTTGAGAAGAATTTAGTTGTAGTAGATTAGGCTTCTTCTTCTTAGATTTGTGACGGCTATGCTGAATTCCATGGCAACAGCATGACGGTAGTCTTCTCTAATTTTACAAGTGATTTAGGTCTAAGGTCTACCCACTTATTTATAGATTTTAGAATTCATTTAGGCCATTAGATTTAACCTAGAAATAACCGCAGCCGTTCAGACAAGATGGGGTTTATCTTGTTGACTCAGCAATGAGTCAGAAGTGACTCAGCAAACACTCAGCAAATTAATAAACTTCTATTCATGTTTGCATTAACTTCCCATATATATATATATATATATATATATATATATTCTACAATGTACACATTAGATACATCCCCCCCTTTTACACACTTATTATTGTTTTTATATACATATTAGATACATCCCCTCTCTTACACACTTATTAATATTTTTATATTCATATTAGATACATCCCCTATCTTACATACTTATTAATATTTTTATATTCATAATAGATACATCCCCTCTCTTACATACTTATTAATATCTTTATATTCATATTAGATACATCCCCCCCTTTTACACACTTATTATTGTTTTTTATATTCATATTAGATACATCCCCTCTTCTACACACTTATTATTATTTTAGCAACTTTAGTGTTAATAGAAAATTCGGGGTGTTACATTATTAGAGGCTAGGGCCGCTGCGGGTCCAGCCACTGTTCCTCCACCACCAGTTGCACCCGCTCCTCCTCCTCGCATAGATACTTTTGCAAAGACGTGCAAGGAATTTAAGGCTATGGGTGGAAAACCCTTTCAAGGGTCAGAAACGTTTGTGGAAGCTAGAGATTGGCTTAGGGAGGTAGAAGAATTGCTAGAAATCTTTGAAGTAGAAGAAGGGAGGAAAGTCAAATTAGCAGCTTGGTTAATGAAGGGAGAGGCCTCGTTTTGGTGGGAGGTCACTAATGGGGAGCATCCTGTTGATTCTTGGGCGGATTTCAGACGTAGGTTTGAGGCGAAGTTTCTCTCAAGGGCAGAAGAGAATCTATATATGGAAAGATTCTTGACATTAAAGCAAGGAAGCTCATCAGTGAAAGAATATGTCAACAAATTTAATCAGTTAGCAAGGTTTGGCTTGGCCTTAGTGAACACGCCGGAGAAGAAGGCTCTGAGGTTCGTAAATGGATTGAATGAACCGTTGCAAGGGTTAGCTATGACCCACATCCCTATGGGGGCCGCCTTTGAGAAGCTAGTAGACAAGGCACTCATGCACGAGGAGAAAGACACTAAAGCTGATAAGGCACCCGAGAAGAAAGGGGATCAGAAGAAGCCACAACAGCAAAACAAGAAGGGTGGTAAGGACAATAATGGCAAGGGAAAGAAGAAATGCTTTAACTGTGGGACACCAGGCCATCTCAGTAAGGATTGCCAAAAGAAAAAGAAGACTGGCTTTTTTCACTGTGGCGACGCGGGACATCTAGTGAAGGACTGCCCAAAGAAGGGGTAGAAGGCAAGGTCTACCTCGGGAGGACAGGTGCAGGCTCTTATGGCACCAGGGCAGGCAAGGGGACAAGTTCAGGCTCTCGCGGTCCCACCGCTGCAAGAACGAGGTAGAACCATTTCTGTTGAAAGCTTAGTTTTTCTGTTTGATCATCCTGTCTGTACCTTATTTGATTCGGGCGCATCGCGTTCGTTTATCTCTACGTCATTAGTTAAATCACTGCACTTAAACACCAGTCTAGCAGAGGATCCCTTAGTTGTTTCGAATCCAATTGGGGGCTCAGCTTATTTGTCCATGATGTGTTTGGATTTGAAAATTTCTATACTTAGCGTTGAGTTTAGATGTGATGCTTATGTGTTGGGCTTCACAGGCTATGGGCTAATTTTAGGAATGGATTGGTTATCCAGAAATGGGGCCGTTCTGGATTGTGAAAGGAGAGTAGTTAGGCTTGTGACTCGCCTTGGCAACACTCTCGAAATCTTTTGTAATCCCATAAATTCTGTTATGCTAAGTTATCTAGAACCGCTTGACGCGTTGGAGGAAAATCTACGATCTGTTAGAGTGGTCCGAGAATACTTGGATGTGTTTGAGGAGGTGAAGGGCTTACCTCCAAAGCAGGAGATAGATTTTCGAATATATCTTGTGGATAATGCAAAACCAGTATCTTTTCCAGTACGCCACATGGCTCCACGTGAAAGGAGGGAACTCGATAAGCAAGTGAAGGAGTTGCTTGAGAAGGGGTTCATAAGACGAAGTATATCGGAGTGGGGTGCTCCAGTAGTATTTGCCATGAAGGCGGATGGGTCCCTTAGACTTTATGTGGACTATAGAGAACTTAATAAGCTTACTAAGAAAAAACAGACACCCACTGCCGAGGATTGACGTTCTCTTCGATCAGTTAGTTGGCGCCTCAGTGTTTTCGCAGTTGGACTTAGCCACTGGTTTCCATCAGTTGAGAGTGGCTGAGGATAGCATTGACAAGACTGCCTTTAGGACTCCGGACGGTTTCTATGAATGGCTAGTGATGCCCTTCGGTTTGACAAACGCCCCCGCATACTTTGTTGATTTGATGAGTAGGGTGTTTAGGGAGTACCTCAACAAATTCGTGGTAGTCTTTGTAGACGACATCCTGATCTTTTCTAAGGATGAAGAAGAGCATGCCCTACATCTTAGGGAAGTGTTGGAGACCCTACGAGTGCATAATCTTAAAGCTAAATTTTCTATGTGTCACTTTTGGAGGAAGGAAGTACGATTCTTAGGGCACGTGGTTTCCAAGGAAGGGATAGCTGTGGATCCTGCAAAGGTGGTGGCCATCCAAGATTGGAAGGTCCCTAAAAATGCTACCGAAGTAAGAAGTTTCTTGAGGTTGGCTGGCTACTATAGGAAGTTTATCAAAGACTTCGCAAAGATATCAGCTCCATTGACACGCCTGACGAAGAAGAACCTAGTTTTCACATGGGACGTAGATTGTGATGATGCGTTCCAGCGTTTGAAGAGAGCTTTGACTTCAACCCCAGTCTTAGTATTGCCAGACGGGAGTAAGCCGTTTACTTTTTATACTGATGCTAGTGGGACAGGACTAGGCGCAGTCTTAGTGCAAGAGGGAAGGGTAATAGCCTATGGTGGAAGGCAGTTGAGAGCGCATGAGAAAAACTACCCTACACATGACCTAGAGTTGGCCGCTATTGTTTTCGCGCTTAAGTCTTGGCGTCATTATCTTCTTGGCAAGAAATTCGAATTATTCACTGACCAAAAATCGCTAAAATACTTGTTCTCTCAGAAGGACTTGAACTTAAGGCAGCAAAGGTGGATGGAGTTCTTAGCGTCCTACGATTACGAAATAGCATATACCCCTGGCAAGTGTAACGTAGTGGCAGATGCCTTAAGTAGAAAAAGATTATCCTTAAGTCCTTTGTTTGTTGAGCGGCGAAGTTTAGAATTCATTTCGATGTTTGACTTTAGACCTTCCGTTGACTTCGTACCCGATTTGCTAGCATCCTTGGAGGTCAGACCTACGCTTTTGGGACGGATTGGGGAGGCACAGTGAGACGACCCATAGTTGGTTGAGTTAGTAGAAAAACTCAAAAGAGGGGAGTCATCAAGCCATCTCCGTAGGTATACCCTAGACGATAAGGGTTGGTTACGTAGGGACGGTAGACTTTGTATACCAAAAGACGATGACCTAAGGAAGGCTATTCTTGACGAAGCGCATCATTTGAAGATGACAATTCATCCCGGCGGGGACAAGATGTACATGGACAAGAGACGAGTTTACTTTTGGGCCGACATGAAGAGGGACGTGGCCGAGTATGTCGCTAGATGCTTGGTGTGCCAACAAGTAAAAGCGGAGCAAAAGAAACCTGGTGGGTTGCTTCACCCATTGGAGGTTCCACTATGGAAGTGGGAAAGTGTCTCGATGGATTTTGTGGATGGATTACCAAGATCAAGGAAGGGTAATACGGGGATTTGGGTTAGAGTAGATAGACTTACTAAGAGCGCCCATTTCATTCCCGTGAAGAGTAAGAGGACTGCTCCATGGTTAGCTTCTATATACGTTCGAGAGATAGTTCGTTTGCACGGTGTTCCTTCTAGCATAGTGAGCGACCGCGATCCTATTTTCACTAGCGAATTTTGGAGAAGCTTACAAGAAGCGGTAGGGACTCAGTTATGTTTGAGCATCGCATATCATCCTCAGACGGACGGCCAAACCGAGAGGGTGAATCGCATTCTAGAGGATCTTTTGAGGCTATGTATCCTAGACTTTGGGGGTACATGGGAAGAGCATCTTCCATTGGTAGAGTTCGCATATAATAACGGCTTTTAGTCTAGCATTGGCATGGCACCTTTCGAAGCTCTTTATGGACGACCTTGTTGTTTACCTACATGTTGGTGGGAATCTACGGATAAGATCTTGCTTGGGCCCGATATGATTAGGGAGACTTCGGAGAAGATCGATTTGATTCGAAGGAGGATGAAGACGGCGTAAGATAGGCAGAAATCTTATGCGGATAAGAGGAGGACAGATCTTGAGTTTGAGGTTGGGGACATGGTCTTTGTCAAAGTATCTCCATTACGAACGTTGTTCGCTTTGGGTCCGTTGGGAAGTTAGCAACAAGGTTTGTAGGGCCGTTTCCTATTAAGGAGAAGATTGGACAGATGGCATATAGAGTGGAGTTGCCCGAGACACTTAGTGGTGTACACAACGTATTCCATGTGTCACATTTTAGGAAGTGCTTGCACGAAACCGCGGAGGTGGTAGAGACGAGCTTGCTTAGAGAGGTGGAGATAGAGCGTGATGCGACGATTCGACAAGCTCCTACATGCATTCTTGGGTCAGAGATTAAGAAGTTGAGAAATCGAGAGGTCGGACTAGTCAAAGTACAATGGGGAGATGATGAGAGCAACGCTACTTGGGAGACGGAAGAGAAGATGCGTTCGTTGTACCCTTTTCTTTCTGAGGGTATGTCCTTTAATTTCTCCTTTATCGCTTATCTTGTACTTATCTTACCTTTAGAGTATCCTCTCGTCAGTATCTTTAACCTTTAGTTAGGATCATCCTATAGTTGAAACATGTGTTTGAGACATGTTATGTATGATGGATGCAAAGTGGATGCAAGTGTTTGCTAGTGGTTGCTCGTGGATGCATATACACACACTATTAGGCACTAGATCGGCTCAGTCACTTCATACTGCATATTGCATATAAAGGGCTGTATTTAGTAAAATGGATGTATGATGATTGTTTTTATCATATGGATGTTGCATTCAGATGATGATTGTGCACGCATATAGAGATAATATGTAGCATTAAGGAACTTTGGCATACATAATGGACTCATGGCACAATCATGATTTGCATTAAGGAGGTCGACTGAATCAATGGACCGCCTGATTTTGCATTAAATATGGACATATACACACACAGTGAATTTAAACATGAAAGCATTAGAAGTCTATAAGGACAATGGATGCCTGTGTTTGATGGTTGAGTATATGGACGATTGGATGTTAGGATATACATTCTTCTTGACTTGAAGATTTCGGGGTCGAAATCCTTTAAGGAGGGGAGAATGTAACACCCCATAATTCTGTTAATATTAATATTCACAAATTAAAGAATAACTAATCTCAGACGTGAGAATTGTGGGAAACGAGTTGCGCCATTGTATTCGTCTCGGAATTCTGGTTGAAATAGAGTCCGAGTTTGCGTGAATTGGACTTCGTATGAAGAAGTTATGGCCATCGGAAGTTTCAGAAAATTCAAAACAGATTTCAGAAAATTTAAATTTCAAATTCGGAGTCGAAACAGGCTAGGCGGGAAAATTCCCGCCCAGCACCCCAGGTCGATTGGGGAGTCGACTGGGCAGTCGACCCCCCCCCCCCCCGGGTCGACTGGGGAGTCGACCTGGGTGTCGACCTGGTTAGTCGGCTAGGGTTTTGACTGAGCCCAATCTTGAGCTACTGATGTGTCTTTAGGGCTGAGTTGGAAAATTTAATGGTTCAGTTTAGTTATAAGTTGATCTGACGGTCTAAATAAACCCTAAACTCTATAAATACCTAGGTAGTCTCTCACTCTAATTCATATGAAAAATAGAATAGCTACCGTCATACCGTTGCCATGGAACTCAGTGTAGCCGCCGGCAACTAAGAAGGAAGAAAAGCTAATCAAAACCCTAATTCTACTCAACTCTAAAGCAAATCAAGACTCTCTTTCTCTTCTAATTATGAGTATGATGATCTTAACAATATTATTGTTAAACTAATTAGATTAAGTCATGAATGGATTATAAGTGAATGATGTGGATTGTTATATATGTTGTTGTAAACCTTATGCTATCATTATGTTGTAAATCTTGTTATGTGATGATGATATCCTATATGTTGTAAATCATGTTATGATGATATTGTATAGGTTGTAGTTTTCTATGCTAAATTGTGATGAATCATACCTGTTATAAAGTCATGATGTTATTATCTATGCTAATTAGTTCATGTTAATCAAATCATAATGTTTGGGCTATGTTGATCTATATGAAAATTCACATATGCAAGTTTAGATTGATTAGTAAAGATTGTGAACATATGCCATGGCATCTATTTAGATCTAGAATTATGACATCTAGAATTACGCTATGACATATGTGAATCTATGTATTAGATGCTAGTTCACACCATCATTATGTTGCATAAAACCCCATATGCAAGTTCATATATGAATTTGGGTTATATCATGTAAATTGTGACATTTAACAAGTTGACACCTTTAGATCCTTAACATGTGTAGTTTATGCAAGTTTCACCCCTATATGATTAGATTTGTTTTATTTGCCTATATGTGGTGATAATTTATCTTTATGCTATGAGTTTGGCTATTCGAGTCTAACGTATACTTTGCGTTGAATAAGCGAACGTATAACGTGGGGTAGCGGTATTATTAAGGATTTAATGATAAGAAGTTGAGGTGCAATTGATATGATTTTGCGTGCCATGAATGGATGGCCATAATTGAGTCAATTATGGACATCATTAAAAGTGGACTTAATTAATAATTTGAATAGGGAATTATTAAAACTGGGGTAAAAGATTATAAGTGATAATCAATGCTTAGGACACGAGGTTGGACTCGTTTGTGACGTAAAACTGCCCGGACCCGCCCTGCAAATCCAGTGGTCACAAATGTCAGCCCAATGTGAGAGGTCCTAGGCCCAAACTAAAGCATAACAGTTGTAAAGACACGAGGTTAGACTCTTTTATGGTGTAAGACTGCCCGGACCCGCCCGGCAAATCCAGCTGCCATAAATGCCAGTCTAATGTGAGAGGTCTTTATGAGGTTATGGCCTGAATGAATTAAGAAATACTTAACCAGATAAACATGTAAGGTGGGGCATGGGGGTTAAGTAGATGCCTTGGGTGGCATGAGGAATCTAGTGGGTGCCCTTAGTGGCATGTGAAATACGATTAGTTAGACTTAACCAAACACACATGTAAATGAACATGACTAAGAGGGTTAAGTGGGATATACTAGTGGTGACAAGCTTAGGTGGGTAGCTTGTGGGAGCCCATTTCAACCAGTATCCCAAACGTATCTTTGTGGGCTCAACACAAGTCGAGGACGGGACACGCATGCTGGGTTTGACTATAAGAGGCCAAAACGGGGAGCGGTGGCAACGCAAGTCCAACGGGTTTCATATGTGTGTGTGGACCCGAGCTGGTAGGTATGACGTTGTTGCATCGTGTAGGTATAAGTCGTGCATTCTCAAGTTGTATCGGGTTGCCACTTTAGGGGAGTGATACACCCCACTGTGGGGCCAACACGGGTATCTACGAGTAGGGAGCCGATCGAAAGTGGGTAGTGGGGTGCACCTAGTGCAGATAGGGGCAGACAACACCTATGTAGTCAGCTAGGGGTACGCAAGGCTATTTATATAGTTTCTGTGTGAAGCAAGTGGGATCAACATTTAGGGTGACTGGTGCGGTGCAGTGTATTAATTATTCGTTAGTAATTAGGTATGCCTTTAACGTTATCTTTAACGATATCTTTATCTGCTTTTCCATACCCAATAGTTCATAGACATTTACTTGTCTTTCAGCTTATGCCTTAGTCTAGTTATTTTGATAATAGTATTGTTAGAATTATCATACTCGTAAGACTTTATGTCTGACCCCCTCCATTTCTATCCTTTTTCCCCCTCCAGGTCCTCATGTTAGGCCCCGCTCTAGTGGAGTTTGATTGGATTGCTTCATCTCTCTTTTGGAAAGCTTGGACCGTTGAAGTAAATCTAGCTTGTTATCTTCTTTAATGGCTATTTGTGTAATGGGATTATGTATTTTGTTTTATGAAGATGGATATTGTACTTGACTCTAATTTATGGTTTTATGATGTAACAAACATGTTTAATTTCCGCTGCAATAAAATGAAGTTTTAGATTTCCAAGTACTACTTATTATCTGTCTTGTTGTAATTTTTCTATTCTATATTCACTTAAAACCTCCATGGAAGTTAATGCATTCCCGTTGTGAGTGACATTAATGGACGTGGGGTGTTACATAAATCTCCTTCTCCTACTCTTCAATTTCACCTTAACATCATGTATAATTAGTAAACTAATTTCCTCTACTGTTCTTGTCTTCGATTGGAATAATCGATGATTCCTCTGTTTCCAAATCCACCAAATCATAGCTGTGAATATGGAGTTATCTTCCTCGGACTTCATGTTTCTAGTTCTCCATTGGTTCACCAAGTTTTCCAGTAGTCTGTTCATGTTATTATCTCTATGAACCTTACCAAATCTCTGAAAACAGCGTATGCTACTTTGTTAGAGTACATGCATTCAAAGAATAAGTGGCTATGAGTTTCATCCGAATTATTGCATAGAACACAAGTAGTATTATTGAAAATGTTCCATCTATTAAGTCTTTCTTTAGTTGGTAATCTCTATTTAATTGCCTTGTAAGATGCGAAATCCATTTTGGGGATGTTTGCTATACTCCAAATGAACTTGTCCCATACACACAATTCTCCTTTTTTTACGCACATTGTTATATGCAGATTTGACAGTAAAGTCCACACCATATTTCCATACCCACGCATCACTAGTTCGATTAGAAAAAATATTCGTATTGACAATATCACCTTTCAAGTCATTACATATGGTTACTCGTCACATTCCAAGCATTATTATTAATGATGGAATTCACATTATTTTCAGGACATCCAAGGTCTGAGTATGTTTCCCACCCCACATAGTCAATGATAGATTTTCCATTTATCTATGGGTCTCGCCATAAATTAGTGTCTCGACCATTAGCAAATTCTCTAACACAATTATGTGCAAGAGTGTCCCTACAGTTAAGGATAGCTTTCCATGTTGAAGAGGCATTAGAGTCTATATTCATTGTCCAAAAAATTTCATTCAAATACCTGCTTTTTAAACATCGTGCCCATAAACTTTTGTGTTAATGAATTTCCAAGAAAGTTTAAGAGAAAATGCTTGCTTCATATCACGCAAATTTCTAAAATCTACTCCACCTTCCTTCTTAGATTGCATAAATCAACATACTTGATCTTATGAAAACCCCTTCTCCAAATAAAATCTGCACAAACATTCTCAATTTTCTCAATAGATGCTTCATGCAGCTAAAAATTTTGTAACCAAAAATACACTTTTGCTTGTATAACAGTATGAACAGGTTCAATTCTTCCTGAAAATGATAAAATTTTTGAACTCCATCCATGTAAATTTTCTCGAATATTAGAAGTAAGAACAACACATTAATGATCAGTGATTTTATTAGATGATAGAGGCACACCAAGATACTTCACTAGTAAAGATCCTTCTTTCACATTCATAATCTCCAAGATTTCATTTTTGTTTCTACAATAAGTGTTAAAGTAACCCTTCGGTTCATGTTCATTCATTTTAAGACCGACAAACTTCTCCAATTCCAAGAAAATACTCTTAATAGTCATAGCAACACCACAACTAGATTTAATACAAATAATGAAATCATCCACATACAACTAGTGGGTGATGTGTGGGTCAAAGTTGAAAACTAGATGTATTAACTTTTGGTGACATGGAAGTTCCATTTTTAAAGAGAAAATCTTCATAGCAATGGAAAATAAATATGGAGTGAGGGGATCTCCTTGTCTCAAACCACGGTTACTAGAAATATAACCTCTGGGGATACCATTAATAAGGACTAAAAACGTGGGTATGGATATACAATCACTGATAAGATCAACAAAAATCTCAGAAAAACCCATTATCTTCAACATATAAACAATGAGAAAACAATATATCTTATCATATGCTTTCTGCAAGTCCACTTTTAAGCAAAATTTGTCTGCCCCTTTTCTATTAAAATTTATAATCAATTCATGAGCAAGGAGGGAGTTTTTAGAGATACTACGACCTTTGATAAATGCAGTTTGATTTCCAGCTATCAAATCTGGTATTACTAATTTCATTCTACTGCATAACACTTTACTCCGCATTTTATAAATGACATTGCAACGTGCAATAGGCCGATAATCCGATATAGCATTAGGTTGATCAAATTATGGGATGAGGCATATAAAAGTGTGATTGATTTCTTTCAAAATATTGCGTGAAGTGAATGATTCCTGAATAGTTGATACCAAATATTGTTGCAGCCTGGACCAGTGCCTCAAATAGAAAGCAGAATTGAACCTATTTGGCATAAGGGAGGCATCGATGTTGATGCTTTCCAAAGCAGCTTTGACCTCTTCAACACTAACAGCCCCAGCCAACATGCTACATTTGGCTTCTTTAATGAGTCTTCTTGGATTAACCAGGGGTAAGTCTACATAAACAGCGCCATTATATAAGTCATGAAAGTAGCTGAGTGCCTCCCTTTCAATTTGACTGCAATTAACAATGAAATGCCCATCCTAATTCAAAAATTGAAAGTTATAATTAGTATTTCGTCTCACTAGCATTTTAGTGTAAAAAAATTTAGTGCAATCATCCCCATCAGTAAGCCAATGCTCAAAGTATTTCTCAATTTAGCTTGATTTTCAACATACTCTCTCGAAACAGAATCCTCAACAACATCTGCCTCAAGCTTAGCCAACAAGTCAACGTTAATTTTCTCCAGCTCTTCAATAACACTATTGACATTTGGCCTTTATTTATTCCACACTTTAAGCCTTCCTTTAGTTCTTTTGAGAAATTGAACTAAGTGATACATGTACCCACTATTGTTAATCACCAGCTCTGAGCAAATAATGTTTGAGCAATAACCATTTAATAAATGCCAATGATTAGCATATCTAAATGGTTTCCCTTTTTATTCTCTGTCTCGTGACTTCAAAATAATACGAATAAGAGAATGGTCACTAGTTGATGGAGGAAGAACATTAACTTTAATTTCAGCAAACAAACTCATGCATGCAGCATTGACAAGATCTCTATCAAGTTTTCTAGAAATTTTCCTACTTTCACTACTTCTTCATGTGAATTGCAGGCCTGAATGCACTGGCTCCACTAGTCGTGCAGCTATGATGCAATTGTTGAATTTGGAGAGTCGTGACACTCAAACTGTAAGCACACCTTTCTTTTCATTTGTTTTTAAAATGCATTAAAATTGCCAGATACAATCCATGGGTTATCAATAGAGGCAGAAAGAGATATAATTTTGTTCCATAAATCTACACGTTTGTTTGCAAAGTAACCAACATATACAATGGTCACATAAATTACTAGGCCACCCATATTACTCGGCTTTATGGTAATTTGCTGAGAACCAGAATCATAAATGTTGGCTTGCCATATCAATTTATTCCATAGAAGCAGAATTCTTCCATGAGTATCTGTACTATTATTATGGGCATATTCCCATTTAGTTCCCAACATGTTAACAAAAAATTAAAACTGTCATCGTTTAATTTGTTCTCCAAAATACACAAAATAGAAGAAAGCTTCCTAATATTTGAGAGGTCTAAACACCGGGTATCATTGTTTAAACCTCTCACATTCCATGTTATTATCAACGTTAAGACTTAAGACTTCGACTCCTCGTAATGGGAGGAGATCCATCTCTTACCTTGTTGGCTTTAGCTTTCACCACCTTTTCTCTGAACTTATCTTCATATTTTTCATTAGGATTGGTTAAACTCTCCTTGTTTCTGTCAATTTCTTTTTCACTTTCATTTTCTTCATCAATTTGAATATTAGTTTCCATTTTATTGATGTCTTCAATTGATTCAGGAAGTTTTTCTAGATCGGTCTCGGACTCTACTTGACGAGCTATCTGAGCTTGTACAGCCATTTCTTCAGTCTGAAAACCATTAGGAGAATGCAATGGAGGATCCACCACCACCAGAGCTAGCTGGGGAATATTTTGGTGAGGCTCCTCAACCACTTCCAGTGATGGGTCTGGATGCAGAGGGTCCAACACCACCACCCGTTCCGTAGACTCATCAGGTGCAACTTCAGTTGTAATGTTAATAGTAGTATCCCCGCCTTCGTTGTTGCTGTAAATTTGTCAAAATTTTGTGTTGTATATAGGCAACCATTGGCGGTATAAGTCTTATGTCGCCAATACATTGGCTTAACAACCGTGGAACATTGCTCATCAGAGTGCCCAAAGCACTCACACTTCTTGCAAATGGGTGGAATGTACTCATATTCCACTTGTTGTATATACAAGTTACCTATGGCGTCCTTATCTCTAACTTATGTTTAATCATGTTGCTAGCTTTAATGTCTACAACACTTTTGCATAGTTAAGCCTTTTAAAAATTTTGGTACTATCATCCATGGCTAACGTTGTGCCAAACAGGCTTGCAAGCAAACTAATTCTCCTTGAATTCCACAATGCTAAATCCAGGTTCATTAATTTTACCCAAATAGGATGAGTTTCAAACATATCTCTCTCTAACCTCAAATTAGCCTCCCATCTTTTAATAAAAATTAACTTATTGTCCATAAACCATGGACCCCTCCCCCCTCCCCCCCCCCCCCCCCCCCCCCGCTAATACCCTAGTACAATCGGCCTTATGTTCAATTTTGATCGAATAAAATCCATTCTCCCTCGCAAAGACATCCTACCTGCCTACAGCTCTCCACTCCCTCCTAATGAATTCATTAAGGGACACCTAGTAAGGCCTTCTTCCCACTAGATAAATGTAAATCGAGTGTTTCCACATGTCTTTAGCTAGATCAAAGACTTTGTCATCTAATAGTGCAAAATCTGCCCCCTCGTCTTTAGCTGAATTAAAAAATTCCACACCTCCAGATATTTTTGTATACTCCTCTACAACATTTACCCATGTTCTAACCCCAGATTTGAAAATTAGCTTCGGATTTTTTGTGTTATTAACGTTAAAGTTCCATGTTCTATCAGATCCGACACCAGAATGAATAGATCTATTCGTACTGGTCCCCCCACCTACATTTGTACCATTCCCTTCTTTCGTAACCCTCGCATAAGACTTGTGATAACGTACCTTCTGCCAACCAGTATCAATCACGTTAGCTGATTGAGAATTGGAAGAGTTTGGATTATTAGGAGGTAAAACACGAGGCTGCTCTCAGTAAAGATTTGTTTTTATATTATATTTTATTCCGCTGCAATGTGAGACTCTGTGTTGTGATCGTTCTTCTTCTTGCATCTTCTACTCTAATATTTCTTTCTTTCTTATCTCACCCTTTAAATTATTTATATTAACCATACGGTGTTTTCAATACTTGGGTTTTGGCAAGTAATACGGGTTTTAAGTATTATTGCTGAAATTCGGGCGTCGGATCAGCTGGGTCATTATAGTAGTATCAGAGTTATTGGTTTAGTAATAACCTTGGCTTTGTGGTATAACTCGATAGAGATGTGGTTAGTAATACCCTAGATTTAGTTTAAGTGTGTGTGTGTGTATATATGAGAGTTCATATTTGTAAATTTTATATAATTTTTTTTTTGTATTGTGTTGTTTGATCGGTTCAAGTGTCAGGACATTATATTGAACTGGTAATTGACATAATATTATTTTGTAAAGGGGGTAAATGAAATAATTTTGCCCAAATTATATTTTACATAAAAAAGAGATAATTTTATCAAATTATTGATATTGGTTTATTTGATTGATTTGAATAGAATTCAAATGGAAATTTAAATGGTTTACTATGACCAGAGGAGGATTTCATATAGAGCTTGTGAATGAAAATTTTAATATGGAATTAAATGATTCGGGATTTAACTTAAATCTTAGTTAAATGAAAATCAAAAAGTGAAAAGTGAAATAATTGAAAGATTGATTAGTTAATGGAATATAAATTCAATTGGTTTAGGTTATGTTGATTGCTGATTGTTGTTATTGGATAATAGATTGGTTGAATATGAAATTCATCTATATCTGAATAAATTGGAAGCTAAGGAAAATAAATTCCAATATAACGAATTTGAACAGAATCAAATATGAAATTAAACTAAATAATTTAACACTTTATCTGTTAATTGCACAATATATTGAGTTAGTGTAGGTTGGAAGAAGATAGAGCTATAGTTGCTATGCTTGGTTATTGGAGTTTGATTGCCCAACAAATAGATAAACCTTAATATTTTTTGTTGAGTGGTTAATTTTATGCCCTTGAGTTGGGTAGCCACTTGGGTTTTCTTTTCTTTTGATCAATGTGAGGCCCGGAGTGGCGTTTATAGTTGTACCGGTTGAGCCATGCAGAGGAGATGCTAGCGAATTTTTCGTAAAATTCTTAAAATATAGAATATTTCGATGATAATTTTAAATTATTATTTTGAAAATAATTGGGATTGGAGCATTCTTCTCACTTAGTAATTTTGAGGACGAAATTCTTTTAAGTGGGAAGGATGTAACTTCCCATATTTTAGTGGTTAGATAATTAATTTATTTTATTATATTAAATATTGAATTGGAATCTTAAATGGATTTATAATATATAATTCGTTTATTAAAAACGAAGTTTGAACGTATAGTTTATATTTAATTAGAAATGAGCTCGTAACATCGCGGTAGTTCGCAACATTGAGTTTTGAACTTCAATTGAATATACAGATTTTAAGCCGGAATTCTTTGAAATAAGAATCGTTTGAATCTATTTGATTATAATTTTCTAATGAAAGTGAAAAATTGAGATTTCATCTTATAAATTGTGAGTTATGTCCAAATCAAATTTTAAAATAGTCGTTATGGCTTCGTTTATAAACGATAACATTTACATAATTAGTTAAAAAGGAATTTTTATATATTTTGAATATCATTTAAGTTAAAAAATTTAAACGATGAGTTATATTTCAATATTAGTTGAATTTGGAGTGATATATTATTTCATTCAGATATATTCGACAATAACAATTTATTATTATTGAATTAAACGGTTTCAGAATTTATTTAATATTTAATTGATATTATATAAACCTTTAGAATAGCTTTTTTCCAGACGAGTTCCGTTTCCAATAAAACAATTTTTTTGGAATATGCATGATTAGTTATTGCTAGATTTCCAGTTTGGAGCCAATTGGAGTTATTTTGTCTGTACGTTCAATTTAAATGTGAACCGATGAATATATTGGAATTAAATGAACGCTGTATTGCAAACGGAGTCCATTTTCAATGAAATTAATTTCATTATGATTAGAACATTAAGACCTAGCAGTGTATTTATTTTCGTTAAGTTTGGAGCCAACGTGCAGTGGTACGTATATTTAACAGTCAGTGTTAAATAATGGTAACCGTATAAAATAACCATAAACTAAATTCCAAAGCAACTAGCCCAACCTACATTATGCCAACATCAAGTAAAGACTACCCTCTGTCAACTTAAAACATTTCAGCCTACGCTCTGTATATATAAAGCAAAGAAAAAAAAAATCTAAAATGAAAACATGCACCTTACAAATTAATATGTGCTCTTACCTAATCTACACTTCAGATACAAGCTACTATGTACAAATATATATATTACATCATACTTAAGGAAATTATACATCTTGAACATCCTACAAACAGGCCAATATTGTGCAGCCTATCTATTGTACATCCATAGCCAATGGAGTAAAAATCTAATTTCCTAGCCAACCTATACTGAAAACAAAATGAACAAGACACTGCAAGCCAACCCATCTAAGCACATAGAAGCTTCGATCTTAGTACGAATACTAAAATCCTATAACCATCGACCCATATGGTTAATCAATGTAGTACATAACGTAAGGCTTATCTGCTCTTTTTAGTGTATATACAGACAGTGCATCTCCTTCCATTCTTTGGTTACCAGAAAACTAATACTGATATTAGCCACCATTAAATATTTGAACGTAAGCTATAGAAGGATTTCAACTCACTAGAAAAGCGAAAACAATGTCATGCAAAAAGAAGGAGATGGCAAGGCGGTTCGGCATGGGGAGTTTCGGTGGATGGAGAGGGAAGGTACGATGGTGAAGAAGTATAAGTTTGTATGAGTTTGTGTGGAAGGATCACATGTTGTTGATGATAAATTGATGGGGAGATGTGATGGAAAAGAATTTCGCTCGGTCCGAACCAGTCGCTAAACCGACCCAGACCGTTCGAAACGCCCTATCGTTTGAGAACAGGACAAAATAGAACGCATACAGAAGAACATTTCACTGTATATTACAACAATGCATCAGATTACAAGAATATACAGAGTATAAATGAATGAATATTACACAGAAATATCAGAGATTTAAATTACATTTAAATACATAGCAGCGGAAAATAATACAATACACAACTAGAAAGAGATATACGGATACAAAGCTTTCCGGATATCGTTCCAGCTGTAAACCAGGATCCTGTGAATATAAATCTGCAAAACCAAAACTACTAGCTGCCCGTGTCAAAAATAGGGGCACCCAGAGTTTAGGTTAAAACAATAAACTCCAGGTCAGTCATGTGACTGGTGTGAGAACTAAAACAGTTTTTAATCTTTATTTTTAAAGGTAAATCAAGGGACCACGCCGTATAACACGGAACGGGTTTCCTCCCAAGAATACCAGTGCATAAAACAAACAGCGCAATGCTAAATAAAGAAAGATGAAGCTGTTATAAGACCCAGGTCCTATCACACAATGCAACGCAAGCCGGGGGATAGGGTTTTCCCTTATAACAGCCAAAGAATGCTTGATACGTTCAAAACAAATCATTTGATACTATTATAAGTGCATAGTGTATAAAACAACTTCAAATCATAAGTATCAATCATAGGCGGCATGGGTACCATATATCATGTTGCCATATATAGGTTTACAAATAAAACTGCAAATGTCACGTATTTGGAAATTGGATTTCCATCTATGAACCGAGGCAAAAGATAGTCCTCAACCGATTCGAGACAATCTAGCCCATGTCTCCGGAGCAGCCGCAACTGCCCCTTGGATCCTCAGGGCCGGTCCACCGATGTGGATTATAGTGCCTGAGCAATACGTTTCTCCGCCCTTTGGGGCGTAAATGAGCCAACTAAATGACTCCATCGGTTCGAGAACGACCGATCAATCCGAGGCGCCTCGCAACAGCAACAACCACATAAGTCAATCTCGTCAGGGCGTGTAAAACCACTGACGCCACTTCTAGCTAGAAAGAAACGCATGCCCTCCCTGACGTCCGTCTCCCGTTTTTGGTTCATACCTGGTGTGAAACACGCGAGGTAAACGTTACACAAAGCTACGCCACAAAGGCCGTGCTTTGATCATCACCACAAGACTTTGCTTTTCAACAGAAGCCTCGATCAATTGCCACTTAGGCATGCCACACAGGCAATTCACTCCATGCGTTTGATATCCATCAATATATAACCCCTGAGCTCGTACGTCTCAGAGAAGGGCGTTAAGCAAGAGAATAAATTCTCCGCCGCCAAACAGATATATATTTAATAGAGATCAATCACACGGACTAAAATCCAATGTCAGACACACAGTCCATTTACAAGTCCGTTCTGGGGCTGAACGAAACCGGAGGCACCTAGTACCCCGCATATCCATCGATCTCCAAGTACGTCTGGACGATCACCAACTGTTTCCATCTTCTTGGGTGTACAGCCCAATCAAGATCATCAGTTATCACCCAAACGACGTGAAGACCTCCGGTCTTCGACCATCGTCTTCATCTTCGACTTATCGTCGTATCAGTTATTCAGAATGGGATAAACCCGGTCTTTCCGAATAACTCGCATATATTTTAAATAAGTGTTACACAAACACAACATACGCCTCATTCCAATTCATTAGTCACTAACCGTAAATTAATCAAGAGAATAATTTCCCAAATATTAACCCCGAAGGCCGAAACCAACATCAGATCAATATCCAGAAAACCATTCTGCTTGGCTAACCGACAGTTAGTTTCTAAATTTCACATTCATAGGGAAAGATTCCCATTAATTTTATCAAAGATAAATTCCTTGAATTTATTCTTTAATCCATTTTTGAATATCAATTCAAACTAGTCGGGATTAGCGAACCTTACCGAAGTAATCATTTGTTTTAATTTCCCAGTCCCAACCTATTCATCCCATGAAGTAAAACTGGTAATACTTCATATCTAACACCACAGTGTTATCGGTAAATTCAATTACCATTTCACGTTCAAATCTAATTAAAGATTTAACTATCGCCTGGAGCAAAACTGGTGATACTCCATTTTCGATCTTTCAATCTAATTAAAGATTCATTAAAACTCTACTTAGTTTTAATCTTTGACTGGGTTAAAGAATCAGTGTCATTTAAAAACACGGTTCACGATAAACCCAAAATCACATTCCATTAATTATCGGGTTAAAGAACGAGTGTTGTTTAAAACACTGTTCACGATAAACCCAAAAATCAATATCCATTCAATTCCAATTAAATATTATTTAATTGGTACACTTCATTAAATCTAAATAAAAAGATTTAATCTTTTCTCAACTGGGTTCAAGAACAGTGTTAGTGAAGACACCATTCACGACAAACCCAAATCACATTTGATATTCAATACAAGGCTCTGAATAGAAAATATATCGGCTTATATTCAATATCAAATTCTACGACTAACAAATGTCGTATTGGAAATAACGATATAAATATATATCTTTCAAATTTCCATAACAACACCTGTATAATCACGAATTCCAACATCGAAATATTCCGAAGACAATTTCGATTCAAATCCACTCCAATGCAATCATTGGAAATTTTGGTTATTTTCAAAACCCTTTTCAAATTCAATTTTTTTATTTAAAAATAAATAGAATTATAATTCTAGTTCAAAACTAGTTCATTTCGATAAAAATCTATTTTTATCTTTTCAAATAGGGAGTTTTTCATCCCAATTCTTCACAAATCATTTCTTATGATTTTACACAAATTATTACTATTTTTAATAATTTTATCAAGGCCTGTACAGTCGATTTCCAACAATGGCCATCGAACTGCACTTACAACGACCTTTTTCGAATTTGATTTGGACGTATCTCCAAATCCAACCGTTAGATTTCAAATTTCTAACCTTCGTTAGAAAGCTCTTTTCGATACGAACCCAACGGTTCCGGTTTTAGGAGAATCCGACGGTCGGATCTCCCGCAATGTCCGTTTGAAATAAATGGTCGAAATTCACGAACTGCCGCGGCGCGGCGCGTTCTATTCAGGCCATTATATTATATATATAATATATATAATATATACTTCGTCGATTTCTATTTAAAACGAATTATATAAATAGTTTTAAATTCGTTTCAAAAGCAATTTCAACCTCCTTTTCAATTCAAATCAAAATTGAATTCTTCTTTATAAATTCGTTTCAAAATTCATTTCTATTCAATTCAAATTTCAATTCAATTCATTTCGAAATCGTTTTCAATTCAATTCATTTCGAAATCGTTTTCAATTCAATTCATTTCGAAATCGTTTTCAATTCAATTCATTTCGAAATCGTTTTCAATTCAATTCAATTCGAAATCGTTTTCAATTCAATTCAAAATATTCGATTTCGAAATCACTTTTCAATATTCATTTTTAAGATGAATAAAATCGATATAAATATCGTTCACGTCAAAATGGCGTCAATCTAATCAACACGGCTTCATAAATTTCTATTTTCAAATATTCTATTTCAAATATTTCTTTTTCAAAATAGTTGTTATTATCAAAATATTTCGTTCAACACATGACCAATCTCAATGAATGAGTACTGTCAACACATGAACTTTTATTTTATAATATTCTTTATTTTTCAAATTGGAATGAGGCCCAATCAATCACCATATAAAGTTAATTATATGGATTTTCATACAACACATGTATATAATAACATTGAAAATAATCAACCATCAACCAAAGTGCACTACACTGTAAAAGCATCAAATATAGATATTCAACGCTTATAACAGCCTGTCAATCAATCGATCGACATATTTAATCAATCAGGATGAGTGAACTGCAAATTTCATCCCAACACCCGTGTGGGGTTTCAAACAATCAAACAAATATTTTATTCGTGCAGTTGGGCGATGTGTAAAATTTATCGTCCCAATCAATGTCATTCAAATAGGTGTACATAAACAAACCGTCTGGTTTGTAAATGAATATTCTATTTTATTCACTTCACGTTAAAAATTATATTTTTAACGATAAAACATTTTATTCCAACATATGAATTTCTATTCAGTTCATTCTTTAAATAAAATGATATTTTTATTTTTTTCTAACACATTTTAGAAAATTTCGGCGGCATAACGGCACGATACTAGAAACGGGACAAGGCCTAGCCTTATCCCCGGTCTAGTGAAGGCCCACGCCATTCACACATCAATCAAATCAATTCGTTATGTAAACCACAAAATTTGGAGTAAGAGTCTAACCTAGCCTTACTCCTTCGCCTTATAACGGCGCACGTCTAATCCTAACCAATTTATCGATTCGATTTTTCACACCACAAACCACATTCAAACCAATATCGCAATCAATCACCAAACAGTCAAACAAACAAGTCCATGGTCTGTGGACGATTGTGTCGGGTGCTACTAAGCACCGTCTGCATCCTAGTATATATATATATAACTAGAAAAAAAAAAGTGAAAGGTGAGAAATTCTCACATATAGCTATCCTAGCTCCACGGCTCTTCTAATGCAGGAAATCTTCACTGTTCTCGCATCTTCGTCATCTTCGTTGCCCGTAGCCACTACATATGTAAAAATCGAATTTTTACTTCGCTATTCAATATTTAAAAATCAAATTTTTAGTTCAAAGTTCAATATATAAAAATCGAATTTTTAGTTCAAAGTTCAATATATAAAAATCGAATTTTTAGTTCAAAGTTCAATATATAAAAATCGAATTTTTATTTCAAAGTTCAATATATAAAAATTCTACTTTCTTACCGCTAATATATAGATAAAAATTCTATTTTTATAACGCTATTTTTCTATATAAAGATTATATTTTTTTTTCCTTTTCTATAGCATAAAAATTATATTTTTATTATCTATAACTATAAATAAAAATCGTTTCTTTATCTACCAAAAAATCAAATCTTTTTATATTTAAAAATATAATCTTTTCTAAACTAAAGACCAAATCCTTTTCATATCAAATATCGAACCTTTTTCATAGTAAAGATCAAATCTTTTCTTTTACTTTTTAAGTTTAAATCTTTTCTATTTTAAAGTTTCAAATCTTCTTCCCTTTAAAATTTTAAAATAAAAATCAGTTTCCAAACTTTAAAATGAAAAATCAGTTTCAACTTTAAAATGAAAATCAGTTTTCAACTTTAAAATGAAAATCAGTTTTCAACTTTAAAATGAAAATCAGTTTTCAACTTTCCCGTTAATATCAGTTTTAATTTTCTTATAAAATCAGTTTTTAATATTTCAAAACAAAATCAGTTTTTACATTTTTTTAACTGTATTTTATTTAAATTAAAAATAAAATAAAATAAGAGAATAAAATAAAAATAAAATAAAATAAAAAAACATACCAGCGAGGGGGGGCTTCCTAGTGGGTGCGGCAGTCGTCTAAGGGAGATGGAGGTGCGGTAGGCCGTTCTGGTGGTGGAGCTTTCGAGGGGCGCGTCGCGTTTCTGAAACGAGGAGGGGGGGGGGGGCTTCGGTGGGCTCGTCGAGGGAGGGGGGCTTCGATGGGAGTTCGTCGAGGGAGGGGTGGGTGCGGCGATGGTCGGCAGCGCTTCGGGGGGGGGGGGGGGGCGGCTGTCGATGACGCTAGGGTTTTTTTTTTTCTTTTTTTTTATTTTGATTTCATCTGTTCGAATGAAACAACGGGGGGGGGGGGGGGGGCAGAGGGAATATAGGAGAGAGATTTTTTTTTTATTTATTTATTTTATCCTAAAGAGTTGACTTTCAATTACGACCTCGAAACGAGGCCCACCGCCTGTCGTCCATAGCGTTTTACCCCCATTCCGAACACAATGGGATATGTATCGCAAGCTGATTCGATTGTTACAATCAGTTTCCGTTAAATTTACATTTAAATCACTATATTGAATTTTAAACGTACATTTCAAATTACCGGGGTCACATACTAACTAGAAAAATTCCAGAAAAATATTTTCTAGCTTCGTATTGACGATACGGTCCTAACAAAACTAGTTTCGTTGAATTCTGAGACCGTTGGAAAAATGGCCAATTTCCAGTCGATTAAAATCAACTGAAATGGTCAAAACACGTTTTCCTATGCCACGCTCACATATTGATTCGAAAAATTATGAAATTTGAAACCTAGCGATAACTTGACACTGCGGATCCAACAAAAGTGGTTTCGTCGAAATCCGAGGTCATTTGCAAAATGTCCATTTTTAAGGGCCTGAATTCCATAGCGACTATTCAGAATTTTCAACTGGACATATCTTTTGATTCCCGCTACGAAATCTTGATTTCCCGGATTCGTTGGAAAGATATTATCAATTAGATCCCATCATTTTTGGTTTCACTAAAATCCGGATTGCTTTGCACCCGGTACATTCAATTGAAGTTTGAAATCGAATTATCGAACTACCGCGCCATTTTCTATTCCTTTTATAATAATATATAATTATTTATATTCTAACGACGGCGTGTATAATATATACGTTCGAATTATATTCAAAATAAATTTCTCGTTGATTTTATTTAAAATAATCTATTTTAAATATTCAAAATTCGCTATAATCGCCAAAATAAAAATTTTAAACTGGCCCAGATTTTCCGGGTTGTTACAATCTCCCCCACTTAAAACTTTTCGTTTCGAAAAGGAACAAAGTCGAAAGTGGTTTGATTATTCAGTTCTACGATCGATCAGGCTTCCATTCTCCAACTCTTTAGTTTCTGAGAATTTTCAAAATTTCAAAAATTTGGCTAACACCCTAGATTTTTGAAAAATTTCGCCATAACCTCCCCTGCACCGGGAGCATCGGGGAATTTCAAATAGCTTCCCCGGTCCTTCAGATCTCAAAAAGAAAAAGAAAAAGCCAAGCGGCTAGCCAATAGGCTCACAAAATCATCATCACCCAAACAAAACAGGAAATTATGTAATAAACATGTACCTATTTGTCGGGCAAACAAATTTTATTCTCTGCTTAGCCTCCTTGCTATGACCTGTTCAATGCAAGTATATGTATATGCAAGCAAACGCGACCAATTTTCAATATAACTCAATATTTGATTCAATTAGGCATAATGGTTCAAAATTAGCAAACAAATGAACAAACAACACAAACATCAATCAATTAGTGAATTTAAAGTTTCAAATTCATAATTTTGATATATATATTGAAAATCTTGTTTTTGATGCCAATTCACAACAATGTGTTCTAACTATATATATTTTGGTTCTCACACCAGCCTAATGGAAATATATAGAAAATCACACCTTCGAAACTCGAACATAAATGTTGATGATGCGATCGCTATCATCAATATCATCTTCGGGCGACTAGAGTGTGATTCTATATCTATCCAATATATTAAAATTTCAAATACACGCGAATCAGACGTATACGCAAAATCTATATATACTGGATTGTCCACATCAATATAATTAAATAGTCAAATACGAATAAGTGATTTAAATTTTCAAAACAAAAATTTGTTTTCATTTTCAAAAATATACTCTTCACACTCGTTCTAGGATACTACTGATCCCATCTCTAACGAGTCATTCTAATTGGATATTACTAATCCAATTATCTGATGAATTCTTTCGTATGCTTCTAATGTGCCTTGTTCTCTGAGCTTTGTAAACCAAAGCTCTGATACCAAATGTGACGGCAAAGAATTTCGCTCGGTCCGAACCAGTCGCTAAACCGACCCAGACCGTTCGAAACGCCCTATCGTTTGAGAACAGGACAAAATAGAACGCATACGGAAGAACATTTCACTGTATATTACAACAATGCATCAGATTACAAGAATATACAGAGTATAAATGAATGAATATTACACAGAAATATCAGAGATTTAAATTACATTTAAATACATAGCAGCGGAAAATAATACAATACACAACTAGAAAGAGATATACGGATACAAAGCTTTCCGGATATCGTTCCAGCTGTAAACCAGGATCCTGTGAATATAAATCTGCAAAACCAAAACTACTAGCTGCCCGTGTCAAAAATAGGGGCACCCAGAGTTTAGGTTAAAACAATAAACTCCAGGTCAGTCATGTGACTGGTGTGAGAACTAAAACAGTTTTTAATCTTTATTTTTAAAGGTAAATCAAGGGACCACGCCGTATAACACGGAACGGGTTTCCTCCCAAGAATACCAGTGCATAAAACAAACAGCGCAATGCTAAATAAAGAAAGATGAAGCTGTTATAAGACCCAGGTCCTATCACACAATGCAACGCAAGCCGGGGGATAGGGTTTTCCCTTATAACAGCCAAAGAATGCTTGATACGTTCAAAACAAATCATTTGATACTATTATAAGTGCATAGTGTATAAAACAACTTCAAATCATAAGTATCAATCATAGGCGGCATGGGTACCATATATCATGTCGCCATATATAGGTTTACAAATAAAACCGCAAATGTCACGTATTTGGAAATTGGATTTCCATCTATGAACCGAGGCAAAAGATAGTCCTCAACCGATTCGAGACAATCTAGCCCATGTCTCCGGAGCAGCCGCAACTGCCCCTTGGATCCTCAGGGCCGGTCCACCGATGTGGATTATAGTGCCTGAGCAATACGTTTCTCCGCCCTTTGGGGCGTAAATGAGCCAACTAAATGACTCCATCGGTTCGAGAACGACTGATCAATCCGAGGCGCCTCGCAACAGCAACAACCACATAAGTCAATCTCGTCAGGGCGTGTAAAACCACTGACGCCACTTCTAGCTAGAAAGAAACGCATGCCCTCCCTGACGTCCGTCTCCCGTTTTTGGTTCATACCTGGTGTGAAACACGCGAGGTAAACGTTACACAAAGCTACGCCACAAAGGCCGTGCTTTGATCATCACCACAAGACTTTGCTTTTCAACAGAAGCCTCGATCAATTGCCACTTAGGCATGCCACACAGGCAATTCACTCCATGCGTTTGATATCCATCAATATATAACCCCTGAGCTCGTACGTCTCAGAGAAGGGCGTTAAGCAAGAGAATAAATTCTCTGCCGCCAAACAGATATATATTTAATAGAGATCAATCACACGGACTAAAATCCAATGTCAGACACACAGTCCATTTACAAGTCCGTTCTGGGGCTGAACGAAACCGGAGGCACCTAGTACCCCGCATATCCATCGATCTCCAAGTACGTCTGGACGATCACCAACTGTTTCCATCTTCTTGGGTGTACAGCCCAATCAAGATCATCAGTTATCACCCAAACGACGTGAAGACCTCCGGTCTTCGACCATCGTCTTCATCTTCGACTTATCGTCGTATCAGTTATTCAGAATGGGATAAACCCGGTCTTTCCGAATAACTCGCGTATATTTTAAATAAGTGTTACACAAACACAACATACGCCTCATTCCAATTCATTAGTCACTAACCGTAAATTAATCAAGAGAATAATTTCCCAAATATTAACCCCGAAGGCCGAAACCAACATCAGATCAATATCCAGAAAACCATTCTGCTTGGCTAACCGACAGTTAGTTTCTAAATTTCACATTCATAGGGAAAGATTCCCATTAATTTTATCAAAGATAAATTCCTTGAATTTATTCTTTAATCCATTTTTGAATATCAATTCAAACTAGTCGGGATTAGCGAACCTTACCGAAGTAATCATTTGTTTTAATTTCCCAATCCAAACCTATTCATCCCATGAAGTAAAACTGGTAATACTTCATATCTAACACCACAGTGTTATCGGTAAATTCAATTACCATTTCACGTTCAAATCTAATTAAAGATTTAACTATCGCCTGGAGCAAAACTGGTGATACTCCATTTTCGATCTTTCAATCTAATTAAAGATTCATTAAAACTCTACTTAGTTTTAATCTTTGACTGGGTTAAAGAATCAGTGTCATTTAAAAACACGGTTCACGATAAACCCAAAATCACATTCCATTAATTATCGGGTTAAAGAATGAGTGTTGTTTAAAACACTGTTCACGATAAACCCAAAAATCAATATCCATTCAATTCCAATTAAATATTATTTAATTGGTACACTTCATTAAATCTAAATAAAAAGATTTAATCTTTTCTCAACTGGGTTCAAGAACAGTGTTAGTGAAGACACCATTCACGACAAACCCAAATCACATTTAATATTCAATACAAGGCTCTGAATAGAAAATATATCGGCTTATATTCAATATCAAATTCTACGACTAACAAATGTCGTATTGGAAATAACGATATAAATATATATCTTTCAAATTTCCATAACAACACCTGTATAATCACGAATTCCAACATCGAAATATTCCGAAGACAATTTCGATTCAAATCCACTCCAATGCAATCATTGGAAATTTTGGTTATTTTCAAAACCCTTTTCAAATTCAATTTTTTTATTTAAAAATAAATAGAATTATAATTCTAGTTCAAAACTAGTTCATTTCGATAAAAATCTATTTTTATCTTTTCAAATAGGGAGTTTTTCATCCCAATTCTTCACAAATCATTTCTTATGATTTTACACAAATTATTACTATTTTTAATAATTTTATCAAGGCCTGTACAGTCGATTTCCAACAATGGCCATCGAACTGCACTTACAGCGACCTTTTTCGAATTTGATTTGGACGTATCTCCAAATCCAACCGTTAGATTTCAAATTTCTAACCTTCGTTAGAAAGCTCTTTTCGATACGAACCCAACGGTTCCGGTTTTAGGAGAATCCGACGGTCGGATCTCCCGCAATGTCCGTTTGAAATAAATGGTCGAAATTCACGAACTGCCGCGGCGCGGCGCGTTCTATTCAGGCCATTATATTATATATATAATATATATAATATATACTTCGTCGATTTCTATTTAAAACGAATTATATAAATAGTTTTAAATTCGTTTCAAAAGCAATTTCAACCTCCTTTTCAATTCAAATCAAAATTGAATTCTTCTTTATAAATTCGTTTCAAAATTCATTTCTATTCAATTCAAATTTCAATTCAATTCATTTCGAAATCATTTTCAATTCAATTCATTTCGAAATCGTTTTCAATTCAATTCATTTCGAAATCGTTTTCAATTCAATTCATTTCGAAATCGTTTTCAATTCAATTCATTTCGAAATCGTTTTCAATTCAATTCAATTCGAAATCGTTTTCAATTCAATTCAAAATATTCGATTTCGAAATCACTTTTCAATATTCATTTTTAAGATGAATAAAATCGATATAAATATCGTTCACGTCAAAATGGCGTCAATCTAATCAACACGGCTTCATAAATTTCTATTTTCAAATATTCTATTTCAAATATTTCTTTTTCAAAATAGTTGTTATTATCAAAATATTTCGTTCAACACATGACCAATCTCAATGAATGAGTACTGTCAACACATGAACTTTTATTTTATAATATTCTTTATTTTTCAAATTGGAATGAGGCCCAATCAATCACCATATAAAGTTAATTATATGGATTTTCATACAACACATGTATATAATAACATTGAAAATAATCAACCATCAACCAAAGTGCACTACACTGTAAAAGCATCAAATATAGATATTCAACGCTTATAACAGCCTGTCAATCAATCGATCGACATATTTAATCAATCAGGATGAGTGAACTGCAAATTTCATCCCAACACCCGTGTGGGGTTTCAAACAATCAAACAAATATTTTATTCGTGCAGTTGGGCGATGTGTAAAATTTATCGTCCCAATCAATGTCATTCAAATAGGTGTACATAAACAAACCGTCTGGTTTGTAAATGAATATTCTATTTTATTCACTTCACGTTAAAAATTATATTTTTAACGATAAAACATTTTATTCCAACATATGAATTTCTATTCAGTTCATTCTTTAAATAAAATGATATTTTTATTTTTTTCTAACACATTTTAGAAAATTTCGGCGGCATAACGGCACGATACTAGAAACGGGACAAGGCCTAGCCTTATCCCCGGTCTAGTGAAGGCCCACGCCATTCACACATCAATCAAATCAATTCGTTATGTAAACCACAAAATTTGGAGTAAGAGTCTAACCTAGCCTTACTCCTTCGCCTTATAACGGCGCACGTCTAATCCTAACCAATTTATCGATTCGATTTTTCACACCACAAACCACATTCAAACCAATATCGCAATCAATCACCAAACAGTCAAACAAACAAGTCCATGGTCTGTGGACGATTGTGTCGGGTGCTACTAAGCACCGTCTGCATCCTAGTATATATATATATAACTAGAAAAAAAAAGTGAAAGGTGAGAAATTCTCACATATAGCTATCCTAGCTCCACGGCTCTTCTAATGCAGGAAATCTTCACTGTTCTCGCATCTTCGTCATCTTCGTTGCCCGTAGCCACTACATATGTAAAAATCGAATTTTTACTTCGCTATTCAATATTTAAAAATCAAATTTTTAGTTCAAAGTTCAATATATAAAAATCGAATTTTTAGTTCAAAGTTCAATATATAAAAATCGAATTTTTATTTCAAAGTTCAATATATAAAAATTCTACTTTCTTACCGCTAATATATAGATAAAAATTCTATTTTTATAACGCTATTTTTCTATATAAAGATTATATTTTTTTTCCTTTTCTATAGCATAAAAATTATATTTTTATTATCTATAACTATAAATAAAAATCGTTTCTTTATCTACCAAAAAATCAAATCTTTTTATATTTAAAAATATAATCTTTTCTAAACTAAAGACCAAATCCTTTTCATATCAAATATCGAACCTTTTTCATAGTAAAGATCAAATCTTTTCTTTTACTTTTTAAGTTTAAATCTTTTCTATTTTAAAGTTTCAAATCTTCTTCCCTTTAAAATTTTAAAATAAAAATCAGTTTCCAAACTTTAAAATGAAAAATCAGTTTCAACTTTAAAATGAAAATCAGTTTTCAACTTTAAAATGAAAATCAGTTTTCAACTTTAAAATGAAAATCAGTTTTCAACTTTCCCGTTAATATCAGTTTTAATTTTCTTATAAAATCAGTTTTTAATATTTCAAAACAAAATCAGTTTTTACATTTTTTTAACTGTATTTTATTTAAATTAAAAATAAAATAAAATAAGAGAATAAAATAAAAATAAAATAAAATAAAAAAACATACCAGCGAGGGGGGGCTTCCGAGTGGGTGCGGCAGTCGTCTAAGGGAGATGGAGGTGCGGTAGGCCGTTCTGGTGGTGGAGCTTTCGAGGGGCGCGTCGCGTTTCTGAAACGAGGAGGGGGGGGGGCTTCGGTGGGCTCGTCGAGGGAGGGGGGCTTCGATGGGAGTTCGTCGAGGGAGGGGTGGGTGCGGCGATGGTCGGCAGCGCTTCGGGGGGGGGGGGGGGGGGCGGCTGTCGATGACGCTAGGGTTTTTTTTTTTTCTTTTTTTTATTTTGATTTCATCTGTTCGAATGAAACAACGGGGGGGGGGGGCCAGAGGGAATATAGGAGAGAGATTTTTTTTATTTATTTATTTATTTATTTTATCCTAAAGAGTTGACTTTCAATTACGACCTCGAAACGAGGCCCACCGCCTGTCGTCCATAGCGTTTTACCCCCATTCCGAACACAATGGGATATGTATCGCAAGCTGATTCGATTGTTACAATCAGTTTCCGTTAAATTTACATTTAAATCACTATATTGAATTTTAAACGTACATTTCAAATTACCGGGGTCACATACTAACTAGAAAAATTCCAAAAAAATATTTTCTAGCTTCGTATTGACGATACGGTCCTAACAAAACTAGTTTCGTTGAATTCTGAGACCGTTGGAAAAATGGCTAATTTCCAGTCGATTAAAATCAACTGAAATGGTCAAAACACGTTTTCCTATGCCACGCTCACATATTGATTCGAAAAATTATGAAATTTGAAACCTAGCGATAACTTGACACTGCGGATCCAACAAAAGTGGTTTCGTCGAAATCTGAGGTCATTTGCAAAATGTCCATTTTTAAGGGCCTGAATTCCATAGCGACTATTCAGAATTTTCAACTGGACATATCTTTTGATTCCCGCTACGAAATCTTGATTTCCCGGATTCGTTGGAAAGATATTATCAATTAGATCCCATCATTTTTGGTTTCACTAAAATCCGGATTGCTTTGCACCCGGTACATTCAATTGAAGTTTGAAATCGAATTATCGAACTACCGCGCCATTTTCTATTCCTTTTATAATAATATATAATTATTTATATTCTAACGACGGCGTATATAATATATACGTTCGAATTATATTCAAAATAAATTTCTCGTTGATTTTATTTAAAATAATCTATTTTAAATATTCAAAATTCGCTATAATCGCCAAAATAAAAATTTTAAACTGGCCCAGATTTTCCGGGTTGTTACAGGAGATAAACGTGTGCTGAAGGATAAAGGAGCAGGAGGTCTAGCGTAATGTGAGTGTTGCGGTATGGAGTTATGTGGCATTAGCGAGATGGCCAGAGCGGTGGCACAGTGGACGGTGTAAAACGTGGAGATAAAGAAAAAATGGTATAAAACGTAGGATCTAAATTAACCCTGGAGGGGGGCTGAATAGGGTTTATCGTAGATTTTTGCTAAGTAATTAAATAATAACAAGACAGATAATAATCAGAGTAAATGCGGAAAATAAATAGCACAAAGATATACCCAGCTTCAGCAAAAACCTGCATACTGTTGCATTCCCCAAGGTTTCTACTAGGAGTTAAAACAATCTCTACGCTTACAATCCCCTGTAAACTCGTGACACTTGCTGCCAACTGTTCTTAACCCTATGCTTTAAACCCTGCACTGGTTTCTATCCCCGAAACCAAATTTTCCTTGATTACGAACCTGTAACCAGTAATCCTAATTTTACAGACTCTAGTAAACTACCAGTTAACACCCTAACTGGTATCCCCTAGGTTTTACAGGTCTGGAAACTATTCTTTTGTTTTTACAACACAAATTAAAAAACAAAATAAATATAAATTAAAAATAGAAAAACCCTAGGATTTAAATATAAAGGGTTATCCCCTTTTCACTTAGATGCTTAACCTGCCTCTTTTGAATTGGTTCCACCCTTTTGTTTAATCACCCGATCACTTTCCTTTCTTGCTTGAAAATGGCGGCAGCTTCGAACAGGGGTTTTTCTCTGCTTTCCCAAATTGATTTCCTAGATGTTGGTTGATGGAAAAAGTGGTTCTCTAAAACTTTAACTTGTGTTGCCAAAACGTCAATGGATTTGTGCTTGGCTTCTCTCTAGACCGAAACCCTAGAAAATTGTGAGTTATTTGAATTTAAATATCTTCTTGAAATTTCGATGTTTGGTTTCGATCGATAATTGCCATTGATGTTTGGTGTTTATATAGGATTATTGATCCTTAAAAATCTCTGATTCCATCCTAGAATTTGTCATGATATATACGAGGATTTTGGGGCTTTTTGAAATCATTGATTTCTCATTTGGCAGATTTGAAAACTTCAACCCTTATGTAATACTTGCATGTGACTTCATTGCTTTGAATTGGTCCTTCAAAAAATTCGTATATATTTTTGGATCTCGATTTAATATCTCTTGACTTTGAAACGATGTTATTCTTTGATAAATTGCTGCCTTAGATTTGTTGCTTCATAAAAATATGAACAGAATTTAAAGAACAGATCTTTCTCTTGAACTCGCCTTTATCTCGAATTGACGCTGCACTTTGATAAGAATGGATACTACATTGATATTTCTCTTGGACTTTTGGGTTTTCATTAAAACTATTTGTATTGTACCATGCTTGAACTTGTCTTGTATATACACTTGCAGTCCACTGAACTGCTTAATTTCAATGCCTTACTTGAGTCTACTTTGCCTCCCATGATGTTGCACTGCCACTTTATATTTTTGAACTTGCTTGAAACGACCCAAACTTCCTCGTAAAGTAAAGTACGGATTGAATTGAGAACAAGGAAAAATCAGAACATAAAAAGAAGAACATTTCATTGCTTGTTACAACAATTACATCAAAGTACATGAATATCACAAGTTATAAATGAATAACATACATTTGATAAATATAATAATATCCGAAATTTATAATTACAATCAGCGGAAAAATAATAAATAACACAATTGGAAGGAATACACGGATACAGAGCTTTTCGAATATCGCTTTAGCTGTAAACCAGGATCCTGTGAATCTAATATCTGCAAAACCAAAACTACTAGCTGCCCATGTGGAAAATATAGGCACATAGAGTTTAGGTTAAAACAGTAAACTCCAGGTCAGTCGTGGGACTGGTGTGAGAACTAAAGTAGTTATTAGCTTGATTTTAAAGTTGGGTGAATCACGGGACCCCGCCGTATAACATGGAACGAGTTTACTCTACATGAATCTTAATTTAAAATAAAACAACGCAACGCTTTTTGGAAAAATGAAGCAATTATAAGACTCAGGTCCCATCACACAATGCAACGCAAGTCGGAGGATAGAGTTTTCCCTTATAATAGCCAAATATGCTTGATACGCAAAATTTCATCTTTTATTATTATTACTATAGGTGTATAGTGTCAAAAACAACTTCAAATATAAATGTATCAATCGTAGATGACATAGGTACCATATATCATGTTGCCATACTAGTTCTACAATCAAAACCGCAGGATGTTGTATTGGAAGTTGGATTTCCATCTATGAACCAAGGCAAGGGATCGTTCGTACCGCTTTTGAGACTCTCTAGCCCGAGCCTCAGGATTCAGCCGCAACTGCACCTAGGTAACATGCAGGGCCGGTCCACACTAAGTGCGATGGTGGATTCATAATTCCTAAGCATGCGTTTCCCCACCCTATGGGGCGTAAAATCTAGTCAGTAATGTTGACCATAACAATATCCGAGGCGGCTCTCTATCCATAAAGTAATAATAAGCAACATTCACATGAGTAAAAAGTTCGGGCCTGCAAAACCCTAATACCCCTCCTAGTTAGAAAGAAACGAAATGCCCTCCCTGCGGTCCTCTCTCGTTTCCGGTTTATACCGGGGTGTGAAGCTCGCGAAGTATCGCTATACACAAAGCTATGCCTAAATAAGTTGTGCTTTGATCACCATCCACAAGGCTCTTCTTTTCAACAAGAGCCTTGATCATTTGCATCTTAGCATGCCACATTGTCAGCCTATACCAGACCATTGATTTCTGCCAATATATAACCTCTAAGCTCGTACTTCTTAGAGAAGGGTGTTAAGCAAGAGAATAAATTCTACGCCACCAAACAGATATATATATTTAGCAGATATCAACAAATATAGCATAAAGGAATACAACGTCAGACATACAATCCATTTACAAGTCCGTTCTGGGTCTGAATGAATCGGAGGAACCTTATTACTCATCCCATATGTCCAATACAGGAGAGAGGCCCTCGCATATCCAGTCGATCTCCAAGTACGTTAGGACGATCACCACTTATTACCCTGTCTTGGGTGTACGACCCAATCAAGACATCAGTAATAATCTAAACGATGTGAAGATCTCCGGTCTTCAACCACCGTCTTCATCTTCGACTCTTAATCGTCATAGTAATTATTCAGAATGGGTTAAACCCAACCTTTCCGAATAATTCGCGTATTTTATAATCAAGTGCTAAAAAACACATCATACGCCTCATTTCAATTCAGAATATTCCTTTAATAAAATATTCACATTATTAGGGAAGAGTTCTCGTTAATTTTATCAAAGATAAATTTATTTAAATTTATTCTTTAATCTTCATATGAATCTCATTTCAAAAGATTTTATTTTATCTTTTCACAATTATAAACCATATTACGGTTTATTCACTAGTCGGGATTAACGAACCTTACCGAAGTAATCATTTATTATTTATTATCCTAATCCCAACCTATTCATCCCATGGAGCAAAACTAGTAGTACCCTATATCTAACACCCACTGTGTTATTGGCAAAATTAATTACCATTTCACGTTCAAATCTGAATAAAGATTTTACTATCGCTTGGAGTAAAACTGGTGGTACTCCACTCTCGATCATTTCAAGAATTCGATAAATTTAATTATCACCTTCGCATTTTAATCTAATTAAGGATTCATTAAAACTCTAGTTTAGTTTGAATGTAAAAAATCATTACTTATTGATTATTCAAATTTATGAAATTAATCTTATCTTTAACTAGGTTAAAGAACAAATGTTATATAAAAACATTGTTCACGATAAAGCCAAAATCATCCTCCCTTAAAATGGAATCTTCACAGAAATATGATCAATATATAATCGATATAAACTCCCATATCAAACTGATAATATAAATGGAATAACGACAAAGCCTTTTAAATTCCATATATAGTCATGGTCTTCATTTACAGAAGCTCATCTCAATTATTATTAAATCGAATTCTGTTCAATTCCAATTTAATATATTAAATTGGAAAACTTTACTTTAGAAAATTTCCATTTAAATCTTAATAAAAGATTTATAAGCTCCAAATTATATTTTTCACTGTTCATTGGGTTAAAGAACAAATGTCGTTAAAAACACAGTTCACAATAAACCCAATTCACATTTCATTTTATTCCAATTACTAAATATAATTGGAAACTCTAATAATCTTAATTAAAAGATTTATAATTTCCAAAATTATATTCTATTTAATTCCAATTAAAAACTAATTGGAAAACTTCATTAAATCTTATTTAAAAAATTTATTCTTTTCTAATCGGGGTTTAAGAACAATGTTATTAACGACACCATTCACGACAACCCAAAATCCAATTTATTCTCTTTAATTCCAATTAAATATTAATTAATGGAATTTTTATTCTAGTTAATAACTAGTTCATTTCGATAAAAATATATTTTTACCTTCTCAAATATGGATTTATTTCATCCAAAAAAATTTCCAAATCACTTATTATGATTTTACATAATTTTTCCATATTTTTAATAATTTTATCAAGGCCTGTATAGTTGGTTTCCAATAACGGTCACCGAACTGCATTTACAGCGACCTTTTTCAAAATTGATTTGGACATATTTTAAAATCTAATTGTTAGATTTCAAATCTCTTATATTCATTCGAAATCTCTTTTCGATACGAACCCAATGGTTCCGGTGTTAGGAGAATCCGATGGTCGGATCTACCATTATGCCAATTTGAATTTAATGGTCAAGATTCGCGAACGGTCGCTGCGCGGTGCGTTCTATTTAGGCCATTAAATATAATATATATATATATATATATATATATATATATATATATTTCATCGATTTCCATTTAAAATCTTTTTTATAAATTCGTTTTAAAACGATTCTAACTACTTTTACCATTTTAAACCAAAAGTGAATATTCCATATCTTTATCATATAAAAATGATAATATTTTCAAAATATTAAATTTTGAAATCTCCTCTTTTCGATATTCATTTTAAAATGAATAAAATCGATTGATAAACCTGTTCGGGTTAAAATGGCGTTTCTATACTTAACCCGGCTTCATATTTTTATATTTTTGTGTCCATCTAAAGCGAACATCGAAAACAATATTTTATTCTTTACTGAATATTATTTTGAAATATTCATTATTTTAAAATATTCTTTATTTTAAAATTTTCTTTATATTAAAATGATCTTTTGCACTAAAATATTCTTTTATTTAAAAATGATTTTTTACATAAAAATGTTTCTTTTACATTGAAATGTTCTTTTATATAAAAATGACTCTTTACATAAAAACGTAATTTTTAATGTTAAAACACTTTTGTCAACATTGAATCTTTTTAATGATTCATTCTTTACATTAATAATGTAATTTTTAATGTAAACACAATTTTATCAAACTTGAATCTTTTTATATATAATTCATCTAACACTAAAAGTGTACTTTTTAATGTAAACACAAATTTATTAGGCTAGAATATTTTTTTATATATATACAATAAAAATGTAAAATTTTAATTGTAAAATCTTTCTATTTCAAACCATGATCATTTTACATCATTTCTTCTAAAAAATAAAAATGTAAATTTTTATTGTTAACTTTTTTTTTTCGAAACAATGATCATTTTACCTATATCTTATATACCATAAAAATGTGAATTTTTATTGTTAAACCTTTTTCTAAAACAACGAGTATTTGATACATACAATAAAAATATAACTTTTATTACTTCAACCAATTTTCATTTCTTATATGAATGTTTTTCATATTTTGTACATTCAATAAAAATGTAATTTTTTTGTTTCAAGCACTTTCCATTTCATATATAGGTATTTTCATATTCTGTACATTCAATAAAAATGTAATTTTTTATTGTTTCACCATTTTATTTTAAAATATTCTTTATTTTAAAAGATACCTTATTTTAAAATATTCTTTATATTCTGAATCGGAATGCGACTCCATCAATTACCATATAATCTTCAGTTATATGGATTTCATGCATCGCATGTATACAACAATAATGATAAATAATCAATAAGCAGTCCATTCACATCCATAGTGAAATTTACAACTGTGTGAGCATTAAAATAAATAAATAACGCTCATCACAGACTGTCAATCCATCGATTGACATACAAATAAATATTGGGACTAGTGTAGATCAAATATCGTCCCAATACCCTTGTGGGGTTTTCAAACAACAGCATTTTATTTAAATAAATTAATTATTGGCCAACAAATTCAATAATTCTAATTTAGATTGAGTTATTTTCTATTTAGCCAATTTTACAACGTTTAAATTATAAATAAATATTTACAATCTAATTTCAACTACCACATTAATGTTAACATTAATTTTTTAACACATTAAACATTTCAACATCACAAACAACACACAATACAGTCAATTAAATCGTCCAATGTTTGTAGATGAGGCAGGTGATCTAACATGCATCGTATACAATTTATAATAATTAAACTGATAAAAATCTATAATGGCAATTCCATAAAATTTTCAGATATTAAAATAAATAAATAACTGTGCAGAATTTTTAGTGAGGAGTTCTCACCTTCGTTTCCACTCCGTCAGTGTGTATTTCTGAATTTCTGGTACCGTTTGGATTTGCCCGAATTTCCAACGAAATTTGTTTCACGCAGTTTGTGTTGAAAATCATATTTTTAATGTTGTAATATACATATGGTAAAAATCATATTTTTATTTACGTTATGTTTATATAAAAATCATATCTTTATATTGCTATTTTCATACTTAGAACAATGCGATTTTTATTTTCAAAACAATGCGACTTTTATTTTAAAAATAATGCAACCTTTATTTTCAAAACAATGTTCTTTTTATTTTCAAAACAATGTTCTTCTTTATTTCAAAACAATGTTCTTCTTTATTTCAAAACAATGTTCTTCTTTATTTTCACAAAAACAATGTTATATATTTTTACAAAAACAATGTTATTCTTTTATTTTTACAAAAAAAAATGTTATTCTTGTTTTTAAAAAAAAACATCTTAATCTTTTATTTACAAAAACATGTTGATCTTTTATTTTCAGAAACATATTAATCTTTTATTTTCAAAAGCATGTTAATGTTTTATTTTCAAAAACATGTTAATCTTTTATTTTCAAAAACATGTTAATGTTTTATTTTCAAAAACAAGTTAATGTTTTATTTTCAAAAACATTTTACTACATTAATAATTAATTAACTAAAATAATCAAACTCTAATTATATGATTAAGGAATAATACCCTTATCAACTACATCGTTCCAGGTTGCCACCGTCTCCCTTCTAGTGCTATTCGAACCCAAGCACCCAAAGCCAAAAACTGAACGCTGCTCCACCATCAAGTGATCGGACCTCGATATAACCTTGCCATGAGAAACGCCGATGACTCCTCCTCCTGGCGCCACCCATCCCATTGAACTCGAGTCCCCTAACGTTGCTGAAACTGCCTCAATCTGCTCACGTTTGAGCGCCAATTTCGAACCCCAGACACAACATAATACGATCATCACCGTAGGGAATTATAGAGGGCATAAATCTCTTTGATATTTGTTTTGAATTCAGGTTGTGATTTGAATTTGTTTGGGAGAAATTGTGGATTTAAAATTGGAGGTTTTCATCCATTGAAATGATGTAGGTAGCGGCTCCGTATTGGGAATTAGGGTTTCGGTATTTTAGGTGTATTTATACTGTATTTCTATAATTATTTCATTTAATTAATTCAATTTAATTCTAATAATACTAGTTTAGCACCCTGAACTCCAAATAAATCCCAACGACTGTCGCCCCTAGCTAAATACCCCCGTTCCGAACACAATGGATATGTTTCGTAACCTAATTCGCTCGTTTTGATTAATTTTTATCAAAATTAAAATATAAATCAATATATATTTAATTTAAACGTACATTTTAATTTACCGGGGCCACTTACGGACCCCAAAAATTCCAAAACAATTATATCTAGCTTTGTTTTGATGGTACGGTCCTAACAAAATTAATTTCGTCTAATTTGAGACCGTTTGAAAAATGGCCATTTTCTGATCGATCCAATTTGACTGAAATTGACAAAACATGTTCCCTTTTTCCATGCTCACATATTAATTCCAAAAATTATAAAAATTGGAATCTTGCAATACTTTGACATTCCGGATCCAACCAAGGTGGTTTCGTCGAAAACGGAGGTCGTTTGCAAAATGGCTACTTATTATATTAAAATATATATAAATTCCATAGCGACTATTCTGAATTTTAAACTGGCCATAACTTTTTATTCCCACTATGAAATTTCAATTTTTCAAATCCGTTAGAAAGATATTTTTTAACAGATTCAAATATTTCTTGTTTCACAAAAATCCGATTTATTTTGAATCCTGTACATTCAATCAAAGTTCAAATTCAATTTTTCAAACTACCGCGCTATTTCTAACTGCTTTTATAATTAAAAATAAATATATTCGTTCTAACTTTGATTTAAATAAATTTTTATTCGTTATTATTTAAAATAAATTATTTTAAATATTAAAAATCCATTAAAATTGCTAAAATAAAAATTTTGAATTGGTTCTGATTTTCCGGGTTGTTACAATCCCCCCACTTAAAATCTTTTCGTCCTCGAAAAGGAACGGAGCTGAAAGTTGTTTTACTAATCAACTCAACTTTCAGTTTCTAATAAATTTTCAATTTAGTTCAGTATTAAATTCGATTTAGTTAAATTTATCATTCTTTTATATATTGGTTAAATTAATTATCATTCTAGTATTTTAATTAGTTGAACTAATAATCAAACATCACAACCAACAATCAATTTGTTTATTAACTTTTTAAATATATATAACTTTTATATATAGTCAAAAATCATATTTTTAGTTAGTGCAAATCACAATAACAAACTCTAACTAAGTTTGATTCTCACACCAGTCAGTTGGAAATATATAGATATACCACTTTCGAAACTCGAACATAAACACTGATGACGCTAACAATCATCAGAATCATCTCCGGGCGACTAGAGTGTGATTCTATATCTATCCAGTAAATTAAAACTTCGAGTATCCGTTAATTACGCATATACTCAAAATCTTTATATATACTCGATTGTCCAATTAAAATAAAATAATATACTCAAATATGTATTTTAAGATAAAAAATTTAGAACTAAATTTGTTTTCATTTTCATTTTAAAATAACCCTCTTCCGACTCATTCTAGGATACTACTAATCCTATTGCTAACGAGTCGTTCTCATTGGATATTACTAATCCAATCTCTGATGAATTCTTTTGTTCGGTTCTAATGTGTCTTGTTCTCGAGCTCTGTAAACCAAAGCTCTGATACCAAATGAAACGACCCAAACTTCCTCGTAAAGGAAAGTACAGATTGAATTGAGAACAAGGCAAATCAGAACACAAATAGAAGAACATTTCATTGCTTGTTAAAACAATTACATCAGAGTATAATAATATCACAAGTTATAAATGAATAATATACATTTGATAAATATAATAATATCCGAGATTTATAATTACAATCAGCGGAAAAATAATACATAACACAACTGGAAGGAATACACGGATACAGAGCTTTCCGAACATCGCTTCAGCTGTAAACCAGGATCCTGTGAATCCAATATCTACAAAACCAAAACTACTAGCTTCCTGTGTGGAAAATATGTGCACTCAGAGTTTAGCTTAAAACAATAAACTCCAGGTCAGTCATGGGACTGGTGTGAGAACTAAAACAGTTATTAGCTTGACTTTAAAGTTGGGTAAATCACGGAACCCCGCTGTATAACACGGAATGGGTTTACTCCACATGAATCTTAATTTAAAATAAAACAACGCAAAGCTTTTTGAAAAAATGAAGCTATTATAAGACTCAGGTCCCATCACACAATGCAACGCAAGCCGAAGGATAGAGTTTTCTCTTATAATAGCCAAATATACTTGATACACGAAATTTCAACTTTTATTATTACTACTATAAGTGTATAGTGTCAAAAACAACTTCAAATATAAATGCATCAATCATAGACAACATGGGTACCATATATCATGTCGCCATACTAGTTCTACAATCAAAACCGCATGATGTCGTATTGGAAGTTGGATTTCCATCTATGAACCAAGGCAAGGGATCGTCCTTACTGATTTCGAGACTCTCTATCCCGAGCCTCAGGATTCAGCCGCAACTGCACCTAGGTAACATGCACGGCCGGTCCACACTAAGTGCGATGGTGGATTCATAATTCCTAAGCATGCGTTTCCCTGCCCTATGGGGCGTAAAATCTGGTCAGTAATGTCGACCATAACAATATCCGAGCCGCCTCTCTATCCATCAAGTAATTACAAGTAACATCCACATTAGTAAAATGTCTGGGCTTGCAAAACCCTGACACCCCTCCAGCTAGAAAGAAACTCAATGCCATCCCTGTTGTCTTATAGCATTTCTGGTTCATACTGGGGTGTGAAGCTCGCGAAGTATCGCTATACACAAAGCTATGCCTAAATAAGCCGTGCTTTGATCATCATCCACAAGGCTCTCCTTTTCAACAAGAGCCTTGATCATTTGCATCTTATCATGCCACATTGTCAGTCCATACCATACCATTGATTTCTGCCAATATATAACCTCTTAGCTCGTACGTTTTAGAGAAGGGTGTTAAGCAAGAGAATAAATTCTACGCCACCAAACAGATATATATTTAGCAGAGATCAACGAATACAGTATAAAGGAATACAACGTCAGACATACCATCCATTAACAAGTCCGTTATGGGTCTGAACGAAACCAAAGGTACCTTATTCCTCGTCCTATATGTCCAATACAGGAGAGAGGCCCTCGCATATCCGGTCGATCTCCAGGTACGCTTGGACGATCACCACTTATTACCTTATCTTGGGTGTACGGCCAATCAAGACATCAGTAATCATCTAAACGATGTGAAGATCTCCGGTCTTCAACCACCGTCTTCATCTTTGACTCTTAATCGTCATAGTAATTATCTAGAATGGGTCAAACCTGGCTTTTACGAATAATTCGCGTATTTTATAATCAAGTGCTAAAGAAAAAACACATCATACGCCTTATTCCAATTCAGAATATTCTTTTAATAAAATATTCAAATTATTAGTGAAGAGTTCCTGTTAATTTTATCAAAGATAAATTCTTTTAAATTTATTCTTTAATCTTCCTATGGATCTCATTTCAAAAGATTTTATTTTATCTTTTCACAATTATAAACCATATTATGGTTTATTCACTAGTCGGGATTAACGAACTTACCGAAGTAATCATTTATTATTTATTATCCCAATCCCAACCTATTCATCCCATAGAGCAAAACTGGTAGCACCCCATATCTTACACCTACTGTGTTATTGGTAAAATTAATTAACATTTCACGTTCAAATCTGATTAAATATTTTACTACTGCCTAGAGTAAAACTGGTGGTACTCCACTCCCGACCATTTCAAGAATTCGACAAATTTAATTATCTCCTTCGCATTTTAATCTAATTAAGGATTCATTAAAACTCTAGTTTAGTTTTAATGTCAAAAATCATTACTTAATGATTATTCAAATTTATGAAATTAATATTATCTTTAACTGGGTTAAAGAACAAATGTTATATAAAAACATTGTTCACGATGAGCCCAAAATCATCTTCCCCTAAAATGGAATCTTCACAAAAATCAGATCAATATATAATCGATATAAATTCCCATATCAGACTTATAATATAAATGGAATAATGGCAAAGCCTTTTAAATTCCATATATAGTAATGGTCTTCATTTACCGAAGCTCATCTCAATTATTATTAAATCGAATTCTATTCAATTCCAATTTAATATATTAAATTGGAAAATTTTACTTTGGAAAATTTCAATTTAAATATTAATAAAAGATTTATAAATTCCAAATTATATTTTCACTGTTAATCGGGTTAAAGAACAAATGTCGTTAAAAACACAGTTCACAATAAACCCAATTCACATTTCATTTTATTCCAATTACTAAATATAATTGGAAACTCTAATAATCTTGATTAAAAGATTTATAAATTCTAAAATTACATTCTATTTAATTCAAATTAAAAATTAATTGGAAAACTTCATTAAATCTTGTTTAAAATATTTATTCTTTTCTAATCGGGGTTTACGAACAATGTTATTAAAGACACTGTTCACGACAACCCAAAATCCAATTTATTCTCTTTAATTCCAATTAAATATTAATTAATTGGATTTTTATTCTAGTTAATAACAAGTTCATTTCGATAAAAATATATTTTTACCTTCTCAAATACGGAATTTTTCATCCAAAAACTTTCCAAATCACTTATTATGATTTTACATAATTTTTCCATATTTCTAAAAAAATTATCAAGGCCCGTATAGCGGTTTCCAATAATAGTCACCGAACTGTATTTACAACGACCTTTTCCAAAATTGATTTGGACATATTTTAAAATCCAACCGTTAGATTTCAAATCTCTTATATTCATTCGAAAGCTCTTTTCGATACGAACCCAATTGTTCCGGTGTTAGGAGAATCCAACGGTCGGATCTCCCGTTACGCCAATTTGAAGTTAATGGTCGAGATTCACGAACGGTCACTGTGCGGCGCGCTCTATTAAAACCATTAAATACATATAATATATATTATATATATTTCGTCAATTTCCATTTAAAATGTATTTTGTACATCGTTTATAAAGTCATTTTAAAACAATTCCAACTTCTTTTTCTATTTTAAATCAAAAGTGAATATTCCATATCTTTATCATTTTAAAATTATAATATTTTCAAAATATTAAATTTTGAAATCTCCTCTTTTCGATATTCATTTTAAAATGAATAAAATCGATCGACAAATCCGTTCGGGTTAAAATGGCATTTCTATACTTAACCCAGCTTCATATTTTTATATTTTTGTGTCCATCTAAAACGGACATCGAAAACATGATTTTATTCTGCACTGAATATTATTTTAAAATATTCGTTATTTTAAAATATTTTTTATTTAAAAATATTCTTTATATTAAAAAGATCTTTTACACTAAAATGTTCTTTTATATAAAAATGATTTTTTACATAAAAATGTTTCTTTTACATTGAAATGTACTTTTATATAAAAATGACTCTTTATATAAAAATGTAATTTTTATTGTTAAAACACTTTTGTCAACATTGAATCTTTTTAATGATTCATTCTTTACATTAACAATGTAATTTTTAATGTAAACACAATTTTATCAAACTTGAATCTTTTTGTATATAATTCATCTAACATTAAAAATGTACTTTTTAATGTAAACACAAATTTATTAGACTAGAATCTTTTTATATATATATATATATATATATATATATATATATATATATACAATAAAAGTGTAAACTTTTAATTTTTAATTCTTTCTATTTCAAACCATGATCATTTTACGTCATTTCTTCTAAAAAATAAAAATGTAAATTTTTATTGTTAACTTTTTTTTTTTCAAAACAATGATCATTTTACCTATATCTTATATACCATAAAAATGTGAATTTTTATTGTTAAACCTTTTCTACAAACAATGAGTATTTGGTACACACAATAAAAATATAACTTTTATTGCTTCAACCAATTTTCATTTCTTATATGATTGTTTTTCATATTTTGTACATTCAATAAAAAGCTATTTTTTTTGTTTCAAACACTTTCCATTTCATACATGGGTATTTTTCATATTCTGTTCATTTATTAAAAATGTAATTTTTTATTGTTTCACCATTTTATTTTAAAATATTCTTTATTTTAAAATATTCTTTATATTCTGAATTGGAATGCGACTCAATCAATTACCGTATAATCTTCAGTTATATGGATTTCATGCATTGCATGTATGCAACAATAATGATAAATAATCAATAAGCAGTCCATTCACATCCATAGTGAAATTTACAACTGTGTAAGCATTAAAATAAATAAATAACGCTCATCACAGATTGTCAATCCAATGATTGATATACAAATAGATATTGGGACTAGTGTATGTAAAATATTGTCCCAATACCCGTGTGCGGTTTTCAAACAACAACATTTTATTTAAATAAATAAATTATTAGTTAACAAATTCAACCAATCCTAATTTAGATTGAATTATTTTCTATTTAGCCAATTTTACAGTGTTTAAATTATAAATAAATATTTACAATATAATTTCAACTACCACATTAATGTTAACAGTAATTTTTTAATACATTAAACATTTCAACATCACAAACAACACACAATACAGTCAATTTAAATCGTCCATGGTTTGTGGACGAGGCAAGTAATCTAACTTGCATCGTATACAATTTATAATAATTAAACTGATAAAAATCTATACTGGCAATTCTATATATTTTTCAGATATGAAAATAAATAAATAACTGTGCAGAATTTTTAGTGAGGAGTTCTCACCTTCGTTTCCACTCCATCAGTGTGTATTTTTGAATTTCTGGTACAGTTTGGATTTGCCCGAATTTCCAACGAAAACTATTTCATGTAGTTTGTGTTAAAAATCATATTTTTAATGTTGTTCTATACATATGGTAAAAATCATATTTTTATTTACGTTATGTTTATATAAAAATCATATTTTTATATTTCTATTTTCATATTTAGAGCAATGCGATCTTTATATTAAAAACAATTGGGATTTTTATTTTCAAAACAATGTGACTTTTATTTTAAAAACAGTGCGACCTTTTTTTTTAAAAAACAATGTTCTTTTTATTTTCAAAACAATGTTCTTCTTTATTTCAAAACAATGTTCTTTATTTCAAAACAATGTTATTTATTTCGAAACAATGTTCTTCTTTGTTTTCACAAAAACAATGTTATATATTTTTACAAAAACAATGTTATTCTTTTATTTTTACAAAAACAATGTTATTCTTTTTTTTCAAAAACATGTTAATCTTTTATTTACAAAAACATGTTGATCTTTTATTTTCAAAAACATCTTAATCTTTTCTTTTCAAAATCATGTTAATGTTTTATTTTCAAAAACATGTTAATCTCTTATTTTTAAAAACATGTTAATGTTTTATTTTCAAAAACATGTTAAACTTTCATTTTCAAAAACATGTTAATGTTTTATTTTCAAAAACATTTTACTACATTAATAATTAATTAACTAAAATAATCAAACTCTAATTATATGATTAAGGAATAATACCCTTATCAACTACATCGTTCCAGGTTGCCGCCGTCTTCCTTCTGGTGCTATTCGAACCGAAGCACCCAAAGACAATAACCGAACGCTACTCCACCATCAAGTGATCGGACCTCGATCTGACCTTGCCATGAGAAACGTCGGCTACTCCTCCTTCTGGCGCCACCCATCCCATCGAACTCGAGTCCCTCAATGTTGTTGAAAACCGCCTCAGTCTACTCATGTTTAAGCACCAATTTCGAACCCCGGACACAACATAATACGATCATTACCGTAGGGAATTATAGAGGGAAAAAATCTCTTTGATATTTGTTTTGAATTCAGGTTGCGATTTGAATTTGTTTGGGAGAAATTGTTGATTTAAAATCGGAGGTTTACAGCCATTGAAATGATGAAGGTGGCGTGTAACAACCCGCAAAAATCAGGACCAATTTAAAAATTTTATTTTAGAAAATTTTAATGAATTCTGACAATATAAAATAATTTATTTAAGTAACAATGATCACAAATTTGATTTAAATCGAAGTAGAATGAATGATTTAATTATTATTATAAAAAGAGTTAGAAATAACGCGGTAGTTTGAAAAGTCAAACTTGAACTTTGACTGACCGTACAGGATGCAAAATTTAACGGATTTTAGTGAAACCAAAAATCTTAGAATCTATTTAAAAATATCTTTCCAACGAATCCGAAAAATCGAAATTTCATAACGGGAATCAAAAGTTATGTCAAAATTAAAATCTAGAAAGGTCGCTATGAAATTTATAAGGGCCAAAATGCTACTTTTTGTATACGAAGGAATTTGAACTCGAAACCACTTCCATTGAGTTCAAAATGATGTTTCTACATTGAAAAACAGTAAACACTTATATATTTTGAGTTTCGGGATTTATTTGTTTAAAAATATATTTTTAATATTAAATATATTGGCCTTAAAAATAGTCTTTTTTCAAACGACCTCTGTTTTCGATGAAACCACTTTTGTTGGAACCGGAATGTCAAATTATTGCTAGGTTTCAATTTTCAGAATTTTTCGAATTAATATGTGAGCGTGGCGAAATAAAATATGTTTTGACTATTTCAGTTAAATTTGAACGCCTTAAAAATAGCCATTTTTCAAAAAGTCTCGGAATTCGACGAAATAAATTTTGTTAGAACCGTATTGACATAAGAATGCCAAAAATAATTTTTCTGGATTTTTCTGAGTTAATTTGTGTCCCCGGTAAAATTATTTGTACGGAAAAATTAGAAATAAAGACTTAAATTTTAAAACTGCAAAACGGAGGCCTAGATGGAAGTTTGGGCTGATGAGACATGTCTAGATGAGTTTGAAATGGGGGCTAAATGGTAGGAACAACAGTCGTTGGACCTAAAACGGAGTTCGGGCCAAAACGGGCTTAAACGGGCTGATTAAATAATAATTAGATTAACCTAATATAATAATATAATATAAAAGTCGGGCTTCTTCTTCCTCCATCGTGATGTAGCCGCACCCTTGAACCCATAATGGCCGAAACTTCTCTCCTCCCTATCTCCCAAACCACTAAGAATTAGACCATACCGTAGTGAAACTTTTTGAAGCTCTTCTCTTCCTCTTTCTTCTCCAACAAACCTCACATCAAACCGTTGCCCGTAGCTCTCGATTCACCTCCCCGAAACCGCCGCCTTTATGCTGCCGCCGCCCTTCATACATGTAGCCGCACCTCTCCATCTTCTCGGTGAAGATAGCCCTCTCGTAGCTCTTCAATCTCCCGCAAACCGTTCGTAAAACCGTCGACTATAGCTCCCGAAATTCGCATTCAAAGTTTTGAACATTTCTGAAAATTTGAGGTAAATAGCTTCAGATTTTGTCACGCTTTTAAGCGTCACTGTGTCAGTTGTTAAAGGCCAGAATTCTAATTTTTACATAAATTTCAATTTGAAACCTTTCAGATCCGTAACCGCTGTGACTCCAAACACGAGATCTGATTTAAATCGCTTCATTTCAGAAACAAGCAAGGTGAGATTCTATATTTTTTTTTTATATATATAATTAATTTAATTTAATTATGTTATCATTATGCAAAATGAATGTTGTATGGATTAAATTGTTGTATGGTGGAAATTGATGATTGTGGCCTATATTGTTATTGATGTGTTGTATGATTGGTGTTGGAATTGATTGTGGAAATTGTTATACGATGACAAGTAGAAAGGTTATAATAAAAAGTTTAATCTTTGGTTTTGATTTGTAAAAAAAAAGTTTAATCTTTTATCATGATTGACAAATCAAAGTTTTTATTTTTATTTTGAAATGAGTAACATTAATAAAGATTCGATCTTTAGAATGAATCTTTGTTTTTGTTTGTATAAAAAGAATCTTTGTTTTATTTATAAAATATGAAATCTTTTATTTTTATTTATAAAGATTAAAACTTTACAAAAATTGAACCTTTGGTTTTGTCAACAAAGATTACAACTTTGATTTTGTTTGCAAAGATTACAACTTTGATTTTGGTTACAAAAATTACAACTTTGTTTTTTTGATTGTAATAATAAAAAAAAAAGCTAAATCTTTTTATGTTGAAAATAAGGAGACAATATTTTTATGTTTAAAATAAAAAGAAAATCTTTTTATATTGAAAACAAAAAGATGAAATTTTGACGTTGAAAATAAAAAGACAATCTTTTTATATTTAAAATAGAAGAAGTTATTATTTTTCATTGTAAAATAGAAATAGTCATATTTTTCATTGTAAAATAGAAGAAGTTATTATTTTTCATTGTAAAATAGAAAAAGTCATATATTTTTTTCATTGTAAAATAGGAAAAGTCATATTTTTACATTGCAAATAGGAAAATGAATATTTTTACATTGTAAAATAGAAAAGATCATATTTTTACATTGTAAAATAGTAAAGTTGATATTTTTACATTGTAAAATAGTAAAGTTGATATTTTTACTTTGTAAAATATAAAAGATCATATTTTTACATCGTAAAATAGTAAAGTTAATATATTATAAATATAAAAAGATGATATTTTTTTTTCATTGTACATAAAAAGAAGATGTTTTTACATTGTGTGAAATAAAACATATTTTATTATGGAATTTATGAATAAATTTCCACAGCATGAAATAAATAACATTTTTATATGTTATTTATGAATGATTTTTCATCGCATGAAATAAATAACATTTTTATATGTTATTTATGAATGATTTTTCATCGTATGAAATAAATAACATTTTTATATGTTATTTATGAATGATTTTTCACCGTATGAAATAAGTTACATTTTCTGTATGTTATTTATGAATGAATTTCCACCGTATGAATAAAATTACATTTTTTTAGACGTAATTAAAAAGGTGAATTTACTTTGCATAACAAAAGTTACAGTTTTATATGTAATTTATATATGAATTTGCACTGTATGACAAAAATTGCATTTTTCTATGATATAAAAATGTAAATTTACATTGCATGATTTAAATTACATTTTTCTATGTAATTTAGAGATGAATAATAACGGTAGAATGAAAATTACATTTTTTTCATGTAATTAAAAATGTGAATTTGCATTGTAGGATAAAAACTACATTTTTAGATATAATTTAAATATGAATTTATGTCGTATGATAGGAATTACATTTTTCTATGTAATTAAAATATGAATTCCCATCGTATAATAAAGATTACATTTTTCTATGTAATTTAGAGGTGAATTAGAACGATAAAATAAAAATGACATTTTTTCTATGTAATTTATATATGAGTTATAACGGTATGATAAAAATTTAGAAATATATTTATTTACATTTTCTTATGTAAGTAAAAGAATAGAAATTGAAAATGCGATTATTTACATTCTCTTATGTAAATAAAAAGAATAGAATCTAGAAATATATTTATTTACATTTTCTATAGTAGGAAAACTAGAATTGTTAATGTTCAATAATTTATCGTCATTTTGAATGCGGTAAAAATAGAATTGTTAATGTTGAATATTTTATCGTCATTTTGAATGCGGTAAAAATAGAATTGTTAATGTTGAATATTTTATCGTCATTTTGAATGCGGTAAAAATAGAATTGTTAATGTTGAATATTTTATCGTCATTTTGGACGCGATGAAAATAGAAGGGTTAATGTTGTCATTTTTATCGACATTTTTAGTGCGATAAAAGTAGACAATGTTAGTGATTCATTTTTATCGACATTTTTAGTGCGATAAAAGTAGACAATGTTAGTGATTCATTTTTATCGACATTTTTAGTGCGATAAAAGTAGACAATGTTAGTGATTCATTTTTATTGACATTTTTAGTGCGATAGAAATGGACAATGTTAGTGATTCATTTTATTCGACATTCTTTATGCGATATAAATAGCGATGTTAATGGTACATTTCTATCGTCTTTTAGTTGTGATTAAAAAAAAAAGACAAAATAATGAGAGTCTTTTTATTTACATTTTTCTTTGTAAATAAAAAAAAAAAGAACAAAATAATGAGAATCTTTTTATTTACATTTTCTATGGTAATGAAAAAGAACAAAATAATGTGAATCCTTTTATTTACATTTTCTATTGTAAAGAAAAATAACAAAATTGTGTGAACCATTTTACTTACATTTTCTATTGTAAAGAAAAGTAAAAAGAGAGTTATATTTCTTATTTGCATTTTTAGATGCAAATAAAGCATAGAAAGAAAATTATACTTTTATTTGTCATTGTTTTGTTAAATAAAAGTAAAAGAGTTAAAAAGACATTTTATTTACCATTGTTTTGTTAAATAAAAGTAAAAGATATAAAGGAACCTTTTTATTAACATTGTTTGTCAAATAAAAAGACAAATACATGAGATACACTTTTATTTGTGTTTTATGTACAAATAAAAGTACAAGATTAGAAACACACTTTTATTTACATTGTATTTGTTAAAATATAATCGTTAACAAAATGAGGGTATCACTTTACTCATCTTTGTTAAAAACAGAAATTTTGTGAAGATATGAGAATCACTTTTATTTGCATAATATACAGTAGAATTTATACGCAAATATAAAATCCAATTTTTTATTTGCAAACTTGCACTAGAATTTATATTCTAATATACAATTGTATTGTTGGTCAAAATATACAACGAAAAGTATTGGTAAGAAACTTCATACAAATATAATGGAATATATATTCCATTTGTCATCCGCAATAAAGCTGTATAAATAAATTACTGTTTATGTAACTTTAGAAGTATATAGGGAAGTCATAAGAGTAAAATACATTTTACTTGATATAAGTGACATGTTAAGTGAAATTGAAATTGGTTAAACCTATTAACCAATTCTATATTTATTTATTTATATGAACTGTTGTTGGATGAAAACCCCACACGGGTATTGGGACGATACTTGACGAACACAAATCCCAATGTTTAATTATATGTCTATCGATTGATCGACAGGCTGCGGTGAGCGTTAATGTTTTATTTTAATGCTCACACAGTTGACATTGTCACTCTGGTTGTTAATGGATGGATTGAGGATTATTTCCTATTAGTACCCTATACATGAAATGTATGAAACCCATATGACCCAAATTATATGGTGCATGGTTGAGTCGCATTCCAATGCAGAATTTCTTTTTAAATAAAGAATTTTTATATAATGAAAGGATTTTTGTAAAATAAAAGATTTTGTATTATAAAGAATATTTTACATTCAGAATCTTTTATATATAGAATATTTCATTGATTATTTTAAAATGTGTTTTTTTATATATAGTAATGATTTAATATCTTTAAGATAAATATTTTATTTAAGATTATTAGATCTTAACAATTATGTTTGGTGATCGATAGGTAGATTGGATTTGTAGTGGACGATGTTTAAATAACATTTATCCTTTAATCCAATTTACATTGAAATTACTATTTGAAATTTATAAATCTATTTTATAAATTAAATCAAAATTGGAATATTAATAAATCTTTTTAGAAAGATTAAAAATTTAATTTATTTTATCTTTGATAAAATTAATGAGAATTTTTTTTTTATATAAATAATAATTTTTATTTAAAAGGATATTCAAAGTTGGAATGTGGCGTATGGTTGATTTTAATTACAAATACGCGAGTTATTCAGGAAGACCGGGTCTAACCCATTCTGAATAATCATCACGACGATCAAGAGTCGAAGATGAAGACGGTGACTGAAGACCGGAGAGCTTCACATCGTTTGGTTGATGGTGACTGATATCTTGAATTGGGACTGATCCCCCAAGGCAAGGTAAAAGTGATGATCTTCCAGACGTACTGGAGATCGACGGATACGTTGTTTCGTTCAGACCCAGAACGGACTTGTAAATGGATAGCATGCCTGACATTGAAATTTATTTCATGTAATTAAATTGGTTTTTATTTAATATATAAATGCATGGTGGCGGAGGATTTATTCTCTTGCTTAACACCCTTTTTTATGTTAAATATTTACCGATCGCATGATATGAGTTGTTGATGTGGTATGCCAAGTTGCACTTGATCAAGGCTTATTGTTGCAAAGCAGAGCCTTGTGGGATGATCAAAGCATAGTCTATTTAGGCATAGCTTTGTGTATGACGTGACCTCACGAGACTCACAGCCCGGTAGAGTCTAAAACGGGAGAAGGGAACGCAGGGAGTGCGCACGTTTCTTTCTAGCTAGAGTGGTGCCAGGGACCTACCAGCGCTGGCATTTATTCATTGTGGTTGTTGGATTGTTCGATGCCTCGGTTTATGCGGTCTCTACTGGCCGTAGTATAGGTCCAAAAGGACCGGGAAGCGTGTGTTCAGAAATTACCAATCCACAAAAGTAAGTGTGGACCGGCCCTGCAGGATCCACGGGTTGGACAGAGTACCAATCCTGGGGCATTGCTAGAGTGTCTCGAATCGGTAAGGATCTCCTCCCTAGCCTTGACTCAGATGGAAACCCAAATTTCCAATACGACATCACGCGGTTTTGATTGTATACCTATATATGGCGACATAGTGGGATGGGGCACTCATGCCGTCTAGGATTAATACATTTACTTTGATGTACTTCAAATTGGTTGCACACTATTATTATATAATATCGTGTTTATCGTATCAAGCATTTTTTGACCATTATAAGGTAAAACCCTATCCTCCGGTTTGCGTTGCATTGTGTGATGGGACTTGGGTCTTATAATGGTTTCATTTTTCTAAAAAGCATTGCGTTATTTTGACGATTTACCTTAGTCATGCACTGGCAATCCATAGGAGAAAACCCGTTCCGCGAAAGTGGCGTAGTCCTGTGATTAGCCTTATTATATTATATAGGTTAAGTAGAATTCTCACACCAGTCCCATGACTGACCTGTAGTTTTGTCCACTGGCAAACTCGGGTGCCCATATTTTCCCACACGGGCAGTCGAGTAGCTATTTTTGCAGATATATTAAACAGGATTCTGGGTTGAAGCTTAAAGCTGTGTCCAGAGATAGAGAGTCTTCCGCTGTGTCCTTCCGTTGCAGTATATTACTTTTTTTGTATTTATCTTCCGCTGTAATTATATTCCAATGTACTCTGATATGTATATTCTGTACTCTGATGTAACATTATATAATGATATGTTATAAAAGTCTTCTGTTGTTGTTTTAATATGTTGTATGCCCAAAGTTAAAGTATTCGTAGATTTTCACTTTTTGGGTCAGACCTGTGTGGTTTATGGTTGATCCAAAGGGCGGGAATTTGCGGGTCTTTACATGGCAGCTCCATATTGGGAATTAGGGTTTCGGTATTTTAGGTGTACTTATATTGTATTTCTATAATTATTTGATTTAATTAATTCAATTTAATTCCAATAATACTAGTTTAGCACCTCGAACTCCAAACGAATCCCAAGAACTATCGGCCGTAGCTAAATACCCTCGTTCCGGACACAATGCAATATGTTTCATAACCCAATCCGCCAGTTTTGATTAGTTTTTATCAAAATAAATATATAAATCAATATATATTTAATTTAAGCATACATTTTAATTTACCGGGGCCACATACGGACTCCAAAAATTTCAAAAAAAATTATATCTAGCTTTGTTTTGATGATACAGTCCTAACAAAATTAATTTTGTTGAATTTGAGATAGTTTGAAAAATGGCCATTTTCTGGTCGATCCAATTTGACTGAAATTGACAAAACACGTTTCCTTTTGCCACGCTCACATATTAATTCCAAAAATTATGAAAATTGGAATCATGCAATAATTTGACATTCCGGATCCAACCAAAGTGGTTTTGTCGAAAACGGAGGTCGTTTGCAAAATGGCTATTTATTATATTAATATATATATATATATTCTATAGCGACTATTCTGAATTTTAAACTGGCCATAACTTTTTATTCCCGCTATAAAATTTCAATTTTTCAGTTCCGTTAGAAAGGTATTTTTAAACAGAATCAAATATTTCTTGTTTCACCAAAATCCGATTTATTGTGAATCCTGTACATTCAGTCAAAGTTCAAATTCAATTTTTCAAACTACCGCGCTATTTATATCTCATTTTCTAATTAAAAATAAATATATTCGTTCTAACTTTGATTTAAATAAATTGTTAGTCGTTATTATTAAAATAAATTATTTAAAATACTAAAAATCCATTAAAATTACTAAAATAAAAATTTTAAATTGTTTCTTTTTTCCAGGTTGTTATATTGTTATTGCGGAACCATACTTACAACTGAATTTTGGTTCACACAGTTTGAATTCTTGCTTGTGTATATATGCCATGAAGTTGCTGTGAAGTTGTGACAATTCACTTTGCTTGCTCGATAACTTTACTGCACTTAAGTTTTGAACTACATTATGAAGTATTGTACTCCATGCAGCCTTGTTTTGTGTATATGCATTTTGCAATGCTCATTGATTGCTGCACTTGAACATTTTTGTTCTGGTGTCATGTTTGAAATTTGTATTCATGTCTTTGACAATATGCTCCTTGGTTTTCCCATTTGCTTGCACCATTGAGTTTGTACCAGTTGTATTGCTCCGTTGTGAGCTGAAACTTTTTGAACCTTGTACTTGACACTGTTATTTTATCGGCATTGCTGTAGCTATGATTTGCATTTGGTAATTGACTTTGTTGTCGGTTGGCCCCTGTTTTCTGCCTTGTTCCATTCACGTATAAGCATTTGTATGTTGGTTGTTCTATTGAACATGAACACTTTCCTGTTTTGGCACCATGACTTGTCTCACTGTCCTGTGTAATATTGGATAAGCTGCCTTGATCATTTGAGTCCATGCATTTGTTACTTGTATTGCACCATATATTTGAGCCTTGCCATATTCCTTTAGTTCTGTACTTTCCATACTTGATATACATAAAATAAAAATTAATGGCTGATCCTTGTCTCTTGCCATTTGGACTTGATCACCATGTTTATGCATCTTTGTATATGAAATTTGGAAAGACCATGCTGCTTCACTGATCATGTTGTTTAGTTTGAAGTTGCTCGATCATTTTTAATGCTGAGTTGCACCATATATATGCATTTCTGCCTTTTGTTACGCTTTGTATTTAGTTCGGCCATTGATGTTAATTTGTATTCATTGATGTTTTTAGGTTGCCTCGACCATATTGATTATTGTTGCGCTGAGTCGAGATGGTCAACGTGGCTACTCCTCAGTTGCACACTGGACTGGCGAGGCAGTGCACACGTGTATTTATACACACGTGTGTATATGCAGCCATCCAGACAAGTTTTCTGGTCCCTGCATTGAGAAATATATGTGTATACAAGTATCATGTGTATGCAGTATATATATGTCAGCCCGTATCATGTCGAGTTATGAAAAATGATGAGAAACACACGAAAATTTTGAGGCAAATATAATTTATATTTGCATGTATTTCAGATTTATTTCTATTGCAGTGTACTGTGCGTGTGTGTGTTTCATGTGTCAGGTAAGCAGATGGTGGCTGATAGCTGAACTGGATCTGGAGCACGTGAAGATTCAGTGTGTCAGTGTCAGTGAATGTATAACTGTGTCTGTATATAACCGAGTGATCGAGTGATATGTACCGAGTGATGAGTGATGTAGTGAGGAACAACTGTATGAGAAGATTGTACTAATATTTGTAATAAACAAATTTGACTAAAATAAAATATTATTTTATTGTATTCAAATCAATTTGTCTATCATATTCAAATTAATTTAGTTAGTACAATTCCATGTAAAATATTATAACTGTGAATATACAATAGCGGAGTTATAATGTTGTACTATTTCAAATTTTGAAATATAAAATAGTAAAGTTACAAACACATTTAAATAATATTATATGTTTGTTATTATCAAACAAAAATCATACAACACATTGCTGTATCCAACAATCTCCCCCTTTTGATGATGACAAACATATATAAGATTTTGAATGTGTTAAATGTGTTTGAACGTGAAATGTATTACTCCCCCTATTTTTTTGCTCCCCCTACAACTGAACTCCCCCTATATATGTCTAAAATATAAATAATGAAATTTAATTGACAATTCTGCCTCTAGATATTTAATTTCCAATTTAAAAATATTTTTGAATTAAATATTCATCAATCAAAATCTTGACCATTCTTGTAACACCCCGTGTATTCTATAACAGTGAAATTCACAAATTAAAGTATAATTAATTACAAATCAAAGAATTAAGGGAAACGGGATACGCCATTGCGTTTGTCTCGGAAAAATACGCGAAATAGAGTCTGAGTTTTCGAAAATCGGAGTCCGTATGACCAAGATATGGCCTCCGGAAGTTTCAGAATTAGGTTCAAAATTCGAACAGACGAAAATAGCTCGAAGATTCGAATTTAAAACACGCAGGGAGGCTGGGCGGGAAAGTTCCCGCCCAGGACAAGTCGACAGGGGTGTCGACTTGCCAGTCGACATCCCCCCCCCCATGTCGACTGCCCAGTCGACACGGGTGTCGACTTTCAGGTCGACCTGCTTGGTCGGCCTGGCTGGCCTGGTCTTTGCTGGGTCCGAATTTCTGAGGCTTGCTTTGTCACTAGGGCTAGGTGTCAGCTCCTGATTGGTCTCTCTTTCGAATGAATGGCTACGATTAACCCAAGCTACATCGACGGTCCTAATCAATTCATAAACTCTATAAAAGTGACCCTAGACTCTACCTAATCTATTCGTTCAAAAATAAGAATGAGGCCATCATGCTGCTGAGGAACGACTAGGAGTAGCCACCAATTTGAGAGACAATTAGGAGACAAACTCTAAAGCATAAAGCAACCACAAGTTAAACTTAAACAAATCAAATCAACGCCTACATCAAAGGAATAACATCTCCAAATCCAGAATTCAGATTCCTGAATTGAAGAATTCGTCACACGATTGTAAGTAGAGTACTATTCCGATGAGAATAAATAACTGTGTTTGATTTGTGTAAAATGAGAATTACACTTGATTTGTGGTGATAGTAATTCATATTTGTGCGTTGCTATGATTCTAATCGATTTGGAATGTTGTGATATAACGATTGGATATTCGCAAGTATGTAATTCATGATAAAAACTACATGTTTGCGGTAGTTTATTTGAGATTTATGCAAGTATACGATTGGATATTTGCAAGTATGTAATTCATGTTGAAGATACATGTTTGTGGTTGTTTAATTGAGATTCATGCAAGTATGTGGTTTTGCTTCTATGCCAACATAATGTATATTTTTGTAAAAAAATCACTTTGTGTGTAATTGGGTCAAATTTGGGGTATTATGATTCATATGAAATTATGTTGGAATTGGCATCATGATCTATGTATAAAACCATACTTTTGTATTAGAAACAAAAGTAAGCCTCTTTGTGAACATATAGTAATTTTATAAACATGATTTGCTTATGTTTGACATTATGCCTAAGTAAAAATATAGGTTTATGTTGTAGTTAAGACTATGTGTCAATAATGATATCTAATTTAGTTAGATTCTTAACTTAACTACAAGTTTACATGGTTTGATTCATGTCACTTATGCTTTATGACCAAAGTATATGTTACCACAATGCAAGTACACCAGTTTCTATTTTGTAGTTCCAACGTTATGTTGCAAGTTCATGCGTTCACATTCCCCTTTTTGTGTATATAATCACGTTTTAAGCCTCCCCTTCTTTCACGTGGCTAAGTTGGGCTTAAAAGGCTAAGCCCAACATATATTATAATAAACGAACATATTAAACGGGGGAAATAGCGTTGGGCCAAATTAATTAATAAATGAAAATATAAAAGTAGATGGGCCCAAATTCAAGAATGGGTTGGGCCCATGATTGGTGTAAACCTTTACACCATTAGCTTAAATTGATTTTGAATAATGGGCCGCAAATATTTACATATAAGAAAATAAAGAAAAGAGACAAAATATGTAAATGTAGAAAATACGATGTGTTTAACCCGAGGTTGGATTGAGTTGCGATGTAAACCTGCCCGAAACCGCCCGGCTGTCCAGTAGTCACAACAATACCTATCCAATGTGGGTGGTTAAACATGGAGCCCAATAAGGACCCGAGGTTAGACTGAGTTGTGGCGTAAGACTGCCCGGACCCAACCGGCAACAGGCAGCCACAACAATACCTGTCTAATGTGAGAGGTCAAGGCTTTAATAAGAAAATTAAGGCTGAGTCAGGATTGATAGGATTAAGTAAATTATATTAATACTTAATCAAAATGGAACTTGCTAAACTAAACAGACTGATTGGGGGTTAGGTTTATAAAACACTTAACCAACTTAGCATGTTGGCTAGAAATAGAAAACCTAGTAGCGGGGGACCCTTTTCAGCAGTAACCCTATAAGGTATCATGATACCCTGAAACTAGGCAGGGTGGGGCACGATTACTGGGCTGACTGTAAGAGGTCAAATCGACGGCGGTGGTGCAGCAGTGTAGGTTCTAACGGGGTGCGGGCGTGCACACACTCCGGCGCAGAAAAATACGGCACTGGGCACCAGTAGCATACCTGTGCATTCTAGGATTGTGTCGGGCCGCCACCATGGGACTTGATACACCCCATGGTGGGACCAGCATAGGTAACTACAACATCGGGGGCCGTAAGACACATGTAACTATGCGAGTAGGAGCCGATCATCATAAAATGGATCACTTCACCCTGATTATGGGGTGCCTGTTGGGAACTAGTTTATATGGGTACAGAGATTAATATGGGGTACGATAGTATATTCGACCCTAGACAACTTAACTAAGTTTATGATGCTTTCCCATTTCTACTTTATACTTATCATACCCAGTTCTTTATTCATAGACTGAATAGTCCTAGACTTACTCAGGCTTTATGTCTGACTCTACTTTTCTTTCGTCTTCTTTTCTTCCGTTCCCCCCCCCCCCCAGGTCCACAGGGAGGGAATACCGCAGCTTGACCAGCCTTCATATCCAGCTTGAAGAGAAAGAATGTATTGCTTGGATCTTTTCGTTTTGGACTATGGCTTTGGACAGCAACTATGGGACTTTTGCAGTTTATTTATGTTTTCTTTATGCTTCTTTAAATAATGTAATCAAGACAGTTATGAAGATGTTATGTTTTTGGAAGTATTGTAAGACAATTATGGTATGGTTGTTGTAACACGTATTTTTAATGAAATAAAAGTTGTTGTTTTTCCGCTGTTCAAAAATATGTGTTCTTATATCTGTCTTGTATATCTGTGACTTATACTTATAAACCTCCACCAAAATTAGGGCATTCCCTTTGAGAGTGACCCTAACGTAGGTGGGGTGTTTCACTTGGTATCAGAGCATAGGTTTACCAGATAAGATAAAAAGTTTTGATAATTTATTTTCAAAAAGGAAATTTAAAGAAGCATTTTTAAAAGAAAAATATTATTTTATTTTAAAAAGGCAAAGTCCCCCCCAAAGCCATTAGTGCTATCTCTTATCCTTCGTTTTGAATCTATCCTTTTTGTTTCAGCATGGCCAAAGAACTTAACTTGCCAGAGGGTGTACCAATACCTGGTTGGTTTAGACGGTTCTTAGAAGCAAGGGCCACTCAGCCAGGTCCAACCGTTCCTCCTCCCCCAGCTGCAGGAAATCATCCAGCTGCAGCAGCACCTCTTCCTCCACCTCCTCCACGGGGAAACACGTTTGCTAAGATATGTAAAGATTTTAAGGCTATGGGAGGAAAGGACTTTCATGGAACTGAGTCCTTCGTGGCAGCTAGGAATTGGTTAAAGGAAACCGAGGACTTATTCGTCATCTTTGAGGTAGAAGATAGGCAGAAGGTACAACTGGCAGTGTGGCTACTAAAAGGTGAGGCTTCCTACTGGTGGGAAGTCACTAATGCAGAAAGACCGGTGGAAACATGGGAGGACTTTAGGGCAAGGTTTGAGGCTATATTTCTCTCAGAAGCTGAAAGGAGTCTTCAGTTTGAAAAATTATTATTTCTTAAGCAAGGGAATATGACAGTCAAAGAGTATGTTAATCAATTCGATGAGCTGGCTAGGTTTGGGCTGGACCTAGTCAACACCCCGCACAAGAAGGCTCTCTGCTTTGTCAAAGGGTTGAATGAGCCATTACACAGTTTGGCCATGACCCATATACCGATGGGAGCTACGTACGAAAGGTTGGTGCAGATGGCATTGCTGAACGAGGAAGATAAGGACAAGAAGGAGACAGAGGAAGAAAACTCCCAAGGGAAGAAAGAGGTCAAGCCCAACGATTCTAAGAATAAGAAGATAGACCCCGAGAAAGGAAGCAAGAACAACAACAAACGTGATAAAAGGAAATGCAATTACTGTGGTACGGAAGGGCACATAGCCAAGGATTGTAGAAAGAGGAAGAGAAAGCAAGGTGAATGTTTTCATTGTGGGAAGACTGGACACATCAGCAAAGACTGCCCTGAGAAGCAGACCGGACCTTCTGGCGGTACATCGTTAACTTATTCTAGATGCTTTGTTTTATCCTATTTCTCTCCTCGACCCTATCTTTTAGGTAGAAACTCTTTGGATGAAAACATGTAGTTGAAACATGTTATGGATGATGGTTGCAAGTGGTTGCAAGTGATTGCTAGTGGTTGCTCGTGGTTGCATATACACACACAATCTAGGTTTTAGATCGGCTCAGTAACTTCATATTGCATATGCATATATGTTTGCATTCGTATATGGTTGAACTTTAATGTGTTGTCATATGGATGTTGCATTTATATGAATGATTGTGCACTCATGTAGAATCATGAATAGGAGGATTTGCATACATAATGGATTCATAGCACTTACATAATTCGCATTAAGGAGGTCAACTGAATCAGTAGACCGCCTGATTTTGCATTAGATAAGTACATGTACACACACACTTCGCATATGATCATGAAGCATTAGAAGTCTTTTAAGGACAATGGATGCTCGTGTTTGATGGATGAGTAGATGGATGTTTGGATGTTAGGATATACATTCTTCCTAACTTGAAGATTTCGGGGACGAAATCCTTTTAAGTGGGGGAGAATGTAACACCCCGTGTATTCTATAACAGTGAAATTCACAAATTAAAGTATAATTAATTACAAATCAAAGAATTAAGGGAAAAGGGATACGCCATTGCGTTCGTCTCGGAAAAATACGCGAAATAGAGTCCGAGTTTTCGAAAATCGGAGTCCGTATGACCAAGATGTGGCCTCCGGAAGTTTCAGAATTAGGTTTAAAATTCGAACAGACGAAAATAGCTCGAAGATTCAAATTTCAAACACGCAGGGAGGCTGGACGGGAAAGTTCCCGCCCAGGACAAGTCGACAGGGGTGTCGACTTGCCAGTCGACATCCCCTCCCCCCCCTCCCCCCCCCCCGTGTCGACTGCCCAGTCGACACGGGTGTCGACTTGCAGGTCGACCTGCTTGGTTAGCCTGGCTGGCCTGGTCTGTGCTGGGTCTGAATTTCTGAGGCTTGCTTTGTCACTAGGGCTAGGTATCAGCTCCTGATTGGCCTCTCTTTCGAATGAATGGCTACGATTAACCCAAGCTACATCGACGGTCCTAATCAATTCATAAACTCTATAAAAGTGACCCTAGACTCTACCTAATCTATTCATTCAAAAATAAGAATGAGGCCATCATGCTGCTGAGGAACGACTAGGAGTAGCCACCAATTTGAGAGACAATTAGGAGACAAACTCTAAAGCATAAAGCAACCACAAGTTAAACTTAAACAAATCAAATCAACGCCTACATCAAAGGAATAACATCTCCAAATCCAGAATTCAGATTCCTGAATTGAAGAATTCGTCACACGATTGTAAGTAGAGTACTATTCTGATGAGAATAAATAACTGTGTTTGATTTGTGTAAAATGAGAATTACACTTGATTTGTGGTGATAGTAATTCATATTTGTGCGTTGCTATGATTCTAATCGATTTGGAATGTTGTGATATAACGATTGGATATTCGCAAGTATGTAATTCATGATAAAAACTACATGTTTGCGGTAGTTTATTTGAGATTTATGCAAGTATACGATTGGATATTTGCAAGTATGTAATTCATGTTGAAGCTACATGTTTGTGGTTGTTTAATTGAGATTCATGCAAGTATGTGGTTTTGCTACTATGCCAACATAATGTATATTTTTGTAAAAAAATCACTTTGTGTGTAATTGGGTCAAATTTGGGGTATTATGATTCATATGAAATTATGTTGGAATTGGCATCATGATCTATGTATAAAACCATACTTTTGTATTAGAAACAAAAGTAAGCCTCTTTGTGAACATATAGTAATTTTATAAACATGATTTGCTTATGTTTGACATTATGCCTAAGTAAAAATATAGGTTTATGTTGTAGTTAAGACTATGTGTCAATAATGATATCTAATTTAGTTAGATTCTTAACTTAACTACAAGTTTACATGGTTTGATTCATGTCACTTATGCTTTATGACCAAAGTATATGTTACCACAATGCAAGTACACCAGTTTCTATTTTGTAGTTCCAACGTTATGTTGCTAATTCATGCGTTCACATTCCCCTTTTTATGTATATAATCACGTTTTAAGCCTCCCCTTCTTTCACGTGGCTAAGTTGGTCTTAAAAGGCTAAGCCAACATATATTATAATAAACGAACGTATTAAACGGGGGAAATAGCGTTGGGCCAAATTAATTAATAAATGAAAATATAAAAGTAGATGGGCCCAAATTCAAGAATGGGTTGGGCCCATGATTGGTGTAAACCTTTACACCATTAGCTTAAATTGATTTTGAATAATGGGCCGCAAATATTTACATATAAGAAAATAAAGAAAAGAGACAAAATATGTAAATGTAGAAAATACGATGTGTTTAACCCGAGGTTGGATTGAGTTGTGATGTAAACCTGCCCGGAACCGCCCGGCTGTCCAGTAGTCACAACAATACCTATCCAATGTGGGTGGTTAAACATGGAGCCCAATAAGGACCCGAGGTTAGACTGAGTTGTGGCGTAAGACTGCCCGGACCCAACCGGCAACAGGCAGCCACAACAATACCTGTCTAATGTGAGAGGTCAAGGCTTTAATAAGAAAATTAAGGCTGAGTCAGGATTGATAGGATTAAGTAAATTATATTAATACTTAATCAAAATGGAACTTGCTAAACTAAACAGACTGATTGGGGGTTAGGTTTATAAAACACTTAACCAACTTAGCATGTTGGCTAGAAATAGAAAACCTAGTAGCGGGGGACCCTTTTCAGCAGTAACCCTATAAGGTATCATGATACCCTGAAACTAGGCAGGGTGGGGCACGATTACTGGGCTGACTGTAAGAGGTCAAATCGACGGCGGTGGTGCAGCAGTGTAGGTTCTAACGGGGTGCGGGCGTGCACACACTCCGGCGCAGAAAAATAAGGCACTGGGTACCAGTAGCATACCTGTGCATTCTAGGATTGTGTCGGGCCGCCACCATGGGACTTGATACACCCCATGGTGGGACCAGCATAGGTAACTACAACATCGGGGGCCGTAAGACACATGTAACTATGCGAGTAGGAGCCGATCATCATAAAATGGATCACTTCACCCTGATTATGGGGTGCCTGTTGGGAACTAGTTTATATGGGTACAGAGATTAATATGGGGTACGATAGTATATTCGACCCTAGACAACTTAACTAAGTTTATGATGCTTTCCCATTTCTACTTTATACTTATCATACCCAGTTCTTTATTCATAGACTGAATAGTCCTAGACTTACTCAGGCTTTATGTCTGACTCTACTTTTCTTTCGTCTTCTTTTCTTCCGTTCCCCCCCCCCCCCAGGTCCACAGGGAGGGAATACCGCAGCTTGACCAGCCTTCATATCCAGCTTGAAGAGAAAGAATGTATTGCTTGGATCTTTTCGTTTTGGACTATGGCTTTGGACAGCAACTATGGGACTTTTGCAGTTTATTTATGTTTTCTTTATGCTTCTTTAAATAATGTAATCAAGACAGTTATGAAGATGTTATGTTTTTGGAAGTATTGTAAGACAATTATGGTATGGTTGTTGTAACACGTATTTTTAATGAAATAAAAGTTGTTGTTTTTCCGCTGTTCAAAAATATGTGTTCTTATATCTGTCTTGTATATCTGTGACTTATACTTATAAACCTCCACCAAAATTAGGGCATTCCCTTTGAGAGTGACCCTAACGGAGGTGGGGTGTTTCACTTGGTATCAGAGCATAGGTTTACCAGATAAGATAAAAAGTTTTGATAATTTATTTTCAAAAAGGAAATTTAAAGAAGCATTTTTAAAAGAAAAATATTATTTTATTTTAAAAAGGCAAAGTCCCCCCTAAGCCATTGGTACTATCTCTTATCCTTCGTTTTGAATCTATCCTTTTTGTTTCAGCATGGCCAACGAACTTAACTTGCCAGAGGGTGTACCAATACCTGGTTGGTTTAGACGGTTCTTAGAAGCAAGGGCCACTCAGCCAGGTCCAACCGTTCCTCCTCCCCCAGCTGCAGGAAATCATCTAGCTGCAGCAGCACCTCTTCCTCCACCTCCTCCACGGGGAAACACGTTTGCTAAGATATGTAAAGATTTTAAGGCTATGGGAGGAAAGGACTTTCATGGAACTGAGTCCTTCGTGGCAGCTAGGAATTGGTTAAAGGAAACCGAGGACTTATTCGTCATCTTTGAGGTAGAAGATAGGCAGAAGGTACAACTGGCAGTGTGGCTACTAAAAGGTGAGGCTTCCTACTGGTGGGAAGTCACTAATGCAGAAAGACCGGTGGAAACATGGGAGGACTTTAGGGCAAGGTTTGAGGCTAAATTTCTCTCAGAAGCTGAAAGGAGTCTTCAGTTGGAAAAATTCTTATTTCTTAAGCAAGGGAATATGACAGTCAAAGAGTATGTTAATCAATTCGATGAGCTGGCTAGGTTTGGGCTGGACCTAGTCAACCCCCCGCACAAGAAGGCTCTCTGCTTTGTCAAAGGGTTGAATGAGCCATTACACAGTTTGGCCATAACCCATATACCGATGGGAGCTACGTACGAAAGGTTGGTGCAGATGGCATTGCTGAACGAGGAAGATAAGGACAAGAAGGAGACAGAGGAAGAAAACTCCCAAGGGAAGAAAGAGGTCAAGCCCAACGATTCTAAGAATAAGAAGATAGACCCCGAGAAAGGAAGCAAGAACAACAACAAACGTGATAAAAGGAAATGCAATTACTGTGGTACGGAAGGGCACATAGCCAAGGATTGTAGAAAGAGGAAGAGAAAGCAAGGTGAATGTTTTCATTGTGGGAAGACTGGACACATCAGCAAAGACTGCCCTGAGAACCAGACCGGACCTTCTGGCGGTACATCGTTAACTTATTCTAGATGCTTTGTTTTATCCTATTTCTCTCCTCGACCCTATCTTTTAGGTAGAAACTCTTTGGATGAAAACATGTAGTTGAAACATGTTATGGATGATGGTTGCAAGTGGTTGCAAGTGGTTGCTAGTGGTTTCTCGTGGTTGCATATACACACACAATCTAGGTTTTAGATCGGCTCAGTCACTTCATATTGCATATGCATATATGTTTGCATTCGTATATGGTTGAACTTTAATGTGTTGTCATATGGATGTTGCATTTATATGAATGATTGTGCACTCATGTAGAATCATGAATAGGAGGATTTGCATACATAATGGATTCATAGCACTTACATAATTCGCATTAAGGAGGTCAACTGAATCAGTAGACCGCCTGATTTTGCATTAGATAAGTACATATACACACACACTTCGCATATGATCATGAAGCATTAGAAGTCTTTTAAGGACAATGGATGCTCGTGTTTGATGGATGAGTAGATGGATGTTTGGATGTTAGGATATACATTCTTCCTAACTTGAAGATTTCGGGGACGAAATCCTTTTAAGTGGGGGAGAATGTAACACCCCGTGTATTCTATAACAGTGAAATTCACAAATTAAAGTATAATTAATTACAAATCAAAGAATTAAGGGAAAAGGGATACGCCATTGCGTTCGTCTCGGAAAAATACGCGAAATAGAGTCCGAGTTTTCAAAAATCGGAGTCCGTATGACCAAGATATGGCCTCCGGAAGTTTCAGAATTAGGTTTAAAATTCGAACAGACGAAAATAGCTCGAAGATTCGAATTTCAAACACGCAGGGAGGCTGGACGGGAAAGTTCCCGCCCAGGACAAGTCGACAGGGGTGTCGACTTGCCAGTCGACATCCCCTCCCCCCCCCCCCCCCGTGTCGACTGCCCAGTCGACACGGGTGTCGACTTGCAGGTCGACCTGCTTGGTTAGCCTGGCTGGCCTGGTCTGTGCTGGGTCTGAATTTCTGAGGCTTGCTTTGTCACTAGGGCTAGGTGTCAGCTCCTGATTGGCCTCTCTTTCGAATGAATGGCTACGATTAACCCAAGCTACATCGACGGTCCTAATCAATTCATAAACTCTATAAAAGTGACCCTAGACTCTACCTAATCTATTCATTCAAAAATAAGAATGAGGCCATCATGCTGCTGAGGAACGACTAGGAGTAGCCACCAATTTGAGAGACAATTAGGAGACAAACTCTAAAGCATAAAGCAACCACAAGTTAAACTTAAACAAATCAAATCAACGCCTACATCAAAGGAATAACATCTCCAAATCCAGAATTCAGATTCCTGAATTGAAGAATTCGTCACACGATTGTAAGTAGAGTACTATTCTGATGAGAATAAATAACTGTGTTTGATTTGTGTAAAATGAGAATTACACTTGATTTGTGGTGATAGTAATTCATATTTGTGCGTTGCTATGATTCTAATCGATTTGGAATGTTGTGATATAACGATTGGATATTCGCAAGTATGTAATTCATGATAAAAACTACATGTTTGCGGTAGTTTATTTGAGATTTATGCAAGTATACGATTGGATATTTGCAAGTATGTAATTCATGTTGAAGCTACATGTTTGTGGTTGTTTAATTGAGATTCATGCAAGTATGTGGTTTTGCTACTATGCCAACATAATGTATATTTTTGTAAAAAAATCACTTTGTGTGTAATTGGGTCAAATTTGGGGTATTATGATTCATATGAAATTATGTTGGAATTGGCATCATGATCTATGTATAAAACCATACTTTTGTATTAGAAACAAAAGTAAGCCTCTTTGTGAACATATAGTAATTTTATAAACATGATTTGCTTATGTTTGACATTATGCCTAAGTAAAAATATAGGTTTATGTCGTAGTTAAGACTATGTGTCAATAATGATATCTAATTTAGTTAGATTCTTAACTTAACTACAAGTTTACATGGTTTGATTCATGTCACTTATGCTTTATGACCAAAGTATATGTTACCACAATGCAAGTACACCAGTTTCTATTTTGTAGTTCCAAAGTTATGTTGCAAGTTCATGCGTTCACATTCCCCTTTTTGTGTATATAATCACGTTTTAAGCCTCCCCTTCTTTCACGTGGCTAAGTTGGGCTTAAAAGGCTAAGCCCAACATATATTATAATAAACGAACATATTAAACGGGGGAAATAGCGTTGGGCCAAATTAATTAATAAATGAAAATATAAAAGTAGATGGGCCCAAATTCAAGAATGGGTTGGGCCCATGATTGGTGTAAACCTTTACACCATTAGCTTAAATTGATTTTGAATAATGGGCCGCAAATATTTACATATAAGAAAATAAAGAAAAGAGACAAAATATGTAAATGTAGAAAATACGATGTGTTTAACCCGAGGTTGGATTGAGTTGTGATGTAAACCTGCCCGAAACCGCCCGGCTGTCCAGTAGTCACAACAATACCTATCCAATGTGGGTGGTTAAACATGGAGCCCAATAAGGATCCGAGGTTAGACTGAGTTGTGGCGTAAGACTGCCCGGACCCAACCGGCAACAGGCAGCCACAACAATACCTGTCTAATGTGAGAGGTCAAGGCTTTAATAAGAAAATTAAGGCTGAGTCAGGATTGATAGGATTAAGTAAATTATATTAATACTTAATCAAAATGGAACTTGCTAAACTAAACAGACTGATTGGGGGTTAGGTTTATAAAACACTTAACCAACTTAGCATGTTGGCTAGAAATAGAAAACCTAGTAGCGGGGGACCCTTTTCAGCAGTAACCCTATAAGGTATCATGATACCCTGAAACTAGGCAGGGTGGGGCACGATTACTGGGCTGACTGTAAGAGGTCAAATCGACGACGGTGGTGCAGCAGTGTAGGTTCTAACGGGGTGCGGGCGTGCACACACTCCGGCGCAGAAAAATAAGGCACTGGGCACCAGTAGCATACCTGTGCATTCTAGGATTGTGTCGGGCCGCCACCATGGGACTTGATACACCCCATGGTGGGACCAGCATAGGTAACTACAACATCGGGGGCCGTAAGACACATGTAACTATGCGAGTAGGAGCCGATCATCATAAAATGGATCACTTCACCCTGATTATGGGGTGCCTGTTGGGAACTAGTTTATATGGGTACAGAGATTAATATGGGGTACGATAGTATATTCGACCCTAGACAACTTAACTAAGTTTATGATGCTTTCCCATTTCTACTTTATACTTATCATACCCAGTTCTTTATTCATAGACTGAATAGTCCTAGACTTACTCAGGCTTTATGTCTGACTCTACTTTTCTTTCGTCTTCTTTTCTTCCGTTTCCCCCCCCCCCCAGGTCCACAGGGAGGGAATACCGCAGCTTGACCAGCCTTCATATCCAGCTTGAAGAGAAAGAATGTATTGCTTGGATCTTTTCGTTTTGGACTATGGCTTTGGACAGCAACTATGGGACTTTTGCAGTTTATTTATGTTTTCTTTATGCTTCTTTAAATAATGTAATCAAGACAGTTATGAAGATGTTATGTTTTTGGAAGTATTGTAAGACAATTATGGTATGGTTGTTGTAACACGTATTTTTAATGAAATAAAAGTAGTTGTTTTTCCGCTGTTCAAAAATATGTGTTCTTATATCTGTCTTGTATATCTGTGACTTATACTTATAAACCTCCACCAAAATTAGGGCATTCCCTTTGAGAGTGACCCTAACGGAGGTGGGGTGTTTCACTTGGTATCAGAGCATAGGTTTACCAGATAAGATAAAAAGTTTTGATAATTTATTTTCAAAAAGGAAATTTAAAGAAGCATTTTTAAAAGAAAAATATTATTTTATTTTAAAAAGGCAAAGTCCCCCCTAAGCCATTGGTACTATCTCTTATCCTTCGTTTTGAATCTATCCTTTTTGTTTCAGCATGGCCAAAGAACTTAACTTGCCAGAGGGTGTACCAATACCTGGTTGGTTTAGACGGTTCTTAGAAGCAAGGGCCACTCAGCCAGGTCCAACCGTTCCTCCTCCCCCAGCTGCAGGAAATCATCCAGCTGCAGCAGCACCTCTTCCTCCACCTCCTCCACGGGGAAACACGTTTGCTAAGATATGTAAAGATTTTAAGGCTATGGGAGGAAAGGACTTTCATGGAACTGAGTCCTTCGTGGCAGCTAGGAATTGGTTAAAGGAAACCGAGGACTTATTCGTCATCTTTGAGGTAGAAGATAGGCAGAAGGTACAACAGGCAGTGTGGCTACTAAAAGGTGAGGCTTCCTACTGGTGGGAAGTCACTAATGCAGAAAGACCGGTGGAAACATGGGAGGACTTTAGGGCAAGGTTTGAGGCTAAATTTCTCTCAGAAGCTGAAAGGAGTCTTCAGTTGGAAAAATTCTTATTTCTTAAGCAAGGGAATATGACAGTCAAAGAGTATGTTAATCAATTCGATGAGCTGGCTAGGTTTGGGCTGGACCTAGTCAACACCCCGCACAAGAAGGCTCTCTGCTTTGTCAAAGGGTTGAATGAGCCATTACACAGTTTGGCCATGACCCATATACCGATGGGAGCTACTTACGAAAGGTTGGTGCAGATGGCATTGCTGAACGAGGAAGATAAGGACAAGAAGGAGACAGAGGAAGAAAACTCCCAAGGGAAGAAAGAGGTCAAGCCCAACGATTCTAAGAATAAGAAGATAGACCCCGAGAAAGGAAGCAAGAACAACAACAAACGTGATAAAAGGAAATGCAATTACTGTGGTACGGAAGGGCACATAGCCAAGGATTGTAGAAAGAGGAAGAGAAAGCAAGGTGAATGTTTTCATTGTGGGAAGACTGGACACATCAGCAAAGACTGCCCTGAGAAGCAGACCGGACCTTCTAGCGGTACATCGTTAACTTATTCTAGATGCTTTGTTTTATCCTATTTCTCTCCTCGACCCTATCTTTTAGGTAGAAACTCTTTGGATGAAAACATGTAGTTGAAACATGTTATGGATGATGGTTGCAAGTGGTTGCAAGTGATTGCTAGTGGTTGCTCGTGGTTGCATATACACACACAATCTAGGTTTTAGATCGGCTCAGTCACTTCATATTGCATATGCATATATGTTTGCATTCGTATATGGTTGAACTTTAATGTGTTGTCATATGGATGTTGCATTTATATGAATGATTGTGCACTCATGTAGAATCATGAATAGGAGGATTTGCATACATAATGGATTCATAGCACTTACATAATTCGCATTAAGGAGGTCAACTGAATCAGTAGACCGCCTGATTTTGCATTAGATAAGTACATATACACACACACTTCGCATATGATCATGAAGCATTAGAAGTCTTTTAAGGATAATGGATGCTCGTGTTTGATGGATGAGTAGATGGATGTTTGGATGTTAGGATATACATTCTTCCTAACTTGAAGATTTCGGGGACGAAATCCTTTTAAGTAGGGGAGAATGTAACACCCCGTGTATTCTATAACAGTGAAATTCACAAATTAAAGTATAATTAATTACAAATCAAAGAATTAAGGGAAACGGGATACGCCATTGCGTTCGTCTCGGAAAAATACGCGAAATAGAGTCCGAGTTTTCGAAAATCGGAGTCCGTATGACCAAGATATGGCCTCCGGAAGTTTCAGAATTAGGTTTAAAATTCGAACAGACAAAAATAGCTCGAAGATTCGAATTTCAAACACGCAGGGAGGCTGGACGGGAAAGTTCCAGCCTAGGACAAGTCGACAGGGGTGTCGACTTGCCAATCGACATCCCCCCCCCCCCCCCCCCGTGTCGACTGCCCAGTCGACACGGGTGTCGACTTGCAGGTCGACCTGCTTGGTCGGCCTGGCTGGCCTGGTCTGTGCTGGGTCTGAATTTCTGAGGCTTGCTTTGTCACTAGGGCTAGGTGTCAGCTCCTGATTGGCCTCTCTTTCGGATGAATGGCTACGATTAACCCAAGCTACATCGACGGTCCTAATCAATTCATAAACTCTATAAAAGTGACCCTAGACTCTACCTAATCTATTCATTCAAAAATAAGAATGAGGCCATCATGCTGCTGAGGAACGACTAGGAGTAGCCACCAATTTGAGAGACAATTAGGAGACAAACTCTAAAGCATAAAGTAACCACAAGTTAAACTTAAACAAATCAAATCAATGCCTACATCAAAGGAATAGCATCTCCAAATCCAGAATTCAGATTCCTGAATTGAAGAATTCGCCACACGATTGTAAGTAGAGTACTATTCCGATGAGAATAAATCACTGTGTTTGATTTGTGTAAAATGAGAATTACACTTGATTTGTGGTGATAGTAATTCATATTTGTGCGTTGCTATGATTCTAATCGATTTGGAATGTTGTGATATAACGATTGGATATTCGCAAGTATGTAATTCATGATAAAAACTACATGTTTGCGGTAGTTTATTTGAGATTTATGCAAGTATACGATTGGATATTTGCAAGTATGTAATTCATGTTGAAGCTACATGTTTGTGGTTGTTTAATTGAGATTCATGCAAGTATGTGGTTTTGCTACTATGCCAACATAATGTATATTTTTGTAAAAAAATCACTTTGTGTGTAATTGGGTCAAATTTGGGGTATTATGATTCATATGAAATTATGTTGGAATTGGCATCATGATCTATGTATAAAACCATACTTTTGTATTAGAAACAAAAGTAAGCCTCTTTGTGAACATATAGTAATTTTATAAACATGATTTGCTTATGTTTGACATTATGCCTAAGTAAAAATATAGGTTTATGTTGTAGTTAAGACTATGTGTCAATAATGATATCTAATTTAGTTAGATTCTTAACTTAACTACAAGTTTACATGGTTTGATTCATGTCACTTATGCTTTATGACCAAAGTATATGTTACCACAATGCAAGTACACCAGTTTCTATTTTGTAGTTCCAACGTTATGTTGCAAGTTCATGCGTTCACATTCCCCTTTTTGTGTATATAATCACGTTTTAAGCCTCCCCTTCTTTCACGTGGCTAAGTTGGGCTTAAAAGGCTAAGCCCAACATATATTATAATAAACGAACGTATTAAACGGGGGAAATAGCGTTGGGCCAAATTAATTAATAAATGAAAATATAAAAGTAGATGGGCCCAAATTCAAGAATGGGTTGGGCCCATGATTGGTGTAAACCTTTACACCATTAGCTTAAATTGATTTTGAATAATGGGCCGCAAATATTTACATATAAGAAAATAAAGAAAAGAGACAAAATATGTAAATGTAGAAAATACGATGTGTTTAACCCGAGGTTGGATTGAGTTGTGATGTAAACCTGCCCGGAACCGCCCGGCTGTCCAGTAGTCACAACAATACCTATCCAATGTGGGTGGTTAAACATGGAGCCCAATAAGGACCCGAGGTTAGACTGAGTTGTGGCGTAAGACTGCCCGGACCCAACCGGCAACAGGCAGCCACAACAATACCTATCTAATGTGAGAGGTCAAGGCTTTAATAAGAAAATTAAGGCTGAGTCAGGATTGATAGGATTAAGTAAATTATATTAATACTTAATCAAAATGGAACTTGCTAAACTAAACAGACTGATTGGGGGTTAGGTTTATAAAACACTTAACCAACTTAGCATGTTGGCTAGAAATAGAAAACCTAGTAGCGGGGGACCCTTTTCAGCAGTAACCCTATAAGGTATCATGATACCCTGAAACTAGGCAGGGTGGGGCACGATTACTGGGCTGACTGTAAGAGGTCAAATCGACGGCGGTGGTGCAGCAGTGTAGGTTCTAACGGGGTGCGGGCGTGCACACACTCCGGCGCAGAAAAATAAGGCAGTGGGCACTAGTAGCATACCTGTGCATTCTAGGATTGTGTCGGGCCGCCACCATAGGACTTGATACACCCCATGGTGGGACCAGCATAGGTAACTACAACATCGGGGGCCGTAAGACACATGTAACTATGCGAGTAGGAGCCGATCATCATAAAATGGATCACTTCACCCTGATTATGGGGTGCCTGTTGGGAACTAGTTTATATGGGTACAGAGATTAATATGGGGTACGATAGTATATTCGACCCTAGACAACTTAACTAAGTTTATGATGCTTTCCCATTTCTAGTTTATACTTATCATACCCAGTTCTTTATTCATAGACTGAATAGTCCTAGACTTACTCAGGCTTTATGTTTGACTCTACTTTTCTTTCGTCTTCTTTTCTTCCGTTCCCCCCCCCCCCCATCCAGGTCCACAGGGAGGGAATACCGCAGCTTGACCAGCCTTCATATCCAGCTTGAAGAGAAAGAATGTATTGCTTGGATCTTTTCGTTTTGGACTATGGCTTTGGACAGCAACTATGGGACTTTTGCAGTTTATTTATGTTTTCTTTATGCTTCTTTAAATAATGTAATCAAGACAGTTATGAAGATGTTATGTTTTTGGAAGTATTGTAAGACAATTATGGTATGGTTGTTGTAACACGTATTTTTAATGAAATAAAAGTTGTTGTTTTTCCGCTGTTCAAAAATATGTGTTCTTATATCTGTCTTGTATATCTGTGACTTATACTTATAAACCTCCACCAAAATTAGGGCATTCCCTTTGAGAGTGACCCTAACGGAGGTGGGGTGTTTCAATTCTCCCCTTTTTGTTATCATAAAAAAAAATAGAGATCGAAATAGTGACGAATTTAGACCATAAATATAAATTCAAATTCAGAGAGAGAATATATATCGTAAATCCCATTTAATCAAACAAAAATCATAATAATCTTTAAATCAGAAGCAAAATTCACTTTCAGAATGAATGGATTTACTATGAATTTTATAAAATGAGGAGAGTTCAATAAAATTGGATATTTGAATATGAATTTTAAAGATTTCGAATAAGCTTAAACTGTGTTAAGCACTTGCTAACGACGCATAGCCCAAAGGTCTTTTAAATGGTGTTAGTAGTAACTTAACTTTATCCTCTCTAGAGAGTTCCATCCATGCACAGTCCAAAGGTCTTTTAAGTGAGAATGGAAGTATATAGAGATTAAGGTAATTCACCCATGCACAACCGCGAGGACTTTAAAATGGGAGTGAATACCAAGGATAAATAGTATAATATATATTTTTCTTTTTCTTTATTTTTATTTCCAAGAATAATTTAAACTCTCCAAGTTAAATAAAACCATGATGAATGACAGAAATATGGTAGACATAGAAGATGATCGTGAAATAAGCTCTAATTCAAAGATATTATAAAATTTGTCCAATCATCATGAGATTTAAAATAACATCTCCTCTACTTTTGAATTATAACATAGTCACAACTTATCACAATTTCATAAATCTATTAATAATTTTGATGAGTCATAAAACGATTCAAATCAATCAATAATTTCAATTTTTTAAAAAATAATCAATAATAATTTTAAAATTGAAAATATCAATTTCAAGAGGAGTTTTTGAAAATATCAATGCAAGTTGAAAATAAATTTTAAAAATCAATCAGTAGAATATGGAGATTATCTAATATTTATATTGTTGATTACTCCTAGACAATTTTAAAACTTATGTGTATTTAATTCAAATTGCCTATGAAATTTAAAGAAATTCAGTCACTTATTTTCTAACACATCGTCCAATCACTAAGACACTTAAACAAATCAAATCAATTTCCTTATCAGAGCAATATAAGATCATTTTCAAAGCAAGAATCACTAGTGAATTTTTTCAGAGAATTTTTAAACAAGCACAAGAAACTGTCAATGATTAATTCTGAAGTTAATTATTTGAAATCACTTGAGAAAAAGTCAAAATTTTATAATCCAAAAAATTCAACAATCAATAACGAATGATTTCAAAATCAAGCCAAGTTAAAAAAAATGAAATTTTCACAACTAATCAATCATGACTTTTAAGTAGTCCCCTGTATTAAGTTCAGTTTTTCAATATTTTCCAAATGTATGAAATTTCATTGGCATTCGAGAACATCATAAATTTCACAATTCCGATTTACAGTGTTCAAGATGTGCTCAAAATGTTATGACCCTGTCAACATAAATCAGCATAAAAAAGGAAATAAAATTAAAAGGTAATAAAATAAAAACAAGAGTTTAGAGATCATACCTGTCTTACCATAATCAATGTGGACCAATGAATCTCCAACTCAGTCATCTATGGCTAAGGAACTTCAAACAATTCAATAAAGTGGAACAACTTGAAATTTATCTCTTTTAAGCACAGTTGTTCCTTAGCCTCCCTCGATACCTAAATGTTTATATGATTGAGTGGTCTAACAAAAGTTGTTTTGCCACTCTTATCTTCGTTTACACGTTTTGGTACCCAAACCCGTTTATATAACAATCCATTGTCATCTATTAAAGTACCTTTTGGAACCCAAATTCATTTAGACTTATTCAAATTCATTTTATTATTTTTTGGAATCCAAACATGTTTAAATGAATTGTTTTTAAACGAGTTATCATTTCGTTTATGCTTTAAGAACCTTGTGAAATTATTAGATTTCAAAATTTCAATTTGATCTTTTTAAAGCCATTTAAAGGATTTTTAAAATCATTAGAATTTTGTTTTTCAACTTGATCAAATCCAAAACCAAGTCCCTTGCACAAAAAATTGGGTTTTTAAGAACATATTCAACGATTTCTCTCCTTTAGAAAATTTAGTCAAAGTTGATTCAAGCCGTTGAATTTTAGATTTAAAATCGCTATTTTCTTTCATTAAATTTGGACAACGATTAATAGCAGTTTTCCTCTTTTCAGCATCAGTTTGTTTTAAAACCAAATTTTTTCTTTTTCAAGTGCTTTGATTTTAGTATTGGACTTAGAAATTTCAATTTCAAAACTATTTTCGCTCTTCAAAATCAAGTTTTTCAGATTCTCTAAGATTTTCAATCTCCATTTCAAAATCATGTTTTTCATTCTTTAAATTCACGTTTTCACTTTTAAGTAACTCAAAATCAGTTTTGAATTTCAAAAGATCATTACTCAAAAATTGGCATTTTTCACATTCTGAAAACGGTGAATTCTTAACTTTTTCAAGTTTTCTTTCTAAACTGTTATTTTCTTGAACGAGTTTTGACCTATCAGATTTCAATTTCTTAACTTTTAGTTCAAGAGAATCAATGATTTTTGTGAGATTGTGACACATTAAAATTAAATCTTTATAAGTAAAATTCGATACCTCGCTTGAATCCTCTTCACTACTTTCCGGATCAAATCGTGCCATAAGACACAAATTGGCTTCCTCTTCATCACTTTCAGAAACTCCTTCTCCTTCCTCGTCATCCCATGCAGCAGCAAAAACCTTCTTCTTTCTTCTGAACTTCTTCTTCTTTTCATTTTTAAGATGTGGGCAATTTGGTTTGATATGATCGAGTTTCTTGCAATTGTAGCAAAATACTTCATCGTTTGAACTTTCGGACTTATTAGTTTTTGAATTCTTCTTTTGTGGCTTGTAATTTCCTTTAGCCCACTTTCTCAAAACCATGGCTAGCTCTTCAATGGGATCTTCATCATCACTTTCAACAGTATTATTTAGAGCGATCATCTTTTTCTTTGATTCAGAATTCTTTCGTTCTTCTCTTGCTTTTAATTCCATCTCGTACGTAATTAGATTTCCGATTAACTCTTCCATGCTTATTTTGTTCAGATCTTTTGATTCTTGAATAGCCGCCAGCTTAGCTTCAAAATTCATCGGTAGCACTCTCAATATTTTTCTGATCAATTCCACTTATGTATAAGTTTTGCTAAGAGATTTTGCATTGTAGACTAGTGATGAGAAGCATCCATACATCTCTTTTATATCTTCGTCTTTTTGCATAAAGAAATTTTCATATTCGTTGCTAAGTAGAGCAAGACGATATTCCTTTACTTGAGATGTACCTTCGTGTGTGATCTCCAATGTATGCCATATTTCCTGCGCAGTTTCACAATGAGTAACTCGATTAAATTCAGTTTTATCAAGAGCACGGATTAAAGCATTCATCGCTTTGGCATTAGTTGAATTTTTTTTCATTAGCATCCTACCTGTCTTTTGATTTAGGAATTTCAACAACATTAACAATAACAATGGGAGATCTATAACCCGTTTCAATAATATCCCACACATCATAATCGACTGAACTCAAATAAATTTTCATCCTAGCTTTCCAATGAGCATAAACTGTTCCATTAAACATGGGTGGCCTAGATATGGACTTACCCTCAGAAAAAGCGTTATTAGACAGATTCATGACTATAGAGTTAAAATAAATAAAAAAAATACCTACTCTGATACCACTTGTAGGATCTAAATTAACCCTAAAGAGGAGGAGGGTGAATAGGGTTTATCGCAGAGTTTTGCTAAGTGATTAAATAATAACAACACAAATAATAATCAGAGTAAATGTGGAAAATAAATAACACACAGATATACCCAGCTTCGGCAAAAACTTGCCTACTGCTGCATTCCCTAAGGTTTCTACTAAGAGTTAAAATAATCTCTATGCTTATAATCCCCTGTAAACTCACGACACTCGCTCCCAACTGTTCTTAACCCTACGCTCAAAACCCTGCATTTTTTTCTATCCCCGAAACCAGATTTCCCCTGATTATGACCCTGTAACCAGTAACCCTGTAACCAGTAACCATACTTGCAATCCACTGAAGTGCTCAATTTCACTGCCTTACTTTAGTCTGCTTTGCCACCCATAATGTTGCACGGCCACTTCATATTTTTGAACTTGTTATTGCTGAAACATAATTGTAGCTGAGTTTTGCTTCACACAGTTTGAATTCTTGCTTGTGTATATACGCCATGAAGTTGCTGTGATGTTGTAACAATTCACTTTGCTTGCTCGATAAATTTACGACACTTAAGTTCTGAACTACATTATGAAGTCTTGTACTCCATGCATCCTTGTTTTGTGTATGTGCATTTTTCCATGCTCATTGATTACTGCACCTGAACATTTCTGTTCTGGTGTGATGTTTGAAATTTGTATTCATGTCTTTGACAATATGCTGCTTGGTTTTCCCATTTGCTTGCACCATTAAGTTTGTACTAGTTGTATTGCTCCGTTGTGAGCTGAAACTTTTTGAACCTTATACTTTACACTGTTATTTTGTCGGCATTGCTGTAGCTATGATTTGCATTTGGTATACATTGACTTTGTCGTCGGTTGGCCCTGATTTATTTTCGACTTAGTGGGCTTGATCACCTGAACCATGAACTGTTTTCTGCCTTGTTCCATTCACGTATAGGCATTTGTATGTTTTTTGTTCTGTTGAACATGAACACTTTCCTGTTTTAGCACTATGACTTGTCTCACTGTCCTATGTAATATTGGATAAGCTGCCTTGACCATTTGAGTCCATGCATTTGTTACTTGTATTGCACCATATATTTGAGCCTTGCCATATTCCTTTAGTTTTGTACTTGCCATACTTGATGTACATAAAAGAAAAATTGATGGCTGCACCTTGTCTATTGCCATTTGGACTTGATCATTATGTTCATGCATCTTTGTATTTGAAATCTGGAAAGACCATGCTGCTTCACTGATCATGTTTTTTAGCTTGAAGTTGCTCGATCATTTTTAACGCTGAGTTGCACCATATATATGCGTTTCTGCTTTTTATTGTGCTTTGTATTTATCTCGGCCATTTATGTTAATTTGTATTCATTTATGTTTTTGGGTTGCCTCGACCATATTGATTATTGTTGTACTGAGTCGAGGTGGTCCACGTGGCTACTCCTCTGTTGCACGCTGGACTGGCGAAGCAGTGCACATGTGTATATATACACGTGTGTATATTCAGCCATCCAGACAAGTTTTCCCGTCCCTGCATTGAGATATATATATATATATATATATATATATTTATGTGTGTGTGTGTATACATGTATCGTGTGTATGCAGTATATAGATGTCAGCCCATATCATGTCGTTTCATGAAAAATGATGGGAAACACACCAAAATTCTGAGTCAAATAAGATTTGAAAATAAAATTTATATTTGCATGTATTTCAGATTTTTTTTATTGCAGTGTACTGTGCGTGTGTGTGTTTCATGTGACAGGTAAACTGATGGTGACTGATAAGTGAATGGATCTAGAGCACATGAAGATTCAGTGTGTCAGTGTCAGTGAATGTATAATTGTGTCTATATACAACCGAGAGTCAAGTGATATGCACTGAGTGATGAGTGATGTAGTGAGGAACAAATGTATGAGAAGATTGTACTAATATTTTTAATAAACAATTTTGACTAAAATAAAATATTATTCTATTGTGTTCAAATCAATTTGCCTATCATATTCAAATTAATTCAGTTAGTACAATTCCATGTAAAATATTATAACTGTGAATATACAATAGTGGAGTTATAATGTTGTACTATTTCAAATTTTGAAATATAAAATAGTAAAGTTACAAACATATTTAAATAATATTAAATGTTTGTTATCATCAAACAAAAATCATACTACACACTGTTTTACCCAACATACAAAATAAGTTATGCGGGGAAGAAACTAATGGTGGAGCTGTTGTGTCAGTGTATTTCGATATGGGGAACATGGATATAAGGGGAAGTGATATAAAGTTGTGGGCTGTGTTTTTTTATTTTCGAGTGGGCTGTTAAGCTCCCTGGGCCTTATTTAAAAAAAGATGGGAAGAATAGAATGTTTGGAAAAGTTTGGCGTGAGGATCCCTGTGTGTAGGGAAGACATACGTGGTTTGTCATGGGAGTTGGCCACTTGGTCGTGATAATTTGGGCGAGGCGGAGAAACGTGTGGTCCTAGGGAATTAACTATATTAAATAAGTGATTTTTTTTTAATACGTAGGCAGTTGGGAAAGTTTAAATGGTGGGATGGTATTCAGCAAGGTGGCATAGAAGAATATGTTAGGTGGAAAGGAAATTTGGTTATAGGAAGCATGCGTACACTTGGATGTGGGGAAGTTCTGATTGTCATTTCAGTCCGTTGTGGGAGGGAAGACTATAGTGGGTTGAGATGCAGAATATTTGGGGCATGCAAAAATTAAAAAGGGGGTAAGGTTCATTATTTTATATTAAGATTAATTTGTAAATAAATAATAGACTTACTTATTAATATAATATCTTGACCGTACGTTAATAAAATCAGACGTTGTTGGTTACATTGGAAACCATTCGGTCGTAGGCTACATTTTGGAGTTGGATTGGATGGAGTTGAAAACAGCTGGTATTTCCAGTTAAATTAAACGCCGGTTTAATTTAACTGAACAAACCGTTATAACAAAGAATGAAATCAAAGTGAGCTAAACTCACTTGGTTCTACCACTTATGTTTTATAAGTTGGGTTAGATGCTTGTATGCTTTAGATGCTGATTGTTGGATGATTTGATGATTATTTGAATATATGCTAAATATTTTTTATATAACTGATTTAATTCAAATGTTCGTTTAATTTAATCATAAACCAATCATTATTTTTAACGATTATTTCCAAACGAGGTAACTTACCTTGATGGTTACGTCTATGATAATATAAACGTATTAAATTCAATTGTATGCTTGAATTGTTATGATTAGTTGACTGCTTTTTAGTTGAATTAATTATTCATGATTATTATAAATTATTGCATTGAATGGATTGTTTTGTACGAGGTAACCTATTTGGATGCAGGGAGAAACAGGTTGGAGATATCCAACTGGATTCCATAAATTTTTGATTTACGTGTGGAACCTAAGACTTCACTCAAGCCATTGCTTGTCGGTCTTAGTAAACCCCACGGGTAGTGATATACCCTGATTTTTCAATGCCTTCACACTACGTAGGTAGTCACCCCTAGAAATTGGCAGAGGTGGCCCTCGAACCAAAGACCTATGTCTCATCCCAATTCGCCCACCTCTAACCAACTGAGCTAGGAGTGTCGGGTAACTGGATTCCATAAATTTATTATTTATTTTTCATATTATCATTATATGAACTGTTTGATAGAATATGATTGGATTATTGACTTGATTATTGTTGAATCTAAATTCAACATTGTTTGTTAACCAATGGGTAATATTGGTTGGGGAATTAATCGTAGATGGCATAAATATACACTTTTTTATAAGAATTGAATTACCATCAGGTAAACTGATAAAAATGAAGTTATAAATTTTATTTATAACTAAGGATTGGTTTTAAAATATATTATTTTGAAAGAATGTTTATAAAAAGGTAAATAAATGTTTATTATTTATTATTTAAGTTTTAAGGTAAATTATTAAATTGTTTTATAATGAAAATTCTTATGTTACTATGTTTTTAAAAACAAATGGGATTATTATTTAAATTAATCATATTTTTAATTAATATAAATGGAAAGATGAATTGGAATTAATTAACAAGTTAAGCATGTTTAGAGTTGACCAAGCCAACCACGTTACTGAATTTGAGTATAAAATTAGTTTTTTAATGGGAATAGTTACTAGTGAAGTTTGCCATTTTTATTTTTAATAAATGTTGATATTTGGTTATTATTTATTTAATAGTAATCAAAGTGGTAAATCTTGGGATTTAAAATGTATTAATAGAGGTTTATGAAAGTATAAAGCCTATTTATAGTTAAATGATATTTTAAGCTAATTATATTAATAGTAACACAAGTTAAGTTTTGATTGTAGTTTAAATTGAATTCTTATTTAAATTTTGTTTAATCGGATTTTATAAATCCAAGTTGAACGGAGTTGATATAAAACCCAAGTTTTATTGAAGATATTAAGGGAACGAGTTATTAGAAATGGTTTGTAAATGAAATAAAGTCCAAGATATGAAATTGAAGAATTGGAATCTAACTAGAGATTGGTTGAGTTATATGATTTTCTAACTATTGATCTGATGTTGCCTTGGGGTTGACATTTAGGGAATTATTTTCCTACTAATTAACGGTTAGAAGCCATTGAAGGTGTGAAATGGGAAATCAAAATAGAAACCAAGTTTGAATTAAAGTGGTGAGACGAGTTAAGCTATCAAGATGCGGTTTAAATTCTCTATGTCAAACGAGAGATAAAGTTTTATCGAGATATAACCAAATGGATTTGAAATAAACTTATCATAAGTTTATAAAGGTTTCTATTAATAATAGTATGAAGATTTGTATATAAAAAGGTTTTCAAAAGTTGTTAAAGTTAGTAGAGAAGGATTTAAATAATAGTTTACTCGATGGTTAAATTAAGCAAACGTGTTAAGAATGAAATCAGACTTCCAAGAGAGAATATGGCATTAAAACTATGTTTTAAATTAGACAGTAAATATAATATGAGGGATAATTATTGGAATCGGATTTTATAGATAAATTTTTATCCATTCTGAAGATAAGAATGTTGTTAATTCATGGTCTGAGAGGTAAATAAAACACCCCAACTTGAACGACTTCAGGATTATACAAGAATGATATTACTTTAGAAACGAGAGTGGTTGAAAGAAATGAAATTAGAATTTTAATGAATGGTATTATAAAATAAAGTTTGAAATGTTTTAAGTTGAATAAGATAATTTTGAGAATAATCATTTTTTTGAAATAAGATATAAAAAGATGTATTCCAAATATTCAAAAATTTAAAGGTTTTGATTTACGAATGGGAAAATTAAAAAGGCCAAGTGATGTTGAATACTGAACCAGTAAATTTATTTTATTTTTATGGATGAATGTTTGTTTATTTGATAGTTCAATAACCGACTATCAAATCTGTCCAATTATCGATTGTCGGTACGGAAAGACCAAGATCGAATTTATATTTGAAAACCGTTCCGACGAGTAAATACGTAAACATGGAAAATATCAGATGATGATCGAGATGGAGCATTTGAAGGCTGTAGATCTTCTTAAAACGGAGATGCGAGCTTATCGATTGGAAATCCATTGTCTAGTAAGAGCCCGCAGTTTTGATTATATACTATATATGTAGACCGTGAGATGCGAGCGTTCTGCTAAATTGTTATTTATTTGTATTAGACATTATTATAATATCAGAATAGATATGATTTCAAAATATTTTGGGTTATCATAAGGTAAAAACCATCTGTGTTTATGTGTGGATCGGTCTTATGATTATCTTTTTCTTTCGAAAAGAAATGTCTTAACTTTAAAATCAAGTTGGATGATACCTATAAATTTAGCGAGTTTTTCTCACTCTGGTTCACCAGACTGATCCGATGTTTGCAATGCTCAGGTTAGACCGGGTTTTGCAGGTTCAGATTTGGATAATACGAATTTCAAGAAGACGTGCTAGAGGAGTTCAGACGTATGGTATATATTTAATGTGTATTTCGTTGTGTGTTGTATACGAGGACAGATTATTATAACTGTCCAGATGCATTGATGTACTCTGACGATTGTAAATTTTTATTTCAAAGCTCTCATTAAAGATTCATTTTTATATTTTATTTTATTCCACTACGATGTGAAACTCTGTGTTGTGATGGTTCTTCTTCTTACTTCCTCTACTCTAATATTTCTTTATTTCTTATATCACTCTTTAAATTCTTCCTATTAACTATCTGGTGTTTTCGATACTTGGGTTTTGGCAAGTAATACGGATTTTATGTATTATTGCCAAAATTCGGGCGTTGAATCAACCAGGCCATTACAACTAATCTATGGAATGCACATGCTATAGCGTACCACCTGAAAATTGATGTTGTTCCCATCTAAATCCTCTCGCACACACGCGCGCGCACACACACACACACATACACACACACACACACACATATATATATATATATATGGCATGATAAATTCGTTTCTACCCATTCCTTTTTTCAGCAAGAATGAGAACCAAACACCTCACTACATTTCCTTCCCAGTTTGAAATGAAACCGCCCCTTCTTCCATTACATAAAAACATGCAACAAGCCCCTTTTTCATGAAAATTCTCAAACCAAAATCCAAGTGAAAACTGTGTACACCTATTACTAATATACTCTACATCACACAGTGAAGCTGCTGAGCTGTGTACGAGAAGGAGTAAAGTTTCTCGAGGTTAAACCAGAGGTCAGGGTGGTGATTTTACGTAGTACGTCGTCTTGGAGATGGTGGCGCACTGGTCCGTGGGGAGTCAGACGCAGTGGAGGGGGCATTGTAGTTCGATGTGGAAGCTTCATAAATGAAAGTCAGGCGGATCGTGATGGAGTTGATGGGGAGAGGTGGCATTGTAGTTCGATGTTGGTGAGGTGGTGCTTTGCGAGAAACAGTGAGATGGAGGTAGGGTGCGAGTTTCGAAGTCGAACAAACGAAGAGGGAAGAAGGTTAAACAGTGGTTTGCGTGGCCTGGGTAAGAAATGTGAATATGCCAAATCACTATTTGCATCCCTAATACTATAATTATATTGTGCCTAAATATAGATTAAGCATGCATAATGACATATATAAAAACGTGTCGATTACAAGGCTGAGGATAACATGCCCCTAACATATAACAACAGATGTTTTATATTATGCCTAATAGTGACGTGGCCACTTGTAATATAGCACCTAATTATTATTTTTAAGGAACCGAATTATATGTTTATAGTGCCTAATCTTGTATTAACATAGGCAATTAAATCATAGTTTTAAGTAGGAGGAACAAAAGGAATATTGTACCTAACAAGTTAACGTTGCTGGGTATAAACCCCAAAGTGCCAAATCTTGTTTAATAATGCCACCCTAGTTTATACATGGTTTATTTAAAACATAAGTAAGGTTTAAGATACAATTTTTTATTTAAGTATTAATAATATATATTTAATAAAGTGAATACTATATTAAAATTGTAACTGTGTCATACAGTAACGGAATCGGATGAAACTAGGGAGCTGAGACCGTATTGAAGGATGTAATATTATGGAGTTGGTTTGATCAGAAATGAATGCAATTTTTAATTAAATTAAATGCTTATTTAATTTAATTAAAACAAACCATTTAACCAACGAATGGAAACCTAAGGTGAGTGCAACTCACTCAGTTTTATCTCACTTATATTTTATATAAGTCGGGTTTAATATATGTGTGCTATGGTTGTTTATTGTTGGATGATTACTCCATATATTTATTTATATTTATTGAACTAATTAAATTAAACGTTCATTTAGTTTAATTAAAACCAATCCTTATATTTTAACGATTGTAACCAATTGAGGTAACTTACCATGTTGGTCATGTTTATAATAATATAAACGTATAAAATTAGTAGTTAGATGTTTAAATTACTGTTATTTGTTGATTGGTAGCAATTATATATGTAAATTTAGTTGTATGATAATTTTTGAGGTAACCTATTTAGATGCAGGGGAAAACAGGTCAGAGGGATCCAACCGGATTCCTCAAATATATTAAATGTTATTTATTTTCATATTATCATTATATGAACTGTTCTGATTGGATGATTGATTTGGTTGTTGATCATTAATTGGAAATTCAACATTTGTTTTGTTTTTACCAAATGAGAGTATTGGTTGAGTAATTGGTAGCATATGGCCTATAAATCAATCGTTTTATAAATATTGATTTACAGTCAGGCGAACCGACAGAAATGAATTTATAAATTTTGTTTTATAATTGAAGATATATTTTGAAAATATACTATTTTAAATAAAAGTTTACTAAAAGGAAATAAATATTTATTATTTATTATTTAAATTTATAAGTAATTATTAAATGATTTTGTAAAGCAAATCTAATGTTAATAGGATTTTCAAACAAACACGCAGAAGTTAACCTAATGGTTAAGAGTTGGATTAATTGTTTCTAAGAAACAATCAAATGGAATTTGCTCAAATTAAATATATTATTAATTAATTTAAAGGAAGGACTAATTGGATTGGAAAAAGATATTTGTAATTGGATTTGGTAAAAGGAGTTAATAATAGGATTTGTAGTAAAAATCCGGTTTATAAAGAAAATTGTTTAAATAAGTCGAAAGTTAAAAGGTGATGTTTAGTAAGTAATTAGTCAAATTGACGAACCAAGTAATAATTGTTATATTTAAAAAGGAGACTTCCAAAAATATAAGAAGGGTTATAAAACTATATTTTTAATAAAATAGTTAAATGAGATGTGTTTTGATATTAGAACGAATATTGGTTTTTAAATTACAACTCGTATCTACCTTAAGATAAGAAAGTTGTTGATCAAAGTCTGAGAGGTAATTAAAATACCCCAACTTGAACGATTTCAGAATTATCTGGGGATGGTATTAGTTGGTAATGAGAAGGATGTCAGAAATAGTTTATTATTTCTAGAAGAAAAAATAATGCAACGTTAGTTGAAAGATATGGGAGCAATATGGGATTGAAATGAATGAAATTGAAATGAAAAGTGGAAAATGGTTGAATTGATTAGAAGTGGGAAAATATAAGTTGATAAGGAATTAAGATAAGAAATAAAAGAATTGGAACCTAACTGGAGTTGGTTGAGTTGAGTGATTTTCTGAGTATTAATCTGATGTTGATTTCAGTCTTCGGGGTTGATACTTAGGGAATTATCCACTTACCAATTTATAGTCAAGGACTAATGAATGTTGAAGTAATGGAAATAAAAAAGAGATTTTTGCGATATTTCCGAGATTTAAGGAATTAACAATATGTGTTTGAATAAGTTTATTCAAAAGGAAAGTGTTAGTAATTGTTTCCAAGAAATGAAACAAAGAGATGTCGTAACGATGGTTTACGTAAAATTTGATTTAAACCAAAATTGGAAATATATATATATATATATATGATGTAATTCTAAGTATTTAAAATAGTTTTGCTAATACTCTTAAATAAGATAAGAAGTTAATGCTGGGTTTTAAAGTATTGGAAGAGATTTAATTATTTTTAATTAAAAAGTCAAAGTGATGCTGATTATTGAACCAGTGAACTCATACTTATTTTCACGTTTTAATTGTTGTTTATTTGATAGTTAAATAACCGACTATCAAATCTGACCTATACGATTGTTGGTACGGAAAGACCAGGATCGAATTTATATTCGAAAACCATTCCGAACCAGCAAATACGAAATTGTCGAAGATGAAGATTAAAGATGGAGCAGTGAAGGTCGTGGATCTTCATAAGAGGAAGAATGACTTATTGAATTTCTCTGGCATGCATCCAGAGTTATTTGATTTGTGATTCTGACATGATTGGAATTTGCGGATTTGCAAGGACTACTTGCTACTGATCGATAGGGTGATTCATAGGATGTGGTAGGAGGGTGCCTTCTGTTTGTCCAGTCCCAGATAACTTGTATGGACGGGTGTCTGACAGAGTATTTCCAACGGGATCACATACGTTGACTTCTTCAAACGTACCATAGTTGATAGCGGACAAGGGAACTTCTCTTAGCTTAACAACCTGAGTATTTTTATGGAAATCAATTAGTGATTTTCTGGAGGACCTGTGTAATAACCCGAAAATCTGGGCCAGTTTAAAATTTTTTATTTTGGCAATTTTAGCGAATTTTGATTATTTAAAATGAATTATTTTAAATAAAATTGACAAGAAATTTATTTTGAATGGAATTCGACGTATATATTATACGCGTCGTCGTTAGAATATAAATATTTATATATAATTATAAATAGAATTGAAAATGGCGCGGTAGTTCGATAATTCGATTTCAAACTTCAATTGAATGTACCGGGTGCAAAACAATCCGGATTTTAGTGAAACCAAAAATGATAGGATCTAATTGATGATATCTTTCCAACGAATCCGAAAAATCAAAATTTCGTAGCGGGAATCAAAAGATATGTCCAGTTGAAAATTCTGTATAGTCGCTATGGAATTCAAGCCCTTAAAAATGGGAATTTTGCAAACGACCTCGGATTTCGACGAAACCAGTTTTGTTGGGTCCGTGATGCAAAGTTATTGCTAGGTTTCAAATTTCATAATTTTTCGATTCAATATGTGAGCGTGGCAAAGGAAAACGTGTTTGACCAGTTTCAGTTGATTTTAATCGACTGGAAAATGGCCATTTTTCCAACGGCCTCAGAATTTGACGAAACTAGTTTTGTTAGGACGGTATCGTCAATACGAAGCTAGAAATATTTTTTGAGAATTTTTAAAGTTAGTATGTGACCCCGGTAATTTGAAATGTACGTTTAAAATTCAATATAGTGATTTAAATGTAAATTTAACGGAAACTGATTCAAACGATCAAATCAACCTATGATACATATCCCATTGTGTTCGGAATGGGGGTAAAACGCTATGGACGACAGGCGGTGGGTTCGATTTCGAGTTGAAATTAAAAGTTGCTTTTAGAATTTAAAATAAATTAAATATATATATATTATTATATAACCCACTACACCCTCTCTCTCCCCTCACTCTCCCAGGTCAAACTCGAAGAAAAAAAAAAAGAAAGAATCGCCGCTCAGGGAATCGCGACCCCCCTCCCAACGTAGGTCGTCGCGCCGCCCTGGCCAGGCGCCGCCGTCCCCCTCCCACTAGGCCGCGACCTTCCCTCCGCCCTTGGCCTCCTCCGCGACGTCAGCTTCCCCCCAACTCGATCCCCTCCCTCTCGACTGAAGGCCGAACCCCCCCTTGACCAAATCCTCCCAGAACCCCAGCACCGACCTCCTCCGCCAAACTGAAGTCCGCCGTGGCCCACAGCTTCCCCCCTCCCCCCCGCTGATTCCGACGCAACCAACCCCCCCCCCCCCCTTCCTTCCGATCTGAGCGGTAAGTTTATTATCCTATGTTATTTTATTTAATGTTTAATTATAATACTTGGTTTTATTTTATTTTTGCTTATAAATGACATAGTTTTTATTTTATTTTCCTTTAGAGTTTTATCTGCAAAACTGAATTTTAAAAATGTGAACTTTAGTTGTAAATCTCATATGTGAAAGTATGATTTTGAATGAAGTAAAAATAAGATTTTTATTTAGTATTAAAAATATGATTTTTATATTTTTAAAGAATTAAAAATATGATCTTTATATTTTTAAAGTATTAAAAATATAGTCTTTACTATATAGATGATGTAAAAATATGATTTTCGTTTATGTAGAGAGTTAGAAATATAATTTTTACATGATAGCAATATTAAAAATAGCATCTTTATATGTGTAGAAAATAAAAATGTGATTTTTATAATGATGTATATGAAAAAGTTCAATCTTTATATTTGAAAAGATAAGATCTTTATATGTAAAAAGGCGAAATCTTTATATAGAGAATAGCGTTATAAAAATAAAATCTTTATCTATATAACGGAATAAAAATTCGATTTTTAAATATATGAAGTTATTATAAAAATATGATTTTTAAATTGAAAGTGAACAAATAAAAATGTGATTTTTATTTTAAAGACATCAAAATATAAAAATGTGTGATTTTTATATATGTAGTGACTACGGGCAACGAAGATGATAAAAAGGCGAGAATGAAGAAGATTTCTTTAAAAGAAGAATCAAGATGATTGGATAGCTATCGGTGAGAACTTCTCACTCTAAATTCTCTTTTTCTAGTTATATATATATATATACTAGGATGCAGACGGTGCTTAGTAGCACCCGACACCCGTCATCCACAGACCATGGATGGCTTGTTTGTTAAATTGTTTGATTGTGTAGTTGGTTAGTCTATTTAGTTTGAATTGAATTGTTTGGTGAAATGGAATAAATCTGATTGATGTGTGAATGGCGTGGGCCTTCACTAGACCGGGGATAAGGCTAGGCCTCGTCTCGTTTCTAGTATCGTGCCGTTATGCCGCCGAAATTTTCTAAAATATGTTAGAAAAATAAAAATATCATTTTTATTGTATAAATGAACTGAATAGAAATTCAAGTGTGGAAATAAAATATTTTTGTCGTTAAAAATATAATTTTTAACGTGAAAGTGAATAAATAAATATTTATAAACAAATTGGCCGATTTGTTTATTTACACTGATTTGACTGATATTGATTGGGTTGATAAATTTTACACATCGCCCAACTGCATAAACAAAAATATGTGTTTGTTGATTTGAAACCCCACACGGGTGTTGGGATGATATTTGGCGTACACGAATCCCAATTATTTAATTATTGTCGATCGATTGGTCGACAGACTGTGTAAGCGTCGACTATTTATATTTGATGCTTATACAGTGTAGTGCACTTTGGTTGATGGTTGATTGTTTTTCAATGCAATTATATACATGTGTTGTATGGAATCCATATAATTAACGATTATATGGTGATTGATTGGGCCTCATTCCAATCGGGAAAATAATGAATATTATAAAAGAAAATTCATGTGTTGAATATAAAAATAGCCAGGTGTTGACGATGATCATGTGTTGAAACTATTCATGTGTTGAGTGAAATATTTTAAATAATAAAATTCACATCTTTATCATATTTAAAATTAGAACTACTTCCCAGTAGAAGTCTAATTAAAAATCAAACGATAGATACCATAGTTTTATAAAATATTTTACATAACAAAAATAGTGATGTGTCGACAGTACTCATGTGTTGAGATTAGTCGTGTGTTGAAAGAAATATAGATTCATGTGTTGAATAGAACAAATATTCATTTGTTGAATAGAATAACGAATTATTGAAATATAAAGCCGTGTTGATTAGAGATGCGTTATTTTGACGCGAACAATGTTTATATCGATTTTATTCGTTTTATAATGAATATTGAAAAGTGATTTCAAAATTTAATATTTTGAAAGGAAATTCAAATTGAATTAGATTAAAAATTCAAATGGAAATTTTATTGAATCAATTTGAAATGAATTCGAATCGAATAGAAAATGAATTCGATTCGAATTGAATAGAAAGTGAATTTGAATTCGAATAAAATCGAAATGAATTGAATTGAAAACGATTTCGAAATGAATTGAATTGAAAACGATTTCGAAATGAATTGAATTGAAAATGATTTCGAAATGAATTGAATTGAAAACGATATTGAAATGAATTGAATTGAAAACGATTTCGAAATGAATTGAATTGAAAACGATATCGAAATGAATTGAATTGAAAACGATTTCGAAATGAATTGAATTGAAAACGATTTCGAAATGAATTGAATTGAAAATGATTTCGAAATGAATTGAATTGAAAACGATTTCGAAATGAATTGAATTGAAAACGATTTCGAAATGAATTGAATTGAAAACGATTTCGAAATGAATTGAATTGAAAACGATTTCGAAATGAATTGAATTGAAAACGATTTCGAAATGAATTGAATTGAAAACGATTTCGAAATGAACTGAATTGAAAACGATTTCGAAATGAATTGAAAACGAATTCAAATTGAATTGAAAGTGAATTGAAATGAATTCAAATTGAATTAAAATTTGAATTGAATAGAAATGAATTTTAAAACGAATTTATAAAGAAGAATTCAATTTTGATTTGAATTGAAAAGAAAGTTGAAATTGCTTTTGAAACAATTTTAAAACGATTTATAAAATTCGTTTTAAATAGAAATCGACGAAATATATATTATATATATTATATATATAATATAATGGCCTGAATAGAACACGCCGCGCCGCGGCAGTTCGTGAATATCGACCATTTATTTCAAACGGACATTGCGGGAGATCCGACCGTCGGATTCTCCTAAAACAGGAACCGTTGGGTTCGTATCGAAAAGAGCTTTCCAATGAATATTAGAAATCTGAAATCTAACGGTTGGATTTGGAGTTATGTCCAAATCAAATTCGAAAAAGGTCGCTGTAAGTGCAGTTCGATAGCCGTTGATGGAAATCGACTGTACGGGCCTTGATAAAATTATTAAAAATATCTATAATTTGTGTAAAATTATAATATGTGAATTGGGAAGAATTGAGCTGGAGAATTCCACATTTGAAAAGATAAAAATAGATTTTTATCGAAATGAACTAGTTTTGAACTAGAATTAAAAATCAATTTATTTGTGAAATAAATAAATCGAATTTGAAAGTGATTTTAAAAGTAATCAATATTCCCAATACGTGGAGTGGAAGTGGAGTTGAATCGAAACTATCTTCGGAATATTTCGATGTTGGATTTCGTGACTATACAGATATTGTTTTGGGAATTTGAAAGATATATTATATATCGTTATTTCCAATACGATATTTGTTGGTTTCAGAATTTGATATTGAATATAAGCCGATATATTTTCTATTCAGAGCCTTGTATTTAATATCAAATGTGATTTGGGTTTGTCGTGAATCGTGTTTTAGAAGGCATTGGTTCTTTAACCCAGTTAAAGACATAATATTGATTTTTGAGAAGATTAAAACTAAATGGAGTTTTAATGAATCTTTAATTAGATTAAAATGTGAATTGATAATTTAAATTATCAAATCAGAAAAGTGATCGAGAATGGAGTACCACCAGTTTTGCTCCAATGCGATAGTTAAATCTTTAATTAGATTTGAACGTGAAATGGTAATTAATTTTACCGATAACACCGTGGTGTTAGATATGGAGTATTACCAGTTTTCTCCATGGGATATATAGGTTGGGATTGGGAAATAAATTAAATAATTACTTCGGTGTGGTTCGCTAATCCCGACTAGTTTGATATGATATCCAAAGGAAAATTATAGAATAAATTTAGGAGAATTTATCTTGGATAAAATTAATGGGAATATTTCCCTACGAATGTGTTTTTGTGAATAAAAGAATATTCTGAATTGGAATGAGGCGTTTGTGTGTTTGTGTAACATATGTTTATCATATACGTGAGTTATTCAGAAAGGCCGGGTTATACCCATTCTGAATAACCGATTCGACGAGATGTCGAAGGTGAAGACGGTGGTTGAAGACTGGAAGTCTTCACATCGTTTGGGTGATTACTGATGATCTTGATTGGGCTGTACACCCAGGATGAGGGAATCAGTTGGTGATCGTCCAGACGTACTTGGAGATGGATGGATATGCGAGGAAAGTGCCTCTGGTTTCGTTCAGACCCAGAACGAACTTGTAAATGGATTGTGTGTCTGATTTTGGATTTTATTCTGTGTTGATTGATCTCTATTAAATATGCATCTGTTTGGCGGCGGAGGATTTATTCTCTTGCTTAACGCCCTTCTCTGAGACGTACGAGCTCAGAGGTTGTATATCGATGGACATCAGTCGCATGGAGTGAATTGCCAATGTGGCATGCGTAAGTGGCAATTGATCAAGGCTTCTGTTGAAAAGCAAAGTCTTGTGGTTGATGATCAAATCACGGCCTGTGTGGCGTAGCTTTGTGTATAACGTGAATTCGCGAGCCTCACACCTCGGTATGAGTCAAAAACGGGATACGGACCCAAGGAGTGCACGACGTTTCTTTCTAGCTAGGGTGGTGTCAGTGACCTACCAGCCCTGACATTTATATACTTTTCACCTGTGTGGTTGTTGGATACGAGGCGCCTCGGATATAGGTCTGTAAGGACCGGGAAACGTGTGTTCAGGAATAACTAATCCTCAAAAGTAAGAGAGGACCGGCCTTGGAGGTTCCAAAGGATCAGAGTGGGGTCCTGAGGCATTTGCTAGAGTGTCTCGAACGCGGAGAGGAGCTTGCCCCTTGCCTCGGCTCATGACGGAATCCAATTTCCAATACGTGATATTGCGGTTTTAATTGTAGAACTAGTATGGCGACATGATAGATGGTACCCATGCCGCCTATGATTGATATTTATGATTTGAATTGTTTTGACACTATACACTTATTGTAATATCAAATAATGTGTTTTAAACGTATCAAGCATGCTTTGGCTGTTATAAGGGAAAACCCTATCCTCCGGCTTGCGTTGCATTGTGTGATGGGACCTGGGTCTTATAACAGCTTCATTTTTCTTTATTTAGCATTGCGCTGTTTGTTTTATGCACTGGTATTCTTGGGAAGAAACCCGTTCCGTGTTATACGGCGTGGTCCCTTGATTTACCTAACTTTAAAACCAATACTAATAACTATTTTAGTTCTCACACCAGTCACATGACTGACCTGGAGTTTATTGTTTTAACCTAAACTCTGGGTGCCCCTATTTTCCACATGGGCAGCTAGTAGTTTTGGTTTTGCAGATTTATATTCACAGGATCCTGATTTACAGCTGGAACGATGCTCGGAAAGCTCTGTATCCGTGTATCACTTCTAGTTGTGCTTTTGTATATTTTCCCGCTGCTATGTAATTTAATGTTATCTCTGATATTTATCGAATGTAATTTATTCATTTATACTCTGTATATTCTTGTATCTGATGGAATTGTTGTAATAACAATGAAATGTTCTTCCGTCTGCGTTCTATTTTGTCTTGTACTCAATTCTATCCGCTCTTTCCTTCGTGGGGAAGTTCGGGTCGTCTCAGTTTGGTATCAGAGCTTTGGTTTACAGAGCTCGAGAACAAGACACATTAGAACCATACGAAAGAATTCATCAGATATTGGATTAGTAACATCCAATTAGAATTACTCGTTAGAGATAGGATCAGTAGTATCCTAGAACGAGTGTGAAGAGTATATTTTTCAAATGAAAACAATTTTTTTTTTGAAAATTTAAATCATTTTATACGTATTTGATTATTTATTTATTTTGAATATGGACAATCCAATATATAAAGGTTTTGCATATACGCGTCATGAACGTATATTCGAAGTTTTAATATACTGGATAGATATAGGGTTACACTCTAGTCGCCCGGAGATGATATTGATGATAGCGATCGCATCATCAATATTTATGTTCGTGTTACGAAGGTGTGATTTTCTATATATTTCCATTAGACTGGTGTGAGAACCAAAACTAATATAGCTAGAATACATTGTTGTGATTTGGCATCAAAAACATGATTTTTGTATATGTATCAAAATTATGAATTTTAAACGTTAAATTCACTAATTGATTGATGTTTGAGTTGTTTGTTTAAATTGTTTGATAATTTTTAACCATTTTGCCTAATTTGATCAAATATTGAACTATATTGAAAATCGGTTGCATTTGCATGCATATACATATACTTACATTGAACAGGTCATAGCAAGGAGGCTAGAGCAGAGAATAAAATTTGTTTGCCCGACAAATAGGTACATGTTTACTACATAATTTCCTGTTTTGTTTGGGTGATGATGATTTTGTGAGCCTATTGGCTAGCCGCTTGGCTTTTTCTTTTTCTTTTTGAGATCTGAAGGACCGGGGAAGCTATTTGAAATTCCCCGATGCTCCCGGTGCAGGGGAGGTTATGGCGAAATTTTTCGAAAATTTAGGGTGTTAGCCAAATTTTTGAAGAATTGAAAATTCTCAGAAACTGAAAAGTTGGAGAATGGAAGCCAGATCAAATGTAGAGCTTATTGATCAAACCACTTTCGACTTTGTTCCTTTTCGGGGACGAAAAGTTTTAAGTGGGGGAGATTGTAATAACCCGAAAATCTGGGCCAGTTTAAAATTTTTATTTTGGCAATTTTAGCGAATTTTGATTATTTAAAATGAATTATTTTAAATAAAATTGACAAGAAATTTATTTTGAATGGAATTCGACGTATATATTATACGCGTCGTCGTTAGAATATAAATATTTATATATAATTATAAATAGAATTGAAAATGGCGCGGTAGTTCGATAATTCGATTTCAAACTTCAATTGAATGTACCGGGTGCAAAACAATCCGGATTTTAGTGAAACCAAAAATGATAGGATCTAATTGATGATATCTTTCCAACGAATCCGAAAAATCAGAATTTCGTAGCGGGAATCAAAAGATATGTCCAGTTGAAAATTCTGTATAGTCGCTATGGAATTCAAGCCCTTAAAAATGGGAATTTTGCAAACGACCTCGGATTTCGACGAAACCAGTTTTGTTGGGTCCGTGATGCAAAGTTATTGCTAGGTTTCAAATTTCATAATTTTTCGATTCAATATGTGAGCGTGGCAAAGGAAAACGTGTTTGACCAGTTTCAGTTGATTTTAATCGACTGGAAAATGGCCATTTTTCCAACGGCCTCAGAATTTGACGAAACTAGTTTTGTTAGGACGGTATCGTCAATACGAAGCTAGAAATATTTTTTGAGAATTTTTAAAGCTAGTATGTGACCCCGGTAATTTGAAATGTACGTTTAAAATTCAATATAGTGATTTAAATGTAAATTTAACGGAAACTGATTCAAACGATCAAATCAACCTACGATACATATCCCATTGTGTTCGGAATGGGCGTAAAACGCTATGGACGACAGGCGGTGGGTTCGATTTCGAGTTGAAATTAAAAGTTGCTTTTAGAATTTAAAATAAATTAAATATATATATATATTATTATATAACCCACTACACCCTCTCTCTCCCCTCACTCTCCCAGGTCAAACTCGAAGAAAAAAAAAAAAAAGAATCGCCGCTCAGGGAATCGCGACCCCCCTCCCAACGTAGGTCGTCGCGCCGCCCTGGCCAGGCGCCGCCGTCCCCCTCCCACTAGGCCGCGACCTTCCCTCCGCCCTTGGCCTCCTCCGCGACGTCAGCTTCCCCCCAACTCGATCCCCTCCCTCTCGACTGAAGGCCGAACCCCCCCTTGACCAAATCCTCCTAGAACCCCAGCACCGACCTCCTCCGCCGCACTGAAGTCCGCCGTGGCCCACAGCTTCCCCCCCCCCCCCCCCCGCTGATTCCGACGCAACCGACCCCCCTTCCTTCCGATCTGAGCGGTAAGTTTATTATCCTATGTTATTTTATTTAATGTTTAATTATAATACTTGGTTTTATTTTATTTTTGCTTATAAATGACATAGTTTTTATTTTATTTTCCTTTAGAGTTTTATCTGCAAAACTGAATTTTAAAAATGTGAACTTTAGTTGTAAATCTCATATGTGAAAGTATGATTTTGAATGAAGTAAAAATAAGATTTTTATTTAGTATTAAAAATATGATTTTTATATTTTTAAAGAATTAAAAATATGATCTTTATATTTTTAAAGTATTAAAAATATAGTCTTTACTATATAGATGATGTAAAAATATGATTTTCGTTTATGTAGAGAATTAGAAATATAATTTTTACATGATAGCAATATTAAAAATAGCATCTTTATATGTGTAGAAAATAAAATTGTGATTTTTATAATGATGTATATGAAAAAGTTCAATCTTTATATTTGAAAAGATAAGATCTTTATATGTAAAAAGGCGAAATCTTTATATAGAGAATAGCGTTATAAAAATAAAATCTTTATCTATATAACGGAATAAAAATTCGATTTTTAAATATATGAAGTTATTATAAAAATATGATTTTTAAATTGAAAGTGAACAAATAAAAATGTGATTTTTATTTTAAAGACATCAAAATATAAAAATGTGTGATTTTTATATATGTAGTGACTACGGGCAACGAAGATGATAAAAAGGCGAGAATGAAGAAGATTTCTTTAAAAGAAGAATCAAGATGATTGGATAGCTATCGGTGAGAACTTCTCACTCTAAATTCTCTTTTCCTAGTTATATATATATACTAGGATGCAGACGGTGCTTAGTAGCACCCGACACCCGTCATCCACAGACCATGGATGGCTTGTTTGTTAAATTGTTTGATTGTGTAGTTGGTTAGTCTATTTGGTTTGAATTGAATTGTTTGGTGAAATGGAATAAATCTGATTGATGTGTGAATGGCGTGGGCCTTCACTAGACCGGGGATAAGGCTAGGCCTCGTCCCGTTTCTAGTATCGTGCCGTTATGCCGCCGAAATTTTCTAAAATATGTTAGAAAAATAAAAATATAATTTTTATTGTATAAATGAACTGAATAGAAATTCAAGTGTGGAAATAAAATATTTTTGTCGTTAAAAATATAATTTTTAACGTGAAAGTGAATAAATAAATATTTATAAACAAATTGGCCGATTTGTTTATTTACACTGATTTGACTGATATTGATTGGGTTGATAAATTTTACACATCGCCCAACTGCACAAACAAAAATATGTGTTTGTTGATTTGAAACCCCACACGGGTGTTGGGATGATATTTGGCGTACACGAATCCCAATTATTTAATTATTGTCGATCGATTGGTCGACAGACTGTGTAAGCGTCGACTATTTATATTTGATGCTTATACAGTGTAGTGCACTTTGGTTGATGGTTGATTGTTTTTCAATGCAATTATATACATGTGTTGTATGGAATCCATATAATTAACGATTATATGGTGATTGATTGGGCCTCATTCCAATCGGGAAAATAATGAATATTATAAAAGAAAATTCATGTGTTGAATATAAAAATAGCCAGGTGTTGACGATGATCATGTGTTGAAACTATTCATGTGTTGAGTGAAATATTTTAAATAATAAAATTCACATCTTTATCATATTTAAAATTAGAACTACTTCCCAGTAGAAGTCTAATTAAAAATCAAACGATAGATACCATAGTTTTATAAAATATTTTACATAACAAAAGGAGTGATGTGTCGACAGTACTCATGTGTTGAGATTAGTCGTGTGTTGAAAGAAATATAGATTCATGTGTTGAATAGAACAAATATTCATTTGTTGAATAGAATAACGAATTATTGAAATATAAAGCCGTGTTGATTAGAGATGCGTTATTTTGACGCGAACAATGTTTATATCGATTTTATTCGTTTTATAATGAATATTGAAAAGTGATTTCAAAATTTAATATTTTGAAAGGAAATTCAAATTGAATTAGATTAAAAATTCAAATGGAAATTTTATTGAATCAATTTGAAATGAATTCGAATCGAATAGAAAATGAATTCGATTCGAAATGAATAGAAAGTGAATTTGAATTCGAATAAAATCGAAATGAATTGAATTGAAAACGATTTCGAAATGAATTGAATTGAAAACGATTTCGAAATGAATTGAATTGAAAATGATTTCGAAATGAATTGAATTGAAAACGATATCGAAATGAATTGAATTGAAAACGATTTCGAAATGAATTGAATTGAAAACGATATCGAAATGAATTGAATTGAAAACGATTTCGAAATGAATTGAATTGAAAACGATTTCGAAATGAATTGAATTGAAAACGATTTCGAAATGAATTGAATTGAAAACGATTTCGAAATGAATTGAATTGAAAACGATTTCGAAATGAATTGAATTGAAAACGATTTCGAAATGAATTGAATTGAAAACGATTTCGAAATGAATTGAATTGAAAACGATTTCGAAATGAATTGAATTGAAAACGATTTCGAAATGAAGTGAATTGAAAACGATTTCGAAATGAACTGAATTGAAAACGATTTCGAAATGAATTGAAAACGAATTCAAATTGAATTGAAAGTGAATTGAAATGAATTCAAATTGAATTAAAATTTGAATTGAATAGAAATGAATTTTAAAACAAATTTATAAAGAAGAATTCAATTTTGATTTGAATTGAAAAGAAAGTTGAAATTGCTTTTGAAACAATTTTAAAACGATTTATAAAATTCGTTTTAAATAGAAATCGACGAAATATATATTATATATATTATATATATAATATAATGGCCTGAATAGAACACGCCGCGCCGCGGCAGTTCGTGAATTTCGACCATTTATTTCAAACGGACATTGCGGGAGATCTGACCGTCGGATTCCCCTAAAACAGGAACCGTTGGGTTCGTATCGAAAAGAGCTTTCCAATGAATATTAGAAATCTGAAATCTAACGGTTGGATTTGGAGTTATGTCCAAATCAAATTCGAAAGAGGTCGCTGTAAGTGCAGTTCGATAGCCGTTGATGGAAATCGACTGTACGGGCCTTGATAAAATTATTAAAAATATCTATAATTTGTGTAAAATTATAATATGTGAATTGGGAAGAATTGAGCTGGAGAATTCCACATTTGAAAAGATAAAAATAGATTTTTATCGAGATGAACTAGTTTTGAACTAGAATTAAAAATCAATTTATTTGTGAAATAAATAAATCGAATTTGAAAGTGATTTTAAAAGTAATCAATATTCCCAATACTTGGAGTGGAAGTGGAGTTGAATCGAAACTATCTTCGGAATATTTCGATGTTGGATTTCGTGACTATACAGATATTGTTTTGGGAATTTGAAAGATATATTATATATCGTTATTTCCAATACGATATTTGTTGGTTTCAGAATTTGATATTGAATATAAGCCGATATATTTTCTATTCAGAGCCTTGTATTTAATATCAAATGTGATTTGGGTTTGTCGTGAATCGTGTTTTAGAAGGCATTGGTTCTTTAACCCAGTTAAAGACATAATATTGATTTTTGAGAAGATTAAAACTAAATGGAGTTTTAATGAATCTTTAATTAGATTAAAATGTGAATTGATAATTTAAATTATCAAATCAGAAAAGTGATCGAGAATGGAGTACCACCAGTTTTGCTCCAATGCGATAGTTAAATCTTTAATTAGATTTGAACGTGAAATGGTAATTAATTTTACCGATAACACCGTGGTGTTAGATATGGAGTATTACCAGTTTTCTCCATGGGATATATAGGTTGGGATTGGGAAATAAAATAAATAATTACTTCGGTGTGGTTCGCTAATCCCGACTAGTTTGATATGATATCCAAAGGAAAATTATAGAATAAATTTAGGAGAATTTATCTTGGATAAAATTAATGGGAATATTTCCCTACGAATGTGTTTTTGTGAATAAAAGAATATTCTGAATTGAAATGAGGCGTTTGTGTGTTTGTGTAACATTTGTTTATCATATACGTGGGTTATTCAGAAAGGCCGGGTTATACCCATTCTGAATAACCGATTCGACGAGATGTCGAAGGTGAAGACTGTGGTTGAAGACCGGAAGTCTTCACATCGTTTGGGTGATTACTGATGATCTTGATTGGGCTGTACACCCAGGATGAGGGAATCAGTTGGTGATCGTCCAGACGTACTTGGAGATGGATGGATATGCGAGGAAAGTGCCTCCGGTTTCGTTCAGACCCAGAACGAACTTGTAAATGGATTGTGTGTCTGACTTTGGATTTTATTCTGTGTTGATTGATCTCTATTAAATATGCATCTGTTTGGCGGCGGAGGATTTATTCTCTTGCTTAACGCCCTTCTCTGAGACGTACGAGCTCAGAGGTTGTATATCGATGGACAACAGTCGCATGGAGTGAATTGCCAATGTGGCATGCGTAAGTGGCAATTGATCAAGGCTTCTGTTGAAAAGCAAAGTCTTGTGGTTGATGATCAAAGCACGGCCTGTGTGGCGTAGCTTTGTGTATAACTTGAATTCGCGAGCCTCACACCTCGGTATGAGTCAAAAACGGGATACGGACCCAAGGAGTGCACGACGTTTCTTTCTAGCTAGGGTGGTGTCAGTGACCTACCAGCCCTGACATTTATATACTTTTCACCTGTGTGGTTGTTGGATACGAGGCGCCTCGGATATAGGTCTGTAAGGACCGGGAAACGTGTGTTCAGGAATAACTAATCCTCAAAAGTAAGAGAGGACCGGCCTTGGAGGTTCCAAAGGATCAGAGTGGGGTCCTGAGGCATTTGCTAGAGTGTCTCGAACGCGGAGAGGAGCTTGCCCCTTGCCTCGGCTCATGACGGAATCCAATTTCCAATACGTGATATTGCGGTTTTAATTGTAGAACTAGTATGGCGACATGATAGATGGTACCCATGCCGCCTATGATTGATATTTATGATTTGAATTGTTTTGACACTATACACTTATTGTAATATCAAATAATGTGTTTTAAACGTATCAAGCATGCTTTGGCTGTTATAAGGGAAAACCCTATCCTCCGGCTTGCGTAGCATTGTGTGATGGGACCTGGGTCTTATAACAGCTTCATTTTTCTTTATTTAGCATTGCGCTGTTTGTTTTATGCACTGGTATTCTTGGGAAGAAACCCGTTCCGTGTTATACGGCGTGGTCCCTTGATTTACCTAACTTTAAAACCAATACTAATAACTATTTTAGTTCTCACACCAGTCACATGACTGACCTGGAGTTTATTGTTTTAACCTAAACTCTGGGTGCCCCTATTTTCCACATGGGCAGCTAGTAGTTTTGGTTTTGCAGATTTATATTCACAGGGTCCTGATTTACAGCTGGAACGATGCTCGGAAAGCTCTGTATCCGTGTATCACTTCTAGTTGTGCTTTTGTATATTTTCCCGCTGCTATGTAATTTAATGTTATCTCTGATATTTATCGAATGTAATTTATTCATTTATACTCTGTATATTCTTGTATCTGATGGAATTGTTGTAATAACAATGAAATGTTCTTCCGTCTGCGTTCTATTTTGTCTTGTACTCAATTCTATCCGCTCTTTCCTTCGTGGGGAAGTTCGGGTCGTCTCAACCTGACAATGTGGCATTTAAAGTGAATGGTGGTGTGCTATCTTAAAAAGGTAATTTAAACCTTAAGCCTCTTCAGCCAGGAAATGATAGAAATCGAGCAGGAAGCATGGCTAAGTGGGTCACTCCCAATTAGGATGTATAATCACCTATCTAGAGAAATCCATTTTCTTTTTTAATCTATTGATGTTGTCCCTTTCGGGAAACAGTTGCTGATCTCAACCTTTGGTGATATACATTCGATACACTCAAGCGAAATGAGTGGTCGGTTATGTGTGGCCGGGTTGCAAAATGTTCTTGTTTAACCCAGTGTATTCCCCTCTAGAGGTGCACTATCGGAAGGTGGTTCCACACCTTGTTATAGTCAGAATTCAATCTCCAATAAGCGCCCACGGTTTTGATTGTGTACTATGTATGTGGAGCGTGAGATGCAAGTGTTCCGCTAGATTGCTGTTTATTTGATTTAAACACTATTATAATATCAAAATAAGACATGATTTCAAAATGTTTTGGGTTATCCTGTGTTTATGTGTTGATCAGTCTTACGATTATTCTTTTCTTTTAGAAAATATTTGTTAACTTAAAATCAAGTTGGATGTTGCTTATAAAATGAGTGAGTTTTCTCACTCTGGTTCACCAGACTGATCCGGTGTTCGAAATGCTCACGTTAGACCGAGTTTTACAGGTTCAGGTTTGGATGATAAGAACTTCAGAAGACGTGCTGGAGGAGTTTAAACGTATTAATGTTTATTCGGTTGTGTGGTGTATATGAGGACAGATTATTGTAACTGTTTATATGTATTGTTGTACTCTGATGATTGTAAGTATTATTTCAAGTTCTCAATAAAGATTTATTTATATATTATATTTTGTTCCGCTGCGATGTGAGACTCTAATTCTGTTGTGTTGTTATTCTTCTTTTCTTCTATTATAATATTACTTCTTTCTTATCTCACCCTCTAATTTTTTCTATTAACTATCTGGTGTTTTTCGATACTTAGATTTTGATAAGTAATATAGGTTTATGTATTATTGTTAGAATTCGAGTGTCGAAATCCCTCGGTCGTTATAGTGGCGTTGTTTATATAGGTTTCGACGAATAAGATTATAATAACCAGATATTTATATTTTAACATGACGCTAACATAGTTACTAATTATATTTTATTATTATTTTTATATTCTAGTCTAAACTAATGACCAAAACATTCCTTTTTGTGTTTACTCTTATTTAAGATTCAAAATCTCATGGAAATGTTATTTATTTTAATTATTGTAATTTTTCCCAAATTATTTAAATAAGGAAAATTGACATATTTTAAATCATAAGGAAATTGGTTAATATTCTATTTGGAATAGATATTGCAAACTACGTACAAAAATACATAAATTTACACATCTCTTCCTATTCGGCTTGTTTATGTTCCTTAAAGGTTTCAAATAGTGCCTTTTTTGCATAAAAAGGGAAAATTTACAACAATCAAGTAAAATCCCCAAATAATACCAAACACAAGTAGGTTTATAATTCTAAAATCATAATTGTACAAATCATGTATTTACACCCAAATCCTATGAATCTAGAATAACGACATTACACATCTGACAATATCTTGGGACTGACTTCCGGATTCAGGGTGTTTACAATAAGCACAAACTGTCCAAAAAATTATAGGAAATATAAGAATATTAAACTTAAAGGCCTATAGATCCATATCAGATTTCATATATATTATTTCAGATTTGATATAAACAAATAAATCTGATGTTTTTGGGCATACAATCTAGATCCAACACAAATGTATTATACAAGATATTCTAAACAACAAACATATTTCCCACTCATCCGAAAGCTATCCAAGTCCAATTCTGAGCACAACTTTTAGTTTATTATTTTAAATCTTACAGATATACAATTTGCATAGAAAGTGGATATATATATATTAAGATTTGTTGATTTGAAAGAAAATTAGAAAAGAAGAAGGGAAAACTAGAAATAGAGATTACCTATTGTAGAACCAACCCTTTTGCAAAAATCTAGATTCAATCTCTCTGATCTTTGTTTGTATTAATTGAATATGTTTAATTTAGAATTTTAGTAGTGATTGGAGAATTGGGAACGACAGAGCTTCGATGCTGTCTCTAGAAAATATGAGCAAAAGAGTACGAGTCTAGCCCTTTATTTATAGCCATAGAAATTATCCTGAACCGTTAGTTTTAATTCTAGAATAAACTGTCCATTATAGAATATTTTTATGTAACTTAATCCTAGTCGTCACAAGGAGACATCGACTTGGAGTCATTGGATGGTCGACCGTCGGGTCGACTCCTAAGTTGACCTGTCTCCTGTTAGAGGCAGGGTAATATTTATTACCTTATATATATTATTCTGTTTATTTATTTTCCGTCTATTTTCGTATTTCATTTGTAACTTTTTTTATGTGGACTCCTTTGGCAAATCCAAACATGAAAACTGACCAGAATTCCATCACAAACGCAACGGTGTAAGTTTCATGGTCAAGTTCCATCATTTGCGAAAATTCCATTTTTGGGATATAACTAAATAGTTAATTCAATTATTGCCAAATTCCAGGGTGTCACATTCTTCCCTCTTTAAAATAAATTTCTCCCTGAAATTTTACCAATAGCTAAGTCATGGTGTTTGTACCTAGTTATTAAATCCTACACAACCAATCTATGTACATCCAATCTTGCTACCAAACGTGCGCATAATGAGTTGCAACCACAAAATATGTATGCATAATGATTCTAAATCAAATCCTCCTATATGTATGCATTTAATTTCGAAAAACACTTTTGAAAACATGATGCAACCATCCTAAAATATGTCGTCATCTCTACATGAATGCAAACTTTGAAAACATTTTTCATTCAAAACCCTCACACAACTATGAATATAAGTGTGAAGCGACCAATTTTCCTATTAAAATCTCCTATGCTGGAGAAAAGAAATCGAAGCAGAGAATTCAACGTCCTTACCGCTAACAAATTTTCCAATTCCCATCCTACTATGAAATTTTTGTATCAATTCCCCCAAATACTTCAAAAAAATTCTCATGTAGACTGCAAAGAAGGCTTAAAACAAGCTCTAAAGCATAAAATGAGTTAAATAATAACTCGAGCGCATCATTGACAGGGTATGGAAACAACATTTCCAAAGCTAAAATAGTTTTCGCTTGTTATCATTAACACTTTCAGCGGTTGGCCGCCCTAAGTGCACTGCTAAATCGTGCAAACGAACCATTCAAAATCTTTTTGTAACGACCTAAATTTTTGTAACAACATGCATTTTTCCCGACCTTAATCGATCGCTAGATCGATTAAAATCGTTCAAAACCCGCATACGTTAACTTTGGGCATAAAACACATTAGAACAAATAACATTAGACTTTTATAAACATTATAATAATGTTAATTCAGAGTACAGAATATTAGTGTACATCGAATCATATTACAACAGAAGATAAATTTGCAATAATTTTTATACAATGCAGCGGAATAAATAAACTAATACAGCGGTAGGCTACCAATGCTCTGGACACAGCTCTAAGCTTCGATCCAGAATCCTGCTTAATATATCTGCAAAACAAGCTACTCGACTGCCCATGTCGAAAAGAGGGCACCCGAGTTTGCAAAGTGAAACAAACTACAGGTCAGTCATGGGACTGGTATGAGAAATCTTACTTAAACTATTTAATAATAGGGCTAATCACAGGACCAGGCCGCTAACGTGGAACGGGTTTACTCCATTGGATTGCCCATGCATAAATAAAGTAAATCGTCAAACAACGCAATGCTTTTTAGAAAAATGAAACCATTATAAGACTCAAGTCCCATCACACAATGCAACGCAAACCGGAGGATAGAGTTTTACCTTATAATGGTAAAAAATGCTTGATACGATAAAACGGATTTGATACTATTATTAGTGTGTATATGTTTTCAAAAACATTTCAATCATAATATCAATCATAGACGGCTTAGCTACCATATTCTATGTCGCCGTACTAGTAATACAATCAAAAACGCATGGGTCATATTGGGAGTTGGATTTCCATCATGAACTGAGGCAAGATATAGTCCTCACCGAATTCGAGACAATCTAGCCTACCATGTCTCAGAATCAAAGCTCGAGTGACCCTTGGATCTTCAGGGACGGTCCACCAATAGTGCAATGGTTGGATTAATTATGCCTGAACAATACGTTTCCCCGCCCTACGGAGCGTAAATAGAGCTACTAGGGACTCAAATAACTGAGCCGCCTCATTCCATCATCCACATAAGTAAAAATGTCAGGTCTTGTAAAAACCATGACACCACTTGTAACACCCCGTGTATTCTATAACTGTGAAATTCACAAATTAAAGTATAACTAATTTCAAATCAAAGAATTAAGGGAAATGGGATACGCCATTGCGTTGGTCTCGGAATTCTGCTTGAGATAGAATCCGAGTTTGCATGAAACGGATATCGTATGAAGAAGATATGGACGAACGAAGTTGGGCGAAAAACCAGAAAACGGGTCAGAATGCATTAGCGCACTTGGGAAGTGCGCCAGAACAAAAATGAACTGGCGCACTTGGGAAGTGCGCCAGTACATTTTTAGCCTGGCGCACCTGCCTAGTGCGCCCAGGTCAGAATGACCTGCTGGTCAAGTCTTGGCTGGCCTGATCAGGGCCTGGTCGAATTTCTGAGCCTTGCCATGTCACTAGGGCTAGGTGTCAGCTCCTGGTTGGTCTCCCCTTCAAACGAACGGCTATTATTGAACCAAGCTCCATCAACGGTCTAAATCAACTCACAAACTCTATAAAAAGGACCTAAGACTAACCCTAATTCACACAAACTAAAACAGAGATGAGACCGTCATGCTGCTGAGGAGAGACTAAGGATAGCCGTCAGAAATAGAGAGACAATTAGGAGATAAATCAAAAGCTTAAAGCAACGTTAATTGAATCAAAGCAACGCCTACAACAAAGGATAGCATCTCCAAATTCAGAATTCAGATTCCTGAATTGAAGATTCATCATACGTTGTAAGTAGAGTGCTATTCCAATGTGAATAATTAATTGCGTTTGATTTGTTAAAATGCAAAATGGAATTGTGGCGATAAAACTCTATATTTGTATGTTGTTTTGATTCTAAACGATTTGGGAATGTTATGGTATACGATTGGATATTTGCAAGACTGTGATTTGCGTTGGAAGTTAACAATGAAAAGGAATTGTGGCGATAATAATCAATACTTGTATGTTATTTTGATTCTAAACGACTTGGAAATGCTATGATATACGATTGGAATTCATACAAGTATATGATTTATAATGACAACCATATGTTGTGGAATTTTAATTGGAATTCATGCAAGTATATGATTCGTTATTATGCTAATATGATGTACATACTTTTATGATCACTTTTATTGTGTAATTGGACTAGGCTAAGTACTATGATTTATATGAATCTATGTTGAAATTGGCAAATCATACTTTTGTGTTAGAAACAAAAGTAAGCACCTTTATGAACATGACTAAACTATGTTTGGTATTATGCCTAGTTAAAATATGTTTTAGGCCTAAGTTGTTATTAAAACCATATGGTGATATATGTGACACAATTAAGTTAGATTTACATCCCAATTGCAAGTTTACAATGATTCATGTTTAAGTATTATTTATGCCATGATTACATGAATAGAATGATTCATGTTTAAGTATTGTTTATGCCATAATCATATGAATAGAATCATGTTTAAGTATTGTTTATGCCATGATTATTTGAATAGAATGAATCATGTTTAAGTATTGTTTATGCCATGATTATATGGATAGAATGATTCATGTTTAAGTATTGTTTATACCATAATTATATGTTGTTACAATTGCAAGTTCACATGTGCCTACTTTATGTTAATTGAATCGTTCGTTGCAAGTTCATGCGTTCACACTCCCCTCTTTCATGTTACCTTATAAACAACATGTTATAAGCCTCCCCTTTTCATATGGCTAAGTTGGGTTTAAATATTAAACCCAACACATATTACATTGTAGCGAACGGGTAAAACGGAGGTAATGACGTTTGGGTTAAAATATAGAACATGTGTGTTGGCATGTTTGACGCATGCCAACAACCTTGAAAAAAAAAACAATTAAGTGGCATAAATAAATTTTAATCAATAAAAATGAATTTGAATAATGGGCCGCAAATATTTACATATAAAAAGAAAAGAGACAAAATATGTAAATGTAGAAAACACGATGTGTTTAACCCGAGGTTGGATTGAGTTGTGATGTAAACCTGCCCGGAACCGCCCGGCTGTCCAGTAGTCACAGCAATACCTATCCAATGTGGGTGGTTAAACACGGAGCCTAATAAGGACCCGAGGTTAGACTGAGTTGTGGCGTAAGACTGCCCGGACCCAACCGGCAACAGGCAGCCACAACAATACCTGTCTAATGTGAGAGGTTGAGGCTTTAATAAGACAATTAAGGCTGAGTCAGGATTGATAGGATTAAGTAAATTATACTAATACTTAATCAAAATGGAACATGATAAACTATACAGACTGATTGGGGGTTAGGTTTATAAAACACTTAACCAACTTAGCATGTTGGCTAGAAATAGAAAACCTAGTAGCGGGGGACCCTTTTCAGTAGTAACCCTACAAGGTGTATCAGGATACCCTGAACTAGGCAGGGTGGAGCACGATTACTGGGCTGACTGTAAGAGGTCAAATCGACGGCGGTGGTGCAGCAGTTTAGGTTCTAACGGGGTGCGGGCATGCAGACACTCCGGCGCAGAAAAATAAGGCACTGGGCACCAGTAGCATACCTGTGCATTCTAGAATTGTGTCGGGCCGCCACCATGGGACTTGATACACCCCATGGTGGGACCAGCATAGGTAACTACAACATCGGGGGGTCGTAAGACACATGTAACTATGCGAGTAGGAGCCGATCATCAGAAATGGATCACTTCACCCTGATTATGGGGTGCCTGTTGGGAACTAGTTTATATGGGTACAAAGATTAATATGGGGTACGATAGTATATTCAACCCTAGACAACTTAACTTAGTTTATGGTGCTTTCCCATTTCCAGTTTATACTTATCATACCCAGTTCTTTATTCATAGACTGAATAGTCCTAGACTTACTCAGGCTTTATGTCTGACTCTACTTTTCTTTCGTCCCCCCCCCCCCCCAGGTCCACAGGGAGGGAATACCGCAGCTTGACCAGATTTCACATCCAGCTTGAAGAGAAAGAATGTATTGCTTGGATCTTTTCCGTTTTGGACTATGGCTTTGGACAGCAATTATGGGACTTTTGCAGTTTATTTATGTTTTCTTTATGCTTCTTTAATAATGCAATCAAGATAGTTATGAAGTTGTTCTCCTTTGGAAGAATTGTAAGACAAGTATGGCATGTTTCTGTGAACACGTATTTTAATGAAATAAAAGATGTTGTTTTTCGCTGTTCAAAATATGTGTTCTTATATCTGTCTTGTATATCTGTGACTTATACTTATAAACCTCCACCAAAATTAGGGCATTCCCTTTGAGAGTGACCCTAACGGAGGTGGGGTGTTTCACCACTTCTAGCTAGAAAGAAACGTATGTCCTCCCTGCAGTCCTTACTCCCGTTTCTGGTTCATACGGGGTGTGAGGCCCGCGAAGTAACGCTATACACAAAGCTGTTCCTAGATAGGCTATGCTGTGATCATCAACCACAAGGCCCTGATTTTCAACAAAAGCCTTGATCATTTGCATCTTGGCATGCCACATTGTCAATCCATACCATACCATTGATTTCTGCCTGTATATAACCTCTAAGCTCGTACATCTTAGAGAAGGATGTTATGCAAGAGAATAAATTCTCTGCCACTAACAAATATATATTTAGCAGCGATCAACGAATACAGTATAAAGGAATACAACGTCAGACATACAATCCATTTACAAGTTCGTTCTGGGTCTGAACGAAACCGGAGGCACTTTATACCTCGCATATCCGAACAATCAACAATACGTCCGGACAACTACCACTGGAACCTTCTCAAGGCAGCAACTCCAATCAAAGGCATCAGTAGTCCTAATCCATTCGATATGAAGGTCGCTGATCTTCAACCACCGTCTTCATCTTCGACTTTTAATCGTCGTAGTAATTATTCAGAATGGGTTAAATCCGGTCTTTCCGAATAACTCGCGTATTTTATAATAAAAATCAAGTGCTATAAAACACATCATACGCTACATTCCAATTCAGAATATTCTTTTAATAAGATATTCGCATTATTTGGAAAAAGATTCCCATTAATTTTACCAAAGACAAATTCTTTAATTTATTCTTTAATCCCCTTTTAAAGATTCATTAAAACCCCAATTTGGTTTTAATATCCAAAATCATTACTTTATGATTATTCAAATTTAAGAAATAAATCTTATCTTTAACTGGGTTAAAGAACAAATGTCATTTAAAAACATTGTTCACGATAAACCTCAAAATCATCTTCCACTAAATAAGGAATCTTCACAGAAATCAGATCAATATATATTCGATATAAATTTCTGTATCAGACTAATAATATAAATGGAATAACGGCAAAGCCATTTTAAATTCCATATATAGTAATGGTCTTCTTTTACATTATCTCATTTCGATTATTATTAAATCGAATTCCATTCAATTCCAATTTAATATATTAAATTGGAAAACTTTACATTTGGAAAATTTCCATTAAATCTTAATAGAAAGATTTATAATTTCCAAATTTATACTTTCACTGTTAATTGAGTTAAAGAACAAATGTCGTTAAAAACACAGTTCACGGTAAACCCAATTCACATTTCATTTTATTCCAATTACTAAATATAATTGAAAACTCTAATAACCTTAATTAAAAGATTTATTCTTTTCTTATGGGGTTTAAGAACAGTGTTATTTAAGACCCCATTCATGACAAACCCAAAATCTAATTTATCTTATTTAATTCCAATTAAATATCAATTAATTTGAAAACTTCATTAAATCTTTTTTTAAAGATTTATTCTAGTTAATAACTAGTTCAATTCGATATAAATATATTTTTATCTTTTAAATTATGGAATTTTTCATCCAAAAATTTTCCAAACCATTTATTATGAAATTACATAATTTTTCTGTATTTTTATATAATTTTATTATTGCTCATACAGTCGGTTTCCAATAACAGCCACTGAACTGCATCCATAGCGACCTTTTCTGAAATTGATTTGGACATAATTCCAAATCTAACTGTTAGATTTCGAAACTCTTATATTCATTGGAAAGCTCTTTTCGATACGAACCCAATGGTTCCAGGTTTAGAAGAATCTGACGGTTGGATCTTCCGTTATGCCAATTTTAAGTTAATAGTCGAAATTCGCGAACGGTCGCTGCGCGACGCTCTATATTCAGGCCATTAAATAAATATATAATATCGTCAATTTCTATTTTAAAACGTATTTATAAAATATTTATACATTCATTTTAAAATGATTTTGACTTCATTTTAAATTTGAAAGCAAAATTGAATATTCTGTATTTTCATCACATTAAAATAATAATATTTCAAAATATTGGATTTTTGAAATCCATTCCTTTTGATATTCATTATAAAATGAATTAAATCGATCAATAAACCCGTTCGGGTTAGAAATAGCGTTTCTACATAACAAGGCTTCATATTTCAAATTTATATAGAATATTCGTTATTGAAAAATATTCTTTAAAGGAAATATTCCTTATATCAAAATGTTCTTTATATTAAAAGGAATTCTGAATCGGAATGCGACTTAATCAATTACCATACAATTCCAGCTATATGGATTTCATACATCGCACGTATACATATAACAATAATGATAAGTAATCATTAAACAATCCATTCACAACCCGAGTGAGATTCATAATTGTGTGAGCGTTAAGATAAATAAATAAATAACGCTCAACACAAACTGTCAATCCATCGATTGACATAAAGTTAAATATTAGGACTAGTGTATGTCATCCCAACACCCGTGTGGGGTTTCCAAACAACAGCAGTTCATCTAAATAAATTATTGGTTAATAAGTTTAACCAATTTTCACTGTTTACATTATAAATGAATAATTATAATTTACTTTCAACAAACCATATATTTAATGTAACATGGCATGGTCTATGACATATTTATTTGACTAACAAAAATGACATGTTTAATTAACATGGACATGATCTAAATATATGGCCTTTTTAATGTAACACGACATTAATCTAAATACACGACATTTTTAAATAAAATGACATAAATTACATTTTTAATTCTACGATAGCTGACATGATTCTAATATATTAATATTCTTAATTTACATGACATTTTTATATAAAATGATATTTCTAATATAATGGCATTTCTAATATGATGACATTTCTAATTCACTAACAAATTGATAATAATGTTTTTGAATAAACAAAACATATAATGGTTTTTCTTCTATTATATGTAAATGGTAATATTTTGACTAAACAAAACATACAACTACAAATGATTCTTTTTAACCAAAGGTGACATTCCTATATAAGATGTTATTTTCTTATGTTGACAATTCTAGTATGACATAACCAATAAAAATATTGTTTTCATTTTGACACATATCTAATATAGCAAAAAAAATGATATTTTATTACAAATCTAATATTGACAATTTTATTCTAATGGAACATTTACCATAAAAATGACATTTTAATTCTAATGAAACATTTTAGTAATAAGAATATTATTTTTCCTTATGTAACAAATTTACATCAAAATGTTTATTTACCTTTTGTTTATAAATCTAACATAATATGAAAATAAATGTTTATTTTCATTTGGTTACAAAACCTACTACAACCTTTCTTAACAAAAACATTAATTGAATCTTCCTCAACAAAATGCTATGTTATTTTTTCCAATATCATACTTTATAACAAAAATGCTATTTTATTTCAAATGCATATTTTATATCAAAAATGCTATTTTACTTAATGCTTTGTTTGCATCTAAAATTGCAAACTAAAATGCAACCTTTATTTCCACCTTTTATTTGTACCAAAGAATGCAAATAAAAATGCAACTTTTTATTGAAATATTTTATTTGCATCAAAGAATGCATATAAAAAATATAACATTCAATTTCAATGTTTTATTTGCATCAAAGAATGCAAATAAAATATAACTTTTTATTTGAATGTTTATTTGCATCAAAGAATGCAAATAAAAAATAACTTTTTATTTTATGTTTTATGTTTGCATCTAAAATTCAAGCCAAAAAAATGTAATCTTTTCTACAGTGTTTATTTGCATCTAAAAATGCAAATAAAAGTGAAATCTTTTTCTGTGATGTTTTATTTGTTAATCTAGCAACTCATGAACATCTTTATAAAATAAAAATATGGTTTTTATTTATACACAAATTTTGACACACATGAATGTTATATATCCTATATATACAATAAAAATATGGTATTTATTGTATATACAAAATTCTGACAACATGAATACACAATTCAATACAGTGGTTCATCACAATCACAGAACAAATCTACATTGCAATAATTATATACACAACATGAACATGAAATAAATATAAATTTCACATTTTCAAATAAATAATTAATTTAAATATTAAAATAGTCGGGTTGCAAATTTAGCCAAAATCCAAACAGCTCGAAATCGGATCTAGTCTGGACAGTAGCGTAGATATCGACTCTACGATCATAACGCTTCAAAAATCATTCAATTCTGATTCAGTATGAATTAATTATGATTAAATTTGTGTAAATAACTTTTAAATAAATTATTAAGAGAATAAACAAGGGAATGTACCCTCTTCTCCTTCAAATAATAATAGGCCGATGCTTTCTCCTTCACGTTCAATTCTAGGTCACCAATTATCGCTCCAATCGTTCAACTCCGCGACGATCCGACACTGCAGCATCGAAGAGGGGAGAGTGGCACCTCAAATGGACCCCACCGAGGCAAGTGCGATCGCACATATGGAGCACGGCGGCGGTTGATTTGGCACAGGTTTGGGGTCCCGGTTCTATCTCTACAGGCGACAGTGGAGGTTGAAACGGGTATGGTTTTGAAGAGGGAGAAGAACTCTACAATAAACTCCAAAGGGCCTATGTGTTTTACTGATTAAATTGAGAGAAGTTAGAGGAGGAATTCGTGAGCAATACTGGCCATTCACGAAAGGGTGGCGGCGGCTTTACTGTGAACATTAGGATTAGGGTTTGATTAACTATTATTTGTAATATAATATTCTAATTATTGGGTTTAAGCCCGCTAATCTCTTTCAACTCCGATTTCAGTCCAACGACAGTCATTCCTAGCTAATAACCCCCATTCCAGATCCAATAAGCTATGCCTTGTGAGCCCAAATGAAGGTCTGTAGCCTGATTTCTTTAATTTAATATTTAAATCATTTATTTAATTAATACTAATGTACATTTAAATTCACCGGAGCCACATACGAACTCTAAAAATTACAGAAAAATTATTTCTAGTTATGTTTTGACGATACAGTCCTAAAAAGACTAATTTCGTCGAATTTCGAGATTGTTTGAAAAATGGCCATTTTCTGGTTGATCTGATTTGACTAAAATTGACAAAACACGTTTTCCTTTGCCACGCTCACATATTAATTCGAAAAATTATGTAAATTGAAACCTAACAATAATTTGACATTCCGGTTCCCAACAAAAGTGGTTTCGTCAAAATCAGAGATCGTTTGAAAAATGGCTATTTTAATATTAAAATGTATATATAAATTCTACAATGACTTTTCTAAATTTTAAACTGGGCATAACTTTGGAATCCCGCTATGAAATTTCAATTTTTTGGATTCGTTGAAAAGATATTTTAAATAAATTTACATATTTTGGTTTCACTAAAATCTGTTAAATTTTGAATTCGGTACATTTAGTCAAAGTTCAAATTCAAATTTTCAAACTACCGCGCTATTTCTAACTCCTTTTAGAATTAAAATAAATATATTCGTTCTAACTTCAATTAAAATAAATTTTTAGTCATTATTATTTAAAATAAATTATTTTAACTATTAAAATTTCTAAAATAATTTTTAGAATTGGTTCAGAATTTGCGGGTTGTTACAATCTCCCCACTTAAAATCTTTTCGTCCTCGAAAAGGAACGTAGCTAACTATTGTTTAACTAACCGACTAAATTTTCGTTCTTTCATTTGTTTCAATAATTTTATTAGTTGAATTAATTATTACACAACACAATCATCAATCAATTAGTTGATTAGCTTTTAAAAATATATATATAACTTTTATATATTCAAAAATCATATTTCCTAATATTGGATTATATATATAATCACAAATACGTTAATTATAGCCTTTTTACTCTGAACTCATTCTTGGGCATTACTAACCCCATCTCTAATGAGTTTTCTCATTCTAGGATACTACTGATCCTACCTCTAATGAGTATTCTTTATTGGATATTACTAATCCAATCTCTGATGAGTCTTTTGCTAAGTTCTAACGAGTTCCATCCCAAAGATTTGAGCTAACCTAAGCTTTGATACCAACTGTAACGACACGCATTTTTCCCGACCTTGATCGATCGCTAGATCGATCAAAATCGTTCAAAACCCGCATACGTTAACTTTGGGCATACAACACATCAGAACAAATAACATCAGACTTTTATAAACATTATAATAATGTTACATCAGAGTACATAATATCAGAGTACATCGAATCATATTACAGCGGAAGATAAATTTACAATAATTTTTATACAATGCAGCGGAATAAATAAACTAATACAGCGGTAGGCTACCAATGCTCTGGACAAAGCTCTAAGCTTCGATCCAGAATCCTGCTTAATATATCTGCAAAACAAGCTACTCGACTGCCCATGTGGAAAAGAGGGCACCCGAGTTTGCAAAGTGAAACAAACTACAGGTCAGTCATAGGACTGGTATGAGAAATCTTACTTAAACTATTTAATAATAGGGCTAATCACAGGACCACGCCGCTAACGCGGAACGGGTTTACTCCATTGGATTGCCAGTGCATAAATAAAGTAAATCGTCAAACAACGCAATGCTTTTTAGAAAAATGAAACCATTATAAGACTAAGTCCCATCACACAATGCAACGCAAACCAAAGGATAGAGTTTTACCTTATGATGGTCAAAAATGCTAGATACTATAAAACGGATTTGATATTATTATTAGTGTGTATATGTTTTCAAAAACATATCAATCATAGACGGCATAACTACCATATACTATGTCGACGTACTAGTAATACAGTCAAAACTGCATGGGTCGTATTGGGAGTTGGATTTCCATCATGAACCGAGGCAAGAGATAGTCCTCACCGAATTCGAGACAATCTAGCCTACCATGTCTCAGGATCAGAGCTCGAGTGACCCTTCGATCTTCAGGGCCGGTCCACCAATAGTGCAATATGGTTGGATTAATTATGCCTGAACAATATGTTTCCCCGCCCTACGGGGCGTAAATAGAGCCACTAGGGACTCAAATAACCGAGGCGCCTCATTCCATCATCCACATAAGTAAAAATGTCAGGCCTTGTAAAAACCATGACACCACTTCTAGCTAGAAAGAAACGTATGTCCTCCCTGCAGTCCTTACTCCCGTTTCTGGTTCATACCGGGGTGTGACAAGGCCCTGCTTTTCAACAAAAGCTTTGATCATTTGCATTTTGGCATGCCATATTGTCAATCCATACCATACCATTGATTTCAGCCTATGTATAACCTCTAAGCTCGTACGTCTTAGAGAAGGGTGTTATGCAAGAGAATAAATTCTCTGCCACCAACAGATATATATTTAGCAGCGATCAACGAATACAGTATAAAAGAATACAACATCAGACATACAATCCATTTACAAGTTCATTCTGGGTCTGAATGAAACCTGAGGCACTTTATACCTCGCATATCCGAACGATCAACAATACGTCCGGACAACTACCACTGGAACCTTCTCAAGGCAGCAACTCCAATCAAAGGCATCAGTAGTCCTTATCCATTCGATATGAAGATCGCCGATCTTCAACCACCGTCTCCATCTTCGTTTTTTAATCGTCGTAGTAATTATTCAGAATGGGTTAAACCCGGTCTCTCCGAATAACTCGCGTATTTTATAATAAAAATCAAGTGCTATAAAACACATCATACGCTACATTCCAATTCAGAATATTCTTTTAATAAGATATTCACATTATTTGGAAAAAGGTTCCTATTAATTTTATCAAAGATAAATTCTTTAATTAATTCTTTAATCCCCTTTTAAAGATTCATTAAAACCCCAATTTGGTTTTAATATCCAAAATCATTACATTATGATTATTCAAATTTAAGAAATAAATCTTATCTTTAACTGGGTTAAAGAACAAATGTCATTTAAAAACATTGTCCAGGATAAACCTCAAAATCATCTTCCATTAAATAAGGAATCTTCGCAGAAATCAAATCAATATATAATCGATATAAATTTCTGTATCAGACCAATAATATAAATGGAATAACGGCAAAGTCTTTTTAAATTCCGTATATAGTAACGGTCTTCTTTTACAGCATCTCATTTCGATTATTATTAAATCGAATTCAATTCAATTCCAATTTAATATATTAAATTGGAAAACTTTACATATGGAAAATTTCCATTAAATCTTAATAGAAAGATTTATAATTTCGAAATTTATACTTTCACTGTTAAGTGAGTTAAAGAACAAATGTCGTTAAAAATACAATTCACGATAAACCTAATTCACATTTCATTTTATTCCAATTACTAAATATAATTGAAAAATCTAATAATCTTAATTAAAAGATTTATTCTTTTCTTATGGGTTTAAGAACAGTTGTAACAACCCGGAAATGCGAGCCAATTTAAAATTTTTATTTTGGCAATTTTAGTGAATTTTGAATATTTAAAATGAATTATTATAAGTAATAGCAACGAGAAATTTATTTTGAATAGAATTCGAACGTATATATTTATATAGATCGTCGTTAGAATATAAATATTTATTTTAAATTATAAAAGGAATTGAAAATGGCGCGGTAGTTCGATAATTCGATTTCAAAGTTCAAAGGAATGTACCGGGTGCAAAATAAACCGGAATTTAGCGAAACCAAAAATAATAGAATCTAATTGAGAATATCTTTCCAACGAATCGGAAAAATCAAAATTTCATAGCGGGAATCAAAAGATATGTCCAGTTGAAAATTCTGAATAGTCGCTATGGAATTCTGGCCCTTAAAAATGGAAATTTGGCAAACGACCTCGGAATTCAACGAAACCACTTTTGTTGGATCCGTGATGTCAAATTATTGCTAGATTTCAATTTTCATAATTTTTCGATTCAATATATGAGCGTGGCGAAGGAAAAAGCGTTTGACCAGTTTTAGTTGATTTTAATCGACTAGAAAATGGCCATTTTTCAAACGGCCTCAGAATTCAATGAAACTAGTTTTGTTAGGACCGAGTCGTCAATACAAAGTTAGAAAATATTTTTCAGGAATTTTTCTAGTTAGCATGTGGCCCCGGTAAATTAAAACGTGCGTTCAAATTCCATATATAGAGTTATATTTTGATTTTGACGAAAACTGATCGAAACGATCGAATTGGCTTACGATGTATATCCCATTGTGTTCGGAATGGGGGTGAAACGGTGTGACGACAGGCGGTGGGTTCGATTTCGAATTCAAAATAAAAGGTTGCTTTTTAAAATTAAAATAATAAATTAATATATAAAAAACCCTTTTATCCTCTCCTTATATTGGCCCCCCGTCAGTTTTCCCAAATCAAATATAAAAATAAAAAAAGAAAGGGGAGGAAAAGCCGTGCTCTTCCCAGCGAGCCGCCACCGCGCCCTAGGGCGCCGCCGCCACATTCTCTTCCTCTACCTCTCCTTCCTCCGCCCCCCTCTGCTAAATCGAACTCGCCCAAACCCCCCTCTACAACCCGAAACCCATCGCCCCCTACTGAACCGCCACCGCCGCCCCCTGCTGAACCACCGCCGCCGCCCTAACCTCCTCAGCCACCGATTGCACCTCCGCCGACCACCACTCGAAGCCACCACCGATGCACGAGCGAGCCCCCCCCCCCACCCTTTTTCTTCTTTGCTGAAACGCCTTGTAAGTATTTATTTAATTTAATTTATATAATTGGTTAAATTCAGTTTTCTTGGCTTTACTATGTAAAGTTAATATTTTTATTATGTAAAGTTAATATTTTTATTATGTAAAGTTAATATTTTTGCTATGCAAAGTTAATATTTTTATTACATAAAGTTGTCATTTTTAATCATAAAAAGAGATCATTTTTCTTGTTGCATAAGGACATCGTTTTAGTTATAAGAAGATACGATATTTTATCGTGTAAAGAAATTATTTTTAGAAAGGTATTAATAAGATTTTTGTTAATGTAAAGAATAGATTTTTATCGTATGAACTGAATCATAAAGATATGATTTTTATTTTGAATTTAGCAAAATAAAAATATGATTTTTATATTATAGAAAGATTAAAAATATGATTTTTATAAAGTAGAAATATAAAAATATAATTTTTATATAGTTATGATAATAAAAATTCAATCTTTATATAAGAAGTAGAAATATAAAAATATAATTTTTATATAGTTATGATAATAAAAATTCATTCTCTATATAAGAAGTAGAAATATAAAAATATAATTTTTATATAGAAAGGAGCGTTGTAAATATAAAAAGTGAAATAAAAATCTGAACTTTATTTTATTGTGAAGTAGAGAGAATATAAAAATGTGATTTTTATATATGTAGTGAATACGGATGACGAAAGTGATGAAAGAAGAAACGACGGAGATTTTCTACATATGAAGAGTCGTGGCGTTGGTTTAGCTAGTTGGTGAGAACTTCTCACTTTAAATTTATTTTTCTAGTTAAAATATATACTAGGATGCAGACGGTGTTTAGTAGCACCCGACACCCGTCGTCCACAGACCATGGACGGCTTGTATGCTTGTTTTTTTGACTTTGATGTGTAGTTGATTGTGTGATGTGATGTGAAATGAAATAAAATATTTATATAGTGGAAAATATTTTATAGCTGAAAATGAAATTTTTAACGTGTATTTAAAATGAAATAAATATAAACAAATCGGACGATTTGTTTATATACACACATTTGACTGATATTGATTGGGACGACAAATTTTACACATCGCCCAACTGCACAAATAAAATCTGTGTTTGATTGTTTGAAAACTCCACACGGGTATTGGGATGATATATGACATACACTAGTCCCAATAATTAGCTGTATGTCGATCGATTGATGAACAAACTGTTATGAGCGTTAAATATTTATATTTGATGCTTATACAGTGTAGAATGCACTTTGGATGATGGTTGATTATTCATCGTTGTTATTGTATACATGTGTTGTAGAAAATCCATATAATTAACACTATATGGTAATTGTTTGGGCCTCATTCCAGTTTTGAAAAGAAATATTTGAATAGAAATATTTGAAAAAGAAATATTTGAAATAGAATATTTGAAATAGAAATATTTGAAAAAGAAATATTTGAAATAGAATATTTGAAAAAGAAATATTTGAAATAGAATATTTGAAATAGAATATTTGAAAATAGAATATATGAAGCCGTGTTGATTAGATTGACGCCATTTTGACGTGAACGATATTTATATTGATTATATTTGTTTTTATAATGAATATTGAAAAGTGATTTCAAAATCGAATATTTTGAAATGAAATTCGAATTAATTGAATTGAAACGAATTAGAATTCGAATTGAATGGAATAGAATTGATTTCGAATTGAAATTGAATTGAATTCGAATTGAAATTAAATTGAATTCGAATTGAAAACGAATTGAAATTGAATAGAATTGAATTCGAATTGAAATTGAATTGAACACGAACTGAAATTGAATTAAAAATCGATTTGAATTGAAATCAATTTGAAATGAATTTAAAACGAATTTATAAGGAAAAACCCAACTTTGATTTGAAATTGAATATGAAGTTGAAATCGTTTCAAAAACAAATTTAAAACGATTTATAAAATATGTATTAAAAGGAAATCGATGAAGTATATATTATATATAATATAATGGCCTGAATAGAACGCACCGCGCCGCGGCAGTTCGTGAATTTCGACCATTGACTTCGAACGGATATTACGGGAGATCCAACCATCGGATTCTCCTAAAACCAGAACCGTTGGGTTCGTATTGAAAAGAGCTTTCTAATGAATATTAGAGATTCGAAATCTAATGGTTGGATTTGGAATTATGTCCAAATCAAATTTGGAAAAGGTCGGCGTAAGTGCTGTTCGATGGCCGTAGATGGAAATCGACTGTACGCGCCTTGATAAAATTATTAAAAATACCAATAATTTTTCTAAAATCATAAGAAATGATTTGGGAAGAATTGGGATGAAAAACTCCATATTTGAAAAGATAAAAATAGATTTTTATCGAAATGAACTAGTTTTGAACTAGAATTACAATTCTATTTATTTTTAAATAAATAAATTAGATTTGAAAAGGGTTTTAAAAGTAACCAGAATTTCCGATAATTGAATTGGAATGGATTTGAATCGAAATTGGCTTTGGAATATTTCGATGTTGGATTTCGTTATTATATAGATATTGTTATGGGAATTTGAAAGATATATTAATATTGTTATTTCCAATACGATATCTGTTGGTCGTAGAATTTGATATTGAATATAAGCCGGTATATTTTCTATTCAGAGCCTTGTATTTAATATCAAATGTGATTTGGGTTTGTCGTGAATGGTGTCTTCATTAACACTGTTCTTAAGCCCAATTGAGAAAAAGATTAAATCTTTTATTTAGATTTAATGAAGTGTACCAATTAAATGATATTTAATTGGAATTGAATTGGTATTGATTTTTGGGGTTTATCGTGAACAGTGTTTTAAATAACACTTGTTCTTTAACCCAATAATTAATAGAATGTGATTTTGGGTTGTCGTGGACGGTATCTTCAATAATACTGTTCTTAGACCCAACAGAGTTCAGAAAATCAGAAAACTAACTGGAGGTTAGTCAAGTTGAATGGTTTCCTGTGTACTGATCTGATGTTGGTTTTAGCCTTCGGGGTTAATACTTAGGGAATTGCTCGCTTGCTAATTTAAGGTTAGGGACTAATTGAAATGTGATGTGATTTTGGGGTTTATCGTGAACTGTGTTTTAAATGACACTGATTCTTTAACCCAGTTAAAGATTAAAGCTAAGTGGAGTTTTAATGAATCTTTAATTAGATTGAAAAGATCGAGAATGTTGTATCATCAGTTTTGCTCCATGCGGTAGTTAAATCTTTAATTAGATTTGAACGTGAAATGGTAATTGAATTTACCGATAACACCGTGGTGTTAGATATGAAGTATGACCAGTTTTACTTCATGGGATGAATAGGTTGGGGTTGGGAAATTAAAACAAATGATTACTTCGGTAAGGTTCGTTAATCCCGATTGGTTTGAATTGATATTCAAAAGAAGATTAAAGAATAAATTTAAAAGAATTTATCTATGATAAAATTTATGGGAACCTTTCCCTAAGAATGTGAAATTTAGAAACTAACTGTCGGTTAGCTAAGCAGAATGGTTTTCTGGATATTAATCTGATGTTGGTTTCGGCCTTCGGGGTTAATATTTGGGGAATTATTCTCTTGTTAATTTACGGTTAGTGACTGATGAATTGGAATGAGGCGTATGTTGTGTTTGTGTAACACATGTTTATTATATACGCGAGTTATTCAGAAAGTCCGGGTTTATCCCATTCTGAGTAACTGATTCGACGTGGTGTCGAGGATGAAGACGGTGGTCGAAGACTGGAGGTCTTCAACATCGTTTGGATAATTACTGATGATCTTGATTGGGCTGTACACCCAAGAGGAGGGAATCAGTTGGTGATCGTCCAGACGTACTTGGAGATCGATGGATATGCGGGGTACTAGGTGCCTCCGGTTTCGTTCAGACCCAGAACGAACTTGTAAATGGACCGTGTGTCTGACATTGGATTTCAGTCTATGTGATTGATTTCTATTAAATATATATCTGTTTGGCGGCGGAGAATTTATTCTCTTGCTTAACGCCCTTCTCTGAGACGTACGAGCTCAGGGGTTATATATTGATGGATATCCATCGCATGGAATGAATTGCCTGTGTGGCATGCCTAAGTGGCAATGAATCAAGGCTTCTGTTGAAAATCAAAGGCTTGTGGTTGATGATCAAAGCACGACCTTTGTGGCGTAGCTTTGTGTAGCGTAGATTCGCGAGCCTCACACCCTGGTGGTGGACCAAAAACGAGAGAGGACCTCAGGGAGGACAAGCGTTTCTTTCTAGTTAGAAGTGGCGTCAGTGGTTTTACACGCCCTGACGAGTTTGACTTATGTGGTTGTTGCTGTTGCGAGGCGCCTCGGTTAGATCGGACGATCTGGGTCCAATGGAGCCATTCGTTGGCTCATTTACGCCCCAAAGGGCGGGGAAACGCAGTGTTCAGGCATTTTAATCCACATCGATGGACCGACCCTGACGTTCCAAGGGTCGATGCGCTTTGACCCTGAGGCTCGGGCTAGAGAGTCTCGAAGTCGGTGAGGACTATCTTTTGCCTCGGTTCACGATGGAAACCAACTTCCAATACGTGACTTTGCGGTTTTATTTGTAAAACGTAGTATGGCGACATAGTGGGATGGGGCGCTTATGCCGTCTATGATTGATACTTATGATGTGAGGTTGTTTTATACACTATGCACTTATAATAGTATCAAATGATTTGTTTTAAACGTATCAAGCATTCTTGGCTATTATAAGGTAAAAACCCTATCCTCCGGCTTGCTTTGCATTGTGTGATGGGAAATGGGTCTTATAATAGCTTCATTGTTCTTTATTTAGCATTGCGCTGTTGTTTTATGCACTGGTATTCTTGGGAGGAAACCCGTTCCGTGTTATACGGTGTGGACCCATGATTTACCTAACTTTAAAATAAAGATTAATAACTGTTTTAGTTCTCACACTAGTCACATGACTGACCTGGAGTTTATTGTTTTAACCTAAATTCTGGGTGCCCTTATCTTCGACACGGGCAGCTAGTAGTTTTGGGTTTTGCGGATTTATATTCACAGGAACCTGGTTTACAGCTGGAACGATATCCGGAAAGCTTTGTATCCGTGTATCATCTTCAGTTGTATTTTGTATTATTTTCCGCTGTTATATAATTTATTGTAATCTCTGATATTATCGAATGTGTAATATTTATTCATACTCTGTATATTCCTGTATTCTGATGGAATTATTGTAATAAACAATGAAATGTTCTTCCGTCTGCGTTCTATTTTGTCGTGTTCTCAATACAATTCGTTCTTTCTCTTCTCTTCGGAGACCGGGGAAGTTCGGGTCGTTTCAGCAGTGTTATTTTAGACACCATTCATGACAAACCCAAAATCCAATTTATCTTATTTAATTCCAATTAAATATCAATTAATTTGAAAACTTCATTAAATCTTATTTTAAAGATTTATTCTAGTTAATAACTAGTTCAATTCGATAAAAATATATTTTTATCTTTTCAATTATGGAATTTTTCATCCAAAAACTTTCCAAGCCATTTATTATGATTTTACATAATTTTTCCATATTTTTATATAATTTTATTATCGCTCGTACAGTCGGTTTCCAATAACGGCCACTGAACTGCATCCATACAGTAAGTAAACTCTAAATCTCCCCCCTGAAAATTTATTTCATTGTAATATATATATACATTGACCCAAATACATGTATTCATGAAGTACTATCGACCCATACAACATTTTATATAGGTTGTTATTATACCTATAAACAATTATTAGATGCATGTATATATAAACATAGGTTATATATTCATGCACAGGTGATAAAAAAATCAATAATTAAAATCCTAGTATGTATTAAGTTTTAAGATTAACATGAAAGTTGTTCACTGATTTCTTAAGTATATTTTAAAAATAGTTCTACTCCAAACCATACCTATATCATCTGAATCCATCAACTTACTATAAGAAGGGTATAAACCCCAATATTTCAAACATCATTATATTTCCATTCGGGTATAGGAGTGGATTAACATTAGAAAATAATGAATTTTAATGTATAAATCAAAATTTTTTAGTAACTTGGGGAGGGAGAATTTCTTGGTTAACCTTAAAACGGATTTTGGAGAAATTCCGGCACTAGGGATGATCTGAGATCATGGTGTCAGGGATAGAGAAACGTGGTAGGATGGAGGTCGTAAGAAAAATACTAAATGATTTTTTTAGGGTTCTGGTTTGAGTAAACCAGATTTAAATAGGAAATTTATTGTGGTTTGTGTGATCTGTGCTCATGGACGGACTTCACCAAGGCGAGGACGTTCCAGATCATCGCATGGACGGAAACTCGGTCAGTAGGTTGCCACTGATCTCTGGCCTAAATCTGGAGGTGGCTGCTGGTTTATAGAGGTAAGGTGAAGGGTTTTGGGTGGATGTTGTTTTATAGAAATGGTGATTTGAAATCCATATTTTTAATTGATTAGGGAAATAAGAAACTGTATTCGGGAATGGATTAATCGGAGTAGGAGGGGTTCGTGGCAACTGTCGGAGGGGAGGGATCGAAAATGGTGTGGTAGTGCACATGGACGGTGCACACTGTGCACGGTGGTGATACGACAGGAAATAGATGAAAGGGAGGAAGAACGGATTGGTGAGCATAGAAAAGCAAGGTGAACACATTGATGCGATCCAAAAATTTGTGATACCAAGGCCAAGTTATTCTTGGGTTTGAATTGCCTTACAGAAGCAAGAAATGGGAGAGAAAGAGAGGATCGACCAAAGAAGAAACAAGGGATCAGTTCAGTGGATCCATGTGTTTTTGCATGGACAAATACATGATTTTGTTTGGGATTGGTTTGTTTGGCACAAGAAGAATACTAGGGAAAAACGTGGGCCTGGGAATGGATTTCGTATATGGGATTTCCATGTAATCGGGCCAGGTTGGGCCTGAAGTAACATATATATATATATATAATGTTGTTGTTTAAAATCCTAGGGTTTAACTTTAAAACATTTTTATACATATAAATTAAAAAGAGGAGAGAAGAAGGATCTGATTGTTTGGAAATAACAGGTTCGTGTGAAGCTGGGCCTATTAAGTTTATATATATGTACTTAACCAATTTTAAATAAAAAATTGATATCTCAATAAAGGTTAAGAATATATAATTTAATAAACTAAAATAGAAGAAAAGATCAAGAAGCCATTGGATTATTTCAAATGAATATACACTGTCGCTATGAAGCTAAGTTCGAAGCCATTATTTATAATTGATTTAAAATCAAAATAAAAGTTTTAAATAAAATCGATAAATTTATTCCTAGGAATTGAAATAATATTATTTAAAAAAAATTGTTATTCAAGGTCAAGTATTTCAAATTGTTGTTAGTTTGAAATTTAACGTCAGTCGTTGTTAATTGTTAATATTGTGAAGGATGATTATTGTTTACTATCTCTTATGCTATGAAGAAATAAACCAAATCTAAATTAGTTAAATTAAAACGTTGACACATTTAATTATATTTTAATTGTCTTGTGCTAAATATTGTTCTGAAATTAGAAATCAGATTTATATAAATAAATTAGTTTGAATGGACATGCCTTGAAAATTTATGTGAAAAATGAAATAACTTGAATAAACAGTTTTACTTATCTACACTGATTAAAATTGATAGTCAAAGAATTGACTATCAAATAAATATTCCTTACGTGTTACTTCGAAGAGACCAGGAATGGGGACTGAACCCAAAAGCACTTCGAACCAACTTTACGTAAACTAACTTGTAGGGACGATTATAGGATTTAAAGAAATGAAGACCGTAGATCTTCATAAGTGGAAGAACTACTTGTTGAATTTCTCTGATTAGCTCCCAGAAATATTTCTCCATGTATTCTATCGTGATTGAAATCTTCAGATTACAAGGACTACTCACTGCTGATCCATGGGGTGGTACCTATATTGGATGTTGTAGATGAGTACCTTCGGTTCATCCTTTTCCTGGATGACTTGTATGGGCGAATGTCTGACAGAGTATTTCCTAAAAACCACATACGTTGATTTTTACAAATATACCGAGTAGGTGGAAAAGAAGGGCACTTCTTTTACACCTTGAGTACATTTGTGGATGTCAATTAGTGATTTAATGGATCTAACAATGTGGCATTCAAAGTAAATAGTGACTAAATGTTCTAAACGGTAAATTCTAACCTCAAGCCTCATCAACTAGGAAATGACAAAAAGCGAGCAGGCAGCATGGCTAAGCGGCTCGCTCCCAAGCAAGGTATATTGTCACCATCTAGAGAAATTTCTATTTGTTCTTCTTTCGCTTCTTTGTCTCCCGGGAATTACGATAGTCGCAAAAAAAGCTGTGAAATGATAATATATTTGGAACATTCAAGCAAAATGAATGGTAGGTCATGTGTGGCCGGGTTGCAAGATGTTCTTGTTGAACCTAGTATATTCCCCTCTAGAGATACGCTATCAGAAGGTGGTTCCATACCTTGTCATAGTCAGAATCCATTACCCAATAAGTGCTCGTGGTTCTGATTGAATACTATGTATGTGGAGCGTGAGATGCAAGCGTTCTGCTAAATTGACATTTATTTGATTTAGACACTATTATAATATCAAATTTGATATCAAGAAATGTTTCGGTTTATCATAAGGTAAAAACCAACCGTATTTATGTATGGATCGGTCTTACGATTATCATTTATTTCAAAAGGATTTTTGAACGTTAAATCAAGCTGTTTTAAAATCGTTTACTCACACAAGTCCCATGACTGCCCCAGAGTTTTTTTTCTGTGTTTTCCTTAAACTCTTGAGTGCCCAAATTTGCATTGGCAGTCAAGTGGTTTCAGGATTTAACAGATACACTTGGAGGAGCTTCAAGCTGGAGGCTTCAAAATTAGATATATAAAGTTTATTTCCGCTATGATGTATATATATTATACTCTGGTGATGTATGTAAGTCTAAATAAAGTTTTGTATTTCAAAAGATGTTATATAATTTATTTTATTCAGTTCCGCTGTGAGATTCATGATACTCAAATTTTGTTATGTTATGTTCTTCTTTTTCTTCTATTCTAACTTTCTTTCTTTCCATTTCTCACCCTCTAATTTCTTTCTATTAACGATCTGTTAATTTCTGGTGCTTGATTAGTCAATATGAGATATAGGATACATATTAGTATTGAAAATCAGGATCAAAACTTTTCGAGCCATTACAACTGACCTAAAAATTAAATAATGCAACCCTAAACCATTGAATTGCGCAGACCTAAAAAAATGTTAGAAGTCGCTCCTCATTCTATAAATCTCTCCTATCCTCCTCCTATTTTTTTCCTTCAGCAAACACCATTCTCGTTCACGGCCGAACTAAATAACCAAATCGTTCCTCTTTCAAATTAAATCAAAAATCATATAAAATCAATAAAGCAATGGGATCGTTCAATTAGAGATCCGTTGATCTTATTTTTGAGTAAGCTTCACGATGATATCAATTGGTGGAGACGCGATCGCGTCTTCCTTGTACGGATTTTGACAGTCGCCCTGGGTTTATTCTCAGTGGAATTTGGCATGATTGATGAGTGATTCGAGGGTAGCGTTGGAATGTTGGGGTTGAGGCATGTGTATGGTAGGAGTTTGGGAGTTTTTCGACATAAAAGATGTCGATCGATCCCTGTTGCACAGCTTGGGGACGCAACTCCGTGATGATGAGCGAATGGCAGTAGGGTCCGATGGAGGGGAGACGAACACAAGCTATGACATGTAGTGTTTTATGATGCAGATTGAGCAATGTTTTGGTGCTTGCAAAAAGGGGTTTGGCATTCACTGGGGAATATATTGAAGGTGTACAAGCCTTATCTTACTTGCACGTGTAGCGAGCTAAGATGGAGCAGTCTTCGAGGGGAAGGTTGCGAGCTGAAGTTCAGGATGATGGTCAGGTGGAACCACTGTTTCAAATCTTGCAAATATCGCCCGAGATCTCCTCCGAGATCTCGTTTTGGGCTCCTTCTGAAATGAAACAGCAAATATCACTCTAAAACTCCTTTCGAATATATCGCCCGAGATATTGCAATATCGAACGATATATCGACCGAAACGAAATACTGGAATATCGTCCGGGATCTTAGTTTTTTGGTTAAAATTTAAATTTGTGCCTGAACTAGAACCATAATTAAAAAACTCAAATCTAGCCATATTGTTCTTTTGTTATTTTACATTTTACATGTTAAATGACTATACTATATTTTCGTATATGTTTTACAATGCTTATGATTTTCAAATTCATCTTTTTACATACATGTTACTTATGAAATTATGTATTTTATGGTCTATTTATGCTGATTTTTTTCATGTTTTGGATCCTTTTAGTGTTTCCTATCTAACAATATTCTGTCTTAAGCATATTACGATTTAGAGTATGAATGATCTTTCGCAAAATAAAGAATAATAAAGTTATTTTGCATTTTATGTTTAAGTTACTATGTTTTTGATAGCATTCATAAAAATCATTTTGTTAAAATGTCATTTTTAACATATCATGTACCCCGAGATTGTTCCGATATGAACTTTTAGACCCGAGATGAAAATCCGAGACGAACTCCCGAGTTAGACTCATCTCGCCCGAGATCTCCCCGATACGAGACCGAGTCTATAAAATCCCCGAGACGAAACGCGACCGATATCCGAGATTCAAAACCTTGGGTGGAACATACGAAGAGTAGAGATTTTATTGCTATGCTCTTACATGAAGCAGGAAGGAAGAAGACATGATTAAAATACCATTAAGTTTAATTAATCATTGATTAAATTATTAATGATATTTGATTATAGTTCAATAAAATTCAGTTTGAATTTTTATACATCATACCTTATTCATTGTAGGTTCGAATCGAATATCATCGGTTGCGTTGCGATAGTGACAATTTTATCTTCATAATGGGATTAGATAGAGATAGATTGGGGCTAGCTAAGATTTTCGATTAAATTAAACATCGGATTAATTTAATCGAAAACAAATTGCTTTTTCAACAAATAAAAATCATGATAAGTAAACTGTAATAACCCGAAAATTCTGAGCCAATTTAAATTTTTTATTTTGGCAATTTTAGCGAATTTTAAATATTTAAAATTAATTATTTTAAATAAAAACAACGAGAAATTTATTTTGAATAGAATTGGAATGTATATATTTATATAGATCGTCGTTAGAATATAAATATTTATTTTAAATTATAAAAGGAATTGAAAATGGCGCGGTAGTTTGAAAATTCGATTTCAAAGTTCAAATGAATGTGCCGGGTGCAAAATAAACCGGATTTTAGCGAAACTAAATATATTAGAATCTATTTGAAAATATCTTTCCAACGAATTTGAAAAATCGGAATTTCATAGCGGGGATAAAAAGTTACATCTAGTTGAAATTTCAGAATAGTCGCTATGGAATTTTGAGCCCAGAATGGAAATTTTGCAAACGACCTCTGTTTTTGATGAAACCACCTTTGTTGGATCCATGATGTCAAGTTATTACTACATCCCAAAATTCATAATTTTCTGAATCAATATGTGAGCATGGCAAAAGAAAACGTGTTTTAACAGTTATAGTCAATTTCGATCGACCAGAAATTGGCCATTTTTCAAACGGTATCGGAATTTGACGAAATTAGTTTTTTTAGGACCGTATCGTCAATACGAAGCTAGAAAATATTATTTGGAAATTTTTAGAGTATGTATGTGGCCCCGGAAAATTGAAATGTGCGTTCAAATTCAATATATAGAGTTATATTTTGATTTTGACGAAAACTGGTCGAAACGACCGAATCAGCTTACGATACATATCCCATTGTGTTCGGAATGGGGGTAATTAGGTATGGACGACAGTCGGTGGGTTTCGTGTAGAGGTCGAAATTTAAAGATGCTTTTTGAAATTAAATAAATATAACATAATAAATATCGTTGGCCCTCCGCCTTTCACTCCTCATTCTCCCTCCCTGACCTTTTCTGGAAAAAAGAAAGAAAAAATTAAAAAACCGCCACGGCCGATCCAACCCGCCACCACCGACTGTCGCACCCTTCCCCCTGGCCAACGCCGCCCTCCGTCGCACCCCACGGCCAACCTCTGCCTTCCCCTTCTCCAATCTGACCCCCTCCAAACTGCTACAGCCCAAAACCGCACCCTACCGCGAGGTGACCACCGTGACACCAACCTGAGCACCACCAGCCTGACGCCGATTCGCCACTACCGCCTGCAGATCCCCGGCGCTGTTCTCCCCCCCTTCGACAGTGAGATTTTAATCTTATTTTATTTATTTTATTATGTAATTAGTTTAACTAATTTAGTAAATAAATAGAACAGGAGATTTCTTGTGCTGAAAAAAATAGGATCTTTGAATATATATAATTTTGATATAAAAATATAATTTTTATATAGTAGAAAGAATAAAAATATAATTTTTATATAGAAGAAAGAATAAAAATATAATTTTTATATAGTAGAAAGAATAAAAATATGATTTTTATATAATGTAGATAATAAAAAAATGATTTTTTATATTATATAGAGAATAAAAATATGATTTTTATATTATATAGATAGTAAAAATTTGGTCTTTATTTATGTAGCGAAATAAAAATCTGATTTTTATTATATATATGTTGAAATAAAAATATGATTTTTATAACATAGGAAGAATAAAAATATGATTTTTATCATGGAAGTAGCGGTGTAAAGGAGTGATTTTTTACATATGTAGAAGCGATATAAAAATATAATTTTTATTATGAAGTTAGCGTGATAAAAATATAATCTTTTCTATACAAGTAGCGATGTTAAAAATGTGATTTTTAACATGTACTGCGTGAAACAGATCTGGAAAACATGACGAAGATTTCCTACATATGAAGAGTCATGGCGTTTGGTTTAGCTTTTAGGTGAGAACTCCTTGCCTTTATTTTAATTTCTAGTTTGAAATATATATTAGGATGCAGACGGTGCTTAGCAGCACCCGACACCGGTCGTCCACAGACCATGGATGACTTGTTTGTTTGATTGTTGTGTTGTGAAATTTAATTGTGTGGTGTGAAATGAAATAAAATATTTACAGAGGAAAATATTTTATAGTTAAAAATATGATTTTTAATGTGTATATAAAATAAATAGTAATAAACAAATCGGAGATTTGTTTATATACACTAATTTGACTGATATTGATTGGGACGATAAATTTTACACATCGCCCAACTGCACAAATAAAAATGTTTGTTTGTTGATTTGAAACCCCACACGGGTATTGGGATGATATTTGGCGTACACTAATCCCAATTATGTAGCTGTATGTCAATCGATGGGTTAACAGACTGTGTAAGCGTTAATTATTTATATTTAATGCTTATGCAGTTGTGTGGTGCACTCTGGATGATGGTTGATTATTTATCGTTGCTATTATATACATGTGTTGTAGAAAATCCATATAATTAACATTATATGCTAATTGATTGGGCCTCATTCCAATTTAGAAAATAAATTCATGTGTTGAATTGAAAATAAATTCATGTGTTGAATAGAATAAATTCATGTGTTGAATAGAAAATAAATTCATGTGTTGAATAGAATAAACATTCATGTGTTGAATAGAAAATAAATTTATGTGTTGAATAGAAAATAAATTCATGTATTGAATAGAATAAACATTCATGTGTTGAATAGAAAATAAATTTATGTGTTGAATAGAAAATAAATTCATGTGTTGAATAGAATAAACATTCATGTGTTGAATAGAATAAATATTCATGTGTCGAATAAAAGCCGTGTTGATTAGATTGACGTCATTTTGACATAAACGATATTTATATCGATTTTATTCATTTTTATAATGAATATAGAAAAGAAAGTGATTTCAAATTTTAACGTTTTGAAAATATTATCATTTGTATATCGATGATGTGGAATATTTAATTTTGATTCGAAATTGAAATCGTTTTGAAAACGAATTTAAAACGATATATAAAATACGTTTTAAAAGGAAATCGACGAAGTATATATTGTATATTATATATATATATATAATATAATATAATGGCCTGAATAGAACGCACCGCGCCGCGGCAGTTCGCGAATTTCGACCATTGACTTCGAATGGATATTACGGGAGATCCGACCGTCGGATTCTCCTAAAATCGGAACCGTTGGGTTCATATCGAAAAGAGCTTTCTAACGAATATTAGAGATTAGAAATCTAACGGTTGGATTTGGAATTATGTCCAAATCAAATTTGGAAAAAGACGCTGTAAGTGCAGTTCGATGGCCGTTGATGGAAATCGACTGTACCGGCCTTGATAAAATTATTAAAAATAGTAATAATTTTGTAAAATCATAAGGAATGATTTGTGAAGAATTGGGATGAAAACTCCATATTTGAAAAGATAAAAATAGATTTTTATCGAAATGAACTAGTTTTGAACTAGAATTAAAATCCCTTTTATTTTTGAAATAAATAAAGTGGATTTGAAATGGTTTTGAAATTAACTAGAATTTCCAATATATAAAGTGGAAATGAATTTGAATCAAAACTGTCTTTGGAATATTTCGATGTTGGATTTTGTGATTATACAGATATTGTTATAGAAATTTGAAAGATATATTTATATCGTTATTTCCAGTACAATATTTGTTGGTCGTAGAATTTGATATTGAATATAAGTCGATATGTTTTCTATTCAGAGCCTTATATTTAATATCAAATGGGATTTGGGTTTGTCGTGAATGGTGTCTTCATTAACACTGTTCTTAAACCCAGTTGAGAAAAAGATTAAATCTTTTTATTTAGATTAAATGAATTATACCAATTAAATGGTATTTAATTGGAATTGAATTTGAATTGATTTTTGGGTTTATCGTGAATGGTGTTTTAAATAACACTTGTTCTTTAACCCGATAATTAATGAATGTGATTTTGGGTTTATCGTGAACCCTGGTTTAAAGGACATTGGTTCTTTAACCTAGTTAAAGACAGGATATGGTTTCCCTAGTTCAAAAATCGTTGATATTGATTTTTGGGAAGATTAAAACTAAGTGGAGTTTTAATGAATCTTTAATTAGACTGAAGTGATCGAGAATGGAGTATCACCAATTTTGCTCCAGGCAATAGTTAAATCTTTCATTAGATTTGAACGTGAAATGGTAATTGAATTTACCGATAACACTGTGGTGTTAGATATGAAGTATAACCAATTTTACTTCATGGGATGAATAGGTTGGGATTGGGAAATAGAATAAATGATTACTTCGGTGTGGTTCGCTAATCCCGACTAGTTTGAATTGATATTCAAAAGAGGATTAAAGAATAAATTTAAAGAATTTATCTTTGATAAAATTAATGGGAACCTTTCCCAAAGTATAAGAATATTTGAATAAAAGAATATTCTGAATTGGGATGAGGCGTATGTTGTGTTTGTGTAACACATGTTTATTATATACGCGAGTTATTCAGAAAGACCGGGTTTATCCCATTCTAAATAAATGATTCGACGTGGTGTCGAGGATAAAGATGGTGGTCGAAGACTGGAGGTCTTCAACATCGTTTGGATAATTACTGATGATCTTGATTGGTCTGTATACCCAAGAGGAGGGAATCAGTTGGTGATCGTCCAGACGTACTTAGAGATCGATGGATATGCGAGGTACAAGGTGCCTCCGGTTTCGTTCAGTCCCAGAATGAATTTGTAAATGGACTGTGTGTCTGACATTAGATTTTATTCTGTGTGATTGATTTCTATTAAACATATATCTGTTTGGCAGTGGAGAATTTATTCTCTTTCTTAATGCCCTTCTCTGAGACGTACGAGCTCAGGAGTTATATATTGATGGATATCCATCGCATGGAGTGAATTGCCTGTGTGGCATGTCTAAGTGGCAGTTGATCAAGGCTTCTGTTGAAAAGCAAAGTCTTGTGGTTGATGATCAAAGCACGACCTGTGTGTCATAGCTTTGTGTAACATTGATTCGTGAGCCTTACACCCCAGTTGTGAACCAGAAACGGGAGAGGACATCAGGGAGGGCATGCGTTTCCTTCTAGCTAGAAGTGGCATCAGTGGTTTTACACGCCCTGACGAGTTTAACTTATGTGGTTGTTGCTGTTGCGAGGTGCCTCAGATATATCAGTGACTGTGTGGAGCCGATGGAGTCATTTGGCTCATTTACGCCCCAATGGGCGGGGAAACGCAGTGTTCAGGCATTTTAATCCACATCGGTGGACCGATCCTGACGATCCAAGGATCACTCGAGCTCTGATCCTGAGACTCGGGCTAGTCAGTCTCGAATCGGTGAGGACTATCTTTTGCCTCGGTTCACAGATGGAAATCCAACTTCCAATACGTGACTTGGCGGTTTTATTTGTAGAGCCTAGTATGGCGACATAGTGGGATGGGGCACTTATGCCGTCTACGATTGATACTTATGACTAAAATTGTTTTATACACTATGCACTTATAATAGTATCAAGTGATTTGTTTTTTGCGTATCAAGCATTCTTTGGCTATTATAAGGTAAAAACCCTATCCTACGGCTTGTGTTGCATTGTGTGTGGGACCTAGGTCTTATAATAGCTTCATTTTTCTTTATTTAGCATTGCACTGTTGTTTTATGCACTGGTATTCTTGGGAGGAAACCCGTTCCGTGTTATACAGCGTGGTCTCTTGATTTACCTAACTTTAAAATAAAGATAAATAACTGTTTTAGTTCTCAAACCAGTCACATGACTGACCTGGAGTTTATTGTTTTAACATAAACTCTGGGTGCCCTTATTTTGACACGGGCAGCTAGTAGTTTTGGTTTTGCAGATTTATATTCACAGGATCCTGATTTACAGCTGGAACGATACTCGGAAATCTCTGTATCCGTGTATCACTTCTAGTTGTGTTTTTTTTTTTATTTTCCACTGCTATGTAATGTAATTTATTGTAATCTCTGATATTATCTGTGTAATATTAATTCATACTTTGTATGTTCTTGTATTCTAATGGAATTATTGTAATATACAATGAAATGTTCTTCTGTTTGCGTTCGAATTTGTCGTGTTCTCAAAACAATCAGGGGTTTTGAACGGTCTTGGTCGGTTTAGCGACTGATTCGGATCGAGCGAAATTCCCGATCGTTACATAAACTCACTCTCTGGATTCATTTATAATTTATTATAAACGAATATTTATTTAATATAATGATATATGTTGTTTGTTGGTTGTTTGGATGCATTGAATTATTACTGTGACTATTAAATATATTAGTTATATTTAGGCTTGTTGATTGAATATATATATATATATATATATATATATATATACATATATATAATATGATCGGAATTTCCTACGATACCATTAGCGGATGACCTTATGCACCCCATTATATATATATATATATAGTGGATGACCTTCTATACGGCGATATCCTACCTTGAAGCAGGATGGGTAACTTTTTATGCTGTCTAACATCTGTGAATGTAGGGAAAACAGGTTGGAGGAATCCAACTGGATTCCTCAAAATTTATTATTGTTCGTTTTCATATATATTATCCTATATGATGTGTTAGAAACCCTGTCATCGATGATTGTGTGTTTTGGTTATTTGAATAGCACCAGCCCTAAATAACTGGTATTTAGATACTGTAAAAATATATTTGAATGAAAAGAAAAGTGTTTGAGTTAAAAAGGAAAACTAATTTTTTTGAATATCGAAATTGAATTTCGAATGGGCAAGGAAATATAAAACTTGTTTTTAATAATAAAAACAAGTCGACAGATTTATAAACGATGTTTACAATGAAGTGGAATAAATTATCATTTGATAATTTGAGAATGAAAATTCAACTATGAATTTAAAAAGAGAACTAGAATCATTTCGAAAAGGAAACGATGAAATTTATTCTTGTAACGTCCCGTAGTTTTGGTAGTCAGATATTAATTTAATTTATTTTTTAAATATTGATTTGGAATATAAATGGATTTATAATATTGAATTCGTCTATATAACATAGTTTGAACGTTAAATTTATATATAATTATAAACAAGCTCGAAACGTCGCGGTAGTTTGTAATTTATGTTTTGAACTTCAACTGAATATATATAATCCATTTAAGTCGGAATTCTTTGAAACAAGAATCTTCCGAATCTATTTAATGATAATTTTCTAGTGAAAGAGAAAAATGGATATTTCATATTATAGATTGTCAGTTATGTCCAATTCAAATTTTCGAATAGTCGCTATGGAATTTGTTAATAAACGATAATGTTTATTAAATAAAATATAAAGGATTTTTATATGATTGGAATATCGTTTTAAATCGAGAATTTCAGATGTTGAATTTAAAATATTAATTGGTTTATTATGAAGCTGTATAATATTTCATTCGGAGAGATACGATGATAATAATTTATTATTATTTAAATAGAGTAGCTTTGGATTTAAATTGTATTTATATCGATATTTTACAGGCCTTAAGAATAATCGTTTTTCAAACAGTCTCTATTTTCGACGAAACGAATTTTATTAGGACCGGAACGTTGAGACGTAGCGGTGTGTCCATCTTTATTGTAGATGGAGTTCGCTTGTGTCATTCCGAACATAACGGTTATCAACGGTAGAGTTTAATACCGTATTAAAATATAAATAAATAAATATTTAAACTTAACGCCTAAGCAAAAGTACACCCAAAATTAAAATGCATGTGCTCACCCCATAATTTTTATTCGTGAGGACCTATACCTGCAAAATACAAACCTATTCTAGATGAAGCTTGCAGCTATAATCTTAAGGCGTATATGTGCAAATTTAATAACCTACTACTGCCCAAGCCTTCAGGTGGAAGCAAGCCTTTACTTGCATGCCATACAAAAATTACCAGCCTTCATTTGGAAGGTATCTCCCCATTACTTGCGTGCCACACCAAAATTCCTTTGATCCTATGTTTCCTATTATATAAATACCATCAGCCAAGCAAACCCTAAGAATTTTAATTTGTGTGGTCAATAGATCTAAAAATGTCGCCTCCTCATGAATAAAACTGGCAATAAATATTGTTCCAACTCTTCCCTCGATGTTCATGCAAATCCACTGATCTATTCTAAATCTTCCCTACTAGAATTATCTTCCTCTCATCAAGAAATTGAATTGAGCGGTGGTGATGTGATTCTGATGACCATGGTGGCGGATATCCTCTTATGAAAGATGGCAGTTTGTGCAGTTTCCTGGAGTGGATGGCGATGACTGTGAAGGCATGACTGGGCTCGACGGGAAGAGGGGTGGAAGGTGCATTTTTTGATGGGTCTTGATGCGATTCCGATGGCCAATGATGTATGCAACGATGGTAGGAAGATTTGGAGCAGGTTTCATGAAATTGTACAAATCGAAAAAGAAAGTAATGATATGAAGAACGAAGTATATGGGAAGAGATATAAAGTCAGGTCTGATAGAATCAATAGCAGCAGGAAAAATATTTTTACATAAAGAATTGACGTGGCAGAGAATCAAAAAAATTTGGGTAGAATTCACTTTTTCAACAAATGTGATGCAGGCGAAAGAAATAACCAGGCATGGAAGATGGTGTGCTCAAATCAAAGTAACAAATGGAAAAATTGAACGTAGAAGACGGGTTTGTTTGAAGAACAGTTCAACACGTGGAAAGACGTTCAACCAGTTTTTGCCACCCTGTTTGGATTACAATATGAAGAATCATCGGCTATCCTCTTAACAAACGTAATTATTAGCTAGAAATTAGAATTTAATATAACACTCAAAGAATTAGTTAATTATATTAATTATAGTCAACTAAAACATGAACTGTGCAGACATGCAGAACAAACGAAGACGGGAAGAAGGAAAATTTATTCAAGTCCGGTAATTTCAAAGCAAAACTAGGCCTTGCTTTTTCCTTCTAACCTCAAAGTAGGAGAAACAAATATTCGGACCCAAATTCTTTTAGATGGAAAATAAAAGCAATTAAATTTATAAATTGTTTAGTTAAGATGTTAAATTAATTAATTAAATCATGTACTATAACACAGATAAGTTCATACTGTGTTTTCAGAATGGAACGAGGCAAGTTGCACCAGAGTCATGGTGACGAATACAGTAGTATGGAACTGTTTTGGCCAGGAACAGAAATAGCAGGGATTTATAGTTAATGTAACGACACGGATTTCGCCCAGATCTAATCGATCGCAAAATCGACTAAAACCGTTCGAATCTCGCATACGCTAACTCTGGGAATACAACACATCGGAACAAATAACAGAAGACTTTTATAAACATCATGATAATGTTACATCAGAATACAGAATAAATCAGAGTACATCAATAAATATTAATACAGCGGAAGATTAATTTGTAAGAAAATTAATACAATGCAGCGGAACCAATAAATTAACACAGCGGAAGACTATCATTGCTATGGACACCGCTTTAAGCTTCGATCTAGAATCCTGCTCAATAAATAAATACCTGCAAAATGAGCCACTCGACTGCCCATGTGAAAAATATGGGCACCCGAGTTTGCAAGTGAAACAAACTACGAGTCAGTCATGGGACTGGTATGAGAAATCTTAACTTATGTAATAATAAGGCTAATCACAGGACCACGGCGCTAACGCGGAACAGGTTTACTCCATTGGATTGCCAGTGCATGAAATAAAGTAAATCATTAAACAACTCAATGCTTTTTAGAAAAATTAAACCAATATAAGACTCAAGTCCCATCACACAATCCAATGCAAACCGGAGGATAGAGTTTTACCTTATAATGTCCAAAATATGCTTGATACGTAGAAATCATTTGATATTATTATTAGTGTCTATATGTTTCAAAAAAAATTCAATCATAATGTATCAATCATAGATGGCATAGCTACCATATACTATGTCGCCATACTAGTTATACAATCAAAACCGTATGGTGCCGTATTGGAAGTTGGATTTCCATCATGAACCAAGGCAAGGGATCGTCCTTACCGAATTCGAGACAATCTAGCCTACCATGTCTCAGGATACAGCCGCAACTGCACCTTGGATCTTCCGGGTCCGTCCACAAATACGTCAATGGATTAGTTATGCCTGAACAATACGTTTCCCCGCCCTAAGGGCTAAAATAAATAGCCAATAGGGACTCAAATCCGAGGCGCCTCATTCCAATAAATACATCAGTAATCATCTATCTCCGAGTACGTCTGGACGATCACCACTTATTACCTTATCTTGGGATGCCCCCAATCAAGATATCAGCAATCATCCAAATGATCTGAAGACCTCCGGTCTTCAACCATCGTCTTCATCTTCGACTTTTAATCGTCGTAATAATTATTCAGAATGGGTTAAACCAGGTCTTTCCGAATAACTTACGTATTTTATAGTCAATAATTAATTGCTATAGAAACAAATCATACATCTCATTCCAATTCGGAATATTCTTTTAAATAAATGTTCACATTATTAGGGAAGGTTACCATTAATTTTATCAAAGATAAATTTTTTTAAATTTATTTTTTTATCAATTAATTATCTCATTCCCATTTTTAATCTTACTAAACATTCATTAAAACTCTATTTTGGTTTTAATCTCAAAAATCATTATTTAATGATTATTCAAATTTAAGAAATTAATCTTAACTTCAACTGGGTTAAAGAACAAATGTCATTTAAAACACAGTTCGCGATAAACCCAAAATCATATTCTATTAAATATGGAATTTTCACAGAAATCCAATCAATATATAATCAATATAAATTTCCATATCAGACTAATAATATAAATGGAATAATGGCAAAGCCTTTTAAATTCCATATATAATAACGATCTTCTTTTACAGAAGCTCATCTCGATTATTACCAAATCAAATTCCATTTAATTCCAATTTAGTATATTAAATTGGAAAACTTTACTTTGGAAAATTTCCGTTTCATCTTAGTAAAAAGATTTATAAATTTCAAATTACGTTTTCACTGTTAATTGGGTTAAACAACAAATGTCGTTTAAAACAGTTCACGATAAACCAAACTCCCATTTCACTTTATTCCAATTACTAAATATAATTGGAAAATTCTAATAATCTTAATTAAAAGATTTATTCTTTTCATACGGGGTTTAAGAACGGTCTAATTGAAGACACCATTCACGACAAACCCAAAAAATCCAATTTCACTTATTCAATTCCGATCAAATATTAATTAATTGGAAAACTTCATTAAATCTTAATTTAAAGATTTATTCTTTTCTCATCGAGGTTTAAGAACAGTGTTATTGAAGACACCATTCACGACAAACCCAAAATCCAATTTATTATTTAATTCCAATTAAATATTAATTAATTGGAAAACTTGATTAGATTATTATCCTAGTTAATAACTAGTTCATTTTGTTAAAAATGTATTTTTATCTTTTCAAATATGGAATTTTTCATCCAAAATCTTTCCAAATCACTTATTATGATTTTACATAATTTTACCATATTTTTAATAATTTGATCAACGCCCGTACAATCGGTTTCCAATAACGGCCACCGAACTGCATCCATAGCGACCTTTTTTCAATTTTATTTTGGACATAAATCCAAATCTAACCGTTAGATTCCTAATCTCATATATTTGTTGGAAAACGCTTTTCGATAAGAACCCAATGGTTCTGGTTTTAGGAGAATCCGACGGTCGGATCTCCCGTTACATCAATTTGAAGTTAATGGTCGAAATTCGTGAACGGTCGCTGCGCGGCGCGTTCTATTCAGGCCATATATAAATATTATATACATACATACATATATATATATATATATATATATATATTTCATCGATTTCATTTAAATCATATTTTATAAAATATTTATAAATTTGTTTTAAAATGATTTTAACTTCATTTTTAATTTTAAATCAGAATTGAATATTCTATATCGTTATCATATTAAAATGATAATATTTTCAAAATATTAAATTTTGAAATAACTACTTTTCGATATTCATTATAAAATGAATAAAATTGATCGACAAACCCGTTCGGGTTAAAAATGACGTTTCTATACTTAACCCGTCTTCATATTTATATATTTTTGTGTCCATCCAAAGATGGACATAAAAATCATAAATTTTTCTTCACTAAATTTATTTTAAAATACTCTTTATTTTAAAATATTCTTTATTTTAAAAGATTCTTTATTTTTGAATATTCTCTATTTGAAACATTCTGAATTGGAATGCGACTCAATCAGTTACCATATAATTTCAGTTATATGGATTTTCATACATCTCATGTATTTAACAATAATGATAAATAATCATTCAACAGTCCATTTACATCCAGAGTGAAGTTTTACAACTGTGTGAGAATTAAAATGAATAAATAACACTCATCACAGACTGTCAATCCATCGATTGACATATAACTTAATATTGGGACTAGTGTATGTCAAATATGATCCCAATACCCATGTGGGGTTTCCAGACAACAACAATTTATTTAAATACATCATTGGTTAATAAATTTAACCAACTATAATGCGGTTTGAATTATTTTGTATTTAACAAATTTTCACTGTTTAAATTATAAATAAATATAATTTAATTCCAACAAAACATATATTTTAACAAGTAATTATTTTTACTCTTGTCTAACATGATAGATGTGACATTTTGTCTAATGAATCATATATTCTAACATGTAATCCTTTTATTTAACAAAACGTATTCTAACAAGATGACATTTTATTTCACAAAACATTATTCTAAATAAATGTCATTTTTATTTCACAAAACATTATTCTAAATAAATGACATTTTAATTTTACAAAACATGTTTTCAACATATGATTATTGTTCTAACTTCACTAAAAAAATAATGATAACGTTTTAATCTAACCAAAATCATATTTTTAACATATGATCAATTTTCTAATATCGCTAACATAGAAGTAATAATGTTTTAATCTAGCAAAAATCATATTTTTAACATATGATCAATTTCCTAATATCGTTAACATGCAAGTGATAATGTTTTTCAATAGACAAAACATATAATGACAAATGATTCTTTTTCTACTACATGTAACTTATAATGTTTTGAATAAACAAAACATAAAATGACAAATAATTATTTTTCTACTACAGGTAAATAATAATGTTTTGAATAAACAAAACATAAAATGACAAATGATTATTTTTCTACTATATGTAAATAATAATGTTTTGAATAAACAAAACATCAAATGACAAATGATCCTTTTTCTCTAATTTAACATGATAAAATTGACATTTTTATCTTACATAACAATTTTAAGGTTCTACATTTCTAATATCAAATAAAAAGAGGTATTTATTTTGCATAACATGTTTCTATACTCACATATGACAAATAAAAAGATGATTTTTATTTTCATAACATTTCTATGTCGTTAATGACAAATAAAAAAGATAATTTTTATTTGTATACAAATTTCTATATTTTCTAATGACAAATAAAAAGAGATTTTTATTTGTATACAAGTTCAATGTTTAACATGACAAATAAAAATGATTTTTATTTGTATAAAATTTCTACATTAACATGACAAATAAAAATGATATTTTTATTTGTGTACAATTCCATTTTTAAACATGACAAATAAAAAGAATAATTTTATTTTGTATACAATTCTAATCTCAACATAACAAATAAAAATGGAATTTTTATTTTTTTACAATTTTTATTTTCAACATAACAAATAAAAATGGTATTTTTATTTGTTTACGATTTCTATTTTTCCATTATATTCAATTTAATCAACAGATCACCACAACAGCATCAACCAACCCAAATCAAATCGCGTACAACAACAAACTGATTTTAACAGCATTAAGAATTTCCAAACACGATAATAATTTATTAATTGTAATTATTTAAAAAGAAATCTCACCTTGATCGATTTCCAGAAATCGTTTTTACAACGATTGTTTTTCACTAAATTAAACTGTTCGTTTAATTTTGTCAAAAATCACCACTAGATCCTTTTCAGTTCTGGTCTGCTCCATGTTGTAGTGTTCGAATTTATGGTTCCAACGGTGCTTGGTTTGCTGAATTCTGATTTCACTTGGTCAAGTTACGGTTATTTATACATTTAAACATCATTAAATTAATAATATTATAATTAAAAAGTTAATCACATCATTGTCCCTATTAATCTTCCTTCTTCTACATTGTAAGCTTCGGGTTTCGATTGAAGCTCAAACCGCCTCCTAGGGCTTTGCCTAGCTTTCCCTGTGCTTGACCGGATCCAGATCGGACACTGCCACGAGGTGCGCCTTGGAGTGCTCCACCTACGTCGAGAGTAAGGATGAATTCGGTGGGCCCCCTTGCCGGAGAATTGCCATGAACGGCGGCGGTTTGCACCAGAAATCCGAGCCTTATACTCCATTAATTTCGGTCATGTCCTTATGAAATTAAAGAGCACTCTTAGCTCTTCGATTTTCCCTTTATAAGATTGGATTGAAATTGCTTGGATTAAAAATGATTAAGGGGAGAAAATCTGACATTTTTGTCCATCCGTTTCAGTTTGTGGTGGTTGGTCTAATTGGCTAGGGTTTCTAAAGGATGGAATATTTATAATAAATTTTATTATATTTTTATTTAATTCCCACAATTCTTGTTTATTGATATGAACTCCAATCTGAACCCAATGACTATCGTTCTTAGCTAAATACCCCCATTTCGGACACAATGGACTAGGTTTCATTAGCCCATTTGACCGTTTCAGCCTATTTTTCTTTAAATTAAATTATAAAATATTTAATATTTAATTTGATCAGACATTTTAATTTACCGGGGCCACATACTGGCTCCAAAAATTCCCGAAAAATAAATCTAGCTATGTTTTGATGATACGGTCCTAACAAAATTAATTTCATCGAATTTGGAGACTGTTTGAAAAATGGTCATTTTTTGGTCGATCCAATTTGACTGAAATTGACAAAACACGTTATCTTTAGCCACGCTCACATATTGGTTCAAGAATTATGAAAATTGGAATCTAGAAATAATATGACATTCCGGATCCATCGAAAGTGGTTTCATCGAAAACGGGGAGGTCATTTGCAAAATGGCTATTTATAAGGGCTATATTTTATATTAAATTCCATAGCGACTATTCTGAATTTTAAATTGGACATAACTTTCAATTCTCGCTATGAAATCTGGATTTTTCACATTCGTTAGAAAGATATAATTAAATAGATTTAAATATTTTTGGTTTTACTGAAATCCGATTTATTTTGAATCCTGTACATTTAGTCAAATTTCAAATTCAAATTTTCAAACTACTGCGCTATTTCTAACTCCTTTTATAATTAAAATAAATATATTCATTCTAACTTAGATTTAAATAAAATTTTAATCGTTATTATTTAAAATAAATTATTTTAAATATTCAAAATCTATTAAAATTCCTAAAATAAAAATTTAAAATTGGTTCCAAAATTCCGGGTTGTTACAATCTCCTCCACTCAAAATCTTTTCGTGCTCGAAAAGGAACGAAGCTGAAAGTTGTTTTACTAACCAACTCAACTTTCATTCTTTTATTGGTTTCAATAAATTTTATTAGTTGAACTAATAATCACACAACACAACCATTCATCAATTAGTTGATTAGCTTTTCAAATATATATAACTTTTATATATTCAAAAATCATATTTTCTAAGATCGTATTATATATATATATATATATATATATATATATATATATATATATATATATATATATATATATATAATCACAAAAACGTTAATTATAAACTTGTCACTCTCAACTCATTCTAGGGCATTTCTTACCCCATCTCTAATGAGAATCTCATTCTAGGATGCTACTGATCCTATCTTAATGAGTATTCTTTTATAGGATATTTCTAATCCTACCTCTGATGAGTCTTTTGTTCAACTCTAACGAGTTGTTCCCTAAAGATTTGAGTTAACCAAAGCTCTGATACCAGCTGTAACGACACGGATTTCGCCCGAACCTAATCTATCGCAAAATCGACCAAGACCATTCGAATCCCGCATACGCTAGCTCTGGGCATAGAACACATCAGAACAAATAACAGAAGACTTTTATAGACAACATGATAATGTTACGTTAGAGTATAGAATATATCAGAGTACATCGATAAATAATAATGTAGCGGAAGATTAATTTACAAGAAACTTACTACAATGCAGCGGAACCAATAAACTAACACAGCGGAAGACTATCATTGCTCTGGACACAGCATTAAGCTTCAATCCAGAATTCTGCTCAATAAATAAATACCTGCAAAACGAGTCACTTGGCTGCCCGTATGGAAAATTTGGGCACCCGATTTTGCAAGTGAAACAAACTACGAGTCCGTCATGGGACTGGTATGAGAAATCTTAACTTATCTAATAATAATAAGGCTAATCACAGGACTACGTCGCTAACACGGAATGGGTTTACTCCATTGGATTGCCAGTGCATGAAATAAAGTAAATCATTAAACAACGCAATGCTTTTTAGAAAAATGAAACCATTATAAGACTCAAGTCCCATCACACAATGCAACGCAAACCGGAGGATAGAGTTTTACCTTATAATGGCCAAAATATGCTTGATACGTAGAAATCACTTAATATTATTATTAGTGTCTATATGTTTCAAAAACAATTTTAATCATAATGTATCTGTGACGGCTCGCCTTGCACCAGCTGACATTTCCAATGAAAGTGCGATGTGCCAATGTCCAACCAGCATGGGACGGTCGTCAAAGAAAGGAAAGAAGGGAATTTGAATTAACAAGGAACCCGTAGAATGTCTCGCAGCGCATGGAATAAAATATAATAATAATATATTTGACATAAAACAGGTAAGACAGTGCATAAGATGAAAACTAAACCATCATAGCAGCGGAAAATCCAAAATACATCTTATGTTCCACATCATCATTATTACAACCTTTAAAGCTGTCTCCAAAGCAAAATAAGAAAGGTACACTACTAATGCCCAAAGTAGTGACCAGCGTACCCAAAAGTAATGCCCAAAGTAATGCCCAAAGTATAGTCATCCAGAAACACCAAAACAACAAACAATCATGATAATATAGATCAAACGTACCCAAAAACCCATGTTTTCCCTTCAATCTTGTTTAAGTATAACTAATGATAGGGTTAGCAAAACTTAACCAAATTAACCCAAATTTCCAACAAAGGCCTAAAACAATATTTCGAAATTTATAAATATCTTTCCATAATTTAATCATGTATAAATTCACTAATTACTCTTAATTAACCTTAATTAGTGTAAAAACAATGCTAATCACTCACCTTTTCCACAAATAAAATATCAAAACTGAAACTCCGCTGATTTGGGCCGATCTCCAGCGTATAACAACAGCTTTAACTCCGAAATTGTGCTATTTATCCTTGATTTGATGTTGCTAAGCTTAATCCTTGATTAGAGAGCGATTTGGGATGAAATTAGAAGGTGGAGGCCATTGTTAGGGTTTCTAAGAATTAAATGGTGGCTAGAAAACTAAAATAGAATGAAAACCTAACTCATTTCAGCCTCTCCATAACCCTAATCTCGAAATGGTTGTGGGTCCATTCACTAATCACCTCATTTGGCCCGGTTAAGCAGTTTTTCACCTTCTAAACCTTATTTCAGCTATATCTCCCAAACGGTAAGTCCGTTTTTCACATGTGACCACTCTACGGAAAGGTAAACCGTCATCATCTAATGGAAGTGGTTTCAAGTCAAAACTCCTTACCAATCAAAAGTTATGGCCAAAACAAGGTCAGTTAGGGGCAAAACGATCATTTAAAATTTGGCAAAAATCATGAACATGGGAAATGACCCCAATAGTCATCTCCCAAAGTTACATGGCTATACGACTTCGCATGAGAAAGAAATAAATATTCTACGATTCTTCGATGCGTAGAATGCGAGTTGTTACATCCCCCCCCCCTTTAAGAAATTTCGCCCCTGAAATTCCTTAACTAAGAAACAAGCAAAGGATCCCGCATGCCTACTAAACATTCACAATAATCAAACATACAAAACAACAAACAAGTCTATCCTAGCATGCAGAAAACTAAATTGCAATTAAAATCTCACCAGGTAAAGAGTTCTGGATACGTCTTCCTAATGCTCTTCTCTGTCTCCCAAGTACAGTCATTCTCATTCTCACCCCACTGAACTTTGACTAGATCCACCGCTTTCCTTCGAAGTTGCTTCGTATCATGCTCGACAATAAGAATCGGCTTGCGGTTCCCAACTGCCTCAGGTTCTGCTTCGATATCATCCAACTGATCAGGTGAAATAGTCATATCGGGGTCGTGCATGAATTTCCTTAATTGGGAAACATGAAATACATTATGAACTCCTGCCATCTTCTCTGGTAATTCAACTTTATATACCAAATTCCCAACTTGCCCAAGAACTGGGAACAGACCAAAAAATCTTGGTGTTAACTTGCCTCTCCTAACAAATCGTACCACGCTCTTTAACGAAGAAATCTTGACAAACACCAAGTCGCCAATGGAGAATTTTAAATCTCTTCTCCTCTTATCAGCATAACTCTTCTGCCTATCTAGGGTAGCCTTCATTCGCTATCGGATAACCTTAATCTTATCTGAGGTTTCTCTTATCACATCTGGCCGAAGCACAAATTTCTCACCGGTTTCTAACCAACATGACGGTGAGTTGCACGGTCTACCGTACAAAGCTTCATATGGAGCCATACCAATATTGGATTGATAATTATTATTATATGCAAACTCTACTAGATGCAAATGGTCATCCCATGATCCACCAAAATCCAATATGCAAGCTCTCAAGAGATCTTCTAATACTCGATTCACCCTCTCTGTCTGACTGTCGGTTTGAGGATGGTATGCGGTACTGAAATGTAATTCTGACCCTAAAGCCTCTTGTAAGCTCTTCCAAAACCCACTAGTAAACAATGGGTCTTGGTCACTCACAATGCTTTTAGGTACTCCATGAAACCTCACTACCCACTTAATATATAGTTCCGCTAACTTAGCTGCCGTTCTATTCGACTTGACGGGTATAAACCTTGCACTCTTAGTCAATCGGTCCACAATCAACCAAATGCTATCATGGCCCGATCTAGTTCTTGGTAACCCATCAATGAAATCCATTGAGACTTGTTCCCATTTCCATTCTACAATTTCTAATGGTTGCAATAAACCACTAGGCTTCTTTTGCTCGGCTTTAACTAGCCGACAATTCATGCATTTGGATATAAACTTCCCAACATCTCTTTTCATCCTTTCCCAGTAGTAGGCCTGCTTCATGTCTCGATACATTTTGTTACCACCTGGATATATAGTCAGTTTTGAGTGATGACATTCTCTAATCAATTCATCTCTCAATCCATTGACATTGGGTACAACCAGTCTTCCATTCTTTCTAAGCCATCCAACTCGATCAAGCCCATACTTTTCTATCTCCTTATCGATACCCATCTCTAACATGGAGATGATTTCTAATAAGTTAGGATCGTCCCTCTTACTGGACCTAATCCGCTCAATCAAAGTGGGTCTGATCGTTAAACTTGCTAATACTCATGGATCCAATTCGCACTTTGGTCTGAAATCATACCCAACGATGTACTCTAGTTGCTTCCATTCTAAAAACATAGCCCCTAAACTGACATGTACTCAATGCATCAGCTACCGCATTGCCCTTTCCTGGTGTATATGCGATATCAAAATCGTAGGAAGCCAAGAATTCTAACCATCTCTGCTGCCGGAGATTTAGATCCTTCTGAGAGAAAAGATACTTTAACGATTTATGATTGGCAAACAACTCGAATCTTTCTCCCAAAAGATAATGTCGCCACATCTTCAACGCGAACACGATCGCTGCCAATTCCAAATCATGGGTAGGATACCTGTTCTCATGCGGTTTCAGCTGCCGATTAGCATAAGCTACAACCCTACCACCATGCAGCAATACAACACCTAGTCCGGTACCACAAGCATCCGTGTATACCGTCATCTCTTCATTCCCCTTGGGAATGACTAACACTGGTGCGCATGTCAACTTTTCCTTTAGACTCTTGAATGCATTCTCACACTTTTCGTCCCAAACAAAAGCTTGATTCTTCTTGGTCAACTGAGTCAACGGTGTCGCTATCTTGAAGAAGTCTTGGATAAACTTACGATAATATCCAGCTATCCCCAAGAAACTTCTTATGTTTGTTGCATTCTTGGGGGTAGACCAATCTTGTATCATAGCCACCTTTGCAGGGTCCACAGCAATACCATCCTCTTAAACAACATGGCCCAAGAATCTCACTTCCCTACTCCAGAAGTGAAACTTAGAGAACTTCAACACCTCCATCACTATCCTCAAATGTTCCTTTTGTTCTTCCTCTGTCCTCGAATAAACTAAACTATCATCCACGAACACAAGAACAAACTTATTCAATTGATTCCTGAATATCCTATTCGTAAGATCCACAAAACATGCTGGTGCATTGGTCAACCCGAATGGCATGACCAACCACTCATAGAATCTAGACAGCGTCCGAAAGGCCGTCTTAGCTATACTCTCAGCTTCCACCCTAAGCTGATGAAAAACTGTCGCGAGATCCAACAGGGAGAACACTCTCGCACCACTCAACTGATCAAACAAATCATCTATCCGCGGTAGAGGATATTTATTCTTCCTCGTCACCTTATTCAACTCGTGGTATTCCACACACAATCGAAGGGAACCATCTGCCTTGGTAGCAAACACAATCGGTGCTCCCTACTCTGAAACACTTTTTCTGATAAATCCCTTCTTCAAAAGATCACTTACTTGCACCCCGAGCTCTCGCTTCTCTCTTGGTGCCATATGATGAAGTGGAATCACTATAGGTCTGAAATATTTCACTAAATCAATACGAAACTCAATTTCTCGGTGTGGTGGAAGTCCGGTCACTTCCTCAAAGACATCCGGATACTGGCCAGCCATGGGCACATCTAACAACTCATCATGCTTGATGTCGAGGGAATTTAGAAAACTAGCCATTACCCTATCACTAGGTAGACCACCAAACATTACGCTCCGCCTATCATCTGCTCTAACTGTCACCAAAAAGCCCTCGTAGTCTACCACCACCCCGTACCTTTGGAGCCAATCGACTCTTAAAATAATGCCAAACCTAGTAAAGCCCAAAACAAAGCAATCACAAACAAACATGCATCCATGACTCGATAAGACCACATTACGACAAATCATTCTAAGGCTAGTTGAACCACCAATCGGGTTCATCACCGCTGAAGGTCTATCGACTATCTCGGGTTCCAATTCGAACCTATCAACCAAGTCAGAAGATATGAAGGAACGAGAAGCTCCGGTATCAAACAATACTTGAACAGGAACATCATATACATAAAGCATACCTTATATGACGACATTCTTTCCTTTCTCCAAAACAGTCGAGGCATTCAACGAAGAAGGAACAAACTAAGAGTGTATGCTTTCACAATCTACTTCTCTTTAGGGGGTTGCGGACATTTATCCCTGTGATATCCCACTTGGCCGCAGTTGAAGCACTTCCTGTCCGCTGGCTTCACTCGACATTCTTTAGCATAATGGCCCTTCTTGCCACAGCTAAAGCACTCCACATCTTTCTTATTCTTTTTCTTCTAGCCATCCTTGGTCTGATTCTTCTTTCTCTTATTCTGAGAACCATTCTTGCCTCCAGTGCTTGCTTGTGGTTTTGTTTCCTCTACGGATGCAACCTCAGTCTTCGACTTAGGGTATAGACCCTCTGATCTCAAAGCTTTTCCCATAATCGATTCAAACGTCTCATCGATGTTGTTAATAAGCCTTTCCCCCAAGTACTGATCTAAGCCTGTTATGAACTTCCCATTCTTCTTCTCGGGAGTGTCAATAAGAGATAATCCGTACTTCGATAAAGTATCGAACTCAGCAATATAGTCCGAGACTGCCTTACCATTCTGCTTAAACTCCATAAATTTCCTAAATAATTCTGACTTCTGGGCAGTTGGGATGAACTTATTGCTAAAGCGGGTCCTAAACTGATCCCAAGTAACTTGGTCCTCAGGGGTAGCTGCCTTAATAGCATTCCACCAATTCATCGCCCATCATTGCTAGCTTTCTCTTCGTCGCATCCTCGATACCCAAATCTTCGAAGATGCGATCACAGCTATCAAGTCAATCCTGAACTCCTGCAGCCGATTCCATTCCGTGGAACGACTTCCCACCAAGACCAGTGTAATCCTTGCATAGCTTGTCGAAATCGGCCCTAGGTGCCTGCACCGCTGCACCACCACCATTTGCAGCATTAGGAGCTGCCCTCTGAACATCCCTAAGCAACTCTCTCATGTGGTCAGTGAACATCGTCCTCATATCAGGAGCATTCCCATTATTAGCTCCTCTACTAGTACCCCTAGTATATCGGCTCATCGTTCAATCTGTAAGGAGAAAACGATTAACCTTCTCTTTAGCGGTGCCATTGCAATGCGACTTCATCCTTAAATATACTAATAGTATATATATATATAACTTTTGAAAACCAAAATATAACAAATACGCGCTCTCATATACGTACTATCTCTCCCTTGTTTCTTCCCTAGGTTAACTACGCAGCATAGAGCTCTGATACTAAATGTGACGGCCTGCCATGCACCAGCCGACATTTCCACTGAAAGTGCGATGTGCCAATGTCCAACCAGCACGGGACGATCGTCAAAGAAAGGAAAGAAGGGAATTTGAACTAACAAGGAACCTATAGAATGCCTCACAGATCATGGAATAAAATATAATAATAATATATTTGACATAAAATAGGTGAGACAGTGCATAAACTGAAAACTAAACCATCATAGCAGCGGAAAATCCAAAATACAGCTTATGTTCCACATCATCATTATTACAACCTTTAAACTGTCTCCAAAGAAAAATAAAAAAGGTACACTACTAATGCCCCAAGTAGTGACCAGCAGCGACACAAGGAGAATATATATATATCATATGTGGAAGCCTCATGCTCGTCTCCGGCACAGCTAACCGTGCATAATCACCTGACTTGTCTCTAGTCTGCCCGTTTAAGAGCACCTAGAGTAATAAGAAGAGACATAAAACTATGGGTCAAACAAAAGTCTGGTATGAGCGATAAGCAGCAGAACCGAACAATAACAGTTATACTAAACCATACCTGAACCTGGACCTGCAACCAAAGAGTTAGTACAACAAGATGTACAATACTCTATGGTGACACTAACATATGGTGTAAAGATACGGGAGTGGGGGTGTGCATGTCATAATGATGGCAAACAATCAAGCATAGCAACCATCCTCACATCTCTCACTCGGTGCGTAAAGCATACGATATCCACCACTTTGATCACCCATATCCTTGCTATGATCACTCTGCCCCATGGAGTCATGGAGACTCCACTGCACTGATCCATAGCCACTAGTCCTTGCTATGTCCACTCTGCCCCATGAAGTCATAACGACTCCATTGCACTGGCTCATAGCCATGCTATGATCACTCTGCCCCATGAAGCAATAACTACCCCACTGCACTGATCTGTAGCCTAACAATCGTCGTGAATCAAAGCTATGGACGTCGACAAATCCTTAGCACACGTCACACATCAAAGTCCAACCATGAAGTTAACTCATTGGTTCTTGAATGGATCCTGAGTACAAACTTCCCATTTGGACTACCATTGCATCTCAGATTTTGGTCTTCTCCGGATCGATTCGGAAAAAGCTTCTATTCAGATCGACCCTCTTCTTCTCATTCAGTCCATAGTCGTCAACTCTGTTCAGGTCGGGTCGTGCTCCTGCATCGGGTCAAATCATGGTGCTCCAAGCTGGGTCATGGTGTCACACTGGTTTAGGTCGGGTCAGATAGGACTCCGGTTCGGCGTCAAATTCCCCTTGGCCTGTGCAGGCGGGTCGGCTCAGAGAATGATGATTCCTTCAGGTCGGGTCGTGCCACCATTCACGAGAGGATCGGTCAGAGAGCTTCAGGTGCAAGTAGTCGGGTCGGTCTCTATCATCACGAGCGGGTCGGGTCGGAGAGGGGGCGATCCGATCCAGTCTGGTTCCTGCATATTTTTCCTGCAATTTCCAGCGACTGTTTTTATGACACACGACGGCGCTTTCGACCATTCTAATCGTTCAAAATAAACATTCCAAACAGTCATAGCAACATGTATAGTCATCCACAAACACCAAAACAACAAACAATCATGATAATATAGATCAAATATACACAAAAACTCATGTTTTCCCTTCAATCATGTTTAAGTATAACTAATGATTGGGTTAGCAAAACTTAACCAAATTAACCCGAATTTCCAACAGAGGCCTAAAACAATATTTCAAAGTTTATACGTATCTTTCCAGAATTTAATCATGTATAAATTCATTAATTATCACTAATTACTCTTATTTAACCTTAATTATTGTAAAAACAATGCTAATCACTCACTTTTGCCACAAATAAAATATCAAAACTGAAACTCCGCTGACTTGGAGCGATCTCCAGCGTCTAACAGCAGCTCTAACTCTGAAATGGTGCTATTTCTCCTTGATTTGATGCTGCTAAGCTTAATCCTTGATTAGAGAGCGATTTAGGATGAAATTAGAAGGTGGAGGCCATTGTTAGGGTTTCTAAGAGGTAAATGGCGGCTAGAAAACTGAAATAGAATGAAAACCTAACTCATTTCAGCCTCCCCATAACCCTAATCCCGAAATAGGTTATGGGCCCATTCACAAATCACCTCATTTGGCACGGTTAAGCAGTTTTTCACCTTCTAAACCTTATTTCAGCCATATCTCCCAAATGGTAAGTCCATTTTTCACATGTGACCACTCTACGGAAAGGTAAACCATCATCCGGATCTAATGGATTGGTTTCAGGTCAAAACTCCTTACCAATCAAAAGTTATGGCCAAAACAAGATCAGCTAGGGACAAAATGGTAATTTAAAAATTGGCAAAATCATGAACATGGGAAACGACCCCAATAGTCATCTCGGCTACACGACTTCGCATGAGAAATAAATAAATATTGTACAATCCTTCAACGCATAGAATGCGGGTCGTTATAGTATCAATCATAGACGGCATAGCTACAATATACTATGTCGCCATACTAGTTATACAATCAAAACTGTATGGTGTCGTATTGGAAGTTTGATTTCCATCATGAACCAAGGCAAGGGATCATCCTTACCGAATTCGAGACAATCAAGCCTACCATGTCTCCGGATACAGCCGCGACTACACCTTGGATCTTTAGGGTCGGTCCACAAATACTTTAGAGGATTAGTTATGCGTGAACAATACGTTTCCCCACCTTATGAGGCGTAAATAAAGAGCCACTAGGGACTCAAATCCGAGGCGCCTCATTCCATCACCCATATAAGTAAAAATGTCTGGGCTCCATACCATGACACCACTTCTAGCCAGAAAGAAACGTATGTCCTCCCTGCATTCCTCTCCCGTTTCTAGTTCATACCGGGGTGTGAGGCTAGCGAAATATCGCTATACACAAAGATATGTTAACTAAAGCTGTGCTTTGATCATCATCCACAAGACTCTGTTTTCAACAAAAGCCTTGATCATTGCATCTTAGCATGCCACATTGTCAATCCATACCATACCATTGATTTCTGTCAGTATATAGCCTCTAATCTCGTACGTCTCAGAGAAGGGCGTTAAGCAAGAGAATAAATTCTCCACCACCAAACAGATATATATTTAGCAGAGATCAACGAATACAACATAAAGGAATACAACGTCAAACATACCATCCATTTACAAGTCCGTTCTGGGTCTGAACGAAACCGAAGACACCTTATTCCTCGTCCCATATGTTCAATACAGGAGAGAGGTTCTCGCATATCCATCGATCTCCGAGTACGTCTGGATGATCACCACTTATTACCTTGTCTTAGGATGCCTCCCAATCAAGACATCAGTAATCATCCAAACGATGTGAAGGCCTCCGGTCTTTAACCACCATCTTCATCTTCAACTTTTAATCGTCGTAGTAATAATTCAGAACGGGTTAAACCCAATCTTTCCGAATAACTTGCGTATTTTATAATCAATAATTAAGTGCTATATAAACACATCATACGCCTCATTCTAATTCAGAATATTCTCTTAAATAAATGTTCACATTATTAGGGAAAGGTTCCCATTAATTTTATCAAAGATAAATTCTTTTAAATTTATTATTTTAATCATTTAATTATCTCATCCCCATTTTTAGTCTTACTAAAGATTCATTAAAACTCTATTTTAGTTTTAATCTCAAAAATCATTATTTAATGATTATTCAAATTTAAGAAATTAATCTTACCTTCAACTGGGTTAAAGAACAAATGTCATTTAAAACACAGTTTGCTATAAAACCAAAATCATATTCCATTAAATATGGAATTTTCACAGAAATCCAATCAATATAAATTTCCATATTAGAATAATAATATAAATGGAATAATGGCAAAGCCTTTTAAATTCCATACATAATAACGGTCTTCTTTTACAGAAGCTCATCTCGGTTATTACCAAATTGAATTCCATTCAATTCCAATTTGATATATTAAATTGGAAAACTTTACTTTGGAAAATTTCCATTTCATCTTAATAAAAAGATTTATAAATTCCAAATTATGTTTTCACTGTTAATTTGGTTAAACCACAAATGTCGTTTAAAACACAGACCACGATAAGCCCAATTCACATTTTACTTTATTCCAATTACTAAATATAATTGGAAACTCTAATAATCTTAATTAAAAGATTTATTCTTTTCATAAGGGGTTTAAGAACAATGTTATTGAAGACACCATTCACGATAAACCCAAAAATACAATTTCACTTATTCAATTCTGATTAAATATTAATTAATTGGAAAACTTTATTAAATCTTAATTTAAAGGTTTATTCTTTTCTCATCGAGGTTTAAGAACAGTGTTATTGAAGACACCATTCACGACAAACCCAAAATCCAATTTATTATTTAATTCCAATTAAATATTAATTAATTGGAAAACTTGATTATTATCCTAGTTAATAACTAGTACATTTCGATAAAAATGTATTTTTATCTTTCCAAATATGGAATTTTTCATCCAAAATATTTTCAAATCACTTATTATGGTTTTACATAATTTTACCATATTTTTAATAATTTTATCAAGGCCCGTACATTCGGTTTCCAATAACGTTTACCAAACTGCATCCATAGCAACCTTTTTCAAATTTGATTTTGGACATAATTCCAAATCTATCCATTAGATTTATGATCTCTTATATTCATTGGAAAGCTCTTTTCGATACGAACCCAACGGTTCCGGTTTTAGGAGAATCCGACGGTCGGATCTCCCTACATCAATTTGAAGTTAACGGTCGAAATTCGCGAACGGTCGTTGCGCGGCGCATTCTTTTCAGGCCATATAATATATATATGTATATGTATGTATGTATGTATGTATGTATGTAAATATATACACATTTCATCGATTTCATTTAAATCGTATTTTATAAAATATTTACAAATTCGTTTTAAAACGATTTTAACTTCATTTTTAATTTTAAATCAAAATTGAATATTCTATATCATTATCATATTAAAATGATAATATTTTTAGAATATTAAATTTTGAAATCACTACTTTTCGATATTCATTATAAACTGAATAAAATTGATCGACAACCCCGTTCGGGTTACAAATGGTGTTTCAATACTTAACCCGTCTTCATAATTTAATATTTTTGTGTCCATCCAAAGATGGACATAAAAATCATAAGTTTATTCTTCACTAAATTTATTTTAAAATACTCTTTATTTAAAATATTCTTTATTTTAAAAAATTCATCATTTCTGAATATTCTTTATTTAAAACATTCTAAATTGGAATGTTACTCAATCAGTTACCATATAGTTTCAGTTATATGGATTTTCATACATCGCATGTATTTAACAATAATGATAAATAATCATTCAACAGTCCATTTACATCAAGAGTGAAGTTTTACAACTATATGAGCATTAAAAAGAATAAATAAATCTCATCATAGACTGTCAATCCATCGATTGACATATAACTAAATATTGCGACTGGTGTATGTCAAATATCATCCCAATACCCATGTGGAGTTTCTAGACAACAACAGTTTATATAAATACATCATTGGTTAATAAATTTAACCAATTATAATTCGGTTTGAATTATTTTCTATTTAATAAATTTTCACTGTTTAAATTATAAATAAATATAATTTAATTTCAACAAAACATATATTTTAATAAGTAATTATTTTTACTCTTGTCTAACATGATAAAGGTGACATTTTGTCTAACGAAACATATATTCTAACATGTAATCCTTTTATTTAACAAAACTCATTCTAACAAGATGACATTTTATTTCACAAAACATTATTCTAAATAAATGACATTTTTATTTCACATAACATTATTCTGAATAAATGTCATTTTAATTTCACAGAATATGTTTTCAACATATGATTATTGTTCTAACTTCGCTAACATAATAATGATAATATTTTAATCTAACTAAAATCATATTTTTAACAAACGATCAATTTTCTAATATTGCTAACATAAAAATGATAATGTTTTAATCTACCAAAAATCATATTTTTAACGTATGATCAATTTCCTAATATCGCTAACATGCAAGTGATAATGTTTTTCAATAGACAAAACATATAATGACAAATGATTTTCTTTCTACTACATGTAACTTATAATGTTTTGAGTAAATAAAACATAAAATGACAAATGATTATTTTTCTACTACATGCAAATAATAATGTTTTGAATAAACAAAACATAAAATGATAAATGGTTATTTTTCTACTACATGTAAATAATAATGTTTCGAATAAACAAAACATAGAATGACAAATGATCCCTTTTCCCTAATTTAACATGATAAAATTGACATTTTGATCTTACATAACAATTTTAAGGTTCTACATTTCTAATGTCAAATAAAAAGAGGTATTTATTTTGCATAACACGTTTCTATACTCACATATGACAAATAAAAAGGTGATTTTTATTTTCATTACATTTCTATGTTGTTAATGACAAATAAAAAAGATAATTTTTATTTGTATACAAATTTCTATATTTTCTAATGAAAACTAAAAAGAGATTTTTATTTGTATACAAATTCAATGTTTAACATGACAAATAAAAATGATTTTTATTTGTATAAAATTTCTACATTAACATGACAAATAAAAATGATATTTTTATTTGTGTACAATTCCATTTTTAAACATGACAAATAAAAAGAATATTTTTATTTTGTATACAATTCTAATCTCAACATAACAAAAAAAAATGGTATTTTTATTTGTTTACTATTTCTATTTTCAAGATAACAAATAAAAATGGTATTTTTATTTGTTTACGATTTCTATTTTTCCATTATATTCAATTTAATCAACAGATCACTACAACAACATCAACCAACCCAAATCAAATCGTGTACCACAACAAACTGATTTTAACAGCGTTAAGAATGTCTAAACATGATAATAATTAATTATTTATAATTATTTAAAAAGAAATCTCACCTTGATCGGTTTCCAGAAATTGTTTTTACAACGATGGTTTTTCACTAAATTAAACTATTCGTTTAATTTAGTCAAAAATCACCACTAGCTTCTTTTCAGTTCTTGTCTACTCGATGTTGTAGTGTTCGAATTTACGGTTCTAACGGTGCTTGGTTTGCTGAATTCTGATTTCATTTGGTCAAGTTAAAGTTATTTATACATTTAAATATCATTAAATTAATAATATTATAATTAAAAAGTTCCCCGTTAATCTTCCTTCTTCTACATCGTAAGCTTCAAGTTTCGATCAAAACCCAAACCGCCTCCTAGGGCTTCGCCTAGCTTCCCCTGCGCTCGATCGGATCCAGATCGGACGCTGCCACGAGGTGCGCCTTGGAGTGCTCTTCCTACGCCAAGAGTAAGGATGAACTCGGTGGGTCCTTTCTGCTGGAGAATAGCCACGAATGGCGGCGGTTTGTACCAGAAATCTGAGCCCTATACTCCATTAAATTCTATCATGCCCTTATGAAATTAAAGAACACTCTTAGCTCTTCGATTTTCCCTTTATAAGATAGGATTGAAATTGCTTGGATTAAAAATGATTAAGTGAAGAAAATATTACATTTTCGTCCATCCGTTTCAGTTTGTGGCAGTTGGTCTAATTGGCTAGGGTTTCTAAGGGATGGAGTATTTATAATAAATTTTATTATATTTTAATTTAATTAATTTAATTCCCATAATTCTTGTTTATTGATACGAACTCCAATCTGAACCCAACGACTGTCGCCCCTAGCTAAATACCCCCATTCCAGACACAATGGACTAGGTTTCATCATCCCATTTGACTGTTTCAACCTATTTTTCTTTAAATTAAGTTATAAAGCATTTAATATTTAATTTGATCGTACATTTTAATTTACCAAGGCCACATACTTACTCCAAAAATTCCAGAAAAATAAATATAGCTATTTTTTGTTGGTACGGTCCTAACAAAATTAATTTCGCTGAATTTGGAGACCGTTTGAAAAATGGTCGTTTTCTGGTCGATCCAATTTGACTAAAATTGACAAAACACTTTTTCTTTTGCCACGCTTACATATTGATTCAAAAAATTATGAAAATTGGAATCTAGCAATAATTTGACATTACAGATCCATCAAAAGTGGTTTCGCCGAAAACGGAGGTCGTTTGCAAAATGGCTATTTATAAGGGTTATATTTTATATTAAGTTCCATAGCGACTATTCTGAATTTTAAATTGGACATAACTTTCAATAACCGCTATGAAATCTGGATTTTTCACATTCGTTATAAAGATATAATTAAACAGATTTAAATATTTTTTGTTTTACTGAAATCTGATTTATTTTGAATCCTGTACATTCAGTCAAAGTTCAAATTCAAATTTTCAAACTATCGCGCTATTTCTGACTCCTTTTATAATTAAAATAAATATATTCGTTCTAACTTCGATTTAAATAAATGTTTAATCGTTATTATTTAAAATAAATTATTTTAAATATTCAAAATCCATAAAATTCGTAAAATAAAAAATTTAAATTAGTTCCAAAATTCCGGGTTGTTACAGTTAAATTAAACATTGTTTAATTTAACAATAACCGAACCACTTCAACAAATGGAAACCAAAGTGAGTATAACTCACTTAGTTTTACCCACTTGTATTTTATATAAGTTGAGATTTATTATGTGTGCTATAGTTGGTAATTGTTTATTGTGTGCTGAATGTTTATATAGATGTTGGATGAATTAGTTGATTTAATGTTGGTTAAATTCAAATGAAATCTAATCGTTATTTTAACAATTGTTTCCAAACGAGGTAACTTACCTTGTTGGTTATGTTTATAATAATATAAACATTTAAAATTGAAATATAGATGTTTGAATTGTTGTTATTGATTGATCATTGAATATTTTATTTGTTTATTTAATTGAATGATATTGTTTTGAGGTTACGTATTTGGATGCAGGGAAAAAACAGGTTGGAGGGATCCAACTAGATTCCTCAAATTTATGGTTTATTTTTATATTACAATTATATGAACTATTAAAACTATATGATTGGATGATTGATTTGTTTATCAATTGTTGAATCAAAATTCAATGTTTGTTCCAATATTAACCAATGGGCAGTATTGGTTGGATAATTGGCAGTGTATGGCCTATAAACTCAATTGTTTTATTAATGTTGATTTACCATCAGGTGAATCAACAGAATGAAATTATAAATTTATTTTATAATTAAATATGGATTTTGAAAACTATTGTTTTGAATGGAAGTTTATTTAAAGGTAATAAATATTTATTATTTAAAGTTTATAAGTAACGATTAAATTGTTTTACAAAGCAAATTTTATGTTAATAAGATTTATAAGTAAATGTGAAGAAATTAGCCTAACAGTTAAGATTTGGATTACTTGTTTCTAAGAAATAATTAAATAAAATTATTGCTTATATTATTAATTAATTTAAAGAAAGGAATTAATTAGAATTGGTTAACGAGATAACCATATTTTGAATTGAACAAGTTGATCGCTTTAACTAGGATTGATTATTAAATTAATTTATTGTTATTAATCTATGAAAACTATTTAATGAATATTTGTTAATTTTAATAAGATTTTAAATAGAGAAATTATTTATTTATTTTGGTAATGAAGAATTTAACTACTTGAACGGTGGTTAATGATAAAGTAAATTATAATTTTAATTAATAATAATTTAAGTAATTTCTTCTTAAATGAAATACATTTAAGTAAGTAACCTATTTGGAATGGAATATGGTTGAGTTTTGGAAAAAGGTTATGAATGATTTTTATATTGAACGCGAGTTTTACATTGTAACGACCCGGAAAATCTGAACCAATTTAAAAATTGTAAATTGGCTAAAATAGTGGATTTTAAATATTTAAAATAAATATTTTAAATAATAGCAATGAAAAGTGAGTTTGAATCGATGTTTGAAAACGAATATAAATAATTCTAATTATAAACAAGGCCTGAAATGGTGCATTAGTTTCAAAATTTGAATTCAAACTTTGATTGACTGTACCGGGTGCAAAACAAAACGGATTCGAGTGAAACCAAAAATATTTAAATCTGTTAGTGAATACCTTTCTAACGAATCTGAAAAGTTGAAGTTTCATAGCAGAAAGCAAAAGTTATGGCCAAATGAATTTTCTGAAAGGTCGCTATGGAAATTTTATAGCCCGTGAAAATGGCCATTTTGCAAACGACCTCGGAATTCGACGAAATCAATTTTGTTGGATCCGGGATGTGAAGTTATTGCTAGGTTTCAAATTTCATAATTTTTGAGGCTAGTATGTGAGCGTGGCAAAGGAAAATGTGTTTTGGTCAATTATAGTTAAATTGGATCGACCAGAAATGGGCCATTTTTCAAACGGTCTCAGGATTCGACGAAACTTGTTTTGTTGGGACCATATCGTCAAAACATAGCTGGATTTATTTTTCTGGAATTTTTCGAATCAGTTTGTGGCCCTGGCAAATTGAAATGTACATTCAAATCAAATATTGAATGTTTTATATTATAATTTGAAGGAAAACTGACTGAAACAGTCGAATGGGCCTACGAAACAAACTCCATTATGTTCGGAATGGGGGTAAAACGCTAGGGACGACAGTCGTTGGGTTTGAATTGGTGTTCGTGTGTGAACGAGGGTATTTTTGAAATTTAAAAATATATAAATAAATAAAAAAAATCATTTGTCCAACTCAGCACTCTCTCTCCCCGCTCCCTCTCTCCTCTCAACAGAAACCGCGATCGAAACTTCCTGGCCATTTTTCGGCGCCGCCACGATGAACCAACCTCCGCCACCACCTCGAATCGAGAGCCCTTCCTCCCCTCTTCCAATCCGACCAGCCTCGATCTTCCTCGTCGCCGCATCGACGAGAACCCCCTCTCCAAAGTTCGCCACTTCCCATCGCTACCACGACTCAGATCCGCCACCGAACTGGCCAAGACCCCCATCTCCAGAAAGCTCTCTCCAAGGCCGACGAGGTGGTACCCTCCGATCGTCACCAAGCAGCTCGGTTTTCGCGAAAACTGAAAACCTAGTTTTGAACCATCGTGAAAGGTGAGTCCATTATTACATCTGAACTTTGAAAAATCATATCTTTATGGTTTCTTGATGAAATTCAGTGAAACAAGAGACAGTGGACTCGTGTGGACGTCTTTTACATTCTAGAAAAGACCGCATATTTTTCTGAGCCTTCTGCTATTTTTGGTGGAGTGGAACCCAATGTGAGATTTCTAAATTATAAACGATATGGAAAACGACGATGTATAAATTATATAGTCGATGTATGAGTTATAGTAGCGTTGTACACCTCTTGTATAAGCGTTGTATAAGTTGTACGGTTGATGTATAAGTCATATACGCGTTGTAAAAATTATATATGTGTTGAAATAGAAGTGAAATGCTATATATATATACACGCTCCTCGTCCACAAACCATGGACGATATTTATTGGTTGTGATTGGTGCGAAAATTGATTGATAGCGAATGGTTGATTGAAATTGTTTGTGGTTGAAATTGATTGATTGTGGTTGAAAAATACCCATTTGTGGTTGAGAAATATTTGGTTGAAACCACATAGGATTAGTTTTATGGAAATGAAAAAAATATACATGTCGCCTGCGTGCGAACTAGATGCATGATTCCCCATTGTCAAAAGCTGCGAGGCTTTAAGGTAGAGCGAGGAGCCATACTCGGGACGGTCCTGGTTTTAACTTCCCTGTCGTTATGCTGCCGAAATTTTGAATAATATTCATGTGTTAGAATTATTTTCATGTGTTGAAACTATATTCGTGTGTTGAAACTATATTCGTGTGTTGAATAGAAATTCATGGATTGAACGACATTCATGTTTTGCAATAAAAATCACCTTTTTATCTACATATATAAACTATAGAAAACCTTCATGTGTTGAATCCAAATTCATTCGTTGAATAGAAATTCATGTGTTGAATGGTATGCGTGTTTTAAATATAAAAATCACCTTTTTATCTATATATATAAACTATAGAAAACCTTCATGTGTTGAATCGAAATTCATTCGTTGAATAGAAATTCATGTGTTGAATGGTATTCGTGTTTTAAATATAAAAATCACCTTTTTATCTATATATATAAACTATAGAAAACCTTCATGTGTTGAATCGAAATTCATTCGTTGAATAGAAATTCATGTGTTGAATGGTATTCGTGTTTTAAATATAAAAATCACCATTTTCTCTATATATATAAACTATAGAAAACCTTCATGTGTTGAATCGAAATTCATTCGTTGAATAGAAATTCATGTGTTAAACGGTATTCGTGTTTTAAATATAAAAATCACCTTTTTATCTATATATATAAACTATAGAAAACCTTCATGTGTTGAATCGAAATTCATTCGTTGAATTGAATGGTATTTGTATTTTGAAAGAAATGGTTTTATAATAAAAATCCTATTTTTATTACCTACATGAACTATATAAAATAATCTTGTTTTGAAATAAATTGTTTTATAATAAAAATCATATTTCTATTACCTATATGAACTATATAAAATAATCGTGTTTTGAAATGAATTGTTTTACAATAAAAAACACATTTTTATTATATACATGAATTGTTAAAAATAGTGAAGTGTTGAAATAGAAGACAGTTAGATAAAAATATCATTTTTATCAAATGTATGAAAATCATATAGTTTTGAAATCGAAGAATCGATATATATATATAAATAGAATTGAAATATATCGAATAACGAAGTTGCAGTTCGTATTTTGAAACCGTGATTTCAAACGATTAGTGCGGGAGATCCGACCATCGGATTTTCTCGAAACAACAACCGTTGGGTTCGCTTTGGAAATATCTTTCCAACGACACCAACTTTGTAAAAATCCAACGGTTGGATTGTCTGGAATGTTTAATTCAAATCTGAAGAAAAACAGTGCTAGAATCGATTATATTTATATATATATATATATATATAATCGAATAACGACGCTGCAGTTCGTATTTTGAAATCGAAACTTCAAACGATTATACCGGGAGATCCGACCGTCGGATTTTCCCGAAACTGGAACCGTTGGATTCATTTTGAAAAGATCTTTCTAATGATGTAAATTTTGTGAAGATCCAACGGTTAGATTTTCATATATGTGTAAATCAAATCTGAAGAAAAACAGCGCCACGGCCGCGTTATGGCCCGAAGCGTCGTTTGAATAAATTGGCTATTTTAAAATAAATAAAAATAGCGATAAATCGTTATTAAATATTATAAACGATATGGATGTAAAATTTAGAAATTAACTGAAGGTTAGCTAAATCGAATGGTTTCCTGGATTTTGATCTGATGTTGGTTTCGGCCTTCGAGGTTAATATTTGGGAAATCGTTCTCTTACTGATTGACGGTTAGTGACTAATGAATTGAAATGATGCATAGTAGTGTTTGTGTAGCACTTGTTTATTATATACGTGAGTTGCTCATATAGACTGGGTTTATATTCTGAATAACTGAATCGACGATAAGAAATCGAGGATGAAGACGGTGGCTGAAGACCGGAAATCTTCACCTCGTTTGGTAACTGATGTCCTGATTGGGAGGCATCCCGAAATATGGATAATGAGTGGTGATTGTCTAGACGTACGTGGAGATCGATGGGTTTGCGAGGTATATAGTGCCTCGAGTTTCGTTCAAACCCAGAACGTACTTGCAAATGGACAGTGTGTCTGACATTGGAATTTATTCTGTGTGATTGATAGCCATCAGTTGCACGGTGTGAATTTTCTGTGTGGCATGCTAAGATGCTGTGAGCAAGGCTTCTGTTGAAAAGCAAAGTCTTGTGGTGATGATCAAAGCACCGCCTGTGTGGCGTGGCTTTTTGTATAACGTGAATTCTCGAACCTCACACCCCGGTATGAACCAGAAACGGGAGAAGGACCTCAGGGAGGACAAGCGTTTCTTTCTAGCTAGAAGTGGCGTCAGTGGTTTTACATTCCCTAACGAGTTTGACTTATGTGGTTGTGACTGTTGCGAGGCGCCTCGGTTAAATCGGACGATCCGGGTCCGATGGAGTCATTCGTTGGCTCACTTACGCCCCAAAGGGTGGGGAAACGCAGTGTTCAGGAATTTTAATCCACATCGGTGGACCGGCCCTATCGCTCCAAAGGCTTGACTGAGTACTTGCCTGAGGCTCGGGGTAGACAGTCTCGAATTCGGTAAGGACTATCTTTTGCCTTGGTTCATGACGGAAATCCAATTTCCAAATACGACATCGCGCGGTTTTGATTGTGTATATATATATATATATATATATATATATATATATGGTGACATGATATATGGTACCCATGTCGTCTATGATTGATAGTTATGATTGAAATTGTTTTTGAAACTTATAAACACTAGTAATAATATCAAATGCTTTTGTTTTATTCGTATCAAGCATATTTTGGCCATTATAAGGTAAAACTCTATCCTCCGGTGTTGTTTGCATTGTGTTATGGGAACTGAGTCTTATAATGGCTTCATTTTTATAAAAGCATTGCGATGTTTAAAAGAATGATTTGTTTTAAAGCAATGGAAATCCAATGGAGTAAACCCGTTCCACGAAAGTGGCGTGGTCCTGTGATTAGCCATATTTTAAATGTGTTGAGTAGATTTCTCATACCAGTCCCATGACTGACTCGTAGTTTGTTTCACTTTCAAACTCGGGTGCCCCTCTTTCTACACGGGCAGCCTTGTGTTTAGGTTTAGCAGGCTTTTCTGGATAGCTGGAGCTGAAGATGGATTCTATCATTTATCTCTTTGTATGCTGTTCAGCTCCTATTGTACATATTTTGTTTATTTTCTGCTGTAGACATTTATGTATAGCTGAACTGTATTTGTACTAAGTATGATCCTGTATACTGTGTAACTCTGATGATTATGTTTATCCAGTGTACTATTTGTTCATTATCCGGTGTATTTATTTAATTCTGTTATGCTGTTATCTGTTTATGTGTTATATTCCAAAGATTACCCTTGCCGCCGTTAGTACGGGATTCGGGGTCGTCACAACGTGGTATCAGAGCTTTTGTTAAGCTTAGTGCTGGAATATAACATATTAACGAACTCGTCAGAAATAGAACCAGTAGTATTCTAGGACGGGTAACTCTATACATATAGGATCAGTAATATCCTAGTATGAGTAAAGCAGAATGAAATTACACTCCGATAGACACATTTACATTGGAAGTATATGTTTCTATATTTTAAATTATCTTTTCTGTGACCTGACACTTGATCTGCTATTTGCAGAAGTACTAGAAAATGAGTGTCAGAAACAGAAGAAATGATGAACCCGATCTAGAGGCTCTATTAAAGAGATATTGAAATCTGAAAGGAGCACAGTTCTCGGGGAATGAATCTATAATTCAGACTCAAGCTTGGATGAGCTCCGCGAAAAGAATATTTGAACGTATCCAGTTGAGAGATGATCATAAAAGATTAGTAGCATCTTGGGCACTCAAAGAAGAAGCTTTAATCTGGTGGGAAACAATTATCAAAGATAATCTAGAAGGTGATATCACCTGGGATAGATTCAAGGAGATTTTCCTAGAAAGATTTACTCCTCCTGAAGCGACGGAGCGATTATGTGATGAATTCTCTTATCTGATACAAGGAGATATGACCATTCCAGAATATCATAAGAAATTCAACGAACTTTCTCACTTTGCTCCTCATCTGATTCAAGATCCAAAGAGGAAGAATCTGAGATTTATTCATGGCCTGCAAAGAAAATATCAGAATAGTGTGATGAAGAATGTGAAGCTTCCTTTTTCTGAAATGATTTATATGGCTTATCAGTACGAAGATCTCCATAATAAAGGTATGTTGCGCGACGAAGAGGAAGTCAGCTCGAGTAACAAAGTGGAGTCTGTGACTGATAGTCCTGAGGTCAGTAAGAAGCCCAGTGCCAAGAGGAAAAGGGCCAAATCTGAAAAAGAACCAGCAACGACTGCCATGTGCAAGAACTGCAATCAGAAGTGGCATTTGTCTAGAAAATGTAAATCTTTAAGAAAACTAAGCAAGAGTGGATCTAAACCCACTAGGAAGCAAAAGAACCCACATGAGGAAAGGAGGTGCCATAAGTGCCAAAAGCAGGTCATATTGCACGGGAGTGCCAACTCTCAAAGAAATCTGAAACATTACATATAAATGAAGTAGCGGAAGCTTCTGAGCCCTCAGCCAGTCAAGAAAGGGCTGATGTTTTGGAAGACACGCTTAATGTAAAAAATATTCTGGTTAAAGTATTGTTTGATACAGGCGCGTCGCGAAGCTTTATTGCAGAGAATGCAGTTAAGAAACTGGATTTGAATTTGAAGAAGCTCAAAGAACCAATGACTGTCCAAAATCCGGTCGGGGGTTCCATCGATCTCAGTTGGGTTTGTGCAGTACCTGTCTCTTTTTCCTGCTATAAATTCCCTACTATCTCTATCATCATGAATTATACTGAATTCGATCTTATTCTGGGATTGGATTGGCTAACCAAATATGAAGCAGAGGTTAGATGCGCCAAGAGAGTTGTTAAGGCGAAGGCCCAATCAGGGAATTATATAACCATACCATGTGAAGGTTAGAATTCTAATAGAAAGGACTTCTAGGCAGCTTTGGATGTTTCTCCTGCTCAAATTGAAAATATCCCTGTCACAGAGAATATTCCCGACCTCGTAAAAGATATTCCTGTCGTCAAGAATTATGCGGATGTGTTCGAGGAAGTTGTTCGCTTACCTCCGCAGAGAGAAATTGATTTTAAAATTGCTTTAATCCCGAATGCAAGGCCAGTAGTTCACGCTATTCGAAGAATGTCCTTGAAAGAGAAAGAGGAATTAGACAATCAAACAAGACAGCTTGTATGGAAGGGTCTGATCAGGCCTTGTTTCTCTGATTGGGGAGCAGCAGTGGTATTTGTCCCAAAATCTGACGGTACTCTACGGCTATGTGTTGATTATCGTGATTTGAACAAGCATACAATAAAGAACAAATATCCATTGCCGCGAATCGATGATTTATTGGATCGTCTGAATGGAGCACAAGTATTCTCAAGGATGGACCAAGCTACAGGCTTCCATCAGCTTCGAATAGCCGAAGAGTGTGTTCTAATGACCGCATTCAGAGGTCCAGACTTATTCTATGAGTGGTTAGTAATACCGTTCGGCTTATGTAACGCTCCAGCATACTTCGTCGATTTGATGAATAGAGTATTTAGAGGAGTCCTGCATAAATTTGTTCTGGTTTTTATTGATGATATTCTAATCTTCTCTAAGTTAAAAGCCGAACATGAAAAGCATTTGGAACAGGTTCTAGAAATTCTGAGAAAGAATGTATTAAAAGCCAAACTATCCAAATACATATTCTGGCAAGATGAAGTAAAATTTCTGGGCCATGTCGTATCAAAAGAAGGAATTGATGTGGATCCAAGTAAAATCACAGCTATTCAAAACTGGAAACAGCCCAGTACTCCTATAGAAGTCCGCAGTTTTCTCGGATTGGCTAGTTATTACCGGAAGTTCGTTAAAAACTTTTCGAAGATATCTGGTCACTTATTGAAGCTCACAAAGAAGCACTCAAAATTTAAATGGACTCCAGAATGTGAGGAGGCTTTTGAAGAGATAAAGTTAAGATTAACGACTGCTCCAGTGTTAACCATTATCGACGACAATCAGGATTTAAAAGTCTGGACATATGCCTCTAGAGAGGGCCTTGGTGCAGTACTAATGCAAAGAGGTCAAGTGATCGCTTATGCTAGCCGTCAGCTGAAGCCGCACGAGAAAAACTACGTCACTCATGATCTTGAGTAGTTCGCTATCTTATTCTCTTTGAAAATCTGGAGACACTAGCTTCTGGGTGAGAAATTCGAGCTATATACATACCATCAGTCATTGAATTACTTGTTCACTCAGAAAGACTTGAATCTGAGGCAGCAACGTTGGCTAGAATTCCTTGCAGCATATGACTTTGAGATTCTATACACTCTAGGGAAAGCCAATGTTGTGGCCGATGCGTTAAGCCGAAAGAATGAAATGATCGCCAGTTTTATAATCACGACTTCATTGATAGATAAAATATTTTCTCTTCAGAAGGATGATCACTTCATTCAGAAGATCAGAGAGATAATTCAGAAAGGCGAGCCCTCGAGTTTTCAAGTTGATAATGATGGGATTCTAAGGCTCAAAGGTCGAATCTGTGTCCCTAACATTTCTGAGCTCCGAAAGGAAGTGCTGGATGAATGCCACAAGTCGAAACTTAGTATCCATCCTAGAGTAAGCAAAATGTATAATGACATCAAATGCACTTTCTGGTGGAAGTCGATGAAGAGAGACATTTCTTTGTATGTTAGTCGATGCCCTACTTGCCAGCTAGTCAAAAGAGACCAACAGAAACTGGCTGGATTGTTGTAACCGCAGGACGTTCCGGGCTGGAAGTGGGAACATATTTCAATGGACTTCATTGATGGTTTGCCCAGAACCAGAAATGGAAATGACAGTATTTGGGTGATCGTAGATTGCTTCACGAAGACCGCCCGTTTCATACCTGTCAGATCAAACAGAACTACTCAGAGTCTGGCGCGGATATACTTCAAGGAAATTGTTAGACTACACGGAGTGCCGATCAGTATAGTTAGTGATAGAGATACAATATTTACTAGCAAATTCTGGGAGGCATTTCAAGTAGAGCTGGGAACAAAGCTGAACCTAAGCACCGCCTATCATCCTCGGACAGATGGTCAAACTGAGAGGGTGAATCGTATACTAGAAGATCTATTGCGGGCTTATGTTCTAGATTTCGGTGGATCATGGGAAGACCATTTGCATTTGGCAAAATTCTCATATAATAACAGCTACCAGGCGAGCCTGACAATGTCGTCGTTCAAAGCATTATATGGTAGACCGTGTCGATCTCCTGCTTGTTGGGTCGAACCCGGTAATAGACTTGTGTTGGGGCCAGATATGATCCGAGAAGCTGCCAACAAAGTCGATTTTATTAAGAAATGATTACTTGCCACTCAAAGCCGACAAAAGAGTTATGCCGATAGGAGAAGAAGAGATATATCATTTGCGGTTGGCGACTATGTATATTTGAAAGTATCACCGATGAGAGGAGTTATCCGGTTCGGTAAAACTGGGAAGTGGACGCCCAAATTCATTGGCCCGTTTCCTATTCTTGAACGGATTGGAACTCTCACTTATAGGGTTAAATTGCCTGATTGGTTGCCGGGAGTACATGATGTATTTCACATATCTCAACTTCGAAAGCACGTTCATGATCCAGACTTGATCGTGGAAGAAGCAGCTCAACAGGATATTGAAATTACTTCAGAATTAGCTGTGAGAAGAGAGCCACTAAAGATTATCGGCAAAGAAACCAAGGAACTGAGGAACAAGAAAGTTCACTTAGTCAAAGTGCAATGGAGTGGAGATCCGCGAGATTGTACTTGGGAAACCGAGGAGAGCATTCAGAAAGCCTATCCTCGGTGCCGAATGGATATCTCTGATTGACTCCGGTGCAAGGTACATTTACCATACTTTGCATTACTAATTAATTCTCTACTCTATTGTTATTTTCTTTCCATGGATGTGCACTTTTAATTCTATAGTCTGAATGATTTTAAAAGAATATAGAAATTGATTAGTATATTTTTGAAAAGTTAAAAACAAATTGCTTGTTGTTTGCATTGTGTGATAGTAGATTTGATTAATTAAATTATTAAAACGATAGCTAAATTAATCAATAAGATAATGAATGGTAGGATTTATTCATTTAACTCACACATTGAACTGATTTAAAAATAGATAGAAATATATACATGTGCAATATATATGTTTGAACAGGTAAATAGATAGCTGTTGAGTAAAGATTTTATTTGCGTGCCTGACAAATAGGTAAACCTTAATGAGTTGGATGCGAAATATTATTATATCAACTCCTGTGAGTGCCATTGGATGCGGAGTGCTGGTTGTTTTGTGTGTAATCATAAACGTCGCCATAGGATAGTAACAATTAATTTTGAACTATATTACATGGCATACTTCTTGAAGATAGGCATACTTCATCATATACCACATAAGCATTTGGAGCTTGTGTGATGAGATGAAAGATTTACCATACGAGCGAGAGGCTTGTATGGCGATGACTATATTTTACAGGTTGAACTGATGACTGATATGGACATATAAAATTATAACGATAAAATTGCCAGATTAATAAAAAACCCCACACGGGTCTGGAGTTGACAATAATCACGTCTCTCTAGTCATTAGATACGGCACATGGATTATTTATTTCCCACACGGGACGAGGTGACGAGGATTTATCCTCTGGAGCAATTAAAATACACACTCCCTCAGGCTTTGACATGGTGACGAGAATTTATTCTCTGGAGTTATTATCTATACACGCTCCCCTGTAAATACCAGATTATGTCACTATAAATATGTGTATGCTTTATAGGATTTATTGGGTACCTAATACGGCCCAATAAATTTCCAAACCCTTCCCCGTACAAAGGAGGTTATGGCGAAATTTTTCGAAAATTCCGGGTGTTAGCCAAATTTTTGAAGAATTTGAAAATTCTCAGAAACTGAAAAGTTGGGGAATGGAAGCCATATTGAACGTAGGGTTGATTAATCAAACCACTTTCGACTTTGTTCCTTTTCGGGGACGAAAAGTTTTAAGTGGGGGAGATTGTAACGACCCGGAAAATCTGAACCAATTTAAAATTTTTTAATTGGCTAAAATAGTGGATTTTAAATATTTAAAATAAATATTTTAAATAATAGCAATGAAAAGTGAGTTTGAATCGACGTTTGAAAACGAATATAATTAATTCTAATTATAAAACAAGGCCTGAAATGGCGCGGTAGTTTCAAAATTTGAATTCAAACTTTGACTGACTGTACCGGGTGCAAAACAAAACGGATTTGAGTGAAACCAAAAATATTTAAATATGTTAGTGAATACCTTTCTAACGAATCTAAAAAATAGAAGTTTCATAGCAAAAATCAAAAGTTATGGCCAAATGAATTTTCGGAAAGGTCGCTATGGAAATTTTATAGCCCGTGAAAATGGCCATTTTGCAAACGACCTCGGAATTTGACGAAACCACTTTTGTTGGATCCGGGATGTGAAGTTATTGCTAGGTTTCAAATTTTATAATTTTTGAGGCTAGTATGTGAGCGTGGCAAAAGAAAATGTGTTTTGGTCAATTACAGTTAAATTGGATCGACCAGAAATGGGCCATTTTTCAAACGGTCTCAGAATTCGACGAAACTAGTTTTGTTGGGACCGTATCGTCAAAACATAGCTGGATTTATTTTTCTGAAATTTTTTGAATCAGTTTGTGGCCCTGGCAAATTGAAATGTACGTTCAAATCAAATATTGAATGTTTTATATTTTAATTTGAAGGAAAACCGACTGAAACAGTCGAATGGGCCTACGAAACATATCCCATTGTGTTCTGAATGGGGGTAAAACGCTAGGGACGACAGTCGTTCGTTTGAATTGGTGTTCGTGTGTGAAAGAGGGTATTTTCGAAATTTAAAAATAAATAAATAAATTTGTCCAACTCACCACTCTCTCTCCCCTCTCCCTCTCTCCTCTCAACGGAAACCGCGATCGAAACTTCCTGGCGATTTTCTGGTGCCGCCACGACGAACCAGCCTCTGCCACCATGTAACACCCTGAATTTTAGTTAATACTAAAATTCACTAATTACAGGATAAATAATCTCAGACGTGGGAATTGGGGGTAACGGGCTGCGTTATTACGTTCGTCTCGGAAAAATACGCAAAATAGAGTCCGAGTTTTCGAGAATCGGAGTCCGTATGGCCCGGTTATGGCCCAAAGAAGTTTGCAGAAAAATTAGAGCTAAAAACAGGTTTAGGAATTTAAATTTAGATTTTAAATTAGAACCAGCGGGGCCAGGCGGGAAGGTTCCCGCACTAAGCATGTCGATAGGGCTGTCGACAGGCCTATCGACAGGGGTGTCGACATGCCTGTCGACTTGCCTGTCGACACGGCGTGTCGAACCAGGGTGCTTGGGTGCACCAGATCTGGTTTTCTGGCTAGGGCTGGGCTTGGTTCTAGAGGTTTCCTAAATCTAACGGACCTAAATTAATCTAGGGTTAATCTAAGGGCCTAAAACACTCTCTTAATCTATAAATACACCCTAAACCTACCTTAATCCATACTAAAAATAGAAATGAAGGTCTCATGCCGCCAAATTAAATCCTAGAAGGAGTCTCCATTAATCTAAGAAGGAAGTTTCAAGCTAATCCCTCTCAAATCATTCTCTAATCATCACCATCTTCATAATTAGCAACTAATTCCTCTTCATAAGTTGGTTAATTTTGGGTTTGGTGAGTAACTATCACTTTAACATCAATTGTTAAAGTAAGTAGATTGGGTGTAATGAGGCTTATGGTCTTAAATGCGGATTAGTGAGTTTGAATCATTTATAATGATATGTTACTCTATGTTGTTCTATGTTTATGCATACTTGATAAGTTGGTTTATGCATGCTTAATAAGTTAATTTATGCATGTTTAACAAGTTGGTTTATGCATGTTTAACAAGTTGGTTTATGCATGCTTAACAAGTGGATTTATGCATATTTAATGAGTGGAATTATGCATGTTTAACAAAGTGAGTTATGCAAGTTAAGTATATGTTTAAATGCAAGTTTAATGTGATATGCAAGTTATGCATGCTTATGCAAGTATATGGATGCTTATGCAAGTCATGTATATGTTTAAAATGCAAGATTTATGTGATATGCAAGTTATGCATGTTTATACGAGTATATGAATGCTTATGCAAGATATGTATATGCTTGAATGACATGATATGCAAGTTATGCATGTTTATGCAAGTTATGAATGCTTATGCAAGTATGTGAATGCTTATGCAAGTTATGTGTATGCTTAAATGCATGTTTAACATGTTATGCAAGTTATGAGAATGCCTATATGCAAGTTCAACATGTTATGCAAGATATGTGTATGATAATATGCAAGCTCATATGCAACATGTTATGCAAATCATGTGTATGATAATATGCAAGTTCATATGCAACATGTTATGCAAATCATGTGTATGATAATATGCAAGTTTGGGTTAAATGTGGTTGGGTTAATATGTGTTCATATATGCAAGTTGACATCCTCTTAACCCATGACAAAGTTATATGCTAAACCCATGATATTTGTGATGGATCTTCCCCTTTATTATGTCATGAAATGAGAATGATTTACGTGGGGAACGATGGGGTTGGTAAATATCTTAATAAATGAATGATTGGGTATGATTAAGCATACCATAAAAATAAATTACCATAAGTGGGAATTTAACTATTGAGTTAGGTCTACCCCATGGGAATTTACCTATTGAGTTAGGTCTACCCATGTTATGGAAAACTTGATATTAATTAGGGATAATTAATATGGGGGTGATTAATTAGGTGTAATTAATCGACTAAGACACGAGGTTGGACTCATTTGTAGTGTAAAACTGCCCGGACCCGACCGGCTTAACCAGTTGCTACAAATGTCAGCCCAATGTGAGAGGTCTTAGCCATAAATTAAATACGTGGTTAAGGTAAAGACACGAGGTTAGACTCTGTTATGACGTAAGACTGCCCGGATTCTACCGGCTTAACCAGGCGGTCATAACAGCCAGTCTAATGTGGGAGGTCTTTATGGGAGATCACGGTCTTAATTAATTAAGAAACACTTAACCATAGTAGCATGTAGTGGGACATGAGGGGTTAAGTGGGTGCCTTGGGTGGCATGAGGAAATTTTGTGGTTGCCTTGGGTGGCATGTGGAATCTAGTGGGTTGCCTTGGGTGGCAATAGAAAATACGATTAGAATACTTAACCAAGTGGAAACATGTAATTAAACATGATTAAAGGGTTAAGTGGGATACACTAGATATTTGACAAGCTTAAGTGGGTAGCTTGTGGGGGCCCATTTCAACCAATATCCCAAACGTATCTTTGTGGGCTCGACCCATGTCGAGTGACGGGACATGCATATTGGGCTTGATTATAAGAGGCCAAAACGGGTTAGCGGTGGCAACGCAAGTCCAACGGGTTTCATATGCGTGTGTGGGCCCGGGCTGGTAGATAAGCCGTTGTTGCATCGTGTAGATATAAAGCCGTGCACCGTTAGTATTGGGTAGCCACTTTAGGGGAGTGATACACCCCACTGTGGGACCATCACGGGTATCTACGGTAGGGAGCCGATCGCTTGGGGAGTAGTGGGTACACCTAATGAAGATAGGGGCAGACGGCACCTATGTAGGGGTACACGAAACTACTGGGTAAGAATTACTGAGTACACCTAGTGGAGATAGGGGCAGACGGCACCTATGTAGTGGGCTAGGAGTACACGAAATTACTGGGGAAATTTTCTAAGTCCTTGGAAGGGATCAACCTTTAAGTAGGAATGACTGGTGTGGTGCAGTTAGTAATTATCCTTGGGTGGGTAGATGCGTCCTGACGGTTATCTTAGTTTATCCTAAGTCTACCAAGCTGCTTAGTGTAGCCATTCATCCCCAGATATTATCGTAGGTCAAGTTTATGTCTTCTCTGGTTACTTTAATGATTGTATTGTTAAAGTTATAGGACTCACTCAGACTTATGTCTGACCCCGTTGTTTTTATCTTTTTCCCAACCCTCAGGTCCTACGGTGGATCCTAGCGATAGTAGAGTTTGATCGGATTGCTGTTCCAGTCTTTTGGAGCTTGGGTAGATGTAAAGCTCCAGTTATCCAGTTATCTTTTCTTTTGTCATGGCTATTGTATGAGAGTGTGGGATTATGTACTTCTTTATTTTGACGGATATTGTACTTGACTTTTATCATGGTTTTATGATGTAACCAGACATGTTTATTTCCGCTGTTATGAGATGATGTTTTAAATTTCAAGTACTATTTATATCTGTCTTGGTGTAATTTTTCTGTTCTATATTCACTAAAATACTCCACCGATGCTATGGCATTTCCTTAGTGAGTGACCATAGCGGGCGTGGGGTGTTACACGTGATATCAGAGCAAAGGTTACCGGAACAGATAAAATTTTTAGAAAACTACTTTTCTAAAACATTTTTGGAAAAGATATTTTCAAAAACATGTCTTTTAAGAGAAAAAGTTTTTGAAAGAAAAACATAATCCCCAATAGCCATATCTATACCCTTCGAATTCTCCGTTTTGAATCTTTCCTTTTTCGTTTCAGCATGGCCGAGAATCTTAATCTTCCGGAGGGTGTGACGGTACCAGTATGGTATAGGAGATTGATGGAGGCTAGGGCCACCACTACTGGTCCAGCAAATGTTCCTCCACCAACCGTAGCACCCGATCTTCCTCCTCCCCCTCCTCCTCGCACGGATACTTTTGCTAAGACTTGCAAGGAATTTAAAGCTATGGGAGGGAAACCTTTTCAAGGATCTGAAACTTTTGTGGAGGCTAGAGATTGGCTTAAGGAGGTGGAAGAGTTGATAGATATCTTTGAGATGGAAGAAGGAAAGAAAGTCAAGTTGGCTGCTTGGTTAATGAAGGGAGAGGCCTCATTCTGGTGGGAGGTCACAAATGGAGAACGCCCCGTTGACTCTTGGGCGGATTTTAGGCAAAGATTTGTGGCAAAGTTTCTCTCAAGGGCGGAGGAAAACTTGTATATGGAAAGATTCTTGACTCTAAAGCAAGGAAATCTCTCGGTGAAGGAATATGTCAACAAGTTTAATCAATTGGCAAGGTTTGGCCTAGACATGGTGAATACACCGGAGAAGAAGGCTTTGAGGTTCGTGAAAGGCTTGAATGAACCGATGCATGGGTTGGCTATGACTCACATCCCTATGGGGGGCCACCTTTGAGAAGCTAGTTGACATGGCACTCATGTATGAGGAAGAGAAGGGTCCTAATGCTAATAAGGCACCCGAGAAGAAGGGAGATCAAAAGAGACCTCAACAACAGCAAAGCAAAGGTGGGAAAGGCAATGGTGGCAAGGGCAAGAAGAAGAAGTGTTTCAATTGTGGGACACCTGGCTACCTAAGCAAGGATTGTCGCAAAAAGAAGAAGACTGGCTGCTTCCACTGTGGCGAAGCAGGGCATTTAGTGAAGGATTGCCCTAAGAAGGGGCAAAGGACGGGGTCTACCTCAGGAGGATAGGTGCAAGCTCTTATGGCACCGAGTCAGGCTAGGGGGCAAGTACAGGCTCTCGCGGTTCCACCGATTCAGGAGAGAGGTAGAACTATTTCCGTTGAAAGTCTGGTTTTTCTATTTGACCATCCTGTCCGTACATTGTTTGATTCAGGCGCATCGCATTCGTTTATCTCATCATCATTAGTTGAGTCACTGCACTTAGACACCAGTCTGGTAGATGATCCCTTGGTTGTTTCAAACCCAATTGGGGGCTCCACTTATTTGTCCATGATATGTTTGGGTTTGAAGATTTCTATACTTAGCATTGAGTTTAGATGTGATGCTTTTGTATTGGGCTTCACGGGCTATGGGTTGATTTTGGGCATGGACTGGCTATCCAGTAATGGTGCCGTTCTTGATTGCGAAAGGAGAGTTGTTAGGCTCATGACCCGCTTGGGTAACACTCTCGAGATTTCTTGTAATCCCATGGACTCTGTTATGCTAAGTTATCTTGAATCGCTTGACGCTTCGGTCGAGAGTTTGCAATCTATGAGAGTGGTCCGGGAATATCCGGATGTGTTTGAGGAGGTGAAGGGCTTAACTCCGAAGCGGGAGATTGACTTTCGAATATATTTGGTGGATAATGCTAAACCGGTATCTTTACCAGTGCGCCACATGGCTCCTCGTGAGAGGAGGGAACTCCATAAGCAAGTAGGGGAGTTGCTTGAGAAGGGGTTCATAAGACGGAGCATATCGGAGTGGGGTGCTCCAGTAGTATTTGCTACGAAGGCGGATGGGTCCCTCAGACTTTGTGTAGATTATAGAGAACTCAACAAGCTCACAAAGAAGAATAGACATCCATTGCCGAGAATAGATGATCTTTTCGATCAGTTGGTTGGCGCTTCAGTATTTTCTCAGTTGGACTTGGCCACGGGGTTTCATCAGTTGAGGGTGGCTGAGGATAGCATAGACAAGACTGCCTTTAGAACTCCAGATGGTTTCTATGAGTGGCTGGTGATGCCATTTGGGTTGACGAACGCCCCTGCATACTTTGTTGATTTGATGAGTAGGGTGTTCAGGGAGTTCCTTAATAAATTCGTGGTGGTCTTTGTGGATGATATCTTAGTATTTTCTAAGAGTGAAGAAGAGCATGCCCTACATCTTGGGGAAGTGTTGAAGACTCTTCGAGCACATAGCCTTAAGGCTAAATTCTCTAAATGTCACTTCTGGAGGAAGGAAGTACGGTTCTTGGGGCACGTGGTCTCCAAGGAAGGGATAGCTGTGGATCCCGCGAAGGTAGTATCAATTCAGGATTGGAAGGTTCCGAAGAATGCTACCGAAGTAAGAAGTTTCTTGGGGTTGGCGGGTTATTATAGGAAGTTTACTAAAGACTTCGCGAAGATATCAGCCCCACTAACCCGCTTAACAAAGAAGAATCTTGTTTTTGCATGGGACGTAGATTGTGATGATGCGTTCCGACGGTTAAAGAGAGCTTTAACCACGGCTCCAGTTTTAGTGTTGCCAGATGGGAGCAAGCCATTTGTTGTCTATACCGATGCCTGTGGGACAGGACTTGGCGCCGTCTTAATGCAAGAGGGAAGGGTAATAGCCTATGGTGGAAGGAAGTTAAGGGCACATGAGAAAAACTACCCTACCCATGATTTAGAGCTGGCCGCTATTGTTTTTGCGCTTAAGATTTGGCGTCATTATCTTCTTGGTGAGAGATTCGAGTTGTTCACTGACCATAAATCATTGAAGTACTTATTCTCTCAGAAGGATTTGAATCTAAGACAGCAAAGGTGGATGGAGTTTTTAGCATCATATGATTTCGAGATAGCGTATACCCCTGGAAAGGGTAACGTGGTGGCGGACGCCTTGAGCAGGAAGAGGTTGTCCTTTAGTCCATTGTTCGTGGAACGACGAAGCTTGGAGTTTATCTCGATGTTTGATTTCAGACCTTCCATTGATTATGTAACCGGTTTGCTAGCTTCCTTGGAAGTTAGGCCTACTCTTTTGGGGCGGATTGGGGAAGCCCAGAGGGACGACCCACAGTTGGTTGAGTTGATAGAGAAGCTCATAAGGGGGGAGTCGTCCAGCCATTTGAGTAGGTACACCCTAGACGATAGGGGGTGCTTGCGTAGAGACGGTAGACTTTGCGTACCGCAAGACGAGGGTTTGAGGAAGGATATTCTTGATGACGCACACCGTTCTAGGATGACCATTCATCCCGGTGGGGATAAGATGTACCAAGACATGAAGAGGGTTTTCTTCTGGGCCGGTATGAAGAAAGATGTGGCCGGGTATGTCGCTCGATGTTTGGTGTGCCAGCAAGTGAAGGCGGAGCAAAGGAAACCAGGTGGGTTGCTTCACCCATTGGAGGTTCCGCAATGGAAGTGGGATAGTGTCTCGATGGATTTTATTGACGGGTTACCCAGGTCGAGGAAGGGTAATACAGGAATTTGGGTGGTGGTAGATAGACTTACTAAGAGCGCCCATTTCATACCTGTGAAGAGTAAGAGGACTGCTCCATGGCTAGCTTCAGTATATCTTCGAGAGATAGTTCGATTACATGGGGTACCCTCTAGCATAGTAAGTGATCGAGATCCTATCTTCACTAACGAGTTCTGGAGAAGTTTGCAAGAAGCAGTGGGGACTCAATTGTGTCTCAGCACTGCATATCATCCTCAGACAGACGGCCAGACTGAGAGGGTGAATCGTGTTCTAGAAGACCTTTTGAGGCTTTGTATCTTAAATTTTGGAGGTACATGGGAAGAGCATCTTCCATTGGTGGAGTTCGCATATAATAACAGCTTTCAGTCCAGTATTGGTATGGCTCCTTTCGAAGCTCTCTATGGAAGGCCTTGTCGATCACCTACATGTTGGTGGGAATCTACGGATAAGATCTTGCTTGGGCCCGATATGGTTAGGGAGACTTCTGAGAAGATTGACTTGATTCGAAGAAGGATGAAAGCAGCACAGGATAGGCAAAAATCTTATGTGGACAAAAGAAGGACGGATCTTGAGTTTGAGGTTGGGGATATGGTTTTTGTTAAGGTATCTCCGTTGAGAAATGTTGTTCGCTTCGGATCCGTTGGGAAGTTAGCACCGAGGTTTGTTGGGCCGTTTCCTATCAAGGAAAGGATTGGACGGATGGCATATAGGGTGGAGTTGCCCGACAGACTTAGTGGTGTTCATGATGTATTCCATGTATCACATCTGAGGAAGTGCTTACATGAGACGGCAGAGGTGGTAGAGCCGAGCTTGCTTAGAGATGTAGAGGTAGAGCGTGATGCGACTATTCGACGAGCTCCTACTCGCATCCTTGGGTCAGAGACTAGGAAGTTGAGAAACAGAGAGGTTCAACTAGTCAAGGTGCAATGGGGAGAAGATGAGAGCAACGCAACTTGGGAGACGGAAGCGAAGATGCGTTCATTGTACCCATTTCTTTTTGAGGGTATGTCTTTACTTTCTCCTTTATCATTTGTCTAGTACTTATCTTAACTTTGGTATGTCCTCTCGTTAGTACCTTTGACCTTTAGATAGGGTAAACCTATGGTTGAAACATGTGTTTGAGACATGTTATGGTTGATGGATGCAAGTGGATGCAAGTGTTTGCTAGTGGTTGCTCGTGGATGCATATACACACACTCTAGGCACTAGATCGGCTCAGTCACTTCATATTGCATATTGCATAAAATTGTGTGTAGGAAAATATATTTATGGATGTATAATGGTTGTGTTATCACGTGGATGATGCATTTTGGTGAATGATTGTGCACTCATGTAGATATTGTATGTGTCGATAGGGTTTTCTCGCATACATAATGAATGCATGGCACTATCATGGTTTGCATATGTTCATACATTAGATAGGGAACATATACACACACCGTTTGCATATGCTCATACATCATTAGAAACTGTTTAAGGACAATGGATGCCCGTGGTTGATGATTTGAGTAGATGGTTGTTTGGATGGTAGGATATACATTCTCCTTAGCTTAGAGATTTCGGGGACGAAATCCTTTAAGGAGGGGAGAATGTAACACCACGAATTTTAGTTAATACTAAAATTCACTAATTACAGGATAAATAATCTCAGACGTGGGAATTGGGGGTAATGGGCTGCGTTATTGCGTTCTTCTCGGAAAAATACGCAAAATAGAGTCCGAGTTTTCGAGAATCGGAGTCCGTATGGCCCGGTTATGGCCCAAAGAAGTTTGCAGAAAAATTAGAGCTAAAAACAGGTATAGGAATTTAAATTTAGATTTTAAATTAGAACCAGCGGGGCCAGGCGGGAAGGTTCCCGCCCTAAGCATGTCGACAGGGCTGTCGACAGGCCTGTCGACAGGGGTGTCGACATGCCTGTCGACTTGCCTGTCGACCCGGCGTGTCGAACCAGGGTGCTTGGGTGCACCAGATCTGGTTTTCTGGCTAGGGCTGGGCTTGGTTCTAGAGGTTTCCTAAATCTAACGGACCTAAATTAATCTAGGGTTAATCTAAGGGCCTAAAACACTCTCTTAATCTATAAATACACCCTAAACCTACCTTAATCCATACTAAAAATAGAAATGAAGGTCTCATGCCGCCAAATTAAATCCTAGAAGGAGTCTCCATTAATCTAAGAAGGAAGTTTCAAGCTAATCCCTCTCAAATCATTCTCTAATCATCACCATCTTCATAATTAGCAACTAATTCCTCTTCATAAGTTGGTTAATTTTGGGTTTGGTGAGTTTCTATCACTTTAACATCAATTGTTAAAGTAAGTAGATTGGGTGTAATGAGGCTTATGGTCTTAAATGCGGATTAGTGAGTTTGAATCATTTATAATGATATGTTACTCTATGTTGTTCTATGTTTATGCATACTTGATAAGTTGGTTTATGCATGCTTAATAAGTTAATTTATGCATGTTTAACAAGTTGGTTTATGCATGTTTAACAAGTTGGTTTATGCATGCTTAACAAGTGGATTTATGCATATTTAATGAGTGGAATTATGCATGTTTAACAAAGTGAGTTATGCAAGTTAAGTATATGTTTAAATGCAAGTTTAATGTGATATGCAAGTTATGCATGCTTATGCAAGTATATGGATGCTTATGCAAGTCATGTATATGTTTAAAATGCAAGATTTATGTGATATGCAAGTTATGCATGCTTATGCGAGTATATGAATGCTTATGCAAGATATGTATATGCTTGAATGACATGATATGCAAGTTATGAATGTTTATGCAAGTTATGAATGCTTATGCAAGTATGTGAATGCTTATGCAAGTTATGTGTATGCTTAAATGCATGTTTAACATGTTATGCAAGTTATGAGAATGCCTATATGCAAGTTCAACATGTTATGCAAGATATGTGTATGATAATATGCAAGCTCATATGCAACATGTTATGCAAATCATGTGTATGATAATATGCAAGTTCATATGCAACATGTTATGCAAATCATGTGTATGATAATATGTAAGTTTGGGTTAAATGTGGTTGGGTTAATATGTGTTCATATATGCAAGTTGACATCCTCTTAACCCATGACAAAGTTATATGCTAAACCCATGATATTTGTGATGGATCTTCCCCTTTATTATGTCATGAAATGAGAATGATTTACGTGGGGAACGATGGGGTTGGTAAATATCTTAATAAATGAATGATTGGGTATGATTAAGCATACCATAAAAATAAATTACCATAAGTGGGAATTTACCTATTGAGTTAGGTCTACCCCATGGGAATTTACCTATTGAGTTAGGTCTACCCATGTTATGGAAAACTTGATATTAATTAGGGATAATTAATATGGGGGTGATTAATTAGGTGTAATTAATCGACTAAGACACGAGGTTGGACTCATTTGTAGTGTAAAACTGCCCGGACCCGACCGGCTTAACCAGTTGCTACAAATGTCAGCCCAATATGAGAGGTCTTAGCCATAAATTAAATACGTGGTGAAGGTAAAGACACGAGGTTAGACTCTGTTATGACGTAAGACTGCCCGGATTCTACCGGCTTAACCAAGCGGTCATAACAGCCAGTCTAATGTGGGAGGTCTTTATGGGAGATCACGGTCTTAATTAATTAAGAAACACTTAACCATAGTAGCATGTAGTGGGACATGAGGGGTTAAGTGGGTGCCTTGGGTGGCATGAGGAAATTTTGTGGTTGCCTTGGGTGGCATGTGGAATCTAGTGGGTTGCCTTGGGTGGCAATAGAAAATACGATTAGAATACTTAACCAAGTGGAAACATGTAATTAAACATGATTAAAGGGTTAAGTGGGATACACTAGATATTTGACAAGCTTAAGTGGGTAGCTTGTGGGGGCCCATTTCAACCAATATCCCAAACGTATCTTTGTGGGCTCGAACCATGTCGAGTAACGGGACACGCATATTGGGCTTGATTATAAGAGGCTAAAACGGGTTAGCGGTGGCAACGCAAGTCCAACGGGTTTCATATGCGTGTGTGGGCCCGGGCTGGTAGATAAGCCGTTGTTGCATCGTGTAGATATAAAGCCGTGCACCGTTAGTATTGGGTAGCCACTTTAGGGGAGTGATACACCCCACTGTGGGACCAGCACGGGTATCTACGGTAGGGAGCCGATCGCTTGGGGAGTAGTGGGTACACCTAATGAAGATAGGGGCAGACGGCACCTATGTAGGGGTACACGAAACTACTGGGTAAGAATTACTGAGTACACCTAGTGGAGATAGGGGCAGACGGCACCTATGTAGTGGGCTAGGAGTACACGAAATTACTGGGGAAATTTTCTAAGTCCTTGGAAGGGATCAACCTTTAAGTAGGAATGACTGGTGTGGTGCAGTTAGTAATTATCCTTGGGTGGGTAGATGCGTCCTGACGGTTATCTTAGTTTATCCTAAGTCTACCAAGCTGCTTAGTGTAGCCATTCATCCCCAGATATTACCGTAGGTCAAGTTTATGTCTTCTCTGGTTACTTTAATGATTGTATTGTTAAAGTTATAGGACTCACTCAGACTTATGTCTGACCCCGTTGTTTTTATCTTTTTCCCAACCCTCAGGTCCTACGGTGGATCCTAGCGGTAGTAGAGCTTGATCGAATTGCTGTTCCAGTCTTTGGGAGCTTGGGTAGATGTAAAGCTCCAGTTATCCAGTTATCTTTTCTTTTGTCATGGCTATTGTATGAGAGAGTGGGATTATGTACTTCTTTATTTTGACGGATATTGTACTTGACTTTTATCATGGTTTTATGATGTAACCAGACATATTTATTTCCGCTGTTATGAGATGATGTTTTAAATTTCAAGTACTATTTATATCTGTCTTGGTGTAATTTTTCTGTTCTATATTCACTAAAATACTCCACCGATGCTATGGCATTCCCTTAGTGAGTGACCATAGCGGGCGTGGGGTGTTACACACCACCTCGAATCGAGAGCCCTTCCTTTCCTCTTCCAATCCGACCAGCCTCGACCTTCCTCGTCGCCGCATCGATGAGAACCCCCTCTCCAAAGTTCGCCACTTCCCATCACCGCCACGACTCAGATCCGCCACAAAACTGGCCAAGTCCCCCATCGCCAGAAAGCTCTCTCCAAGGCCGACGAGGTGGTACCCTCCGATCGTCACCACGCAGCTCGGTTTTCGCGAAAACTGAAAATCTAGTTTTGAATCATCATGAAAGGTGAGTCCTTTATTACATCTGAAATTTGAAAAATCATATCTTTATGGCTTCTTGATAAAATTCAGTGAAACGAGAGACAGTGGACTCGTGTGGACGTCTTCTACATTCTAGAAGAGACTGCATATTTTTCTGAGCCTTCTGCTATTTTTGGTGGAGTGGAACCCAATGTGAGATTTCTAAATTATAAACGATATGGAAAACGATGATGTATAAATTATATAGTCGATGTATGAGTTATATAAGCGTTGTACACCTCTTGTATAAGCGTTGTATAAGTTGTACGTTCGATGTATAAGTTATATATGCGTTGTAAAAATTATATATGTGTTGAAATAGAAGTGAAGTGCTATATATATATATATATATATATATATATATATATATATATATATATATACGCCTCTCGTCCACAAACCATGGACGATATTTATTGGTTGTGATTGGTGTGAAAATTGATTGACAGCGAATTGTTGATTGAAATTGTTTGTGGTTGAAATTGATTGATTGTGCTTGAAAAATACCCGTTTGTGGTTGAGAAATATTTGGTTGAAACCACATAGGATTAGTTTTGTGGAAATGAAAAAATATACATGCCGCGTGCGTGTGAACTAGATGCATGATTTCCCATTGTCAAAAGCTGCGAGGCTTTAAGGTAGAGCAAGGAGCCGTACTAGGGACGGTCCCGGTTTTAACTACCCTGCCGTTATGCTGCCGAAATTTTGAATAATATTCATGTGTTAGAATTATTTTCATGTGTTGAAACTATATTCGTGTGTTGAATAGAAATTCATGTATTGAATGACATTCATGTTTTGCAATAAAAATCACCTTTTTATCTATATATATAAACTATAGAAAACCTTCATGTGTTGAATCGAAATTCATTCGTTGAATAGAAATTCATGTGTTGAATGGTATTCGTGTTTTAAATATAAAAATCACCTTTTTATCTATATATATAAACTATAGAAAACCTTCATGTGTTGAATCGAAATTCATTCGTTGAATAGAAATTCATGTGTTGAATGGTATTCGTGTTTTAAATATAAAAATCACCTATTTAGCTATATATATAACTATAGAAAACCTTCATGTGTTGAATCGAAATTCATTCTTTGAATAGAAATTCATGTGTTGAATGGTATTCATGTTTTAAATATAAAAATCACATTTTTATCTATATATATAAACTATAGAAAACCTTCATGTGTTGAATCGAAATTCATTCGTTGAATAGAAATTCATGTGTTGAATGGTATTCGTGTTTTAAATATAAAAATCACCTTTTTATCTATATATATAAACTATAGAAAACCATCATGTGTTGAATCGAAATTCATTCGTTGAATTGAAATTCATGTGTTGAATGGTATTCGTATTTTGAAAGAAATGGTTTTATAATAAAAATCCTATGTTTTTTACCTACATGAACTATATAAAATAATCTTGTTTTGAAATAAATTGTTTTATAATAAAAATCATATTTTTATTACCTATATGAACTATATAAAATAATCGTGTTTTGAAATGAATTGTTTTACAATAAAAATCACATTTTTATTTTATACATGAATTGTTAAAAATAGTGAAATGTTGAAATAGAAGACAGTTAGACAGAAATATCATTTTTATCAAATGTATGAAAATCATATAGTTTTGAAATCGAAGAATCGATATATATATATATATAGAACTGAAATATATCGAATAACGAAGCTGCAGTTCGTATTTTGAAACCGTGATTTCAAACGATTAGTGCGGGAGATCCGAACATCGGATTTTCCCGAAACCGCAACCGTTGGGTTCGCTTTGGAAATATCTTTCCAACGACTCCAACTTTGTAAAAATCCAACGGCTGGATTGTCTGGAATGTTTAATTCAAATCTGAAGAAAAACAGCGCCAGAATCGATTATATATATATATAGATAAATATAATTATATTTAATCGAATAACGACACTGTAGTTCGTATTTTGAAATCGAAACTTCAAACGATTATACCGGGAGATCCGACCGTCGACGGTTAGATTTTCAGATATATGTAAATCAAATCTGAAGAAAAATAGCGCCACGGCCGCGTTATGGCCCGAAGTGTCGTTTGAATAAATTGGCTATTTTAAAATAAATAAAAGTAGCGATAAATCATTATAAAATATTATAAACGATATGGATGTGAAATTTAGAAATTAACTGAAGGTTAGCTAAGTCGAATGGTTTCCTGGATTTTGATCTGATGTTGGTTTCGGCCTTCGGGGTTAATATTTGGGAAATCGTTCTCTTACTGATTGACGGTTAGTGACTAATGAATTGAAATGATGCGTAGTAGTGTTTGTGTAGCACTTGTTTATTATATACGCGAGTTGCTCAGAAAGACCGGATTTATCTCATTCTGAATAACTGAATCGACGATAAGAAATCGAAGATGAAGACGGTGGTTGAAGACCGGAAATCTTCAGCTCGTATGGATGGTAACTGATGTCCTGATTGGGAGGCATCCCGAAATATGGATAATGAGTGGGGATCGTCCAGACGTACGTGGAGACGGATGGGTTTGCGAGGTATATAGTGCCTCCGGTTTTGTTCAGACCCAGAACGGACTTGCAAATGAACAGTGTGTCTGACATTGGAAATTATTCTGTGTGATTGATAGCCATCAGTTGCACTGTGTAAATTGTCTGTGTCGCATGCTAAGATGTTTTGAGCAAGGCTTCTGTTGAAAAGCAAAGTCTTGTGGTGATGATCAAAGCACCGCTTGTGTGGCGTGGCTTTGTGTATAACGTGAATTCGCGAACCTCACACCCCGGTATGAACCAAAAACGGGAGAAGGACCTCAGGGAGGACATGCGTTTCTTTCTAGCTAGAAGTGGCGTCAGTGGTTTACATGCCTTGACGAGTTTGACTTATATGGTTGTGACTGTTGCGAGGCGCCTCGGTTAAATCGGACGATCCGGGTCTGATGGAGTCATTTGTTGGCTCACTTACGCCCCAAAGGGCGGGGAAACACAGTGTTCAGGAATTTTAATCCACATCAATGGACCGGCGCTGTCGCTCCAAAGGCTTGATTGAGTACTTGCCTGAGGCTCGGGGTAGACAGTCTCGAATTCGGTAGGGACTATCTTTTGCCTTGGTTCATGACGGAAATCCAATTTCCAAATACGATATCGCGCGGTTTTGATTGTATATATATATGGCGACATGATATATGGTACCCATGCCGTCTATGATTGATAGTTATGATTGAAATTGTTTTTGAAACTTATAAACACTAGTAATAATATCAAATGCTTTTGTTTTATTCGTATCAAGCATATTTTGGCCATTATAAGGTAAAACTCTATCCTCCGGTGTTGTTTGCATTGTGTAATGGGAACTGAGTCTTATAATGGCTTCATTTTTATAAAAAGCATTGCGATGTTTAGAAGAATGATTTGTTTTAAAGTAATGGCAATCCAATGGAGTAAACCCGTTCCATGAAAGTGGCGTGGTCTTGTGATTAGCCATATTTTAAATGTGTTGAGTAGATTTCTCATACCAGTCCCATGACTGACTCGTAGTTTGTTTCACTTTCAAACTCGGGTGCCCCTCTTTCTACACGGACAGCCTTGTGTTCAGGTTTAGCAGGCTTTTCTGGATAGCTGGAGCTGAAGATGGATTCTATCATTTATCTCTTTTTATGCTGTTCAGCTCCTATTGTACATATTTTGTTTGTTTTCCACTGTAGACATTTATGTATAGATGAACTGTATTTGTACTAAGTATGATCCTGTATACTGTGTAACTCTGATGATTATGTTTATCCAGTATACTATTTGTTCATTATCTGGTGTATTTATTTAATTATGTTCTGCTGTTATCTGTTTATGTGTTATATTCCAAAGATTACCCTTGCCGCCGTCAGTACGGGGTTCGGAGTCGTCACATACAACAAGCTTATAAAAGAGAGATTGAGCTGATACGATAACTTAAATAAATGTTTATTTAACATTTGAAGTAAGTGAAAAGGAGATAGAGATAAAAAGGGGTTTATATTAAACCATAGTTTTATAAATAAGGTTTATAAAAGGGGGTTAGGCTAAAACGTGGATTTTAATTTGACAATATTTTAATGAGATTAAGTGAAATGAATGGAATTGAAATGAGATTTTCCAAGAGGAAATGATTGAATGGATTAGAACTGGAATAATATGAGTTGATAAGGAGTTAAGATAAGAAATTCAAGAATTGGGAACTAACTGGAGATTAGCTGAGTTGAGTGATTTTTTGAGTATTAGTCTGATGTTGATTCGGTCTTCGGGGTTGATACTTAGGGGATTATTCTCTTATCAATTTACGGTCAGGGACTTATGAATATTAAAGTATAGAAATGAGTGAATAAGAAATCGAAATTTTAATAATTCCAAAGTAATGGAAATAAAAAGGATTGAGAATATAAATTAATATTTCCAAATTAAAGGAAATAGAAAGAGATTTTTGTGAAATTACACAATATTTATGAAGTAAAGGAATTTAAGAGAAGAGTTTGAATGGTTCATAAAAAGGGGGTAAGTGTTAATTATTGTTTCCAAGCAATGAAAACCAAAGAGATTTTGTAACGATGTTTGACGTGGAAGTTGATTGAAACTCAGGTTGGGAGTGTGTGTGTATATATATATATATATATATATGATTTAATTCTAAGTATTTAAAATGGTTTTGTGAATTCTCTTATAATAAAATAAGAGGTAAATGTCGTATTTTAAATTATGAAAAGATTAAGACATTTAATTAGTTCGCCAAATAATGTTGAGTACTAAACAAGTAAATTCATTTTATTTTTATGGTTGAATGGTTGTTTATTTGATAGTTAAATAATCAAGTATCAAATTTGACCTATGCGATTGTTGGTATGGAAAGAGCGGGATCGAATTATATTCGAAAACCATTCCAACCAGCAAACACGAAATGGAGAAGATATCAGATGTTGATCAAGATGGAGCAATTAAAGACCATGAATCTTCACAAAACGAAAGAATTACTTAAATCTCTAGTTAACCCCTATATTTTAAAATTTACTTTTTGTTTACTAACCTATAATTTGTAACCAGTGATATATTGTGGTCCTATCGTGGTTGAAATCAACGGATTTGCAAGGACTACTCGCTATTGATCTATAGGTTAATTCCTAGGATGTGGTAGGAGGGTGCCTTCGGTTCATCCTATTCCTGGATGCATTGTATGGACGAATGTCCGACCGAGTATTTCTTAAGTGTCACGTACGTTGATTTTTACAAATATATCAAGTATGGTGGTAGAGAAGGAAATTTCTTTTAGCATTATCACCCAGATTATATTTATCGACGTCAATTAGTGATTTGGCGGATCTAATGATGTGGCATTCAAAGTTAATAAGATGTTCTAAATGTAATGTTAAACCTCAAGCCTCATCAATCGGAAAATGATAAAAATCGGGCAGGCAGCATGGTTAAGTGGGTCGCTCCCATTTAGGGTGTATAATCACCTATCTAGAAAAAATTCATTTCCTTCTTTAATCTATTTCGATGCTGTCCCTTTTTGGGAAATGGTGGGTAGCTCCAACTGTTGGTAATATACATTCGATACACTCAAGTGAAATGAGTGGTCGGTCATGTGTGGTTGGGTTGCAAGATGTTCTTGTTGAACCCAGTGTATTCCCCTCTAGAGATACACTATCGGAAGGTGGTTCCATATCTTGTCATAGTTGGAAATCCAATCTACAATAAGTGCCTGCAGTTTTCATTGTATACTATGTATGTGGAGCGTGAGATGAAAGCATTTCGATAGATTGCTATTTATTTGTGTTTAGACACTATTATAATATCAGAATAAGATATGATTTCAAAAATGTTGACTGTAAATCGTAAGATAAAATCCATCCGTTTTTATGTTTGGATAGGTCTTATGATTATCATTTTATTTCGAAAAGAAATGTTTTAACTTTAAAATCAAGTTGGATGATATTATAAACTTCGCGAGTTTTCTCTCTTTGGTTCACCTAACTGATCCGACATTTGTAATGCTTGGGTTAGACCAGTTTTTCAGGTGTAGGTTTGGATGTTGCGAACTTTAGTAGATGTGCTGGAGGAGTTTAGAGGTATGATATATATTTATTCCATTGTGCATTGTATGTGAGGACAAATTATTATAACTATCCAGATATGTTGACTATAAATTATACTCTGATGTTTCTAAGTATTATTTCAAGCTCTCAATAAAGATTTATTTCTGTATTATATTTTATTCCGCTGCGATGTGAGGCTCTGTGTTGTGTTAGTTAGTTGGTTCTTCTTTGTAATGTCCCGGGATTTAGACGACTTTGTTTAATTATAAACACTGATTATAATGAGCAAATTAAATTTAAATGAAATTTATTTAAACAAACTTAAAACTGCGTAAACATATTCATGAAAATATATGAATATATGAATGTGTGTATGGAAATATGGATATACATAGATTTATGATTTTTCATGAATACATAACATAATCTTGCATCTAAAATCCTAAAAAAGAAAACTTACACATCCAATTATAACATGATGTATACATTTATGTATATGACATTTAGTAACTTAGGAAATATAAATGAACTTTGATTTGGAGACAAATATAGATAGTAAAGGGAAAACATAAGCAACAAATCAGTACAGAAAAAACAAGATTCATGAATGTTAGATGTAAATTATATAATGGATATCACGTGTTTGATGGAATGTCTGAACAATAAATACAAAGGGTATTGCTGCATTTAAAACAACCAACAAAATGTCAAAGCCTTAATTTGATTTAACATCCGAATAGTGTAGCTATGAAGACAAGCCATTTCCCTAAAACAAGGCTATAGCAACTTGCATGAATACAATACTTCTAAGCAAAATATCATACAATTGAAAAGCTAGTTTATATGTTTACAAATCCAAAGAAGAGATTGCCAAAATAAAAAACATTTACTGAGATTTAACTTTTGAAATAGTGTGGCTATGATAACACAGCCATTCCCCTAAACCAATAGGCACGAAAATTCACATATAAAACTTCCTTAAACAAATAGAAACTTTTTTGCTTATCCAATAAGAAATGTAAGACCATTCGGCCACATTCATGAGACATGGTAGGAGTTCTAGAAGGTAGGAAGAAGACAAGGTGATATGGTATAAATTATTCATGAACAAATCAAAATAGGAAATGGGATAATCTCAAGCATGTGTTGTAATATCAAATTAGAAGCCTAAAGCTAATGTGTTGTAATATCCAATAGGGTTAAGGTGAAAGGAAGTCTAAAACCAATGTACTGTAGAGCCTACAACCATTAAAAATTAAAGTAGGTGGATTTGTTTAATGCTGAAAACTCTATTATAAAAGCACTTGAGATCCGCACTATTTCCTCACACAAAACTATTGGAATCTAGTAAAACAATGGCAGGAGCAATTCTAGGAACAGAGAGGAAAGCTTATAAGTGAGTAAACTCTTTTTAATCCTGTTTAGTAGTTCTTTGGATATTACATTGTTATGATGCCATATACTTTCCTGTGATAGATACTTATATCAAAATAATGCAAACAAACTTGGAAACCTGGAACTAGATAAACAATGACAGTAAACATATGGTGAGTAAAACCTCACTTAATTTCCATTTTATATTCAGACTCTAATGGTTGTACTGAGTAATACATCTGATATATGTGTTTCTATATGTGTTCTAAATCAAACATTCAGTTTGGATGAGAAATTGGATAACTGAGGAACTTTCGAAAGGAAAAGGAAATTTTAAGTGAACCACACAGTAATCTTTAATTTAAATCGTTACTTATATTATTGATATGCCCAGCATGCTCAGGATATATAGTGTGTTTAAGAACAATAATCTTCATGAAACCTGAAACTGAACATAGCCTAAAGTAAGGTTCTGATTACTGTTATAAACACTCCCTAGCTGCAAAGATCCTGAACGTAAATTCTGGCGAGTTTTAAATGGTACTCAACATAATAGTTGTATATATACAAGCCCGAGTTTATGTTAAAATGGGGTAACAATATGTAGCGATCAACCTAAGGTTCTGACCAACGTCCATTTCTCATTATTACGCACTGAAATTTAATTTTCTTCCTTGTGTATGCTAGGTTCTTTTTAGCAGTAGAAGTGGTTAGTTTTAGGTGAAAATAGAAAAGGAGTATATAATACCCTCGGCTCTTTACAATCTAGTAATTGTTTCCTTGAATATATGGCTTTAAGCTACGGTGTTAGGGGTGCATGTGTAATTCTGACGTCCTGGCTGTTTTGTTTATTAACGTTGTATGAAGAGAATTAAAAGCAGGAAAATAGAAAACATGGGAGAAAAGTAGTGTGCACTGAAGAAAAAAATAATGCAAACTTTTGTAAAAACCATTAATGAAGTAAAGTAGCATCAATATATAGTTGAGGATGGCAAGGCATGCGTTGGTGAAGGAATACAAATGGGGTAAACCAACGAGGGGTTCTCTGGCATTTGTAGTAAGGTGGAGGAAGGACGCTGTAGGTCTGTAACGAGGGTGAATGCTTGGGCCGTAAGAAGGAGATGAGAAGGGCAACAGTTCAAATGTTTTTCACGGCAGCATATATTTTGTTGTACAAATGGAGGAAGTTTGACTGATGTGGAGAAGTGTGTTTTTTGTTCATGCTGGTGTGATATGTTCGAGTGTTAGCATGAGTTGGTGCTTGTCATCAGGAGGGAGGAGATGGCGGACCGGAGCAGTATCGGAAGCGATGAAGTCGAGCGAAGTTGGCACAGTGGTAAGAAATCACGTTAAGCTCGCAAGTACCCCTGTAACCCGCTCGTTGTGCAGATAGTTGGAGTCTTGGGTCAGACTGAGAAACACTGAATCTAAGTGCATCAGGTTCATGGTTAGTTTTGCAGCTTATTTTGTCAACTCTTAAGTGTCAGTATAGTCTCATCTATGGATGGAGATTTAATGTGCCACTATGCGATAGTTCTCATCTAGGATCTTCATATGGGTTGGCCATTTATTGGGTAGTCACAGAGTGTTACAGGACGGATTTCATTATGAAACCAGAAACAACAGATGTGACCAATCATGTTCACGTTAAACTGTTAAAGCAATATTACCCAAACAGAAAGTGGGAGAGTGGTAGTAATGCAAGAGGAAAGGAAGAAGTGGGATAGTGGCAGTAATGCAAGAAGAAAGGAAGAAGTGGAAAGTAGTAGAGAAAAAGAAAGAGGAGCAAGCAACGCAAAGACATGTGCAGACGTGGATTAAGTGAAAGTGGCCTGTTGGGCCAAGAAAAAAGAAATAAAATCAAATATAAAGAAAAGAGGCATTGGGCTTTATGCTTTAAAAGGGAAAGAAATAATAGAAATATATAAAATAAAATATAAACTTATGGGGGCTGGCCTGATCGGCTGAAGCCAGTCTAAAGAGTAATAATAAGAAAAATAGGAAAATAGGAAAAAGTAGAAATTAAGGAAAGGAAAGAAATGGTAATGCAACATGGAATCGGAGTAGTATGGTGTACTGTGGTGTGCACGTGCACAAGTGCACCGCCGTGACACCACGTTTTTCCAAGTAAGTGGTGCAAGAAGGAATAACACTGATAAATATATATACTCTTGTGTAGCCATATATTCTAGTGTATTAAATAAAGAAGAAAAAAATAAGGGAAAGGAAGTGGCCACGCAAGAAAAAGGAAATGATCATGCAAGGAAATGGAAATGATCGTGCAAGGAAATGAAAGTGATCACGCAAGAAAATGGAAGTGATCGGGCTAGGAAATGAGAGAAGAGGAAATAAATAGAAAATGAAGGAAATAATAAAATATAAAATAGGAATTAGTATAACTTAAATTATTAAATGTTGTTAGAAATTAGAAGTCGATTTACAAAGTGAGACAGAGGTATAAATTGTAGATCATTGTTGTATAAACGAACTAACATTTTTGTGTAAATTACCGTGTGCGGAGCATGTGCCTTAGTTGTTCATTTATAAAAGACATTACGCTGATCGTTTTGAAGAGTTTGGAATTATATTCCACTTCGATTCGAATTATACGCCACGTATAAGAGAATATTGAATATAATTAAAGACGGGGATATGCAAGGGCTATTGTTATAGTGCCTTCGGTTTGTCCAGTCTCAGGACAACTTGTATTTATGAATGTCTGACAGAGTACTCCTAATAGATCACACTAGATGATCTTTTCAAGATATTTCGTCTGGTGGCGGAGAAATTCGTTTCTCTTAGCTTTTATACCCGTAATATTTTTGGGAAGATCAACTAGTGATTGATGAGTTTGATGATGTGGCATTCAAAGTGAATGGTGACCAGAAGTTCTGGAAGATGATCGTAGCCTCAAAACCTCACAATTAGGAAAAGACAAAAATCGGACAAGCAACATGGCTAGTTGGGTCATTCCCAAGCAGGGTGTATTATCACCATCTAGAGAAATTCCTATTTGTTTCTTAATCTCTTTTCACTGCTGCAACTTTTCGGAATATGGTGGTTTGAGCCCAACCGTTGGTGGTAATATATTAGCTACACTCAAGCTAAATGAGTGGGCGGTCATGTGTGGCCAGGTTGCAAGACTTTCTTGTTGAACCCCAGTGTATCCCCTCTAGAGTACACTGATCGGAAGGTGGTTCCATACCTTGTCTGTTGGAATCCAATCTCCAATAAGAGCCCTCGGTTTTCGATTTTATATTATATATGGAGCATGAGATGCAAGCGTTCCGCTAGCTGGTTATATATTTGATACAAATTATTATAATATCAGATGATTTTGTTATCAAGGATATTTTGGGTTATAGTAAGGTAAAAACCGTCCATGTTTATGTATGGGCTGGTCATACTATTATCTTTTCTTTCAAAACGTTTTTTGAAAGGTTAAACCAATTGTTCTATATCTCATGAGGGAAAAACCCGTTCCGTTTTTATAGCGTGGTCTTATGAGATATACTATGCTAATCAAGCTATGTTTTAAATTGTTTACTCATACCAGTCCCCCGACTGATCCAGAGTTTATTTTCTGTGTTTTCTAAACTCTTGGGTACTCATAACACTTGTTATGAGTAGACAAGTGATCCAGGTATCTGATGGAACCCTTTTGAAGTATTGAGGAGTACAAGACCATGAACCCGTCTAGTAGCTACATCTATCTCTAAGTATCCACTTGAATATTTGTATTAAACTAGCAATCATGTATGATGATGTATTATGATGGTAATGTACTATGATATTGTAATATGATGTATTAAACTCTCTTATGTAATATATTATGTATTTTGTGAAATTCCGCTGTGAGATTCTGATGTTCTTCTTACTCTTCTATTCTATTAGTTCTATCTTATCTTTTTCATCCTCTTATTTCTTTCTACTAAAGATCTGTATTTTCGTGCACTTTGGGTTGAATGGGTATGGATTTATGGGCCTTTACATTTTTCTTCTATTCTAATATTTCTTTCTTTCTTTTCTCACCCTCTATTTTCTTTCATTAACTATCTCGTGCTTCCGAACTTGGGTTTTGGTAAGTAATACGCGTTTTAAGTATTACTGTCGAAATTCGAGCGTCGAATTTCCCAGGTCGTTACAATTCCGATATTCGAAATGTGAAATTTAATTGGATAAATCCATATGGATTTATGGTTTGAATTCGACTATGTTGAATTTACAAAAATAAATTATTTCTAGTAAAGATTTTGGAATTATATTAGATAGAAATTAAAATTAGATATGCAAATATATGTTATGTTTATATGTATAAGTTATAGTAAATAAAATATTCCAAAATATGATTTGGGTTTCAAACGGATGTTGAAATGGATGCTTGTTTAATATATAAAACAAGTAATTTATAAATAATGTTTAAAACATAGTAAAGAAATCATCATTGTATAATTTGGAAGTTTAAATTCAAGTATGGCTTTAAAGAGGGAAGTAGAAATCGTTTCAAAAAGAGAATGATAGCTTTTATTCCAAAGTTCGGAATATAAACTGAATTGAAATAAATCCAAGGGATTTATAACTAGAATTCGATTTCATCGAATTTTATAAAACAATTTAATTCCAAAGGAATTTAAATTTAATATAGAAGATCAAGTTATAAATAAATTTGTAACCAAGTTATGGAATAATCAACGATTTAGGATAATTAGAATTATTTAAGTTAATTGGAAGACCAGTTTAATTCATATTTAAATATTAAAGAATAAAGTTGAAATTTGTATAATAAACTAAGTTTAAATGTTATATTTTAAAATTTATTATAAAACAAACTCGCCATAGTGCGGTAGTACGTAAATTGACGTTCTGAACTTCAATTAAGTATATAGAACTTAATTTAAGTCGGAATTCTTTGAAACAAGAATCGCCGAGTCTATTGAGTAATATTTTACTAATGGAGGTGTAACGACCCAAATTTTTCGGTCATTTGAATTTGAATATTTAAATCTATTTTAAATATTTTATTGGGAATATTAATGGATTTCAATATTTAATTCGTTTATAAAACGAACTTGAATATATAATTTATTAAATTGAGCTCATAACGTCGCGGTATATTGTAATATTGAGTTTTGAACTTCAATTGAATATACAGGATCCAATAAGAGTCGAAATTCTGTGAAATAAGAAACATTTGAATCTAGTTAATTATAATTTTCTAATGAAAGAGAAAAATGGAGATTTCGTGTTATAGATTGTTAGTTATGTCCAATTCAAATTTTCAAATAGTCGATATGGAAATCGTTTATAAACGATATCTTTTATTTAATAAATTTAATAAGAATTTATATATATATATATTTGGATAACGTTTAACTCAGAATGTTGATATTGAGTTGTATAATCCATACTTGCTTATATTTGAAGCTATATATATATTCCGTATGGATAGTTATGATAATAATAATAATTTATTATTTAATTTAATTATTTGGAATTTAATTAATATTTTACCGATATTTTATAAGCCGTAAAAAGGTTCATTTTGCAAACAATCTTGGTTTTCGATGAAATTAGTTTCATTGGAACCATAATGTTAAATTGTTGTACGAAACCAAATTTTGTAGCAAACCGATGTCGTATGTGGCAACGATAGCCATAAACTCCTCGGTTTTTATTAATCATTTTATCGATTTAACATAGAAATTAAGAATAACCGATTATCTGACGAACTGCGTTTTCAGCAAAACTAATTTTATTAAATCCGTAGTAATTTATTTTTGTAGAATTTCAATTCTTAAGTTAATTGGATTTAATTTGTGGTTGTATGCAATTCAAATGCGTGTTGATTCACGTTATTGAATTATAAAGGAATTTTCATAAACGATCGCGGAATTCGATGAAACATGTTCCATCGTGTCAGGAAAATTGAAATATGCTAGGTTTTCAATTTCAATTTTCATCTCGATTGGATGTCGTTTGTAGGTGTTTCTGCGCGTTACTTCATGTTGAAGTTTTGACAATATTATAATGTTAATATACTAACCCTATATACACCATAACCTTTTAAACCCTAAATTTTTTAACATTTGATCAAACTCATTTCAGAGCCGCCACCATTGTTATTAACGGACCAAACTTCACCATCTTTCTTCTCGAATAATTGACCATCCGTTTATCAATCTCATCAACTCTCAAAAGAAAAAATGTGGACTTCATCGAGCTCTGTCGTTTGACCTGCTACGATCGAATATGGCGAATCATGGTGGCCTGAATTTGACCGTGAAGCGGTGGCGGGTCATGGTGAATATTTGGTAGGAGATGGCATCGATCATGGCAAGGCTCCAACTGTTGGATGATGTAATGACCCGGATATTTGACGGTGTAATAATTAACTTATTTTATTATTTAAATAACAAATATGTTATTTAATCGTCGACGTTAGAACGTATAATTATATTATAATTAAAATCGAGCTTGAAATGGCGCGGCAGTTTGCTGTTTGGCGATTCGAACTTCAACTGAATGTACAAGATTCGTTTTAAATCGGATTTCCGTGAAACAAGAAACGTGTGGAGCTGGTGGATTATATCTTTCTAGGGGAAGAGAAAAATCAGGATTTCGTCGTATAGATTTTGAGATATGTCCAAATCAAATTTCAGAATAGTCGCTGTAGAATCGTTTATCGACCGTATCGGTTTATTCGATATAACTAGAGATCGGGTTTGAATTTAGACAAGGTTCTTTTGGGAAATAGTGATAATTTAATTTTTAGAATTTTACTGTAATTTTTAATAAATTAAATAAGCAACTTTTTATTTGTAGTATTTTGCACCCTGTAATCAACATTTTGAAGTTTCAAAATATAAGTTCATTTACCGGTATTATTATATTTCCGGGATCGTGACTCCTCACTAAGCACGACTGTACACTTAGTTCTGTCTGTAGCGGACCGACTTTTATCGTATTCAAAACATGTTCACAGATGAAGTAAAACAAATAATATAAGGGTTTCCTTCTATGCTAAGTTATACTACTGCCATAACTTAAAAACGCGGTGACCCTATAGGCTACGGTGAGCTATACGTGAAGGCTTATCAAATTTAAATGAACACTGCAGAGAAAACGTGCTCCATTCTCAACCACACACCGTATAATCAAAGCACCAACTTCATAGCCTATAAATAACCAATCCCTTAAACCTAATTCGATCTCCTCCAAAGTCAAAGTAACATTTCCGCCGCCACTTAAATGAAAGAACGAACAGAAATGTTCTAAAAGATTTTCCACTCATCTCGAAATACAAACATTATTCTCAAGAAAACGTCTGCTACCCCTTTGTTCTACATCTCGAGCTCGCGAGGACGGCTTCGGTCTTGAAGCCTGTACAGGCGATTTAGGCAACCGAGAAGAAGGGGATTTGGACTGGAGATGGAGCCCACGTAGGACTTTGAGGGGATGTCGAACTCGGGGAAAGAGGGACTGGAAGGTGCGGTTTCAGGTAAGAGACTCGGTGGTGACATCGGCGTGAGGGTCTGCTGAGTGTCAGGTGATGGAGTTGCGATGTGGTATCAGTGATGAAATTGTTCGGTGGTGTCACCGTTGGGCGTGCAGGGGTCTGAAGGCGCCACGACCACGGTGAGGTCGAGTTGAACATTAGGGGGAGGAGGTTAAAGCTGGTGCGAAGTGGAGTTGTTCGGTGGGGTTATGTTGAAGACGGTGGGAAGATGGAGGAGTAGTGGGTGGAGGAATCATCGGCTATGGCCTGTGAAGCATCGGGTTCCTGTACAGTCGATTTGGGGAAGAAATCATTGGTGGGTGATTAACTAACCTTAATTTTGTGTTATTGTGAACTAAATGATTTTGGTAAGAGTCGTTTGACTTTAAGTAATGAGGTGGAGTGAAATTTCAGAAGTGGTTTTCAATGGAAACAAGGGATTGAGGGGTTACAAGAAAGAAGATGATTTTTGTTTTGGGTATTGTTTTGCTGATGGGTTTTTAGGCTGAGCCCCAGCTCGAATGAAAGGAAAGAAAAGAAAGCCTATGAAGGAGATGCACAAAGGACGTGAGCTGCTTATGGTGTAAGGAGGAAGAAAGGGTAAACGGGAGGTCTGGGCTTGAAAGTGGAAATGGGCCGACGTTTGAAGGTTTGACGAACCGTAAGTTGCATTGGGACCGTATGGACGAGAGCTTCACAATGAAGCTGACGGGAAGTGGATTCAAGCTCGTTTGAATTTATGGCGAAATAAACTGTTTGATTCAAATCAAATAACAGTTATCGTTCTTTAGCGATGAACTGCTAAAGTGAGTAAAACTCACTAACTCTGTACTTTATTTTTGATAACTGTTGATTGATTGTTGTATTGATAATTTGGACTGTTAAATAGATTTGATTGAAAACGTAGTTATAGTTAATCTATGTACTGTTAATCAAATATGGTTCTGTACAGCAGGATATTTCATTTCAAAATGAAATATGATATATATTATACTGTGTAACATCTGTGGATGCAGGGAGACTGGTGGGAGGAATCCGACTGGGTTCCTCAACAATTATTTTACTGTTTTCATATATTGTGATATATGTGTGATTTATATTCTGTTATTGATTATGGATGTTAGAACGATATTGATCATCGTTGTTTGATATTTTGAATATCATAAGAAACCCTGAGTTGTAAAAAGGAATATTTCAATGTATATTGAAATAAAGGAAATTATTTATAAATCGAACACAGTTTTATAAAAGGAAGTATTTATAAAACAAATAGAGTTTTATAAAAAGGGATATTTATTTAGAAAATAAATAGAAATAAGGAATAGTTATTTGTAACGGTAAATAGAAGTTGTAAATAGTAATATTTGTAACGGTAAATAGAAGTTGTAAATAGGAATATTTGTAACGGTAAATAGAAGTTGTAAATAAGGAATATTTGTAACGGTAAATAGAAGTGTAAATAAGGAAATAGTTGTAACGGAAAATAAACGTTATAAAAAGGAAATTGATGAGATATAAAAGAGATAATCGAAATAGAGTAATTGAATATTAGTCATTCAATTAGAAATAACCTGAATTGAGTTAGTCTAATATTAGTTAATCGAATAAGAATAGTCTAATATTAGCTAATCGAATTTAGTAACCGAATACAAGTTAATCAAAAGGAGTTTATCGAATTTAGTTATACGATAGAGTTAATCAGAAGAAGTTTATCGAATTCAGTTATTCGATATAGTTAAATCACTAGAGTTAATCGACTTATAGTATTCGAATAAGAGTAAATCAAATAGAGTTAAACAATATTAGAAACTGACTAGAGATTGGTAAGTTGAATATTTTTCTGAGTGTTGATCTGATGTTGGTTTCGGTCTTCGGGGTTTATACTTAGAGAATTGTTCTCTTACTAGTTTACAGTTAGGGACTAATAGTTGTGGAATGATAGTGATGCGTAAATGAGGATTGGAAATGTTTTCCAATGTTGAAAATGTATATTTTCTAGTTTTAGAAAATAAGGAAATATGAATATATATATATATATATATATATATGATTGATGATTGGATCGATAATTCCATTTGGAATTAAGATCGTTGTTTATACACCGACATATTTTCATTTGATAGTTAAATCACAGACTATCGAAGTTTTGACCATTTTACGTTGTTAATATGGAGAGACCGGTTGGATTATTATCCGAAAAACCACTCCGTATCGACATAAGCGTTGTGATCAAATATGATGAAGAAATTGAAGATGGAGTAAAGTGCAAGGGCTGTCCTGTTTACAGAATAGTGCCTTCGGTTTCGTTCAATCCGAGAACGAACGTATATGGACGAATGTATGATAGAGTATTTCCAATGATCGAATGGGTTGGACTGTACAAATATATATGGTGGCCAACGGATTTATTCCTATCGCATAATATCCAGAATCTATTTGTGCAGATCCAACTAATGATTAACGGATCTGATAATGTGGCATTCAAAGTGATCGTGTTATCAATGAATGGAAAGTAAGCGTAGCTTCTAGCCTCACATCTGGTAAATGACAAAAATCGGGCAGGCAGCATGGCTAAGTCGGTCGCACCGAAGTAGGGTGTATAATCACCTATCTAGAGAATATTCATTTGCTTCTTAATTCTATCAATACTGTCCCATATATATATATATATATATATATATATATATATATATATATATATATATATATATATATATATATATATACGGGAATGGTTGCTGATCCCAACCGTTGGTGATGTACATTCGATACACTCAAGCGAAATGAGTGGTCGGTCATGTGTGGCTGAGTTGCAAGATGTTCTTGTTGAACTCCAGTGTATCGTTCCTAGAGTACACTGATCGGAAGGTGGTTCCATACCTTGTCATAGTTGGAAATCCAATCATCCAATACGCACCCGCGGTTTTGATTGTATACTATATATGTAGAACGTGAGATGAAAGCGTTTCTGCTAGATTGATATCTAATTGTATTTAGACATTATTATAATATCAGTGATACTGCTTTTCAAAGATGTTGGATTCTCATAAGGGAAAAACCCGTTCCGTATTTACGGCGTGGTCTTATGAGATATCATATACCTGTTAAAATGATTTGAGTTTTATTCACACCAGTCCTATGACTGACCCGGAGTTTATTTGTTTTGTTTCCCTAAACTCTTGGGTGCCTAATTTTGTACGGGCAGTCAAGTAGTCGGGATTTTACAGATACACTTGGAGAGCTTGGAGCAGGAGGCTTCAGGATTCTATAGCTATTATTATTTCCGCTGTTGTTGTAAGTGCTGCACTCTGATAAGTGCTATTGTATATATAACTGTTTGTATTTCAAAAGTTATGTTATATTTTATTCGTTCCGTTGTGAGATTCGTGTTTACTCTGATGATGATGTTCTTCTTCTTCTATTCTATAAGTTCTACCTTATCTATCCTCACCCTCTATCTTCTTTCTATTAGTTTCTTGAATGTCTGGTTTAAATTGGGGTTGGACTTGTGTTTTTGGTCAGCTCAAATTGGACCGGATTTTCGGGTCACTACAGATGAATACATGAAAGCGCATCGCCTGGAGGTCTCAGATCGGACTCCAATCATCGGAGTGAGGCGGAATATCAATGAGGAGGATGACTGTGTAAGTGTGGTGTCGGGTTCGTGAAACTGGAACAAAGAGCAAGCCTGGAAGATGATTAAGGAGTTCAGAGTATTATATTATAACCTAAGTAAATAACTAACATTAATAATCATTAAGTATGTGCTATTTTAAATTAGACTAATAATACTAAAACATGAATTTATGCATGCATACTGCTGGGTACCGCTGAACGAATGTGCAGGAGGAAAACAATTTCTAATCGGCTGTCATTTATATATTCAATGTAATTAGTGGGGATTAATTTAAATTAAACTGTAACTTTCAAATTAGTTTTAATTTAGATTATTTATATTAAAATATTGATAACTCTATCACATATGATCAGAACTGGAAAAAATCAGAAACCTTCGAATCGTCTTGACGAGAATTACATCATGGAACAGAACTGAATAAGATTGGAATCAACTGAATTTATCAGTTAAATTAAATGCTTATTTAATTTAATTGAAATGAGCCGTTTAAACGATGAACTGGATCAAGGTGAGTTAAACTCACTCAGTTCATCCCACTTATATTTTATATAAGTCGGGTTTTTATTGTGTGTGCTATGTGTAATGGCCCGCAAATCCGTATTATCTGAGTTGACTATATACACCACACGTCCAACCCAAATATCACAGAAATACGAATCATTATGAAATAAATGAGAAAAAGATAGAAGAAGAACATAAACAACAACACGGAGTCTCACATTGCAACGGAACAAAATATAATCTATCATAACTTTTGAAATACAAAATTTTATGTAACACCCCACCTCCGCCAGGGTGACTCTTGCAAGCACTCTGACTTTGGAGGGGCGTTTGAATCAGGTAAACATGCATAATGTTATATCAAGGCAGAACAAGAACATATGTATATATGTAAACAGAGTAAATATCATAGATAAAACAGCGGAAGATTTCATACTATTTCAAAACAAGTCTGGTACAACATAGCTTTCCAAATAAACAAGTCTAGATAAAAACAACATCAACTGAAAAACTGAAATACATAAGTACTATCCCCAAATAAGTGATAACCATAGCTAGCTTCATGTCAAAACCGTACATGAGCTAAAATCCCATAAGCAAGTGATCAGAAATCCAAGCTAAGCTCTAATATTCCCACCCTGAGAACCTGGGGGGGGGGGGGAACGGAAGAAAAGAGGCGAAAGAAAACAGGTCAGTCAAAAAGACTGAGTAAGCCCTACTACAATCAATGTAAACTGATAAAGTTAACTGGCATGAGAAGCAGGTATGGTCATAAGGATAACAACATACTCGCATGGTGATTAACTAACAAGGTAGATAAAGGTGTCATCGCATAATCAGGTTTAAGGTTTTGCACCACAGGTGTACTAGCAAACTAAAATGACTGGAATAAACAAGTATTGATCCCTTGGCCCAAGCTTTGGCCCAATAACATGAAATGACCCTAATACAAGGTCCAACCAAACGGTCTAGTCGATCGGTTCCCTAAGCCTAACTCGTCACGTGTTGGTGTCAATACGGCCCAAACATAATTGTAGTCGAACTATGCCGGGTCCACCCTTCGGGTGTATCAGGCCCTAGTGTGCCAACCCCTGGACACCATAAACATGAGTGCACAGTCTCGATCTACTGGTACCCATGGGTGACTTCTCCAAATACGGACTACGTGCATGACCATAGTCCGTTCGGAACTACATCGGCGTACCACCCGGCCGTCGTTTATTTGGTCGCTTACCTCCAGCCCAGTAATCGTGCCCCCTCCCTAGCCTAGTCCCTAGGGCTTTAATGATACAAACTGGGATTACTGCTGGAGTGGGCCCCCATTGCTAGGATTTTTCTAGTGGGTTAAGTACGGTTTAACCCTCTTGATAATCATGGATTAACTTGGTTAAGTGTAACGATGAGTTCACGACTTAACCCTGATTAATCTACCAAGCCCAAATTGGTTAAGTATTAAGTGGACCATGACTTAACCCTAATCACGAGGCATTAATTAATTTAATGCGCCTTAACCTCTCACATTAGACCTTGTTGTGGTTACTAGTTAAGCCGGTCGGTTCCGGGTAGCTTTACACCACAACTTGGTCTAACCTCGGGTTCAAGGTACAACATGGCCAACTTCTCACATTGGGTCCTATTGTTTGTAGCAACTAGTTAAGCCGGTCGGTTCCGGGTAGGTTTACGCTACAAACTCAACCCAACCTCGAGTTGGTCACACTTATCTTTTCTAAGTGTCATGTCCATCATGTTTCCAAAACATGTTACAAATTTTCAAGCAATTGGGTAGACCTAACTTAATAGGTAAGTTCCCAAGCTTATGTTTTATGTCTTTTAAGTTTACCCAACCCCAAACGCAATCTCATCGCTTACATATCGCAATAGCGCATAAAGGATAGAAAGAGGGAACTTGGCATAATCATGACATAAAGGTATTGAAGCCACAAGTTTAACATGGTGGCATATGAAATGTTCGTATGTTCATACACTTACATATTACATTTTTAGGCCTCAAAAGCATGCATAAAACCAAACTTAGCATATTGGTGATACATGGTGATAAATGACATGTAGAAATGGCCATAAGTTCGCATTTAGCCTCACATGCAAGTTATCATAGGAGATATGATAACTTACACGTTGCCAAAATGCAACCTTTAGCATAAAGCTTGAAGCTTTATGTTCATATACTCAAGATAAGCTTTCATAACATGATAACATGAACCAAATGATCATCCCAAACTTGCATATCATATGAAAAACTTGCATATCAAACTTGCATAACATAACTTGCATATCATATGACAAACTTGCATATCAAACTTGCATAACATAACTTGCATATCATATGACAAACTTGCATATCAAACTTGCATAACATAACTTGCATATCATATGACAAACTTGCATAACATAACTTGATAAACTTACATTTCATAACATAGTAAACTTGCATATAAACTTGCATATCATACATTTAACTTTAGAGTTTAAGTATGAAAGTAGAATAGGGCTTACAATACTTATGAAGGCACAAAAGATATGACAAAGCCCTTATGCAATCAAATAGACCCAAAATGCAAGCTCTAACATAAAAACCCTTGAGCCAAAATGATCAAAACTCTTTCTTTATGATGCAAATATAGAAACTTGACTTGAATGCAAGCTAATGATGCTCATACAAGTTTGAAAACACTTGTATGCATGGAAAATCTCATAAAAATTTATTTAGGAATTTTATGAAGAGAGTGGAGGCCATGAGAGGATTGATTTTTCCATAGTTTAGTTGTAGGATTGATTAATGATGATTTAGGGTTAGGTTAGGGCCTTATTTATAGATTAGGCAAGTGTTTTAGGCCATAGGATTAAACCCTAGTTGCAATCTCAGCCCTCAAAACCGAATCTGGCCCCCAAGCTCAACACAATCTCTAAATGGTGCACCAGGCTAAACAGCCCGGCTGGACCAAGTCGACAGCCAAGTCGACAGGGCTGTCGACTTGGGTCCAACCAAGTCGACTCCCAAGTCGACAGGGCTGTCGACTTGGGTGCTCTGGCGGGAATTTTCCCGCCTGGCCCAAACTGGCCCAAATTTCCAAATTCAAACTTGAATTTGAAATCTGTTTTTACTTTGAAATTTTCTGAAAACTTCGTTGGGCCTTAATCGGGTCATACGGACTCCGATTTTCGAAAACTCGGACTCTATTTCGCGTATTTTTCCGAGACGAACGCAACGGCATAGCCCGGTTCCCTTGATTCAGATTTTTAAATTAAATTCTGCCTCGATTTATGTCATTACAGGTTATTGAAAATATGGGTTGTTACATTCTCCCCTCCTTAAAGGATTTCGTCCCCGAAATCTTCAAGTTAGGAAGAACGTATCCTACCATCCAATCATCCATCTACTCAAAACATCATCCACGAGCAATCATTGTCCTTACAAGATTCTAAATGTTGTATGAACATATGCAAAGGTGTGTGTATATGTCCTTATCTAATGCAAATTATGTTAGTGAAATGAATCCATATGTATGCAATTCCTAACATAATGTATAACATCTATATGTGTGCACATAACATACATCCATATGCAACATCCATGTGATAACACAAAAATTTTCATCCATGAATAAGCATAAACACTCATGCATATGCAATATGAGGAGTGTGTGAGCCGATCTAGTGCCTAACGTGTATAATGCATCCACGAGTAACCACTTGCAACCACTTGCAACCACTTGCAACCATCAAGCATAACATGTTTCAAACACATGTTTCATCCAAAGGGTTTCTACCTAAGGTTCTCATGACAAGATTAACACGATAAACTAGATAAACATGGATAGCAAAGAGAAAGATATGCTAACAAAGAAAAGAGATTGAGAGTGTACCCTTAAAAAGGAATGGATAAAGCCTACGCATCTTCTCCTCGGTTTCCCAAGTTGCGTCTTCTTCGGCTTCACCCCATTGAACCTTCACCAACTTGACCTCTCGATTCCTTAGCTTCTTGGTCTCTGTCCCCAAGATACGAATCGGAGCTCTCCTCAAGGTAGCCTCTTTCTCCACTTCCACATCTTTCAGAACACTTGGCTCAACAACCTCTGCTGATTCATGTAAACACTTCCAGAGATGCGAGACATGAAAAACATCGTGTACTCTGGCAAGCTTCTCGGGCAACTCCACTCTATAAGCCATCTGCCCGATCTTCTCTATAATAGGGAATGGTCCAACAAACCTCGGTGCCAACTTCCCAACGGCTCCAAATCGGACCACATTCCGCAAAGGAGAAACCTTCACGAAAACCATATCCCCAACATCAAACTCCAAATCAGTTCTTCGATTATCAGCATAGGATTTCTGTCGGTCTTGGGCCGCTTTCATCCGTCTCCGAATCAACTCGACCTTCTCGGATGTATCTCTGATCATATCAGGCCCAAGTATAAGCTCATCTGTAGTCTCCCACCAACATGTAGGCGACTTGCACGACCTCCCATATAAAGCTTCGAATGGTGCCATCCCTATGCTTGCCTGATAACTGTTATTATATGCAAACTCAACAAGAGGAAGATGGTCTTCCCAAGTACCACCAAAATCCAGAATACAAAGCCTCAACAGATCCTCGAGTACCCTATTCACCCTTTTGGTTTGACCGTCCGTCTGTGGGTGATAAGCCGTACTCAGATTCAATCTCGTGCCTGTAGCTTCTTGCAAGCTATTCCAGAATTGACTTGTAAAGATTGGGTCACGGTCACTGACAATACTAGAAGGGACTCCATGAAGTCTCACAATCTCACGAAGATATACAGACGCTAGCCAAGATGCGGTCCTCTTGCTCTTTACCGGAATGAAATGAGCACTCTTCGTAAGTCTATCCACAATAACCCAAATGCTCGTATTCCCTTTCCTTGACCTTGGTAGCCCATCGCCAAAATCCATGGAAATACTCTCCCACTTCCATAGCGGAACGTCTAGAGGATGTAATAGCCCACCGGGCTTCTTCGACTCGGCCTTAACTTGCTGGCAAATGATACATCTAGAGACAAACTCTGCCACATCCTTCTTCATCCCAGGCCAAAAGAAAATGCGCTTCACATCTTTATACATGTTATTTCAACACGGATGTATAGTCAACTTAGAGCGATGCGCTTCCTCAAGGACTTTTCTTACTAAATCTTCCACCATTGGAACACATAACCTTCCGTCTCTCCTCAGCCAACCCTTGTTATCAATAGAATATCGAGCGAGATGACTAGACGCCTCTCCTCGAACCAGCTTATCCATAATCTCAACTATCTGAGGGTCTTCTCTCTGCGAAGCCCCAACTTGATCAAGAAGGGTAGGTCTGAGTTCCAGAGATGCTAAAGAACCGGTCATCGACTCAACCGCCAAAGATAAATCAAAGGTTGCCACATACTCTAAATTCTTCATTTCAACGAATAGAGGACTTAGGGTCAACCTTCTTCTACTCAATGCATCTGCTACCACATTCCCCTTGCCAGGGGTATAAGCTATCTCAAAATCATAGGATGCCAAGAACTCCATCCATCTTTGTTGCCTCAGATTCAGATCCTTCTGAGAAAAGAGATACTTCAATGACTTGTGATCGGTATAAAGCTCAAATCTTTCGCCCAGAAGATAATGGCGCCAAGCCTTGAGTGCATATACTATTGCTGCCAACTCTAAGTCATGAGTGGGATAATTCTTCTCATGCACTTTGAGTTGTCTACCGCCAAAGCATATCACTCTTCCTTCTTGCATCAGAACAGCTCCTAACCCCGTGCCACATGCATCGGTGTATACTGTAAATAACTTCCCTCCATCGGGCAAAGCTAGAACAGGTGCTGATGTGAGAGCTCTCTTGAGCCTCTGAAAAGCAAGCTCACATTCTATGCTCCAAGCAAAAACTAAATTCTTCTTCGTCAATTTAGTGAGAGGAGCGGATATCTTTGCGAAGTCCTTGATGAACTTCCGGTAAAAACCCGCAAGACCTAGAAAACTTCTCACTTCGGTTGGATTCCTTGGAGTCTTCCAATCCTGAACTGCAACTACCTTAGCGGGATCCACCGCTAAGCCTTGCTTAGACACTATATGCCCAAGGAATCTAACTTCCCTTCTCCAAAAGTGACACTTGGAGAACTTGGCCTTCAACTGATGCGCTCTAAGCGTATCCATCACCTCCACGAGATGCCTTGCGTGCTCTTCCTCATCCTTAGAGAAGATCAGTATATCATCAACGAATACCACGACAAACTTGTTCAAGAACTCCCTGAACACCCTACTCATCAAGTCCACGAAATATGCGGGTGCATTAGTCAAGCCGAACGGCATGACAAGCCATTCGAAGAATCCATCTGGAGTTCTGAACGCAGTCTGGTCTATACTATCTTCAGCTACCCTGACCTGATGGAATCCAGTAGCAAGATCAAGCTGAGAGAAAACAGAAGCACCGACAAGCTGGTCAAAGAGATCATCAATCCTCGGTAACGGGTGTCTATTCTTCTTAGTCAGCTTATTCAACTCTCGATAGTCAACACAAAGTCGGAGAGAACCATCTGCCTTGGTAGCAAATACCACAGGCGCTCCCCATTCAGATATGCTTCGTCTAATGAAGTTCTTTTCAAGCAACTCCTTCACTTGCTTACTTAGCTCCCGCCTTTCACGCGGAGCCATGTGCCGAACAGGCAAAGAAACCGGCTTTGCATTATCCACCAGATAAATGCGGAAATCAATCTCTCGCTTAGGGGGCAACCCCCTAACTTCATCAAAAACATCCGGATACTCTCGAACCACTCTCACAGACTGAAGAGTTTCCATTGACGAGTCGAGTGATTCAAGATAGCACAACATGATGGGACCTCTTGGATTACAAGAAATTTCTAGGGTGTTTTCGAGGCAAGTCACGAGCCTCACAACCCTATGCTCACAATCTAGGATGGCTCCATATCTGGACAACCAATCCATGCCCAATATCAATCCGTATCCCCTAAAACCAAGAACATAAGCACTGCACAAGAAATCTACACTCAGTATAGAGATCCTCAAATCCCCACATATCATAGACAAATGGGCGGAACCCCCAATAGGATTTGAGACACAGACGGGATCATCTACCAAGCTAGTACTAAGGTGCAAACTATCAACAAGATCAGATGAGATAAAGCTATGTGATGCACCAGAATCAAACAAGGTACGAACTGGAAAATCAGAAATATATACAAGGCTCTCAACAGAAATACTACCTCGATCGGGAACTGGAGCGACATTGAGAGCATGAACTTGCCCTCTTGAAGGTCCAGCACACTGAGTCTGACCCTGGCCTTGCCCTTGCTTCTTCGGGCAATCCTTACTGAAATGTCCAGTCTTACCGCAGAAAAAGCATTCACCGTTCTTCCTTTTCCTCTTCTTACAATCCTTAATAAGATGCCCAACTGAACCGCAATAATGGCACTTCTCCTTGTTGTTCTTGCCCTTGTTGTTGTTCCCCTTGTTGCCTTGACTCTTGTTCTTGTTCTGATTGCCTTGACTACTTTGACCACTTGGATTACCCTGATTTCCTTTTCCCTGGGAATCAGTCTTCTTGGCTTGAGTATCATTCATCTTGGTCTCTTTCTTGACATCTCCCTGAAGTAACGCCATATCAACCAAACTCTCAAACGTGGCCCCATGGGGAATATGTGACATAGCCAATCCCTGCAACGGCTCATTCAATCCTCTAGCAAAACGAAGAGCCTTCTTCTGAGGAGTATTCACCATATCCAAGCCAAAATGAGCTAACTGATTGAACTTGTTCACATATTCTTTGACAGACATATCTCCTTGTTTCAAAGTTATGAACCTCTCCATTTGCAGATTCTCCTCGGCAGAAGATGGAAACTTAAGCATGAACCTTGCCCTGAAATCGGCCCAAGTCTCAACAGGCCTAGTACCATTGGTGACTTCCCACCAATAAGCGGCTTCATCCTTCATAAGCCAAACCTCCAACAAGATCTTCCTCTGATCGTCTAACCCAAAGATAGCAAATAAATCCTCGGTCTCTTTCAACCAATTTCTGGCCTCTACAAAAGTCTCAGTGCCTTGAAAATTCTTGCCACCCATTGCTTTGAAATCTTTGCAAGTCTTTGCGAAGTCAGCTTGAGGATGCTGAGGGGCAGGAGGGAGAGGAACCTCAGCGACAGGAGGAGGAGGAACATTAACTGTTGGAGGAGGAGGAACATTAACTACCGGAGGAGGAGGAGGAGGAACATCTGCGGGGCCGGCTTCGGTCGCCCTAGCCTCCAAAAGTCTCCTATACCAAACAGGTACGTGTACTCCCTCCGGAATAACAAAGTTATCGGCCATACTGAAAATGAAGAAAAAGACAGATTCAGAATGGAGAAAACGAAGGAATTTTGCTAATGGCTTTTTGGGGAATAGCCTTTAAAATAAACTAGACTTTTCTTTGGAAAATACATTATACTTGGTTTTGAAAATAGTTTTTCAAAAGTTTTAAAAACCTTTTTGTTCCTTCTCGTAAACCATATGCTCTGATACCAAATGTAACACCCCACCTCCGCCAGGGTGACTCTTGCAAGCACTCTGACTTTGGAGGGGCGTTTGAATCAGGTAAACATGCATAATGTTATATCAAGGCAGAACAAGAACATATGTATATATGTAAACAGAGTAAATATCATAGATAAAACAGCGGAAGATTTCATACTATTTCAAAACAAGTCTGGTACAACATAGCTTTCCAAATAAACAAGTCTAGATAAAAACAACATCAACTGAAAAACTGAAATACATAAGTACTATCCCCAAATAAGTGATAACCATAGCTAGCTTCATGTCAAGACCGTACATGAGCTAAAATCCCACAACCAAGTGATCAGAAATCCAAGCTAAGCTCCAATATTCCCACCCTGAGAACCTGGGGGGGGGGGGGGAAACGGAAGAAAAGAGGCGAAAGAAAACAGGTCAGTCAAAAAGACTGAGTAAGCCCTACTACAATCAATGTAAACTGATAAAGTTAACTGGCATGAGAAGCAGGTATGGTCATAAGGATAACAACATACTCGCATGGTGATTAACTAACAAGGTAGATAAAGGTATCATCGCATAATCAGGTTTAAGGTTTTGCACCACAGGTGTACTAGCAAACTAACATGACTGGAATAAACAAGTATTGATCCCTTGGCCCAAGCTTTGGCCCAATAACATGAAATGACCCTAATACAAGGTCCAACCAAACGGTCTAGTCGATCGGCTCCCTAAGCCTAACTCGTCATGTGTTGGTGTCAATACGGCCCAAACATAATTGTAGTCGAACTGTGTCGGGTCCACCCTTCGGGTGTATCAGGCCCTAGGGTGCCAACCCCTGGACACCATAAACATGAGTGCACAGTCTCGATCTACTGGTACCCATGGGTGACTTCTCCAAATACGGACTACGTGCACGACCATAGTCCGTCCGGAACTACATCGGCGTACCACCCGGCCGTCGTTTATTTGGTCGCTTACCTCCAGCCCAGTAATCGTGCCCCCTCCCTAGCCTAGTCCCTAGGGCTTTAATGATACAAACTGGGATTATTGCTGGAGTGGGCCCCCATTGCTAGGATTTTTCTAGTGGGTTAAGTACGGTTTAACCCTCTTGATAATCATGGATTAACTTGGTTAAGTGTAACGATGAGTTCACGACTTAACCCTGATTAATCTACCAAGCCCAAATTGGTTAAGTATTAAGTGGAACATGACTTAACCCTAATCACGAGGCATTAATTAATTTAATGCGCCTTAACCTCTCACATTAGACCTTGTTGTGGTTACTAGTTAAGCCGGTCGGTTCTGGGTCGCTTTACACCACAACTTGGTCTAACCTCGGGTTCAAGGTACAACATGGCCAACTTCTCACATTGGGTCCTATTGTTTGTAGCAACTAGTTAAGCCGGTCGGTTCCGGGTAGGTTTACGCTACAAACTCAACCCAACCTCGAGTTGGTCACACTTATCTTTTCTAAGTGTCATGTCCATCATGTTTCCAAAACATGTTACAAATTTTCAAGCAATTGGGTAGACCTAACTTAATAGGTAAATTCCCAATGGGTAGACCTAACTTAATAGGTAAATTCCCAAGCTTATGTTTTATGTCTTTTAAGTTTACCCAACCCCAAACGCAATCCCATCGCTTACATATCGCAATAGCGCATAAAGGATAGAAAGAGGGAACTTGGCATAATCATGACATAAAGGTATTGAAGCCACAAGTTTAACATGGTGGCATATGAAATGTTCGTATGTTCATACACTTGCATATTACATTTTTAGGCCTCAAAAGCATGCATAAAACCAAACTTAGCATATTGGTGATTCATGGTGATAAATGACATGTAGAAATGGCCATAAGTTCGCATTTAGCCTCACATGCAAGTTATCATAAGAGATATGATAACTTATGTAATGACCCAGATTTCCATAACATCAGAGTTGACTATATACATCATACGTCCAACCCAAATACCACGAAAATACGGAACATTTTTTTTTAGAAGAAAGAGATAGAAGAAGAACAGAAATAACAACACAGAATCTCACATCGCAGCGGAACAAAATATAATATATCACATCTTTGAAATACAAAATCTTAACTGTATAACATACACTTATCAGAGTACAACACTTACAACATAGCGGAACAAACTATAACTAGATAACGCTGAAGCCTCCTGCTCCAAGCTCCTTTAGATATATCTGTAAAATCCTGACTACTTGACTGCCCATACAAATTTAGGCACCCAAGAGTTTAGGGAAACAACAAAATAAACTCCGGGTCAGTCATGGGACTGGTATGAGTAAACAGTTCAAAAACAGTTTCAGAAAACTAAATGATATCTCATAAGACCACGCCGTATAACACGGAACGGGTTTTTCCCTTATGAAAATCCAAACACTTGACTTATCTTTATATCAAAAACTCTTTTGATATTATAATAATGTCTAAATCAAGTAGATAACAATCTAGTGGAACGTTTGCATCTCACGTTCCACATATATAATATACAATCAAAACCGCAAGCACGTATTGGGTAATGGATTTCCAACTATGACAAGGTTTGGAAACACCTTCCGCTGGTATATCTCTTGAGGAGAATACACCGAGTTCAACAAGAACATCTTGCAACTCAGCCACACATGACCGACCACTCATTTCACTTGAGTGTATCGAATGTATATCACCAACGATTGGGATCAGCAACCGTTTCCCGAATGGGACAGCATCGACAATAGATTTTTAGAAGTAAATGAAACTCTAGATCAGGTGATTATACACCCTAATAGGTGCACCTACATAGCCATGCTGCTTGCCCGATTTCTGTCATTTACCGGATGATGAGGCTAGAAGCTACGCTTTATCATCACACCAGATTCACTTTGAATGTCACGTCGTCAAATCCATCAAATCACCGATTGACGTCCTCAACCATACATTATGTGTTAGCTAAAAGAAGTTTCCTTCTCCGCTTCCACTCTTGGTACGGTTGGAGAAATCAATATACGTGATCGTCTGGACATACTCTGTCAGACATCCGTCCATACAAGTCACCCAGGAACAGGATGAACTGAAGGCACTATTTCTATTAATAGAAAAAGTCCTTGCACTCTACTCCGTCTTCGATTATCTTTATATAATCTGATTCGCACGCTACTGCCGATATGGAGTGGTTCTTCGGATAATAATCCAACCGGTCCCTCCATATTGACAACGATGGTCAAAACTTCGATAGTCTGTGATTTAACTATCAAATAAAAACAAGTGTTTCGATAGTCGATGATTTAACTATCGAATAAAACAAGTGTTCATCCAAACATCCAACAATCAGTGAACCTTTAATTAATATTCCATTAATTAAATCACTTCTCTATTTCTTTATCAATATTTGTTAACCAAATATTTTCAATAACCGTATTGGCCTTATAAATTATTTGGAAAACATTTCCATATATCGCCTTCTTTTATTTTCTAAACTTTAGAAAATATATGTTATTTATAATTGGAAAATATTCCAATTACTTATCTCTTTTCCAATCTCGTTTATTCCTATACTTAGGAAACATTCATTATTCTATTTCCAAGCTTTGCACATATTTGGGTTAAAACAGATGTTGTATAAAACATCGTTACGACAACCCAAATACAGTATTTAACTAATTCTTATTCCACATTGATCTTCGAGCCTGAATCTTGCTACTTATCGGTATATCATGAAATCAACTAAGTTGGGGTATAATTACCTCTCAGACCTTGACTGAATAACATTTAACGTCAAAACAGACAAGACTACTTACTCGAATAATCAATACCATACCACTACTTCTTCACTTTTAAACACATATATACTTTCTCTTTTATCCTTACGAGGTTTTATTCTTATATTTCCTTTTTGATTATACTATTTTATTTCTAAGTTCGTTTTCTTATCGACTTCTATATATTTTGATATGTTAATTTCTAACTATCAAATTATCTTAAAAATATTCTATCTCCTTAAATTCCCGGAAAAATTCGCCATAACCTCCTTTGTACCGGGAGTATCGGGAAATTTCAAATAGCTTTCCCGGTCCTTCTCATCTCAAAAAGAAAAAGAAAAAGCCAAGCGACTAGCCGATACGGCGCATAAAATCTCATATGGAAATTAAATACGTACCTTTTTGTCGGGCATTCTATTTATTTCACTTCTATACTTTATTCCACACCTATCTCCTGTATATTTATGCCTGTCCAATCTATTTTAACTATACCAATCGTTTTAACTCAATTTGTTAATTAAATCTGTTACTTAACTTTTCAGTCTATTTCACCTTCATATTTGAACATGACATGTTCAAATATATTTTAACTGCATATTACGCATTTTAATTATACTCATACTCTCGTTTCCTTATCGACTTCTTATTCAAATTCCAATTCAATTCTATTTGAATTCTCTTTATTTAAACTTCATTTGAATCCTATTTTCAAATTCTATAGTTTAAAGTCCATTTGAATTTCTATATTCAAATATATAGTTTAAAGTCCATTTGAATTCCTATATTCAAATTCTATAGTTTAAAGTCCATTTGAATTCCTATATTCAAATTCTATTTTCAAAGTCTATTTAAATTTCTCTTTTCAAATTCCATTTGAAATACTATATTCAAATCTATTTGAATTCTCTTTTCAAAGTCTATATTCAAAGTCTATTTGAATTTCTCTTTTCAAATTCCATATTCAAAGTCTATTTGAATTTCTCTTTTTTTTTTTTATAAACAACGTTTATAACTTCAATTCAAATCCCACCTTTCCATTCATAAACAACGTTTATAAATTCAATTCAAATCTCATATTTTCATTTATAAACAACTTTATAAATTTGATTCAAATTCCATCCTTTCATTTATAAACAAAGTTTATAAATTCAATTCAAATTCCACATTTCCATTTATACACAAAGTTTATAAATTCAATTACTTGTTTATATATATATTCAAAACAAGTTAATGTTTCTATACTTCATTTAAAATTCAAATTCTATTTAAAAAAAAATAGAATTCCCTTTTTAAATATCAAATACCCTTTCCGATATTTTTATAAATCAATATTCAAGCCCCATTGATATTTTAAATTATCAAATCAACCAATTTTAAATCATTTGATTTTCTACACATCATATATGAATATATATGAAATCAAACAAACAACAAACAGATAATATATTTTTGAGGAATCCAGTTGGATTCCTCCAACCTGTTTTCCTGCATCCACAGATGTTAGTCAACATAGTAATACCCATCCTGCTTCGAGGCAGGATCTCGCGGTATAGAAGGTCATCCACTAATCATAGCGTGGGGCGTATAGGGTAATCATCCGCTATGGTACCGCGGGCATCCGCTAATGAGACTGCGGGAATCCAACCAATCAATCAACCCAATATATATATAATAGTCCTAAATAACTAATATATTTAAATCAACCAAACAGTATTCAAACAAGCAACAATAATTATTTTTAACGACATAAAAATAATTCTAATTAAGGTGAGTGAGATTTACTCATCGTGTATTTTATTGCAATCCATTCCGATATTTATTTCATAGTAGAGACCTTCCAGCCCCACACCCACATGACTTGATTCGATCGACTAACCTTGTAAATTCATTTATTCAATTTATTAATTACATGGTCGAAGATATGTAATTAATTATGTAGCTGGAAATTGATTTAAATGGTTTCCACAGTAAATTTTAAATATAACAACTGTACATATGAGAACTGATTGAAATGAGCTATATTAAACAAGCCTATATCATCACCAATTCATTCGACAAATCATGTTAAATTTTAAATTCTGATTTAGTTATAGTTGCCATATTTGGATATTCAAAACATTGGGATGTTTTATTACTGCAGAATTTTTATTTCGACTTTAAATTAAATATTGAAATTTAATTTATATTACTTACCTAAACATCTGGAATAACCACCCTTTCCATCAAATTTGCATCACCATACTACGCAATTCCATGAAACCACTACGTTGCAAACTCCAACGCCTGACTCCCAAACCCCATCGCCACAGCTTGCTGACCCTAACATCAATCTAGTTCGCAGCCCACAACAAATCCGAGAATGAACCTGGCTTTCAGCTACGACTATCACCATTGACCTGGAATGCACAATCACAGGAAACGGCGACCTCATTCGACCCAGGAATCCACTTAAAAACCTCATACGAAAAGCTTAACCTCCACTGATGATAACCCTAGACTTGCTCTTGTTCGAATTCGGAAATTCCCAAAAGCTAATGTCAGATCGTGTTCTTCCCTTGCGCGCGTGCTTCGCGATCCACTGTGCTTCTTCCTGTTGCAACAAATCAACATTGCGACCTTCCAGAACTCGTCGCCCCCCCCCCCCCAACGATTAGCCCTGCGCTGTCACCTCCCTTTGACGACGATCGAGTTGCCTCAAATCAGAACACATCGCTTATGTTTTCTTTTATAAGAGGGGTTCGATTATTATTTTAAGAGATGAGGAAAAGGGGCGGTATTACTTCTGAGGAAATGAAATGAAGAAAAAAAATTAAAGGGGCGAGTGTTGGGATTTTATACAGGAAGAAGGAGGACGTGGTGCTTTCTAGCCCTTTTGAACTTGAGGAGAAGGAAGAGTACACGCCCTTTGATTTTTGTTGTGGAGAAGAAAGAAGCACGGCTGTTTTGTTTGTGGGGTTTAAACAAGGCACGGGTTTAGTTGTGGTTGACATAATAAGGGATTTATATTTTATTTTAAATTTGTTTTTGTTAAAAAAACGACATCCTAAATTTAAAACACTTCATGATCCCGAACTCCTTTCTGAACCCAACAACTGCCAATTCTAGGGTAATACCCCCATTCCGGACACACTGGGATAGGTCACGAAGTCCAATTCGATTGTCTGTGGAAGATATTTATTTAAATTGATAGAAATCAAATTTCAAACTATTTATTCTCCTCGATAATAAATAAATATTATCGTTATTATTCAGTTTTGAATTTTTATTGATTATCTGAATCAATTTCAGTATAGTCTGAACTCTTGAATTCAATTAACTTCGTATTTCGAAAATTATATAAATTCAAAGTAAATCATATTTCGTCTTTTAAATCGATAATCAAATATAAAATTTCTTTTATATTTTTATTTCAATATTTAAACCTCATTAACTATTCTAAATTTACCGACGAAATATCCGGGTCATTACAACTTACATGTTGCCAAAATGCAACCTTTAGCATAAAGCTTGAAGCTTTATGTTCATATACTCAAGATAAGCTTGCATAACATGATAACATGAACCAAATGATCATCCCAAACTTGCATATCATATGACAAACTTGCATATCAAACTTGCATAACATAACTTGCATATCATATGACAAACTTACATATCAAACTTGCATAACATAACTTGCATATCATATGACAAACTTGCATATCAAACTTGCATAACATAACTTGATAAACTTGCATTTCATAGCATAGTAAACTTGCATATAAACTTGCATATCATACATTTAACTTTAGAGTTTAAGTATGAAAGTAGAATAGGGCTTACAATACTTATGAAGGCACAAAAGATATGACAAAGCCCTTGTGCAATCAAATAGACCCAAAATGCAAGCTCTAACATAAAAACCCTTGAGCCAAAATGATCAAAACTCTTTATTTATGATGCAAATATAGAAACTTGGCTTGAATGCAAGCTAATGATGCTCATACAAGTTTGAAAACACTTGTATGCATGGAAAATCTCATAAAAATTTATTTAGGAATTTTATGAAGAGAGTGGAGGCCATGAGAGGATTGATTTTGCCATAGTTTAGTTGTAGGATTGATTAATGACGATTTAGGGTTAGGTTAGGGCCTTATTTATAGATTAGGCAAGTGTTTTAGGCCATAGGATTAAACCCTAGTTGCAATCTCAGCCCTCAAAACCGAATCTGGCCCCCAAGCTCAACACAATCTCTAAATGGTGCACCAGGCTAAACAGCCCGGCTGGACCAAGTCGACAGCCAAGTCGACAGGGCTGTCGACTTGGGTCCAACCAAGTCGACTCCCAAGTCGACAGGGCTGTCGACTTGGGTGCTCTGGCGGGAATTTTCCCGCCTGGCCCAAACTGGCCCAAATTTCCAAATTCAAACTTGAATTTGAAATCTGTTTTTACTTTGAAATTTTCTGAAAACTTCGTTGGGCCTTAATCGGGTCATACGGACTCCGATTTTCGAAAACTCGGACTCTATTTCGCGTATTTTTCCGAGACGAACGCAACGGCATAGCCCGTTTCCCTTGATTCAGATTTTTAAATTAAATTCTGCCTCGATTTATGTCATTACAGGTTATTGAAAATACGGGTTTTTACATTTTAACTGTATAACATACTGTTATCAGAGTTCAACACTTACACCACAGAGGAAATAACAATACTATATAACGCTGAAGCCTCATGCTCCAAGCTCCTCCAAGTATATCTGTAAACGCCCGGACCACTTGACTGCCCGTACAAATTTGGGCACCCAAGAGTTTAAGGTAAAACAAAACAAAAATAAACTCCGGATCAGTCATGGGACTGGTATGAGGAAACAATTTAAAACATTTGAGAAAATAAACGATATCTCATAAGACCACATCGTATAACACGAAACAGATTTTTCCCTTATGAGAATCCAAAACACTTGATTTAACTTTCAAAATCCTTTTGAAAGAAACAATAATCTTTCTATCAAAACTCTTTTAATTTTATAATAGTGTCTAAATAAAATAAATAACAATCTGGTGGAATGTTTGCATCTCACGCTCCATATATATATATATATAATATACAATCAAAATCGCGAGCACTTATTGAGTAATGAATTTCCAAATATGACATGGTATGGAACAACCTTCCGATAGTGTATCTCTAGGGAGGATTACACTGGGTTCAGCAAGAACATCTTATAACCCAGCCATACATGACCGACCAATCATTTCGCTTGAATGTATCGAATGTATATCACCAACTGTTAGGATCAGCAACCGTCTTCCCGAATGGGACTGCATTGAATAGAATAAAGAATGAAATGGATTTCTCCAGATAGGTGAAAATACACCCTAATTGGGAGCTACCCCCTTAGCCATGCTGTCTGCCCGATTTTTTTCATTTCCCAGTTGTTGAGGCCAGAGGCTACGCTTACTTTTCATTTATAGCACAATCACTTTGAATGCCATTCCATTAACCATTAATTGATTTGCACAAATACAATCTGGATATTATGCTAAGAGAATAAATTCACCGCCACCATTTATATTTATATACCCGATCATTGGAAATATTCTGTCAGACATTCATCCACACAACTTCGTTCTGGGACTGAAGAAAACTGAAGGCACAATTTCCATTAATCCATTTTAGTATATTTTTAGCCTATTTACCAAATCCAACTTAATATTCTCGATTATCCCAATCCGTTGATTTTTTGTAACTCAATTATAAATTTATTTATAACTTAATCTCCTATCTAAATTCTTATTCCTTTATAAATGAATTATTTATAAAATTCGATATAACCGAATTTTAAATATAAATCCGTTGGAATGTTTCTCAATTCAGTTTATATTCCGAATTCCAAAATAAAATTAATCATTCTATTTCAAACTGTTTTCTAAATCACTTTTAAATTCATACTTGAATTTAAATGTCTAAATTTTCTAATGATAATTTATTTTACTAAATTTATAAATATCATTTATAAATCCAACTTCCTTGTTTTATTTATTAAAACAAGTTTCATTTCAAAATCTATTTGAAGCTCAATCCCTTTTATATTCCGAATTCTGAAACAAAAATCATCGTTTGCTTTTCGAACTGATTTCAAATTCTATTTTTAAATTCATACTTGAATTTAAAATTCCATATTATCTTACGGTAATTAATTCGCTACGTTTATAAACAACATTTATAAATTTACTTGTTTTATATATTAAAACAAGTTCTATTTCGAAATCGGTTTAAAAATATTATAACTTATATATATATATATATATATATATATATATATATAACATAGAATCTATTTTAATATTTAATTTCAAATCATAGTTTCTAATTAATACAATTCAAATATCCTTTCTAGATATAATTTATTTTATAATTTCGGCATAATCTAATTATATTATCCAATTAAATTTTCATTTCGAATATCGGAATAGATTTCATCGTTTTCTATTTAAATGATTGCCAATTCTCATTTAAAATTCATATTTGAATTTAAATTCTCAATTATCCAATGATAATTATCCATTTCATTTATAAACGTTATTTATAAATTCATCCCAATCCCCTATGTTAACCAACGAAAATTATTCCCTTTTATTTATAAACATTTATAAATTCACTACTTGTTTTTATTATTCAAAACAAGTCAATATTTCTAGCCCATTCAAAATTAAAATTCTATTTTAGAAAAATAGAGTATCCCTTTTTAATCTCAAAATCCCTTTTCACAGTATTTTTATAAATCAACATTTAGGCCCAGTGATATTTAAACATTCAAAAACACCCAATTACCAAATCATAGGTTTTCTAACATATCATATATGATAATATATATGAAACAAACAAATAATAATATTTTTGAGGAATGCAGTTGGATCCCTCCAACCTGTTTTCCTGCATCCACAGATGTTGGCCAATATAAATAATACCCATACTACTTTGAGGTAGGATATGCGGTATAGAAGGTCATCCACTATCATATTGTGGGGGCACATAGATTCATCCGCTAATGATACTGCGGGCATCCGTTAATGGTACTGCAGAAAATATCCAACCACCAATATATATTTATATATATATATATATAATAACCCCAAACACCAAGCCTAAATAACTAATATATTTATAATAACCATAAAAATATTTAAATGCATCCAAACAGAAAACAACAATTATTTTCAACTAATAAAATAATTTTAAACAAAAATATGAGTGAGATTTACTCACCGTGATTTTTCTTTATTCTTTCTTCTGATCTACTTCGATTCCCATTTTAATTCCGGATTAGGTATCCCATGGTTACGGATTTAACGACTGATTCGCTTTGATAAGATCTTGAATAAATTTAATAATTTATATTTACTATTTAAGCTATTGAACAAATTTAACGTGATTAAAGATTTAATTACTAAATTAAAAGAATTACCTTAATACTTCCCTGCTCTTTCATGCCTACAGGAAGGTCCCTCTCTCACCTTCTATCACTGGATTTGCAACTGTCTCCATTGTCTTCTTCCCTTTGATTTGTCGTAAATCTTCGGCTCCTTATCCCAAACAAAATACAACCAAACTCCATGTTCATACTACGCAACCATCAACTTTGTTCACCCCTCGTCACACAATCGAACAATAACTCAAAATACCCTCCGACAATGACAGTCACGATCAAATTTCTTCTGACTTGAAACAATCGAAGCTTCCTTGTCCACTTCGAGACACCACAGCGCCACCCTGTTGCCCTGTTTCTTCTCTCTTCCACCAAGCATCGCCCGGTTGCACTTATTTCCTCCCCAAACCCTTGAATTGAAATCACTAACACCACATCCCATCCCCAAGAAATAATCGTGAATATTTCTACTGCGTGATTTCCCTTCGACTCACCATAATCTGCATGCCTCATCCATAAATTCACAAGTACCCATACCTTCGAATGCCACCCACCTCGTCCTATAATTCCGACTAAAGTTCGCTAGCCCCAAATCGACATTGTGTTCAAGTCCAAATCTCCAAACGACTACAGGAGCCTCCGATCAATTTAAATCGTGAATCCTATTCTCTCATCTTTTTTTTTCAATTTGAAGCTCTCGGTTCCATGCGATCGTGGCAAGTTGGGGCTTTGGTTTCTGCTTTGAACACGAGATAATAGTATATGGATTTTTATTTTATTTTTTATTATTTAAGGAAGCGACATGATTTCCCTTTTTTAATTTGATTTCTAAGGATGAAATAAGAAGGGAAAGGAGAGGAGTTGCGTGAATTTATAGAGGTGAACGGAGAGTTACTTTACCATGAATAAAAAGTGTATCCTACCGGGTATATTTCTTAGGTAATAGGCTTAAATACATCATTTTTTTCAATTTGATTTCCTATTTAATATGATTAGACACAAAGGGATTTTTATTTTATTTAAATAGATATCGATTTGATTTTGTGATTATCCATTAAAAATAATACCGGGCTCCATTACTTGAAATCACGAACCCTTATTTTAACGCAATGACTGACGTTTCAATGTTATAACGCTAATCTGAACTCAACAGAATATATTCTAAAATTTAATTTGAACTTTTATATAAAATAACCATATTAAATTGATATAATATAATTTAAATTCAAGAACAATAGATTTCTCGATAATAAATTATTATCATCATCGTTTATAGTCAAATACAATTTATATTGATCATCTGAATCATTCTGACTCGGTTTAAATTTCCAATTGAATTATTTTAGATTCTCATATTACAATAATTATGTATATATATATATATTTGAAATAAATCGTATTTCAATTATTAAATTGATAACTAAAAAAAATCAATTTATATTATCATTTCAATATTTAAAACAATTCTAAATATTTAAAATAAACCAACCAAAAAATTTGGGTTGTTACATTCTTCCCCCCTTAAAAGAATTTCGTCCCCGAAATTACTAAGGTACGAAAAATGATACAAACCCATTTACTTTACAAAAATTCACTTATGTTGAAACTCCACTTTTCATCTTTCAACAAATTTAGTTCTACCAAAAGTTTTGGTTTCCATTTACATTGCACACCATATATGCTTACATTCAATTAATTCGAACGATTTTCGATCAATACACTCACATCCAATTTATATTCCATTTAAATCTATCCAAATTGATTCTAGCCAATTTATTTACTTCAATCCATTTAACTTGCTTAAGTTAAATTTAAATTCCCGAATTCAAATTCCTGGGTATTCATTTCAAATCTTCTTGAAATCACACAAATATATACATATATATATTTATAACCATCTCAAGTTCAAAACATTTGAATTTTCAAATCAACTTATTTTCTTTAAAACAAATTTTTCATCAGGAACTTTTCTAAGGTAGCAATCCATCACTTAGAAACTCGAAAATAAACACTGACGATGCTGCAGTCATCATCAGAATTATTTTTTAGCCAATGAGGTGAGTTCATTGCTTTAACCATTTCAAAATCCATTTAAAATGATTTTCATTCAAAATCCTTCCAAAACAAAGCTATATTATTTTTATATACTTTTAGAAATTATTTTCCAACTTTACAGGAATTAAATTTTAGATTCTAGTTCTGAATCCAATTTTAGTTCATCTCATTTGTATATTTCATTTCTGTACAAATTCTACTTGGTTATATATAACTATTTCCATTTTATAATCTCTTTGGATTATAATAACAATCAATACATCCATATATTATAATAATTTCAGAAATTGATATTTCATGCAAAAATAGAATTTTGGGTAAAATTGTTTCATTTACTGTAATAACCCGAATTTCGATAGGCTGAATTTTTTTCAAATTCTAATCCATCGAAACTCATGTTGGTTTCTCTGGTATCCTATAGAAAAGACAGATATATAAAATATATCAGAGCTCATAAAATATCTCACAGCGGAATGGATAAAGTATAATATAATCAAAGTATAGCCCTACCGTATTAATAATGCTGCCTAACCAGTATCCAAAGCTATCATATCTCTGCCACAAATCTAACCTGCGAATATGTTATGAGGAGGGGGTCAGAACACAAGTTCTTGTGGTTGGATTTAAACAATACATTTTGGATAATCCTACATATACCGTTCAGTTATATTTTCTTGTTTATCAGGTTACTTAGGTTAACAACCCCCAAGGCTTATATACACATCGTACCCATCTACTTCCCAGTGGAATAACCTAATACAGTATATATGTAGCTACCCCCAATATCAAGGTATATCCCAGGTTACCCCACTCGCACGGTCTCTGCCATAACACCACCGAAATATACGCAGCCCCTCATCCTATATTGGAGTCACGTACGGATCTCTATATAACAATATTACATTTTGCATGTATCTGCCATCGTTAGGCTACGTAAGCGTACAGAATGCTACCTCTGATCGAATCAGATCACAGAATAATGCCCTCGAGTCTACGATACACCATCTAGAGCAGACATGCATGTATCTAGACTTTCCCACATACGTATCATTAATTGTACTCGATGCCTTAGCCATACATATCCTCTAATGTGCACCGAGCTCCGTGGCAGGGCTGTACAAGAAACACGGAATTCAGTCGGGAGTTTTTCCATTTCTGTACAGGCCCGCCATCAAGGGCCTCAAAATCAAGATATCGTTCAGGTCTATTTTTCATGGTGGCTATGGCCCCCACCTTGGCCCCTCCCTCAACTAGTAAAGACTACAAGAGCTAAGCGACTTGCTTCTAACAAACAATCTAAACATCCAGTTGGTGTCTCCCCTCAACCACCGTGCCTCGATAGTGAAAGGTGGATGGTGTCTTGGGTTTAGCTCTAGTCATTTCGCATCCCACTAGCTGCCAACGACAGGTACCCGACGATCTACTATCCTTGTTGGTCGTGACCCCTACCTCCCGGTTGAGGCGATCGCCGAATCACGCTAGTGTCACCTCATCACAGCTTTCTAACTACAAAGCTACCTGCGCAGTCAAGGCTACTCACCGGGTAGTTACGCGCAGATCCAACCACTGTGAGCACAGCCCAAACACTGCACTACCATAGAGGACTGCCAGGGGCACCTTCCACGTCCAACGAAGCCGCGTGCTCCCCCTTCCATTCCTTCCAAACCGATAGAATAATCAGATGAACGTGCGCTCCCTCGTGCCTCATGACACCATGATGATCTACCCCGTTGGGTTATTCACCCTCAAACGTACAGACTGGCCTAAGCGCCTCAGTTTATTGTGTTATTAGACCCTATGTCTAAACATTCAATTATGTGCTTGCTCTACCTCATTGGGTTTTCATCTAACTTGGTTATTCCCATTTGCATTGACTTCTTATTCAAGTTACCAAGTTCCTCTTGCTTATTAATTTTATTCATATAACTTACCCCTTATAAGTTTATTAATAAGTCCACAACATGTTACTCTCTAGATTGTGATCCAAGGTCTGTAATCGATAATCCCTTTATATTCTTGTTTGATTTCATAGTTACAATAACATGTTCTACTTAATATGTAATTAAGTATATATCAATTCACATGTTTTCTGTTTAACATGTCACTTATTATTTATGATTAAATATAACTTATTTCATAAGTTTGCCTCATTCTTTCTTATTTAATCATAATTCCATCTTATACTGTCACTACCACTTATCGTTGTTTAGTTATTAACTTAGTTCTCTTAACTAAGGTTAACTAATAAGTTTTTTTTCCGTAAATATAACTTATGTTGTCCTCATCTGTAGATTTGAGATTCTCTTCTTAGAAATAACATAATTTACAATTAAGTGCAACTTATCTTATTACATAAGTTATTCCATTTTCTTTATCGTATATTATAACCTAAGTTATAATTTCCACTTGTCCCTAGGACAAGAGTACCTATTATATAACATTCTCAATAATGTAATTTATTTATAATAGGTTATTATCATTCCCCGTTCATTTCACTTCTTTTACTGTTGTAACTTTCTTTCATTTGCTTATTATTTTCCATTAATCACAATTAGTACTGTTTATTTCTATCCTTATATATATATATGTATATATATATATATGCACTAGACCTCTCACATTGAACCAACCACTTGCCGGGCGGTTCCGGGCAGACTTCTTCCACAAGTTGACTTAACCTCGTGTCTTAGCACCATTACATGTTTAATTACGCACTAGAACATTCACATTAAATTAACAATTTGCGGATGCTGGAATTGTCGGGCGGTTCTGGGAAGACTTCTACCACAAGTTGAATTTGACCTCGTGTCTAAGTGCAGTTATAGTTTTCTATTTACTGTAAATTTTCTATATAATTTAGGCATGTTCATTCTTTCAAATTTTTACTGTAATTTATATTTTACATGTCATCATATTAAGCCCATTTTATGTCGCATGTTCTTTCTAACATGTAATTGATTCTATTCAAACATGTAATCATTTAATCATATAATTGTTCAAATCTAACAAGTTAACATGTAATTTTCTCAATTCTACGATTAATAATTCAAGTACATAATATGCCATAAGTTAATCATGTAATTAGAACATGTATGTATAAAACAGTAATCGCTACACATGTTTTAACAAGTTTACATTTCAAAATATGAACATTTCATCATATTAAACGTTTCAACATATGAATTTTCCAACATATTAATATTTTAACATATTAATATTTCTACATGTCATATTAGCATTTCATCACTTTAATCATTCTATCAGATTTACATTGCATGTTAATGGGGAATGTCAAACGATAATATACCATTATCAAAAATGATATAACTTAAATCCACTCACCCAATTTTCTTTACAAATCCTGAATTTGGTCCTAATCTAGTATTCCATGGTCCTCCTAAATGAATTTAGATACTATCAACCGTAGATCCACAATTCTTACTAAAAGAAAAAGGGAAGAAAGAGGAGAAAATTGAAATAGACCAGATCTAAGAAATTACCTTACTTTGAATATGATTCTAAATACCTTCTTATTAATATTCATTCTTTTCCTCTAGATCTTGATTCATAATTTTCCTAAACTAATTATCTTATTTTTCTGAAGAGATTCGAGGAGGAAGAAGAATGGCAAATCAGAAACATGAAATTTTGGCTAGGCCCTGCTAGCCTATTTATAGGTGTTCAAGATCTTATCGTACACGCAACGCTGAGTAAGCATTGAACCCAGTTAAGAAAATAGTTCAGGTGCGCAGATGAATCTAGCCGGATCTGGGGGGCGTCGACCCCAATGTCGACCCCCTATAGGGGTGTCAACCCCATTGTCGACCTCCCTATGGGTCCCGCGAGTTGTTTTGGCGTAAAAATTTGATTTTCAAATGTTTGAATTTATGAAATTTATTTAACTGTTATATTCACATATAATCTTCTTATATGTATACAAATCTTCTAATGACGATTTTGTGTGTGTGTATATATATATAACAACTTTTATTTTATTTTCAAAATTCAAACGGTGTTTTACCGTTCTTTAATTCTTTCCATATTTCTTTAATTGTAGCCTTATTTTGAACTTTATCTCTTGTATATATATATATATATATATATATATATATATTTCTACACATATATACGCGTATATTTACATATACATGTATACATATATTTTCTACACTTCCTTATATGTGTATTTCTCCTTATATGAGCGTTTACACATATTTTCTCTTTAGAACATGTGTTATTCTAGTCGTCTCTCCTTAAAACAAAAATATGAAGCCAGTGGAGATCGAACTCTGTACCTTTTGTATGCAAGCCACATGCTATAACCAATTGGACTACTAAAGCTATTGTTAACAAGGCTTAGAACAATGGTAGTTATTGTTCTCTTCTTATTCCTCTTTTTCATGTTTGTTACAATATTTCAATTAAACCATTACATGAATCTTTTTTCTTTTATTTCTCTTTTATTAATGCATAATATTCGTAAATCAGTGCATGCAACATATTTACACTGCGTGCAACCAATCTTTTCTTTCTTTTAATGCATGCATTACATTTTTATTTACATTAATCTTTTTCTTCTTTTGCAGTGCATGTATTTATTACATGCAACCATATATTATCATTATTATATTCTTCTTCATATATATATTTATGTATATGCATATATATACATACATACATACATACATATGCATTATTTAATTATTAAATTGTTACAAAATGCGGGGTGTTACATTCTCCCACCCTCAGGAAATTTTGTCCCCGAAATTTGGTAAGAGTAAAAAAAATTAATTAACCCTCGTATAATATACATTCACCATGTGTGCATCCTATTTTTGCAAACATTGTGCACTTGTGCAAAGTGAAATACAACATAATAATATATGTATGCCTAAGCGGTACCTCCTACGTGTACGCAAATTTTTCAAAAATTCTTCAAAAAAATGTGCTCTACATGAGTGCAATATTTTGAAAACAAAAATACATTTTCATCCAAAATTTCCCACATTCTTGCAGAGCAAGAGCGCAGTTCATCTAATTGTTGCGTCCAAAATCCTACCAACCAACTTTATTTTTCAAATTTCAGAAAAATATAATTTTCTAAATTTGATTTCTTATGTTACAAAAAGGTGGAAAACGGAAAATTTCACATCTTCCGTTTTTCTTTTATGTGCCTTTTTCCAACTGTACTTGGATTTTATGTACCTATTTATAAAGATTCCTTATTTTCCTATCCAAGTACAGCCCACATAAGAAAATTTTCTTTGTTACTGATTATCTTTTTCATCTTATCTTGGAATTTTTATTTTTATCCATCTTTTCTCATAATTTTCCATTTTTCTTTAACTGTCAGGTTTGTTGCTTTATTGAATTTGTTGTTTCCTTATTAGTTGTGTCATATACAATTTCTTAGCTTATTTAATCATCAGATCTAAGTTTAATTTCAAATAGGCCTTCAACTAAAACAGGAAAACAGACACTCTACACAGCTACTACTAAGGGCCAAGAATCTTGGGACTATGTCCCACTCAAACAGCAAGCTTGAACCACGGGATCAATGATAGGTTTAGGTGTTACCCTGACTACCCAACAGGAACAAAATAACAAAATGATCCCAATAGAAATGCAATAACGGGTTGTACCCCTAACATGAAAATTAGCAACAGGATCTAAATACTTACTTGCCCTTTACTATCTAGTAGTCACCACTAGTCCTAACTGTGTACCAATAATTATCTCAAGCAACACCCTAGGCTTTTCAATGCTTACGCATTCTACGGGAACTCTACATTGTTCCAAGATAATTCTTGCTATTTACTTTATAGCCTTAAAAATTTTCCCTTCTTCTCTAGGCACTAATCCTTACCTACTCCATAATTTTAAAACACGGTTTGGCCTTCTCAGTTAAATTTCCTTCTAGAAATCAAAAGTGTCAAACCTTTATTTTCCTCATGAAAACTTACTTTTGCCAAACCATAAAACATGTCATTTTATATAAAAATGTAAATCATTCTTTTTTAATCACAAAAATTGGAGTAGATAAGGACAATTAATTCTCAATCAGGTTTATGACTGGCTCTTGCCTATAAGGTCCGTTCAGTCTCTTACTACAAGGTGCAAACATCCACTCCATTCTTAATTTCTACAAATTATTTTGTCCACCCAACAAAATTTTCTTCCTTAAAACAAATTATCAAAAATGATTGTCAAAAGAATAGAGATTTCAAAACTTTCTTTACTGAGAATTTTAACAAAATGCAATATTTTCGAAGTTTTGCTTTTAAATCCCTTCATGCAATATAATAAGAAAACTAGCGAGCTATACATGCTCTACAATATGCACCTTTTACTGATAGAATTTTACTTAGAAAAAATTTGTAATAACTCAAATTCCGATGGACCGATTTTTTTTTCAAAAACCCAATCCATCAAAACCCAAGTTGGTTGCTCTGGTATCCTGCAGAAAAGACAGAGACAAGAAACATGTCAGAGTTCGGAAAACATCTCACAGCAACATTAATTACAATACTGCTAAACCAGTATCTCCCAAGCTATAAGTCTCTGTCATGAATCTAACCTGCGAATGTTATGAGGAGGGAGTCAGAACATAAGTTCTGTGTGAATGAGTTTAAACTACACTTCTAGAATAATCCTACATACACCGTTCAATTACGTTTTATTGTTTATTACGTTATTTGTGTCGTTAGCGCTCAAGGCTTACACACACGTCGCACCCATCTACTCCCAGTAGATTAACCTAGTATAATGTATATGTAGCTACCACCAAACTGAGGTACACCCCGTGGTATACCACTCGCATGGTCCCCACCGTATCCTCGTAGTGATATACGCAATCCCCCGTCCTAAGTCATAGTAATGTATATTCCTCTTATATACAAAATACAACACTACGCCCACATAGGATCACTCTAAGTTGACTGCCGTTATCGAATAAAGCCCACCAGTCTACGATACACCACCCAGAGCAGACATGGTTATATCTAGACTCTTCCACGTACGTATTCTCTATCGTATTCGATATCTAACCCGCAAACCCAATGTGTGTGCGTGCCCGAGTTCCGTGGCAGGGCTACACAAGAAACACGGAACTCGGTCGGGAGATTTCCTTATATTTGTGCAAGGCCCGCTTTTAAGAGCCTCCCACACAAATATCCTTAGGGTCTGTTTTCTATAGTGGCTATGGCCCCACCTCGGCCCCTCTCATAACTAATAAAGACTACGAGAGCTAAGCGACAAGCCCCTAAGCAACCAATCTAAACATCCATGTGGCGTCTCCCCTCAACCACCGTCCCATGATAGTGAATGGTTAATGGTATATTAGGTCTAGCTCTAGTCTTTCCACATCCTACTGGCTTTGGTAACAGGCACTCGAAGACCTATTATCCTTGTTGGTCCTGACCCTCCACCTCCGTTGAGGCAGCTGTCGAATCACCTTTTCCGTCACCGCGAACAGCATTCTGACTGTCTAGCTATTCTTGCAGTCAAGGCCCACCCACCTAGTAGTTACGCGCAGACCCAACCTCTTCGGGCACAGCCTAAAACATCTGCCACCACACAGAAGATTACTAGGAGCACCTTTAACGTCTCAGGAAGCCGCGTGCTTCCCCTTCCAGTCTGTTGGAGCCGCCAAAATAACGAATGTGCGCTCCCCTCGTGTCTTATGACACCGCGGTGATTTACCTTGTTGGGTTATTCATCATACAACGTACGGATTGCCCCAAGCACCTTGATTTTATATGTCATTAGACCATACGTCTAATCAATTCTTATGCGCTTGTGTTACCTCGTTAGTTTTTCTTATTTAACTTTTTTATTCTTATTCTTATTGACTTCCTTTTCAAGTTTACCAAGATACCCTCGCTTATTAATTCAATTTATACTTAACCCATTTAAGTCCATTAATAAGACCACAACATGTTGTTTTCCAACTTCATAAATTATTCCCTTTTAGTGTTACAATAACATGTTATGCATAATTCATAGTTAAGTATGTCTTATCCACATATATACTGATTAGGAGAATAATCCCCTAAACACCAGCCCCGAAGACCGAAATCAACATCAGACTGGCACCCAGAGAATTACTCAACCCAACCAACATATATGATTCTAATTTACTTCTTTTCCGTTCATATAACTTATATCATCTTAAATTTCACACTTCTCCTTCCTAAACTACTTAATTTATAATTAACTATATCTTCACATATAAGTCACCTTATTTTCCTCTATCGTTTCTTATAACTTACCCTATCCCATAAGTTATACTTTCCACTTGTCCCTAGGACAAGTCTAACCTATTATTATTCCTTTTCTTATTCAAATTCATTCATAATAGGTTATTTACCATTCCCCACTTTTGTCATTAATTTAGATTTACTTAACCCTTTCCATTTATTTAACCCGTTACCTAAACTTTACCCAATTCAGTTAATTTGTGATGCCATAATGGGTCCCCTTTGGTTAAGCATTATTTATTTATGTCTTACATGTCGCCCATGTCCCACTTAACCTCTTTTATTATTGTTTCCATTTCTTACACATGCTTTACTACGGTGCATGACCTCCTACATTATTATTGTTTCCATGTCGCCCATGTCCCACTTAACCTCTTTTATTATTGTTGCCATTTATTTATGTCTCACTTAACCTCTTATTATGGTTAGTATTCCTTAATTCATTCATTATGACGAACGGTGCATGACCTCCCACATTAGACCGAACAGTTTGTGGCTGCTAGATTTGTCGGGTGGTTCCGGGCAGTCTTACACCACAAAACGGGCTTGAACTCGTGTCACCAACCATTACGCCTACAATTCATGCCTTTGACCTCTCACATTAGATGTCCAATTGTGGCAGCTGGATTTGTCGGGCGGTTCCGAGCAGTCTTACACCACAATTGCGCCTAACCTCATGTCAAAGGTTCATTAACATCGTATTTCACCCAAATCCCAATTTTCATGTTATGTGTTTCTCATTCAACATATAGTCATGTTTACAATTTTGCCTATTCCAACTTGTCACTAATTACATATTAATTAGCCTTGATTACAAATTCCCAATTATAGGCAATTTCATCAATTCCATGTAATCCATACCCAAATATGCCAATTTTTTTGTATTCCATTTATCCAAAATATCCAATAATACTCAAGTTCATAAAATCAATATTTTTCCAATATATTTCCCAACGTTCTCATGTTCATACATATAACCTAATTCACCTTTTAGGCTTATCTTGCCAATAAATTTCACCAATCCATGTTATCTAGTTACATGTTGTTAATATTAAATTGTACTAATTCCATATCCAATTTCAATCATGCTAAACTACATAAATTTAAAATTACCATACAATTATGTCCGTAATTCTATTCAAATCATACATAAATCCTTCCAACCAATATATGCCCAAACAACCCCTTTTTTCCTTTTACTTTCTCGTTCTCGTTTACAACGCATAAATTCATGATAGATGTAGGCTCGAGATAGCCTAGCTATAAAAATAAAAAAGGGAAAGAATAAAAAGGAGAGAACTCAATCGTAAACATAAATGAAATAACTGATCTTATTAAATTATCATCATATTCATTATGGGGAATGGCAAATGATAGAAGTACAATTATACAACAACTGTATTTTAAACCACTCACCTTGACTGGATTGGAGAAATAAACAATTGGTTGTTGAGGTAGAACGTTGGTTTAGGCTTCTTATTTTATTATTGACGCAGAACATGAATTGTTGTTGAAGAAACTTGCTACTTGATTTGATTAAACTTCAAAATTGATGAAGAACTTGCAATTTAATTTAGAGTTTAGAGGCAGCGGCTATGTTGGGTTGAAGTTTGATGGCATGGAGGCATCTTATAAGAGATAGAATGATTTTAGGGTTAGGTTAGGTGTTCTTTTATTGGTGGGTTAGAGCAACTAAGACCTTAGAATTAAATAAAAACTCATCTAAACCATCCACCTCACCCTAGAAAAGAACCATCCAGAATAACCCTTTTCACACTTGGTGCTCCATTAAATAAAAAAAAGAAACCGCTTTATTTCTTTCTAATTAATGCATTATATACTATTTTTAACGTATAACAACCTCTTTCCTTCAAGCATTCAATTATTTATTTATTTATTTATTTGTCTGCACTTATACGTGAACCTTTATTTGCTATATTCTTCTCCTAATCAATTAATTGATTTCTTTCTCTTTTTGTCCACTCTTTTTGAAAAGAAACCGCATGTCCTTAAACCATTTTCTTTTATTTATTTACAACTAATCACATGTGCATGCGTCTCTGATTTGAATGTTATTTAATAACATTAACCTTCCTCCAACTGTTGCTTGCTTATGGCCATATTAGTTTACTTTTTAAACGTTTAAATTTCAAAAGTTGATCCCCTTCACATTTAATTGCTCCATTTTAATGTTTACAGCCTTTTTCTATGCATGCTTTAATTGCACATTTGACATGTTTTGCATTCCATATTCTCTTTCTTTTATTTGCATCACATTAATTTATTTTTATTCAGGTTCATGCATCATCCATTTATTTAATGCAATAATTTCACATATCCTCTTTCCCTTATTGCATTAATTTCAAATAACATGTATAAATATATGCCCCCTTTTTGTTTGTCTCTATGTTCGCGCGCAACTTCAAATTTGAATCATGTTCATACGCATCCATCTCTAATGCGTATACTAATTTTTATATGCGAACAATTGTCTATTTTATTTGGAAATTATCTTCCTTAATCAATTAATGGTTTATTTCCATTCTTTCAATTAAACCTCCAATTAACTTATCCCCTTTCGCACTGAACCAATTTGCTAAGCCACTATTTAGCCGCTCCTTAAAACAAAAACCAAATATATGGCACTGGTGGGGATTAAACTCACAACCTCTTATGTACAAGTCTCATGTATTAACCAAATGAGCTACTAAGTCTGTTATTAACAAGACTTAGAACCAAGCTACATATTATTCTTTTCCCATTGCTCTTTCTCATGTTTTGTTGCATTTCTTAAATTAAGGATAACTTCTTCATTTTAAATCAGTTCTCTACAAACTATAGGTCTAAATTGACCAGAAAATCGCCACGAACGTAATGACGCTAATTTCATGACCAAATTCTAGAGTCTCTTCAAAATCTTCTTTTTATTTCTTTTTAAATGTTCGCATGTATTTCTTCGCATTTCACTATATTTCTTCTTAATTCAAATATTGCATGTAATTTCTTTATTAATCTTTTTCTTTATTTCACTGCATAAACTTCTTACATTCAATTACATTAATATTATTTAATTTTTCCTTTAAATATATCCATGCATATTTACATATATCTCATTTTTAATTATATTAAAAATGCGGGGTGTTACATTCTCCCACCCTTAAGGAATTTCATCCTCGAAATTCGATAGGGGTAAAATATATAATTCCTCGCATAATATCAAACCATCAATTGTGCATCCGGTTTTTTTGCAAACATCGTGCACATGTGCAAAGTGAAATACATCATAGTAATGCATGTATGCCTAATTTGGTACCACCTATATGTATGCAAACTTTCAAAAAAAAAAAAATCAAAACATGATGCTCACATCCTAAATATACTTGCAGTTCTATATGAATGCAATATTTTTGAAAAACTAAAACATTTTTCATCCAAATTTTCCCATACTCTTATAGAATAAGAGCATAGTTCATCTAATTGTTGCATCCAAAATCCTACCAACCATTATTAAATTCAAAATTTAGAAAAATATAATTTTCCGAATTCGATTTCTTGTGTTACAAAAAGGTATAAAACAGAAGAATTTACATTTTCCGTTTTTCTTTTATGTACATTTTCTGGTTGCACTTGGATTTTTACATAGCTATTCTATAAAAAGATCCTATTTTCCTATCCAAGCACAATTACATAAGAAACTTTTTTTTTTCAACTTATCTTTTTCGAGCAACAATTCTAGTCTTTATAATGCTTATGCATTCTACGGGAATTTATTTTTATTATTCTAGGATAGTCCTTATTATTTAATTCCTAGCCTTAAACTCGTTCTTTTTAGACACTAATCCTTACCTACTCCATTCGTTTTAAAACATTGTTTGGTCTCTCTTTTTTTCTAAATTTTTCAACCAAAAATTAAAAGAGGTAAAACTTTATTTTCTTTACCAAAACTTGCTTTTGCCAAACCATAAAAACACGCCGTAACAAAAATGCAAAACATTTTTTTTTCAAACATCAAAAACTGGATTAGACAAGGACAACTATTTCTTAATCGGGTTTCCAAATTACCTAAGCTTTCCTAGACACATCCACGAAATCATTTCTTCCAACTATATATATATTCCTAATCCATTTTCCACTTTATAAGGTTTCACTACTAAACCCACTAATCTCAGTTACGATTGTACGGAATACATCTTTCTTAACACCAATCATTTTGTATACTTTCCACCCAACATACATAAGGGTCTCAGATTTCCTTGCTCATTCTTTTAGCGTACAAAACAGTTATCACAATTCTTTCCATATTTTACACTTTCTATTTAGTGATCTTCTTTATAGATCTAGGTTTATATATAATATATTTATATTTTTGAAAATACAAATACGCTCTCTCATTATCTATATAGGAATCGTAAACCAATGCTTTGATACCAAATGTAACAACTTGAATTCCGACGGACCGATTTTTTTTTCAAAAACCCAATCCAAAAGAACCAAGTTGGTTGCTCTGGTATCCTGTAGAAAAGATAGAGACAAGAAATATGTCAGAGTTTGGAAAACACCTCACAGCGGAAGGAATAAAATATAATATATATAAACATAGATTTACCTTAATTACAATACTGCTAAATCAGTATCTCCAAAGCTATAAGTCCCTGTCATGAATCTAACCTGCGAATGTTATGAGGAGGGGGTCAGAACATAAGTTCTGTGTGAATGAGTTTGAACTACACTTCTTGATTAATCCTACATACACCAATCAATTACATTTTATTGTTTATTAGGTTATTTGTGTCGTTAGCGCTCAAGGCTTACACACACGTCGCACCCATCTGCTCCCAGTAGATTAACCTAATATAATGTATATGCAGCTACCCCCAAACTGAAGTACACCCCGTGGTACCCCACTCGTATAGTCCCCACCGTATCCTCGCAGTGATATACGCAGTCCCCCGTCCTATGTCATAGTAATGTATATTCCTCTTATATATATAATACAACACTACGCCCACATAGGATCACTCTTATTTGACTGCCGTTATCGAATAATGCCCACCAGTCTACGATACACCACCCAGAGCAGACATGGTTATATCTAGACTCTTCCACGTATGTATTCTCTATTGTATTCGATACCTAACCAACACACCCATCGTGTGTGCGAGCCCGAGTTCCATGGTAGGGCTACACAAGAAACACGAAACTCGGTCGGGAGCTTTCCTTATATTTGTGCAAGGCCCGCCTTTAAGAGCCTCCCACACAAATATCCCTACGGTCTGTTTTCTATGGTGGCTATGGCCCTACCTTGGCTCCTTCCATAACTAATAAAGACTACGAGAGCTAAGAGACAAGCCCCTAAGCAACCAATCTAAACATCCATGTGGCGTCTCTCCTCAACCACCGTCCCACAATAGTGAATGGTTAATGGTATATTGGGTCTAGCTCTAGTCTTTCTGCATCCTTCTGGCTGTGGTAACAGGCACTCAATGACCTACTATCCTTGTTGGTCCTGACCCTCCACCTCCGTTGAGTCAGCCGTCGAATCACCTTTTCCGTCACCGCGAAGAGCATTCTGACTGCCCAGCTATTCTTGCAGTCAAGGCCCACCCACCTAGTAGTTACACATAGACCCAATGTGACGGCAAGGAATTTCGCTCGGTCCGAACCAGTCGCTAAACCGACCCAGGCCGTTCGAAACGCCCTATCGTTTGAGAACACGACAAAACAGAGCGCATACCAAAGAACATCTCATTGTATATTACAACAATGCATCAGATTACAAGAATATACAGAGTATAAATGAATAAATATTACACAGAAATATCAGAGATTTAAATTACATTTAAATACATAGCAGCGGAAAATAATACAATACACAACTAGAAGAGATATACGGATACAAAGCTTTCCGGATATCATTCCAGCTGTAAACCAGGATCCTGTGAATATAAATCTGCAAAACCAAAACTACTAGCTGCCCGTGTCAAAATAAGGGCACCCAGAGTTTAGGTTAAAACAATAAACTCCAGGTCAGTCATGTGACTGGTGTGAGAACTAAAACAGTTATTAATCTTTATTTGAAAGTTAGGTAAATCAAGGGACCACGCCGTATAACACGGAACGGGTTTCCTCCCAAGAATACCAATGCATATAACAAACAGCGCAATGCTAAATAAAGAAAAATGAAGCTGTTATAAGACCCAGGTCCTATCACACAATGCAACGCAAGCCGGGGGATAGGGTTTTCCCTTATAACAGCCAAAGAATGCTTGATACGTTTAAAACAAATTCGAATCATTTGATACTATAATAAGTGCATAGTGTATAAAACAACTTCGAATCATAAGTATCAATCATAGGCGACATGAGCGTCCCATGCCACTATGTTGCCATATATAGGTTTACAAATAAAACCGCAAAGTCACGTATTTGGAAATTGGATTTCCGTCTATGAACCGAGGCAAAAGATAGTCCTCAACCGATTCGAGACAATCTAGCCCATGTCTCCGGAGCAGCCGCAACTGCCCCTTGGATCGTCAGGGCCGGTCCACCGATGTGGATTATAGTGCCTGAACAATACGTCTCTCCGCCCTATGGGGCGTAAACGAGCCAACAAATGACTCCATCGGTTCGAGAATGACCGATCAATCCGAGGTGCCTCGCAACAGCAACAACCACATAAGTCAAACTCGTCAGGGCGTGTAAAACCACTGACGCCACTTCTAGCTAGAAAGAAACGCGTGCCCTCCCTGAGGTCCGTCTCCCGTTTTTGGTTCATACCGGGTGTGAAACACGCGAGGTAAACGTTACACAAAGCTACGCCACAAAGGCCGTGCTTTGATCATCACCACAAGACTTTGCTTTTCAACAGAAGCCTCGATCAATTGCCACTTAGGCATGCCACACAGGCAATTCACTCCATGCGTTTGATATCCATCAATATATAACCCCTGAGCTCGTACGTCTCAGAGAAGGGCGTTAAGCAAGAGAATAAATTCTCCGCCGCCAAACAGATATATATTTAATAGAAATCAATCACACAGACTAAAATCCAATGTCAGACACACAGTCCATTTACAAGTCCGTTCTGGGTCTGAACGAAACCGGAGGCACCTAGTACCCCGCATATCCATCGATCTCCAAGTACGTCTAGACGATCACTAACTGTTTCCATCTTCTTGGGTGTACAGCCCAATCAAGATCATCAGTTATCACCCAAACGACGTGAAGACCTCCGGTCTTCGACCATCGTCTTCATCTTCGACTTATCGTCGTATCAGTTATTCAGAATGGGATAAACCCGGTCTTTCCGAATAACTCGCGTATATTTTAAATAAGTGTTACACAAACACAACATACGCCTCATTCCAATTCATTAGTCACTAACCGTAAATTAATCAAGAGAATAATTCCCCAAATATTAACCCCGAAGGCCGAAACCAACATCAGATCAATACCCCGAAAACCATTCTGCTTGGCTAACCGACAGTTAGTTTCTAAATTTCACGTTCAAATCTAATTAAAGATTTAACTATCGCCTGGAGCAAAACTGGTGATACTCCATTCTCGATCTTTTTAATCTAATTAAAGATTCATTAAAACTCCACTTAGTTTTAATCATTATCTGGGTTAAAGAATCAGTGTCATTTAAAAACACGATTCACGATAAACCCAAAATCACATTCCATTAATTATCGGGTTAAAGAACAAGTGTTATTTAAAACACTGTTCACGATAAACCCAAAAATCAATACCAATTCAATTCCAATTAAATATCATTTAATTGGTACACTTCATTAAATCTAAATAAAGAGATTTAATCTTTTCTCAACTGGGTTCAAGAACAGTGTTAGTGAAAACACCATTCACGACAAACCCAAATCACATTCCATTAATTATCGGGTTAAAGAACAAGTGTTATTTAAAACACTGTTCACGATAAACCCAAAAATCAATACTAATTCAATTCCAATTAAATATCATTTAATTGGTACACTTCATTAAATCTAAATAAAAAGATTTAATCTTTTCTCAACCGAGTTCAAGAACAGTGTTAGTGAAGACACCATTCACGACAAACCCAAATCACATTCCATTAATTATCGGGTTAAAGAACAAGTGTTATTTAAAACACTGTTCACGATAAACCCAAAAATCAATACCAATTCAATTCCAATTAAATATCATTTAATTGGTACACTTCATTAAATCTAAATAAAAAGATTTAATCTTTTCTCAACTGGGTTCAAGAACAGTGTTAGTGAAGACACCATTCACGACAAACCCAAATCACATTCGATATTCAATACAAGGCTCTGAATAGAAAATATATCGGCTTATATTCAATATCGAATTCTACGACTAACAAATGTCGTATTGGAAATAACGATACAAATATATATCTTTCAAATTTCCATAACAACACCTGTAATATCACGAATTCCAACATCGAAATATTCCGAAGACAATTTCGATTCAAATCCACTCCAATGCAATCATTGGAAATTTTGGTTATTTTCAAAACCATTTCAAATTCAATTTATTTATTTAAAAATAAATAGAATTATAATTCTAGTTCAAAACTAGTTCATTTCGATAAAAATCTATTTTTATCTTTTCAAATATGGAGTTTTTCATCCCAAACTTTCACAAATCATTTCTTATGATTTTACACAAATTATTACTATTTTCAATAATTTTATCAAGGCCCGTACAGTCGATTTCCAACAACGGCCATCGAACTGCACTTACAACGACCTTTTTCGAATTTGATTTGGACGTATCTCCAAATCCAACCGTTAGATTTCAAATTTCTAACATTCATTAGAAAGCTCTTTTCGATACGAACCCAACGGTTCCGGTTTTAGGAGAATCCGACGGTCGGATCTCCCGTAATGTCCGTTTGAAATAAATGGTCGAAATTCGCGAACTGCCGCGGCGCGGAGCGTTCTATTCAGGCCATTATATTATATATATAATATATATAATATATATTTCGTCGATTTCTATTTAAAACGAATTATATAAATAGTTTTGAATTCGTTTCAAAAGCAATTTCAACTTCCTTTTCAATTCAAATCAAAATTGAATTCTTCTTTATAAATTCGTTTCAAAATTCATTTCTATTCAATTCAAATTTCAATTCAATTTGAATTCATTTTAATTCGTTTTCAATTCAATTCATTTCGAAATCGTTTTCAATTCAATTCATTTCGAAATCGATTTCAATTCATTTCATTTCGAAATCGTTTTCAATTCAATTCATTTCGAAATCGTTTTAAAATCGATATAAATATCGTTCACGTCAAAATGGCGTTAATCTAATCAACACGGCTTCATAAATTTCTATTTTCAAAATAGTTGTTATTATCAAAATATTTCGTTCAACACATGACCAATCTCAATGGATGAGTACTGTCAACACATGAACTTTTATTTTATATTGATAAAGATGTAAATTTTATTACTAAAATATTTCGTTCAACACATGACCAATCTCAACGGATGAGTACTGTCAACACATGAACTTTTATTTTATAATATTCTTTGTTTTTCAAATTGGAATGAGGCCCAATCAATTACCATATAAAGTTAATTATATGGATTTTCATACAACACATGTATATAATAACATTGAAAATAATCAACCATCAACCAAAGTGCACTACACTGTAAAAGCATCAAATATAGATATTCAACGCTTATAACAGCCTGTCAATCTATCGATCGACATATTTAATCAATCAGGATGAGTGAACTTCAAATTTCATCCCAACACCCGTGCGGGGTTTCAAACAATCAAACACATATTTTATTTGTGCTGTTGGGCGATGTGTAAAATTTATCGTCCCAATCAATGTCATTCAAATAGGTGTACATAAACAAACCGTATGGTTTGTAAATGAATATTCTATTTTATTCACTTTACGTTAAAAATTATATTTTTAACGATAAAACATTTTATTTCAACCTATGAATTTCTATTCAATTCATTCTTTAAATAAAATGATATTTTTATTTTTCTAACTTATTTTAGAAAATTTCGACGGCATAACGGCACGATACTAGAAACGGGACGAGGCCTAGCCTTATCCCCGGTCTAGTGAAGGCCCACGCCATTCACACATCAATCAAATCAATTTCATTATGCAAACCACAAAATTTGGAGTAAGAGTCTAACCTAGCCTTACTCCTTCGCCTTATAACGGCGCACGTCTAATCCTAACCAATTTATCGATTCGATTTTTCACACCACAAACCACATTCAAACCAATATCGCAATCAATCACCAAACAGTCAAACAAACAAGTCCATGGTCTGTGGACGATTTGTGTCGGGTGCTACTAAGCACCGTCTGCATCCTAGTATATATATAACTAGAAAAATTAAATTGAAAGGTGAGAAGTTCTCACTGATAGCTATCCTAGCTCCACTGCACTTCATTGATAGAAATCTTCATCGTCGTCGCCTTTTTGTCACCTTCGTTGCCCAAGGCCACTATATATATTAAAAAAATCGAATTTTTATTTCGCTATTCAATATATAAAAATCGAATTTTTATTTCAAAGTTCAATATATAAAAATCGAATTTTTTATTTCAAAGTTTTCACCTTTATAAAAATAAAGTTTTCGCCTTTATAAAAATAAAGTTTTCGCCTTTATAAAAATAAAGTTTTCGCCTTTATAAAAATAAAGTTTTCGCCTTTATAAAAATAAAGTTTTCGTCTTATAAAAATCACCACTTTATCTCAGCGTATATAAATAAAAATCAGATTCTTATTTCGTTACATACACAAAGATGATATCTTTATATTCTCTATCCTATAAAGATTATATTTTTAATACTTTAAAAATATAAAAATCATATTTCTAATATTTCTATATAGTAAAGACTATATTTTTAATTCTTTAAAAATATAAAAACTATATTTTTATCACTTTTTAAAAATTTAAAGATCATACCTTTTAAAGTTCTAATCTTTTCTATTTTAAAGATCAAATCTTTTCTTTTACTTTTTCAAGTTTAAATCTTTTCTCCTTTTAAAATCTAAATCTTTAATCAGTTTTTAAATGCTAATTAAAATTCAGTTTTTAAAAATAAATAAATAAAATCAGTTTTAAAAATTCAGTTTTTAAATTACTAAAAAAAAAAAACAGTTTTAAATTACTAAATTAAATTCAGAAAAACTTACAGGGGGGGGGGGACTCGTCGATGCGGCTGAGGCAAGAGGAGGGGGGTGCGGTGGTTGGTCAGGGGGTCGGCGTGAGAAAAAGGGGCTAGGGTTTTAGGGGGGGGCTCGAGATCGATTCGGGGGGGGGGGGTTTCTTGGCTACGGCGTTCGAGTGGAGGGAGGAGGAAGAAGAAGGGAGGGGGGAAGGTTGGCGTCGCGGCGCCGCCGCTTGGAGAGGGGGGGTCGTCGATGCGACTGCGCGATTCTTTTTTTTTTTCTTTTTTTTTTATTTCTGAAATGAGAAAATAACGAGGGGGGTTTATAAAAGAAAATATATTTAATTATTTATTCAATTAATTCTCCGTAAAGTTGCTTTTTCGTTCGGGCTTTGAATTGGACCCAACGACTGTCGTCCCTAGCGTTTTACCCCCATTCCGAACACAATGGGATATGTTTCGTAAGCTGATTTGATCGTTATAATCAATTTCTGTTGAATTTACATTTAAATCACTATATTGAATTTAAACGCGCATTTCAAATTACCGGGGTCACATACTAACTAGAAAAATTCCATAAAAATATTTTCTAGCTTCGTATTGACTATACGGTTCTAACAAAACTAGTTTCGTCGAATTCTGAGACCGTTAGAAAAATGGCCAATTTCCAGTCGATTAAAATCAACTAAAACTGGTCAAACGCGTTTTCCTTTGCCACGCTCACACATTGATTCGAAAAATTATGAAATTTGAAACCTAGCAATAACTTTACATCCCGGACCCAACAAAACTGGTTTCGTCGAAATCCGAGGTCGTTTGCAAAATGTCCATTTTTAAGGGCCTTATATATATAAAAATATATATAAATTCCACAGCGACTATTTCTAATTTTAAACTGGATATATCTTATCATTTCTAAGATGAAATCTCAGTTTGTTAACTTCGTTACAAAGATATAGTTATACAGATTCAAATATTTCTTGTTTCGTTCGATTCTGACTTATATCGAATTCTGTATATTCATTTGAAATTAGAAATCGAATTTTCGAACTACCGCGCCATTTCAGGCTCGTTATATAATTAAATATAAATATGTATATTCTAACGACGGCGTATATAAATATATACGTCGAATTCAATTAAAAATAAATTTCTCGTCGATATTATTTAAAATAATTCATTTTAAATATTCAAAATTCGCTAAAATGGCCAAAATAAAAATTTCAAACTGGCTCAGATTTTCCGGGTTATTACAATCTCCCCCACTTAAAACTTTTCGTCCCCGAAAAGGAACAAAGTCGAAAGTGGTTTGATTATTCAGTTCTACGTTCGATCTGGCTTCCATTCTCCAACTTTTTCAGTTTCTGAGAATTTTCAAAATCTCAAAAATTTGGCTAACACCCTAAATTTTTGAAAAATTTCGCCATAACCTCCCCTGCACCGGGAGCATCGGGGAATTTCAAATAGCTTCCCCGGTCCTTCAGATCTCAAAAAGAAAAAGAAAAAGCCAAGCGGCTAGCCAATAGGCTCACAAAATCATCATCACCCAAACAAAACAGGAAATTATGTAGTAAACATGTACCTATTTGTCGGGCAAACAAATTTTATTCTCTGCTCTAGCCTCCTTGCTATGACCTGTTCAATGATATATATGTATATGCAAGCAGATGCGACCAAATTTCAATACAATTTAATATTTGATTCAATTAGGCATAATGGTTCAAAATTATCAAACAAATAAACAAACAACACAAACATCAATCAATTAGTGAATCATCATTTGAAATTCATAATTTTGATACATACACAAAAATCATGTTTTTGATGCCAATTCACAACAAAGTGTTCTAGCTATATAAGATTTGGTTCTCACACCAGTCTAATGGAAATATATAGATATCACACCTTCGAAACACGAATATAAATACTGATGATGTGGCCACATCATCAGAATTATCCCCGGGTGTCTAGAATGTGACTCTATATCTATCCAGTATATTAAAATTTCAAATACACGTGGATCAGACGTATACGCAAAATCTTTATATACTGGACTGTCCAACTCAATATAAATAGATAATCAAATACGAATAATTGATTTACATTTCCAAAACAAAAATTTGTTTTCATTTTCAAAAATATACTCTTCACACTCGTTCTAGGATACTACTGATCCCATCTCTAACGAGTCATTCCCATCGGATATTACTAATCCAATATCTGATGAATTCTTTCGTATGTTTCTAATGTGTCTTGTTCTCTAGCTTTGTAAACCAAAGCTCTGATACCAACTGTGACGGCAAGGAATTTCGCTCGGTCCGAACCAGTCGCTAAACCGACCCAGGCCGTTCGAAACACCCTATCTTTTGAGAACACGACAAAACAGAGCGCATACCAAAGAACATCTCATTGTATATTACAACAATGCATCAGATTACAAGAATATACAGAGTATAAATGAATAAATATTACACAGAAATATCAGAGATTTAAATTACATTTAAATACATAGCAGCGGAAAATAATACAATACACAACTAGAAGAGATATACGGATACAAAGCTTTCCGGATATCATTCCAGCTGTAAACCAGGATCCTGTGAATATAAATCTGCAAAACCAAAACTACTAGCTGCCCGTGTCAAAATAAGGGCACCCAGAGTTTAGGTTAAAACAATAAACTCCAGGTCAGTCATGTGACTGGTGTGAGAACTAAAACAGTTATTAATCTTTATTTGAAAGTTAGGTAAATCAAGGGACCACGCCGTATAACACGGAACGGGTTTCCTCCCAAGAATACCAGTGCATATAACAAACAGCGCAATGCTAAATAAAGAAAAATGAAGCTGTTATAAGACCCAGGTCCTATCACACAATGCAACGCAAGCCGGGGGATAGGGTTTTCCCTTATAACAGCCAAAGAATGCTTGATACGTTTAAAACAAATTCGAATCATTTGATACTATAATAAGTGCATAGTGTATAAAACAACTTCGAATCATAAGTATCAATCATAGGCGACATGAGCGTCCCATGCCACTATGTCGCCATATATAGGTTTACAAATAAAACCGCAAAGTCACGTATTTGGAAATTGGATTTCCGTCTATGAACCGAGGCAAAAGATAGTCCTCAACCGATTCGAGACAATCTAGCCCATGTCTCCGGAGCAGCCGCAACTGCCCCTTGGATCGTCAGGGCCGGTCCACCGATGTGGATTATAGTGCCTGAACAATACGTCTCTCCGCCCTATGGGGCGTAAACGAGCCAACAAATGACTCCATCGGTTCGAGAACGACCGATCAATCCGAGGCGCCTCGCAACAGCAACAACCACATAAGTCAAACTCGTCAGGGCGTGTAAAACCACTGACGCCACTTCTAGCTAGAAAGAAACGCATGCCCTCCCTGAGGTCCGTCTCCCGTTTTTGGTTCATACCGGGTGTGAAACACGCGAGGTAAACGTTACACAAAGCTACACCACAAAGGCCGTGTTTTGATCATCACCACAAGACTTTGCTTTTCAACAGAAGCCTCGATCAATTTCCACTTAGGCATGCCACACAGGCAATTCACTCCATGCGTTTGATATCCATCAATATATAACCCCTGAGCTCGTACGTCTCAGAGAAGGGCGTTAAGCAAGAGAATAAATTCTCCGCCGCCAAACAGATATATATTTAATAGAAATCAATCACACAGACTAAAATCCAATGTCAGACACACAGTCCATTTACAAGTCCGTTCTGGGTCTGAACGAAACCGGAGGCACCTAGTACCCCGCATATCCATCGATCTCCAAGTACGTCTGGACGATCACTAACTGTTTCCATCTTCTTGGGTGTACAGCCCAATCAAGATCATCAGTTATCACCCAAACGACGTGAAGACCTCCGGTCTTCGACCATCGTCTTCATCTTCGACTTATCGTCGTATCAGTTATTCAGAATGGGATAAACCCGGTCTTTCCGAATAACTCGCGTATATTTTAAATAAGTGTTACACAAACACAACATACGCCTCATTCCAATTCATTAGTCACTAACCGTAAATTAATCAAGAGAATAATTCCCCAAATATTAACCCCGAAGGCCGAAACCAACATCAGATCAATACCCAGAAAACCATTCTGCTTGGCTAACCGACAGTTAGTTTCTAAATTTCACGTTCAAATCTAATTAAAGATTTAACTATCGCCTGGAGCAAAACTGGTGATACTCCATTCTCGATCTTTTCAATCTAATTAAAGATTCATTAAAACTCCACTTAGTTTTAATCATTATCTGGGTTAAAGAATCAGTGTCATTTAAAAACACGATTCACGATAAACCCAAAATCACATTCCATTAATTATCGGGTTAAAGAACAAGTGTTATTTAAAACACTGTTCACGATAAACCCAAAAATCAATACCAATTCAATTCCAATTAAATATCATTTAATTGGTACACTTCATTAAATCTAAATAAAGAGATTTAATCTTTTCTCAACTGGGTTCAAGAACAGTGTTAGTGAAGACACCATTCACGACAAACCCAAATCACATTCCATTAATTATCGGGTTAAAGAACAAGTGTTATTTAAAACACTGTTCACGATAAACCCAAAAATCAATACCAATTCAATTCCAATTAAATATCATTTAATTGGTACACTTCATTAAATCTAAATAAAAAGATTTAATCTTTTCTCAACCGGGTTCAAGAACAGTGTTAGTGAAGACACCATTCACGACAAACCCAAATCACATTCCATTAATTATCGGGTTAAAGAACAAGTGTTATTTAAAACACTGTTCACGATAAACCCAAAAATCAATACCAATTCAATTCCAATTAAATATCATTTAATTGGTACACTTCATTAAATCTAAATAAAAAGATTTAATCTTTTCTCAACTGGGTTCAAGAACAGTGTTAGTGAAGACACCATTCACGACAAACCCAAATCACATTCGATATTCAATACAAGGCTCTGAATAGAAAATATATCGGCTTATATTCAATATCGAATTCTACGACTAACAAATGTCGTATTGGAAATAACGATACAAATATATATTCTTTCAAATTTCCATAACAACACCTGTAATATCACGAATTCCAACATCGAAATATTCCGAAGACAATTTCGATTCAAATCCACTCCAATGCAATCATTGGAAATTTTGGTTATTTTCAAAACCATTTCAAATTCAATTTATTTATTTAAAAATAAATAGAATTATGATTCTAGTTCAAAACTAGTTCATTTCGATAAAAATCTATTTTTATCTTTTCAAATATGGAGTTTTTCATCCCAAACTTTCACAAATCATTTCTTATGATTTTACACAAATTATTACTATTTTTAATAATTTTATCAAGGCCCGTACAGTCGATTTCCAACAACGGCCATCGAACTGCACTTACAACGACCTTTTTCGAATTTGATTTGGACGTATCTCCAAATCCAACCGTTAGATTTCAAATTTCTAACATTCATTAGAAAGCTCTTTTCGATACGAACCCAACGGTTCCGGTTTTAGGAGAATCCGACGGTCGGATCTCCCGTAATGTCCGTTTGAAATAAATGGTCGAAATTCGCGAACTGCCGCGGCGCGGCGCGTTCTATTCAGGCCATTATATTATATATATAATATATATAATATATATTTCGTCGATTTCTATTTAAAACGAATTATATAAATAGTTTTGAATTCGTTTCAAAAGCAATTTCAACTTCCTTTTCAATTCAAATCAAAATTGAATTCTTCTTTATAAATTCGTTTCAAAATTCATTTCTATTCAATTCAAATTTCAATTCAATTTGAATTCATTTTAATTCGTTTTCAATTCAATTCATTTCGAAATCGTTTTCAATTCAATTCATTTCGAAATCGTTTTCAATTCATTTCATTTCGAAATCGTTTTCAATTCAATTCATTTCGAAATCGTTTTAAAATCGATATAAATATCGTTCACGTCAAAATGGCGTTAATCTAATCAACACGGCTTCATAAATTTCTATTTTCAAAATAGTTGTTATTATCAAAATATTTCGTTCAACACATGACCAATCTCAATGGATGAGTACTGTCAACACATGAACTTTTATTTTATATTGATAAAGATGTAAATTTTATTACTAAAATATTTCGTTCAACACATGACCAATCTCAACGGATGAGTACTGTCAACACATGAACTTTTATTTTATAATATTCTTTGTTTTTCAAATTGGAATGAGGCCCAATCAATTACCATATAAAGTTAATTATATGGATTTTCATACAACACATGTATATAATAACATTGAAAATAATCAACCATCAACCAAAGTGCACTACACTGTAAAAGCATCAAATATAGATATTCAACGCTTATAACAGCCTGTCTATCTATCGATCGACATATTTAATCAATCAGGATGAGTGAACTTCAAATTTCATCCCAACACCCGTGCGGGGTTTCAAACAATCAAACACATATTTTATTTGTGCTGTTGGGCGATGTGTAAAATTTATCGTCCCAATCAATGTCATTCAAATAGGTGTACATAAACAAACCGTATGGTTTGTAAATGAATATTCTATTTTATTCACTTTACGTTAAAAATTATATTTTTAACGATAAAACATTTTATTTCAACCTATGAATTTCTATTCAATTCATTCTTTAAATAAAATGATATTTTTATTTTTCTAACTTATTTTAGAAAATTTCGACGGCATAACGGCACGATACTAGAAACGGGACGAGGCCTAGCCTTATCCCCGGTCTAGTGAAGGCCCACGCCATTCACACATCAATCAAATCAATTTCATTATGCAAACCACAAAATTTGGAGTAAGAGTCTAACCTAGCCTTACTCCTTCGCCTTATAACGGCGCACGTCTAATCCTAACCAATTTATCGATTCGATTTTTCACACCACAAACCACATTCAAACCAATATCGCAATCAATCACCAAACAGTCAAACAAACAAGTCCATGGTCTGTGGACGATTTGTGTCGGGTGCTACTAAGCACCGTCTGCATCCTAGTATATATATATAACTAGAAAAATTAAATTGAAAGGTGAGAAGTTCTCACTGATAGCTATCCTAGCTCCACTGCACTTCATTGATAGAAATCTTCATCGTCGTCGCCTTTTTGTCACCTTCGTTGCCCAAGGCCACTATATATATTAAAAAAATCGAATTTTTATTTCGCTATTCAATATATAAAAATCGAATTTTTATTTCAAAGTTCAATATATAAAAATCGAATTTTTTATTTCAAAGTTTTCGCCTTTATAAAAATAAAGTTTTCGCCTTTATAAAAATAAAGTTTTCGCCTTTATAAAAATAAAGTTTTCGCCTTTATAAAAATAAAGTTTTCGTCTTATAAAAATCACCACTTTATCTCAGCGTATATAAATAAAAATCAGATTCTTATTTCGTTACATACACAAAGATGATATCTTTATATTCTCTATCCTATAAAGATTATATTTTTAATACTTTAAAAATATAAAAATCATATTTCTAATATTTCTATATAGTAAAGACTATATTTTTAATTCTTTAAAAATATAAAAACTATATTTTTATCACTTTTTAAAAATATAAAGATCATACCTTTTAAAGTTCTAATCTTTTCTATTTTAAAGATCAAATCTTTTCTTTTACTTTTTCAAGTTTAAATCTTTTCTCCTTTTAAAATCTAAATCTTTAATCAGTTTTTAAATGCTAATTAAAATTCAGTTTTTAAAAATAAATAAATAAAATCAGTTTTAAAAATTCAGTTTTTAAATTACTAAAAAAAAAAAACAGTTTTAAATTACTAAATTAAATTCAGAAAAACTTACAGGGGGGGGACTCGTCGATGCGGCTGAGGCAAGAGGAGGGGGGTGCGGTGGTTGGTCAGGGGGTCGGCGCGAGAAAAAGGGGCTAGGGTTTTAGGGGGGGGCTCGAGATCGATTCGGGGGGGGGGGGGGGTTTCTTGGCTACGGCGTTCGAGTGGAGGGAGGAGGAAGAAGAAGGGAGGGGGGAAGGTTGGCGTCGCGGCGCCGCCGCTTGGAGGGGGGGGTCGTCGATGCGGCTGCGCGATTCTTTTTTTTTTCTTTTTTTTTTATTTCTGAAATGAGAAAATAATGAGGGGGGGGTTTATAAAAGAAAATATATTTAATTATTTATTCAATTAATTCTCCGTAAAGTTGCTTTTTCGTTCGGGCTTTGAATTGGACCCAACGACTGTCGTCCCTAGCGTTTTACCCCCATTCCGAACACAATGGGATATGTTTCGTAAGCTGATTTGATCGTTATAATCAATTTCTGTTGAATTTACATTTAAATCACTATATTGAATTTAAACGCGCATTTCAAATTACCGGGGTCACATACTAACTAGAAAAATTCCATAAAAATATTTTCTAGCTTCGTATTGACTATACGGTTCTAACAAAACTAGTTTCGTCGAATTCTGAGACCGTTAGAAAAATGGCCAATTTCCAGTCGATTAAAATCAACTGAAACTGGTCAAACGCGTTTTCCTTTGCCACGCTCACACATTGATTCGAAAAATTATGAAATTTGAAACCTAGCAATAACTTTACATCCCGGACCCAACAAAACTGGTTTCGTCGAAATCCGAGGTCGTTTGCAAAATGTCCATTTTTAAGGGCCTTATATATATAAAAATATATATAAATTCCACAGCGACTATTTCTAATTTTAAACTGGATATATCTTATCATTTCTAAGATGAAATCTCAGTTTGTTAACTTCGTTACAAAGATATAGTTATACAGATTCAAATATTTCTTGTTTCGTTCGATTCTGACTTATATCGAATTCTGTATATTCATTTGAAATTAGAAATCGAATTTTCGAACTACCGCGCCATTTCAGGCTCGTTATATAATTAAATATAAATATGTATATTCTAACGACGGCGTATATAAATATATACGTCGAATTCAATTAAAAATAAATTTCTCGTCGATATTATTTAAAATAATTCATTTTAAATATTCAAAATTCGCTAAAATGGCCAAAATAAAAATTTCAAACTGGCTCAGATTTTCCGGGTTATTACAATCTCCCCCACTTAAAACTTTTCGTCCCCGAAAAGGAACAAAGTCGAAAGTGGTTTGATTATTCAGTTCTACGTTCGATCTGGCTTCCATTCTCCAACTTTTTCAGTTTCTGAGAATTTTCAAAATCTCAAAAATTTGGCTAACACCCTAAATTTTTGAAAAATTTCGCCATAACCTCCCCTGCACCGGGAGCATCGGGGAATTTCAAATAGCTTCCCCGGTCCTTCAGATCTCAAAAAGAAAAAGAAAAAGCCAAGCGGCTAGCCAATAGGCTCACAAAATCATCATCACCCAAACAAAACAGGAAATTATGTAGTAAACATGTACCTATTTGTCGGGCAAACAAATTTTATTCTCTGCTCTAGCCTCCTTGCTATGACCTGTTCAATGATATATATGTATATGCAAGCAGATGCGACCAAATTTCAATACAATTTAATATTTGATTCAATTAGGCATAATGGTTCAAAATTATCAAACAAATAAACAAACAACACAAACATCAATCAATTAGTGAATCATCATTTGAAATTCATAATTTTGATACATACACAAAAATCATGTTTTTGATGCCAATTCACAACAAAGTGTTCTAGCTATATAAGATTTGGTTCTCACACCAGTCTAATGGAAATATATAGATATCACACCTTCGAAACACGAATATAAATACTGATGATGTGGCCACATCATCAGAATTATCCCCGGGTGTCTAGAATGTGACTCTATATCTATCCAGTATATTAAAATTTCAAATACACGTGGATCAGACGTATACGCAAAATCTTTATATACTGGACTGTCCAACTCAATATAAATAGATAATCAAATACGAATAATTGATTTACATTTCCAAAACAAAAATTTGTTTTCATTTTCAAAAATATACTCTTCACACTCGTTCTAGGATACTACTGATCCCATCTCTAACGAGTCATTCCCATCGGATATTACTAATCCAATATCTGATGAATTCTTTCGTATGTTTCTAATGTGTCTTGTTCTCTAGCTTTGTAAACCAAAGCTCTGATACCAACTGTGACGGCAAGGAATTTCGCTCGGTCCGAACCAGTCGCTAAACCGACCCAGGCCGTTCGAAACACCCTATCGTTTGAGAACACGACAAAACAGAGCGCATACCAAAGAACATCTCATTGTATATTACAACAATGCATCAGATTACAAGAATATACAGAGTATAAATGAATAAATATTACACAGAAATATCAGAGATTTAAATTACATTTAAATACATAGCAGCGGAAAATAATACAATACACAACTAGAAGAGATATACGGATACAAAGCTTTCCGGATATCATTCCAGCTGTAAACCAGGATCCTGTGAATATAAATCTGCAAAACCAAAACTACTAGCTGCCCGTGTCAAAATAAGGGCACCCAGAGTTTAGGTTAAAACAATAAACTCCAGGTCAGTCATGTGACTGGTGTGAGAACTAAAACAGTTATTAATCTTTATTTGAAAGTTAGGTAAATCAAGGGACCACGCCGTATAACACGGAACGGGTTTCCTCCCAAGAATACCAGTGCATATAACAAACAGCGCAATGCTAAATAAAGAAAAATGAAGCTGTTATAAGACCCAGGTCCTATCACACAATGCAACGCAAGCCGGAGGATAGGGTTTTCCCTTATAACAGCCAAAGAATGCTTGATACGTTTAAAACAAATTCGAATCATTTGATACTATAATAAGTGCATAGTGTATAAAACAACTTCGAATCATAAGTATCAATCATAGGCGACATGAGCGTCCCATGCCACTATGTCGCCATATATAGGTTTACAAATAAAACCGCAAAGTCACGTATTTGGAAATTGGATTTCCGTCTATGAACCGAGGCAAAAGATAGTCCTCAACCGATTCGAGACAATCTAGCCCATGTCTCCGGAGCAGCCGCAACTGCCCCTTGGATCGTCAGGGCCGGTCCACCGATGTGGATTATAGTGCCTGAACAATACGTCTCTCCGCCCTATGGGGCGTAAACGAGCCAACAAATGACTCCATCGGTTCGAGAACGACCGATCAATCCGAGGCGCCTCGCAACAGCAACAACCACATAAGTCAAACTCGTCAGGGCGTGTAAAACCACTGACGCCACTTCTAGCTAGAAAGAAACGCATGCCCTCCCTGAGGTCCGTCTCCCGTTTTTGGTTCATACCGGGTGTGAAACACGCGAGGTAAACGTTACACAAAGCTACGCCACAAAGGCCGTGCTTTGATCATCACCACAAGACTTTGCTTTTCAACAGAAGCCTCGATCAATTTCCACTTAGGCATGCCACACAGGCAATTCACTCCATGCGTTTGATATCCATCAATATATAACCCCTGAGCTCGTACGTCTCAGAGAAGGGCGTTAAGCAAGAGAATAAATTCTCCGCCGCCAAACAGATATATATTTAATAGAAATCAATCACACAGACTAAAATCCAATGTCAGACACACAGTCCATTTACAAGTCCGTTCTGGGTCTGAACGAAACCGGAGGCACCTAGTACCCCGCATATCCATCGATCTCCAAGTACGTCTGGACGATCACTAACTGTTTCCATCTTCTTGGGTGTACAGCCCAATCAAGATCATCAGTTATCACCCAAACGACGTGAAGACCTCCGGTCTTCGACCATCGTCTTCATCTTCGACTTATCGTCGTATCAGTTATTCAGAATGGGATAAACCCGGTCTTTCCGAATAACTCGCGTATATTTTAAATAAGTGTTACACAAACACAACATACGCCTCATTCCAATTCATTAGTCACTAACCGTAAATTAATCAAGAGAATAATTCCCCAAATATTAACCCCGAAGGCCGAAACCAACATCAGATCAATACCCAGAAAACCATTCTGCTTGGCTAACCGACAGTTAGTTTCTAAATTTCACGTTCAAATCTAATTAAAGATTTAACTATCGCCTGGAGCAAAACTGGTGATACTCCATTCTCGATCTTTTCAATCTAATTAAAGATTCATTAAAACTCCACTTAGTTTTAATCATTATCTGGGTTAAAGAATCAGTGTCATTTAAAAACACGATTCACGATAAACCCAAAATCACATTCCATTAATTATCGGGTTAAAGAACAAGTGTTATTTAAAACACTGTTCACGATAAACCCAAAAATCAATACCAATTCAATTCCAATTAAATATCATTTAATTGGTACACTTCATTAAATCTAAATAAAGAGATTTAATCTTTTCTCAACTGGGTTCAAGAACAGTGTTAGTGAAGACACCATTCACGACAAACCCAAATCACATTCCATTAATTATCGGGTTAAAGAACAAGTGTTATTTAAAACACTGTTCACGATAAACCCAAAAATCAATACCAATTCAATTCCAATTAAATATCATTTAATTGGTACACTTCATTAAATCTAAATAAAAAGATTTAATCTTTTCTCAACCGGGTTCAAGAACAGTGTTAGTGAAGACACCATTCACAACAAACCCAAATCACATTCCATTAATTATCGGGTTAAAGAACAAGTGTTATTTAAAACACTGTTCACGATAAACCCAAAAATCAATACCAATTCAATTCCAATTAAATATCATTTAATTGGTACACTTCATTAAATCTAAATAAAAAGATTTAATCTTTTCTCAACTGGGTTCAAGAACAGTGTTAGTGAAGACACCATTCACGACAAACCCAAATCACATTCGATATTCAATACAAGGCTCTGAATAGAAAATATATCGGCTTATATTCAATATCGAATTCTACGACTAACAAATGTCGTATTGGAAATAACGATACAAATATATATTCTTTCAAATTTCCATAACAACACCTGTAATATCACGAATTCCAACATCGAAATATTCCGAAGACAATTTCGATTCAAATCCACTCCAATGCAATCATTGGAAATTTTGGTTATTTTCAAAACCATTTCAAATTCAATTTATTTATTTAAAAATAAATAGAATTATGATTCTAGTTCAAAACTAGTTCATTTCGATAAAAATCTATTTTTATCTTTTCAAATATGGAGTTTTTCATCCCAAACTTTCACAAATCATTTCTTATGATTTTACACAAATTATTACTATTTTTAATAATTTTATCAAGGCCCGTACAGTCGATTTCCAACAACGGCCATCGAACTGCACTTACAACGACCTTTTTCGAATTTGATTTGGACGTATCTCCAAATCCAACCGTTAGATTTCAAATTTCTAACATTCATTAGAAAGCTCTTTTCGATACGAACCCAACGGTTCCGGTTTTAGGAGAATCCGACGGTCGGATCTCCCGTAATGTCCGTTTGAAATAAATGGTCGAAATTCGCGAACTGCCGCGGCGCGGCGCGTTCTATTCAGGCCATTATATTATATATATAATATATATAATATATATTTCGTCGATTTCTATTTAAAACGAATTATATAAATAGTTTTGAATTCGTTTCAAAAGCAATTTCAACTTCCTTTTCAATTCAAATCAAAATTGAATTCTTCTTTATAAATTCGTTTCAAAATTCATTTCTATTCAATTCAAATTTCAATTCAATTTGAATTCATTTTAATTCGTTTTCAATTCAATTCATTTCGAAATCGTTTTCAATTCAATTCATTTCGAAATCGTTTTCAATTCATTTCATTTCGAAATCGTTTTCAATTCAATTCATTTCGAAATCGTTTTAAAATCGATATAAATATCGTTCACGTCAAAATGGCGTTAATCTAATCAACACGGCTTCATAAATTTCTATTTTCAAAATAGTTGTTATTATCAAAATATTTCGTTCAACACATGACCAATCTCAATGGATGAGTACTGTCAACACATGAACTTTTATTTTATATTGATAAAGATGTAAATTTTATTACTAAAATATTTCGTTCAACACATGACCAATCTCAACGGATGAGTACTGTCAACACATGAACTTTTATTTTATAATATTCTTTGTTTTTCAAATTGGAATGAGGCCCAATCAATTACCATATAAAGTTAATTATATGGATTTTCATACAACACATGTATATAATAACATTGAAAATAATCAACCATCAACCAAAGTGCACTACACTGTAAAAGCATCAAATATAGATATTCAACGCTTATAACAGCCTGTCAATCTATCGATCGACATATTTAATCAATCAGGATGAGTGAACTTCAAATTTCATCCCAACACCCGTGCGGGGTTTCGAACAATCAAACACATATTTTATTTGTGCTGTTGGGCGATGTGTAAAATTTATCGTCCCAATCAATGTCATTCAAATAGGTGTACATAAACAAACCGTATGGTTTGTAAATGAATATTCTATTTTATTCACTTTACGTTAAAAATTATATTTTTAACGATAAAACATTTTATTTCAACCTATGAATTTCTATTCAATTCATTCTTTAAATAAAATGATATTTTTATTTTTCTAACTTATTTTAGAAAATTTCGACGGCATAACGGCACGATACTAGAAACGGGACGAGGCCTAGCCTTATCCCCGGTCTAGTGAAGGCCCACGCCATTCACACATCAATCAAATCAATTTCATTATGCAAACCACAAAATTTGGAGTAAGAGTCTAACCTAGCCTTACTCCTTCGCCTTATAACGGCGCACGTCTAATCCTAACCAATTTATCGATTCGATTTTTCACACCACAAACCACATTCAAACCAATATCGCAATCAATCACCAAACAGTCAAACAAACAAGTCCATGGTCTGTGGACGATTTGTGTCGGGTGCTACTAAGCACCGTCTGCATCCTAGTATATATATAACTAGAAAAATTAAATTGAAAGGTGAGAAGTTCTCACTGATAGCTATCCTAGCTCCACTGCACTTCATTGATAGAAATCTTCATCGTCGTCGCCTTTTTGTCACCTTCGTTGCCCAAGGCCACTATATATATAAAAAAAATCGAATTTTTATTTCGCTATTCAATATATAAAAATCGAATTTTTATTTCAAAGTTCAATATATAAAAATCGAATTTTTTATTTCAAAGTTTTCGCCTTTATAAAAATAAAGTTTTCGCCTTTATAAAAATAAAGTTTTCGCCTTTATAAAAATAAAGTTTTCGCCTTTATAAAAATAAAGTTTTCGCCTTTATAAAAATAAAGTTTTCGCCTTTATAAAAATAAAGTTTTCGTCTTATAAAAATCACCACTTTATCTCAACGTATATAAATAAAAATCAGATTCTTATTTCGTTACATACACAAAGATGATATCTTTATATTCTCTATCCTATAAAGATTATATTTTTAATACTTTAAAAATATAAAAATCATATTTCTAATATTTCTATATAGTAAAGACTATATTTTTAATTCTTTAAAAATATAAAAACTATATTTTTATCACTTTTTAAAAATATAAAGATCATACCTTTTAAAGTTCTAATCTTTTCTATTTTAAAGATCAAATCTTTTCTTTTACTTTTTCAAGTTTAAATCTTTTCTCCTTTTAAAATCTAAATCTTTAATCAGTTTTTAAATGCTAATTAAAATTCAGTTTTTAAAAATAAATAAATAAATAAAATCAGTTTTAAAAATTCAGTTTTTAAATTACTAAAAAAAAAACAGTTTTAAATGACTAAATTAAATTCAGAAAAACTTACAGAGGGGGGGGGGGGGACTCGTCGATGCGGCTGAGGCAAGAGGAGGGGGGTGCGGTGGTTGGTCAGGGGGTCGGCGCGAGAAAAAGGGGCTAGGGTTTTAGGGGGGGCTCGAGATCGATTCGGGGGGGGGGGGGGTTTCTTGGCTACGGCGTTCGAGTGGAGGGAGGAGGAAGAAGAAGGGAGGGGGGAAGGTTGGCGTCGCGGCGCCGCCGCTTGGAGGGGGAGGGTCGTCGATGCGGCTGCGCGATTCTTTTTTTTTTTATTTTTTTTTTATTTCTGAAATGAGAAAATAACGAGGGGGGGGGGGTTATAAAAGAAAATATATTTAATTATTTATTCAATTAATTCTCCGTAAAGTTGCTTTTTCGTTCGGGCTTTGAATTGGACCCAACGACTGTCGTCCCTAGCGTTTTACCCCCATTCCGAACATAATGGGATATGTTTCGTAAGCTGATTTGATCGTTATTGTAAAGACCCGGATTTTCCCGCTCTTTGAATCGACCATAAACCACACAGGTCTGACCCAAAGGTTGGAAATCTTCGAATACTTTAACTTTGGGAATACAAAACATCAGAACAATAACAGCAGACTTTTATTACATTACAATAATATAACATCAGAGTACAGAATATCAGAGTACAAATAAAGTAAACTACAGCGGAAGATAAATTACAACAGATTTAATACATTAAACAGCGGAAGACTTCTAAGCTCTGGACACAGCTTTAGGCTTCGATCCAGGATCCTGCTAAAGAGAGAGATATCTGCAAAAAGCTACTCGACTGCCCGTGTGGAAAAGAGGGCACCCGAGTTTGCAAAGTGAAACAAACTACGAGTCAGTCATGGGACTGGTATGAGAATTCTAAACTAATATAACTAATAAGACAAATCCAAGGACCACGCCACTTTCGCGGAACGGGTTTACTCCTATGGATTGCCAGTGCATAAACCAAAGTAAATCGAGAAATAACGCAATGTCTTTTTGGAAAAATGAAACCATTATAAGACCCAGGTCCCATCACACAATGCAACGCACACCAGAGGATAGGGTTTTACCTTATAATGGTCAAAAGATGCTTGATACGTAAAACCGATTACTACTAGTGTGTATATGTTTTAAATAAAAACATTTCAATCATAAGTATCAATCCTAGACGGCATGGTTACCATATAGCATGTCGCCAATACTAGTTCTACAATCAAAACCGCAAGGGCGTATTGGAAATTTGGATTCCATCATGAGTCGAGGCTAGGGGCAAGCTCCTCTCCGATTCGAGACACTCTAGCAAATGCCTCAGGATCCCCCGCAGTGAACCCTTGGATCTTCAGGGCCGGTCCCCGCCTATGGGCAGTGGATTAGTTATGCCTGAACACACGCTTCCCGGTCCCTTTGGACCTATAGTATGACCACCAACGGCCTATAAAAATAACGAGGCGCCTCAAAATCCATCATCCACATAAGTAAAATGTCAGGGCTGGTAGGTCACTGACAACACTCTAGCTAGAAAGAAACGCGTGCACTCCCTGCAGTCCGTATCCCGTTTTTGACTCATACCGGGGTGTGAGGCTCGCGAAGTCACGCTATACACAAAGCTACGCCTAAACAGGCCGTGCTTTGATCATCAACCACAAGGCCTGCTTTTCAACAAAAGCCTTGATCAATGCATCTTAGCATGCCACATTGTCAGTCCATACTATACCATTAATTTCTACCAATATATAACCTCTAAGCTCGTATGTCTCAGAGAAGGGTGTTAACCACCAAACAGATATATATTAAGAGAGATCAACGAATGTAGTATAAGGGACTACAACGTCAGACATACATTCCATTTATAAACTTATGCCCTGGGTCTGAGCGAAAGTCAAATCCGTGAAATCAACACTACGTCCGGACGGCTACTACTGTCGCCCCTTCAAGGTAGCTACTCCCATCATGGGTCTCAATAGCAACACACCCATTCGATGTGAAGATCGTCGGTCTTCAATCACCGTCTTCAACTCTTCGAACGTCGTATCATTATTTGGAATGAGAGTAAACTCGGACTTTCCAAATAATTCTCGCATATATAAATTTGCAAACCATTCTATATCGTTATTTATTCTTTTATAAATATAAATATCGTCCATTCATTTCATGTATATATATATCGTCCATTCATTTCATGCATTTCATATGCGACTTCATGCTTTTTAAAACATGTTAAATTTTCATATGCGGTTCATGCTTCTAAATCATGTTTCATTTCATATTTATATCTTTTTATTTGCATGTGAAATGTAAATAAAAATTCCCTTCTTATTTTCATCTTTTTATTTACATGTGAAAAGTAAATAAAAGTTTCATTCTTATTTTCATCTTTTTATTTACATATGAAATGTAAATAAAAGTTTCATTACTTTTATTTATATAAAATATATAAATAATATAACCATTTCATGTTTTCATTCATTTATTCATTTATCACATGAAAATATTCATTGCTTTATGGTTCATTTCCATTTTCGATCACTTTCTTAATTCAGTGATCTTAACTACTTAATTCCCTTTCAATCAAATTAAAGATTTAATTAAAATTTTATTTAGTTTTAATCTTCCAAAGTCATTATTTAATGATTATTCAATTTTTTTTTTTTTAGGGAATTAATTCTATCATAAATTCGGGTTAAAGAATAAATGTTATTTAAAACATAATTCACGATAAACCCAAATTTAGATTTCATAAATTTCCCATTTAATATATATAATTAGACATCATTTATTTCAGAGTATTTCATTTAATCTTAAATAAAATATTAATCATCTTCGATTTCCTTTATAGAATATATAACATAATTTATACAGGTTAAAATGGAGTTACTATTTTAAAATGGACTGAATAGCCCAATTCATTTTCCTTATCCATTTATTATGTTTATCTTTACATTTTATTATTTAATAGCGGGCCAGACCTCTCACATTAGGCCTACAACTTGTGGATGCTGGATATGCCGGTTGGTTCCGGGCAGACTTCTACCACAGGTTGGGCTTAACCTCGTGTCTTGACCCAATTCGTATTTGCGCACTTGGACCTCTCACATTAGGCCCAACATTTATGGCTGCTGGATATGCCGGTTGGTTCCGGGCAGACTTCCGCCATAAATGTGACCTAACCTCGTGTCCAGATACAATTAAAAAAAATTTATTTATAAATATTATCCAAGAATATTATTTTAAAATATTTTATATTTTAAAATATCCTACTACTTAATATCATTCCTTACTTGAAATATTCTTTCATATAAAGCTTTATTATTCCATTTCAATACATATTAACTTTCCATATTATTGTGATATTATAATAATAATAATTATAAAAAAAACGGTTTTAATTTGTGATATTAAAACCTACCATTTCAATATTAAAATGAAATCAATTTAAAAACATTTCAAATTTTGAAATCCATCTTCCATTTTTAATGTTAACATAAAAAGTAATCTTTTCAATTTATGATCTTCTTAATATAATTGGAATGTGATTTACTAATTCCAATAATTTGTTTATAACCTTCCAAATGTTAAAGGTTTGTTTATATTAGGAGGTACAAATAAAAGATGCATTTTTATTTCTATGTCATATTTGTGTTAGAGAACAAAAATAAAAAGATGCACTTTTATTTGCATGTCGTATTTGAAAAATACAAATAAAAGGATGAACTTTATTTCTATGTTTATTTTTTTGTTAAGAACACAAATAAAAGAATGAACTTATTCCTATGTTTATATTTTTAACGTATTATCGCTACATTAACATATATTTATATCCTAGATGTACTAACGTACACTAATTCATGAATTCATTTCATATAACATGAATGCACTATAATACATGAATTCATTACATAAAACATGAATACAATTATAATACATGTTTTATTTCATATGCAAGAATGAACTTCAAAGCATGAATCTATTTCATAAAACATGAATGCACTATAATACATGTTTTATTTCATATGCAAGAATGCAACAATAATTAATGAAATCATTTCATAAAACAATGAATGCGAACTTAAGGATATGTTTTATTTCATGTGCATGAATGCCACTTTAATAAATGAAATCATTTCATCCACATGTATGCAACTATAATATATGGTTTATTTCATATGCGAGAATACCACACATATGTATGCAACTATGATATGTCAAAAATTATACTTGCATTCGTATTTTTCCTTGAACGTCAAAATTTAATTATAATTTCATGTTATTCATTAACTCTACATCATATAACTGCATTTCATTTTAATTAAATATGGTGAAAATATGTCTATATTTCATTTTCATTAATAACGGTGAAAATATGATAAAAATCCATTTTTATTGACAACGGGAAAAATATGATCAAAACTCATTTTTAATGACAACAAAGAAAATAAGATTACAATTCATTTTTAATGCCAACAATGGAAATAAGACTTAAAACTCATTTTAATGCAGACGGTGAAAATAAGAGTAAAATTCGTTTTTAATGCAGAAGGTGAAAATAAAGTTAACGTTCACTTTTAATGCTAACGGTAAAAATATAATTATAATTCTATTTTACCAACCACGCTAAAATTATGATTATAGTTCTATTTTACTAACTACATCAATAATATACTTGTAATACATATTTCACAAGAACGCCATTTAAATAAACTTGATGTCAATCATACATATCAAACCCAATATTGCAACCACCCCAATTTTTATCTATTGGATGTCAACCTACGTATATAATCCCACATCCATACACTCCAATTTTATATGTTTGGTGTTAACACACGTAACAAATCAAATACTTCATACCACGCCAAATTGGTATGCTTGTTGTCAATTTCCTAACAAATTAAGTAAGCCTACAAATGATAACACATATGATTTTGGGTGTTACTTGCAATACAACTTCATATAATCTAAACAACGTGAATATTCTAAATCATCCCACAACATACAACAACAGATTTAATCACAAATCATTTCAGACAAGATCACAAACATGTATCTATGAATTTCCATAAATAATAAACAAATGAATATTTACTGTTTCTTCTTCTTATTTAACAAAACAAATATGACTTCTTTTCATTTGACAAAACAAATATGACTTCTTTTTATTTAACAAGACAAATATGACTTCTTTTTATTTAACAAGACAAATATGACTTCTTTTTATTTAACAAGACAAATATGACTTCTTTTTATTTAACAAAAACAAATCTTAAATGAATGACATGGTTTTTATTGGTAAACATGACTCTTTCTATGTTTTCTAATATCCCATTAAAATGTGATTTTAATGTAAAACATAATTCCTTAAATAAAAACCTGAATCTTTCCCTATGCTTTTGCCGTAACATTAAAACGTGTTTTTATTTTAATTTTACACTTGTTAAAACAACGGTGTTTTAATCTAAATGCGCATTTTTATCTAATTGTACATTTTGTTAACAAACTGTGTTTTTATTCTAAAATTACATTTTATGTTTTCTAACAAAAATTTGTTCATTTCTAACTAACATAAAAATGTGATTTTTATGATAACAGGGTTTCTAACATTAATTCATTTCAATTAACATAAAAATGAAATTTGTATACTAATATGTTCTCTAACATGAATTCATTCATTTCTAAACAAACATAAAAATGTAATTTTTTTTGGCGACATGTTATTTTGCAAACCATTTTCTATGATAACTAATGACAAGCAAAATGGTAATTTCATTCGTTAACAAATTTCTAATTAACCAAAAAATATGATATTTTGGTTTCAACAATTTTACCTTAATAGACATGAGGTATTGGTTTCCAATAGAACTAATAACATATATTTGTTTTTAACTAAACAAACATGATATGTTTAATTTCAACGATCTTCTAACAAACAACGATAAAATTCAACGAAGCATCACAACCAAAATCAATAATCAACAAATTTCAATCGCAAATCACAAATCTCATTTCATTATATACATGCATCGATTTCGAATAATAAGAGAGTAATTAAATTTTAGTTATTAAATAAAGATAGAAATCTCACAAAGCTTTTTAATTCTGGATTTTCAACGTTCTCTATTTCAGCTCTAGACAGTTCCCGGTTGTAGATCCCGACACCACGATTCTAACAAAACTTAAATTAATTTACGCTTTTGCCTTTGCCTTCATCTTCATCGTATTTGCCTCTCTGAATTTGAACCCATCGTCGACTTTGCCAAGGACCTGCGCACGCAACCCCAAGCCGTCAGAACACCATCGGAAACCGCCACTTCGTAGCCTTGCTTTGCTCTTGATTATTTCATTCATTAAGTTTTGATTGTTCATGATTGGATTGAAAGAATTTGGGGAAGAAAGATTTGAAGAGTTTAGGCCATGAAAACTGTAGATGACGGCGGCGGCTAGGGTATAGAATGAATTAGTGTTTGTTTTATGAGGGAATATATAGTATTATATTATTAATTTTTCAAATTTCAGAATAAAAAGGGTATTGAATGACAATTTTTAGAAAATAAATTGGAACCTTACTAGATTTATTTGATTCAGCTTCAACACCAATTAAGAATAATGGTATTTATTTCCGCCTATATTCATTCCCCCCCCCCATATCCATATTTGGTTGATTTTTTTATTATTAATATATCTTATTAAATTACTTGTTTATGCTTTTCATTTGCTTTCCTATTAAATAACGTGTACATTTGCTTTTAATACAAAGCTATTATGTAACAACTTATATACTCAAGAATGTATTCCATATTTAAATAAATTTTATCTATACTAGATTAAGACCATTGAAAACATATCACAACTCATATATATATATATATATATATATATATATGTATGTATTTATGTATATATATATTAAGTTATGAAACCAAAATAGGAAAACATATCAAATTTTAATTATCTATCTTTCGGTAACACATTTTCTTTTATTATTATGATGCAAAGAAATTCAGCAAGCCTATTATTTGGCGAGTATGTATATCAATCATTTTCAGCATGTAACAAGGTAATTACAAATTTGATAGTGGGGCAAAGTTTTGTTTTTATTCCAAAAACCATGCATGTGCATTACGAATAAATACGTTTTATGTTTTAATTGAGTTTTTATAAATGTTTCCTTAAAACCCCTTTTGATTATACGCAATAATGACACATTTATTTTATTTCTTTTATTATTCAAATTTCAAAAGTAGATGACAATGAAAGAGGGAGAGAGAGGATAAAGTGGAAAGAATTAATGCTAGATTAATGCTATTTGTTTATAAGCATATGGTCTATATTTTGAATTTCTAAATGTTAAATATGAATTGACAAGGGAAATATTTAAGAGGACAGCCAAAGACATGTACATATATATATATACATACATACATATATATATATATATATATATTGTCAAAATTTATTTCATTTATAACCTACACATTATTTTCAATCAATGAATTAATCAATGTCATTAAAGTTCCTACTTGACGTATATATAATTTATCAGTTTAAATAGAACATACATGACATATATAATTTGTAAATTTTAAATCAATCCTACATGACATATATATAATTTATCAATTTTAAATCAACCTATATGACATATGTAAACAAACAAAGATGGTATTTTTGTCTACTATGTCAATTTCTAACATAACGATGTTTTTAAGTAACATGACAGTTTCTAATATATGTGATAATCTTATACTAATGAGACAATATTAACAAAAGTGATAATGAGACAACATTAACAAAAATGGTAATCTTTTCTTTTATTATTATCACTAGATGATATAGCAAAATGCAATCCTTTTATTATCGAAGGTGACAAATTATATATCGTCAATTCTAATTTAACAATTTTCTATCGTCAATTATAATAAAAAAAATGACGAATTTATATCAATATACCATGATCAACAAAGTGACATTTTTGTTTTCAATATAGCATGATCAACAAAGTGACATATTTGTTTATATAATTCAGCAAAGCATACAACAATACAATTTAGCCAATCATCACAACCACAATCAAATCAATATAAATATAAATATATATTATATTTTAATTTCAATTTCAAATAAAGAAATCTCACATGGAATCTTATATAAATTCACTCATGAATGAAATAATTTTGAGTAAAAAGGATTTCTCACGTAATTTCCAACAAAATTTCTAAAAATAAAAATTTTAAATTGCCCCAAAATTCCGGGTTGTTACAATCTCCCCCACTTAAAAACTTTTCGTCCTCGAAAAGGAACTAAGGTAAAAGTTGTTTAATTTACTAACTAAATTTCAATTTTACTTTTATTAATTTCATTTGTTGACTAACTTATCAAATATACATACTCTTTTATATATTCAAAAATCTTATTTTCAAAAATAGATTATATAATCAAAAATACGCTAATTATAAGCTTATCACTCTGAACTCATTCTAGGGCATTACTAACCCCATCTCTAATGAGTTTTCTCATTCTAGGATACTGCTGATCCTATCTCTAATGAGTATTCTTATTGGACATTACTAATCCAATTCTCTGATGAGTCTTTTGTTCAGTTCTAACGAGTTGTACCCCAAAGATTTGAGCTAACCAGAGCTCTGATACCACCTGTAAAGACCCGGATTTTCCCGCTCTTTGAATCGACCATAAACCACACAGGTCTGACCCAAAGGTTGGAAATCTTCGAATACTTTAACTTTGGGAATACAAAACATCAGAACAATAACAGCAGACTTTTATTACATTACAATAATATAACATCAGAGTACAGAATATCAGAGTACAAATAAAGTAAACTACAGCGGAAGATAAATTACAACAGATTTAATACATTAAACAGCGGAAGACTTCTAAGCTCTGGACACAGCTTTAGGCTTCGATCCAGGATCCTGCTAAAGAGAGAGATATCTGCAAAAAGCTACTCGACTGCCCGTGTGGAAAAGAGGGCACCCGAGTTTGCAAAGTGAAACAAACTACGAGTCAGTCATGGGACTGGTGTGAGAATTCTAAACTAATATAACTAATAAGACAAATCCAAGGACCACGCCACTTTCGCGGAACGGGTTTACTCCTATGGATTGCCAGTGCATAAACCAAAGTAAATCGAGAAATAACGCAATGTCTTTTTGGAAAAATGAAACCATTATAAGACCCAGGTCCCATCACACAATGCAACGCACACCAGAGGATAGGGTTTTACCTTATAATGGTCAAAAGATGCTTGATACGTAAAACCGATTACTACTAGTGTGTATATGTTTTAAATAAAAACATTTCAATCATAAGTATCAATCCTAGACGGCATGGTTACCATATAGCATGTCGCCAATACTAGTTCTACAATCAAAACCGCAAGGGCGTATTGGAAATTTGGATTCCATCATGAGTCGAGGCTAGGGGCAAGCTCCTCTCCGATTCGAGACACTCTAGCAAATGCCTCAGGATCCCCCGCAGTGAACCCTTGGATCTTCAGGGCCGGTCCCCGCCTATGGGCAGTGGATTAGTTATGCCTGAACACACGCTTCCCGGTCCCTTTGGACCTATAGTATGACCACCAACGGCCTATAAAAATAACGAGGCGCCTCAAAATCCATCATCCACATAAGTAAAATGTCAGGGCTGGTAGGTCACTGACAACACTCTAGCTAGAAAGAAACGCGTGCACTCCCTGCAGTCCGTATCCCGTTTTTGACTCATACCGGGGTGTGAGGCTCGCGAAGTCACGCTATACACAAAGCTACGCCTAAACAGGCCGTGCTTTGATCATCAACCACAAGGCCTGCTTTTCAACAAAAGCCTTGATCAATGCATCTTAGCATGCCACATTGTCAGTCCATACTATACCATTAATTTCTACCAATATTTAACCTCTAAGCTCGTATGTCTCAGAGAAGGGTGTTAACCACCAAACAGATATATATTAAGAGAGATCAACGAATGTAGTATAAGGGACTACAACGTCAGACATACATTCCATTTATAAACTTATGCCCTGGGTCTGAGCGAAAGTCAAATCCGTGCAATCAACACTACGTCCGGACGGCTACTACTGTCGCCCCTTCAAGGTAGCTACTCCCATCATGGGTCTCAATAGCAACACACCCATTCGATGTGAAGATCGTCGGTCTTCAATCACCGTCTTCAACTCTTCGAACGTCGTATCATTATTTGGAATGAGAGTAAACTCGGACTTTCCAAATAATTCTCGCATATATAAATTTGCAAACCATTCTATATCGTTATTTATTCTTTTATAAATATAAATATCGTCCATTCATTTCATGTATATATATATCGTCCATTCATTTCATGCATTTCATATGCGACTTCATGCTTTTTAAAACATGTTAAATTTTCATATGCGGTTCATGCTTCTAAATCATGTTTCATTTCATATTTATATCTTTTTATTTGCATGTGAAATGTAAATAAAAATTCCCTTCTTATTTTCATCTTTTTATTTACATGTGAAAAGTAAATAAAAGTTTCATTCTTATTTTCATCTTTTTATTTACATATGAAATGTAAATAAAAGTTTCATTACTTTTATTTATATAAAATATATAAATAATATAACCATTTCATGTTTTCATTCATTTATTCATTTATCACATGAAAATATTCATTGCTTTATGGTTCATTTCCATTTTCGATCACTTTCTTAATTCAGTGATCTTAACTACTTAATTCCCTTTCAATCAAATTAAAGATTTAATTAAAATTTTATTTAGTTTTAATCTTCCAAAGTCATTATTTAATGATTATTCAATTTTTTTTTTTTAGGGAATTAATTCTATCATAAATTCGGGTTAAAGAATAAATGTTATTTAAAACATAATTCACGATAAACCCAAATTTAGATTTCATAAATTTCCCATTTAATATATATAATTAGACATCATTTATTTCAGAGTATTTCATTTAATCTTAAATAAAATATTAATCATCTTCGATTTCCTTTATAGAATATATAACATAATTTATACAGGTTAAAATGGAGTTACTATTTTAAAATGGACTGAATAGCCCAATTCATTTTCCTTATCCATTTATTATGTTTATCTTTACATTTTATTATTTAATAGCGGGCCAGACCTCTCACATTAGGCCTACAACTTGTGGATGCTGGATATGCCGGTTGGTTCCGGGCAGACTTCTACCACAGGTTGGGCTTAACCTCGTGTCTTGACCCAATTCGTATTTGCGCACTTGGACCTCTCACATTAGGCCCAACATTTATGGCTGCTGGATATGCCGGTTGGTTCCGGGCAGACTTCCGCCATAAATGTGACCTAACCTCGTGTCCAGATACAATTAAAAAAAAAATTATTTATAAATATTATCCAAGAATATTATTTTAAAATATTTTATATTTTAAAATATCCTACTACTTAATATCATTCCTTACTTGAAATATTCTTTCATATAAAGCTTTATTATTCCATTTCAATACATATTAACTTTCCATATTATTGTGATATTATAATAATAATAATTATAAAAAAAACGGTTTTAATTTGTGATATTAAAACCTACCATTTCAATATTAAAATGAAATCAATTTAAAAACATTTCAAATTTTGAAATCCATCTTCCATTTTTAATGTTAACATAAAAAGTAATCTTTTCAATTTATGATCTTCTTAATATAATTGGAATGTGATTTACTAATTCCAATAATTTGTTTATAACCTTCCAAATGTTAAAGGTTTGTTTATATTAGGGGGTACAAATAAAAGATGCATTTTTATTTCTATGTCATATTTGTGTTAGAGAACAAAAATAAAAAGATGCACTTTTATTTGCATGTCGTATTTGAAAAATACAAATAAAAGGATGAACTTTATTTCTATGTTTATTTTTGTGTTAAGAACACAAATAAAAGAATGAACTTATTCCTATGTTTATATTTTTAACGTATTATCGCTACATTAACATATATTTATATCCTAGATGTACTAACGTACACTAATTCATGAATTCATTTCATATAACATGAATGCACTATAATACATGAATTCATTACATAAAACATGAATACAATTATAATACATGTTTTATTTCATATGCAAGAATGAACTTCAAAGCATGAATCTATTTCATAAAACATGAATGCACTATAATACATGTTTTATTTCATATGCAAGAATGCAACAATAATTAATGAAATCATTTCATAAAACAATGAATGCGAACTTAAGGATATGTTTTATTTCATGTGCATGAATGCCACTTTAATAAATGAAATCATTTCATCCACATGTATGCAACTATAATATATGGTTTATTTCATATGCGAGAATACCACACATATGTATGCAACTATGATATGTCAAAAATTATACTTGCATTCGTATTTTTCCTTGAACGTCAAAATTTAATTATAATTTCATGTTATTCATTAACTCTACATCATATAACTGCATTTCATTTTAATTAAATACGGTGAAAATATGTCTATATTTCATTTTCATTAATAACGGTGAAAATATGATAAAAATCCATTTTTATTGACAACGGGAAAAATATGATCAAAATTCATTTTTAATGACAACAAAGAAAATAAGATTACAATTCATTTTTAATGCCAACAATGGAAATAAGACTTAAAACTCATTTTAATGCAGACGGTGAAAATAAGAGTAAAATTCGTTTTTAATGCAGAAGGTGAAAATAAAGTTAACGTTCACTTTTAATGCTAACGGTAAAAATATAATTATAATTCTATTTTACCAACCACGCTAAAATTATGATTATAGTTCTATTTTACTAACTACATCAATAATATACTTGTAATACATATTTCACAAGAACGCCATTTAAATAAACTTGATGTCAATCATACATATCAAACCCAATATTGCAACCACCCCAATTTTTATCTATTGGATGTCAACCTACGTATATAATCCCACATCCATACACTCCAATTTTTATATGTTTGGTGTTAACACACGTAACAAATCAAATACTTCATACCACGCCAAATTGGTATGCTTGTTGTCAATTTCCTAACAAATTAAGTAAGCCTACAAATGATAACACATATGATTTTGGGTGTTACTTGCAATACAACTTCATATAATCTAAACAACGTGAATATTCTAAATCATCCCACAACATACAACAACAGATTTAATCACAAATCATTTCAGACAAGATCACAAACATGTATCTATGAATTTCCATAAATAATAAACAAATGAATATTTACTGTTTCTTCTTCTTATTTAACAAAACAAATATGACTTCTTTTCATTTGACAAAACAAATATGACTTCTTTTTATTTAACAAGACAAATATGACTTCTTTTTATTTAACAAGACAAATATGACTTCTTTTTATTTAACAAGACAAATATGACTTCTTTTTATTTAACAAAAACAAATCTTAAATGAATGACATGGTTTTTATTGGTAAACATGACTCTTTCTATGTTTTCTAATATCCCATTAAAATGTGATTTTAATGTAAAACATAATTCCTTAAATAAAAACCTGAATCTTTCCCTATGCTTTTGCCGTAACATTAAAACGTGTTTTTATTTTAATTTTACACTTGTTAAAACAACGGTGTTTTAATCTAAATGCGCATTTTTATCTAATTGTACATTTTGTTAACAAACTGTGTTTTTATTCTAAAATTACATTTTATGTTTTCTAACAAAAATTTGTTCATTTCTAACTAACATAAAAATGTGATTTTTATGATAACAGGGTTTCTAACATTAATTCATTTCAATTAACATAAAAATGAAATTTGTATACTAATATGTTCTCTAACATGAATTCATTCATTTCTAAACAAACATAAACATGTAATTTTTTTTGGCGACATGTTATTTTGCAAACCATTTTCTATGATAACTAATGACAAGCAAAATGGTAATTTCATTCGTTAACAAATTTCTAATTAACCAAAAAATATGATATTTTGGTTTCAACAATTTTACCTTAATAGACATGAGGTATTGGTTTCCAATAGAACTAATAACATATATTTGTTTTTAACTAAACAAACATGATATGTTTAATTTCAACGATCTTCTAACAAACAACGATAAAATTCAACGAAGCATCACAACCAAAATCAATAATCAACAAATTTCAATCGCAAATTACAAATCTGATTTCATTATATACATGCATCGATTTCGAATAATAAGAGAATAATTAAATTTTAGTTATTAAATAAAGATAGAAATCTCACAAAGCTTTTTAATTCTGGATTTTCAACGTTCTCTATTTCAGCTCTAGACAGTTCCCGGTTGTAGATCCCGACACCACGATTCTAACAAAACTTAAATTAATTTACGCTTTTGCCTTTGCCTTCATCTTCATCGTATTTGCCTCTCTGAATTTGAACCCATCGTCGACTTTGCCAAGGACCTGCGCACGCAACCCCAAGCCGTCAGAACACCATCGGAAACCGCCACTTCGTAGCCTTGCTTTGCTCTTGATTATTTCATTCATTAAGTTTTGATTGTTCATGATTGGATTGAAAGAATTTGGGGAAGAAAGATTTGAAGAGTTTAGGCCATGAAAACTGTAGATGACGGCGGCTAGGGTATAGAATGAATTAGTGTTTGTTTTATGAGGGAATATATAGTATTATATTATTAATTTTTCAAATTTCAAAATAAAAAGGGTATTGAATGACAATTTTTAGAAAATAAATTGGAACCTTACTAGATTTATTTGATTCAGCTTCAACACCAATTAAGAATAATGGTATTTATTTCCGCCTATATTCATTCCCCCCCATATCCATATTTGGTTGATTTTTTTATTATTAATATATCTTATTAAATTACTTGTTTATGCTTTTCATTTGCTTTCCTATTAAATAACGTGTATATTTGCTTTTAATACAAAGCTATTATGTAACAACTTATATACTCAAGAATGTATTCCATATTTAAATAAATTTTATCTATACTAGATTAAGACCATTGAAAACATATCACAACTCATATATATATATATATGTATGTATTTATGTATATATATATTAAGTTATGAAACCAAAATAGGAAAACATATCAAATTTTAATTATCTATCTTTCGGTAACACATTTTCTTTTATTATTATGATGCAAAGAAATCCAGCAAGCCTATTATTTGGCGAGTATGTATATCAATCATTTTCAGCATGTAACAAGGTAATTACAAATTTGATAGTGGGGCAAAGTTTTGTTTTTATTCCAAAAACCATGCATGTGCATTACGAATAAATACGTTTTATGTTTTAATTGAGTTTTTATAAATGTTTCCTTAAAACCCCTTTTGATTATACGCAATAATGACACATTTATTTTATTTCTTTTATTATTCAAATTTCAAAAGTAGATGACAATGAAAGAGGGAGAGAGAGGATAAAGTGGAAAGAATTAATGCTAGATTAATGCTATTTGTTTATAAGCATATGGTCTATATTTTGAATTTCTAAATGTTAAATATGAATTGACAAGGGAAATATTTAAGAGGACAGCCAAAGACATGTATATATATATATATATATACATACATATATATATATTGTCAAAATTTATTTCATTTATAACCTACACATTATTTTCAATCAATGAATTAATCAATGTCATTAAAGTTCCTACTTGACGTATATATAATTTATCAGTTTAAATAGAACATACATGACATATATAATTTGTAAATTTTAAATCAATCCTACATGACATATATATAATTTATCAATTTTAAATCAACCTATATGACATATGTAAACAAACAAAGATGGTATTTTTGTCTACTATGTCAATTTCTAACATAACGATGTTTTTAAGTAACATGACAGTTTCTAATATATGTGATAATCTTATACTAATGAGACAATATTAACAAAAGTGATAATGAGACAACATTAACAAAAATGGTAATCTTTTCTTTTATTATTATCACTAGATGATATAGCAAAATGCAATCCTTTTATTATCGAAGGTGACAAATTATATATCGTCAATTCTAATTTAACAATTTTCTATCGTCAATTATAATAAAAAAAATGACGAATTTATATCAATATACCATGATCAACAAAGTGACATTTTTGTTTTCAATATAGCATGATCAACAAAGTGACATATTTGTTTATATAATTCAGCAAAGCATACAACAATACAATTTAGCCAATCATCACAACCACAATCAAATCAATATAAATATAAATATATATTATATTTTAATTTCAATTTCAAATAAAGAAATCTCACATGGAATCTTATATAAATTCACTCATGAATGAAATAATTTTGAGTAAAAAGGATTTCTCACGTAATTTCCAATAAAATTTCTAAAAATAAAAATTTTAAATTGCCCCAAAATTCCGGGTTGTTACAGTTATAATCAATTTCTGTTGAATTTACATTTAAATCACTATATTGAATTTAAACGCGCATTTCAAATTACCGGGGTCACATACTAACTAGAAAAATTCCATAAAAATATTTTCTAGCTTCGTATTGACTATACGGTTCTAACAAAACTAGTTTCGTCGAATTCTGAGACCGTTAGAAAAATGGCCAATTTCCAGTCGATTAAAATCAACTGAAACTGGTCAAACGCGTTTTCCTTTGCCACGCTCACACATTGATTCGAAAAATTATGAAATTTGAAACCTAGCAATAACTTTACATCCCGGACCCAACAAAACTGGTTTCGTCGAAATCCGAGGTCGTTTGCAAAATGTCCATTTTTAAGGGCCTTATATATATAAAAATATATATAAATTCCACAGCGACTATTTCTAATTTTAAACTGGACATATCTTATCATTTCTAAGATGAAATCTCAGTTTGTTAACTTCGTTACAAAGATATAGTTATACAGATTCAAATATTTCTTGTTTCGTTCGATTCTGACTTATATCGAATTCTGTATATTCATTTGAAATTAGAAATCGAATTTTCGAACTACCGCGCCATTTCAGGCTCGTTATATAATTAAATATAAATATTTATATTCTAACGACGGCGTATATAAATATATACGTCGAATTCAATTCAAAATAAATTTCTCGTCGATATTATTTAAAATAATTCATTTTAAATATTCAAAATTCGCTAAAATGGCCAAAATAAAAATTTCAAACTGGCTCAGATTTTCCGGGTTATTACACCCAACCTCTGCGGGCACAGCCTGAAACATCTGCCACCACACAGAGGACTACTAGGAGCACCTTTAACGTCTCAGGAAGCCGCATGCTTCCCCTTCCAGTCCGTTGGAGCCGCCAAAATAACGAATGTGCGCTCCCCTCGTGTCTTATGACACCGCGATGATTTACCTTGTTGGGTTATTCATCCTACAACATATGGATTGCCCCAAGCACCTTGATTTTATATGTCATTAGACCACACGTCTAATCAATTCTTACGCGCTTGTGTTACCTCGTCAGTTTCTCTTATTTAACCTGGTTATTCTTATTCATATTGACTTCCTTTTCAAGTTTACCAAGTACCCTCGCTTATTAATTCAATTTATACTTAACCCATTTAAGTCCATTAATAAGACCACAACATGTTGTTTTCCAACTTCATAAATTATTCCCTTTTAGGGTTACAACAACATGTTATGCATAATTCATAGTTAAGTATGTCTTATCCACATATATACTGATTAGGAGAATAATCCCCTAAACACCAGCCCCGAAGACCGAAATCAACCTCAGACTGGCACCCAGAGAATTACTCAACCCAACCAACATATATGATTCTAATTTACTTCTTTTCCATTCATATAACTTATATCATCATATATTTCACACTTCTCCTTACCAAACTACTTAATTTATAATTAAGTATATCTTCACATGTAAGTTACCTTATTTTCCTCTATCGTTTCTTATAACTTACTTTATCCCATAAGTTATACTTTCCACTTGTCCCTAGGACAAGTCTAACCCATTATCCTTCCTTTTCTTATTCAAATTCATTCATAATAGGTTATTTACCATTCCCCACTTTTGTCATTAATTTAGATTTACTTAACCCTTTCCATTTATTTAACCCGTTACTTAAACTTTACCCAATTCAATTAATTTGTGATGCCATAACGGGTCCCCTTTAGTTAAGCATTATTTATTTATGTCTTACATGTCGCCCATGTCCCACTTAACCTCTTTTATTATTGTTTCCATGTCTTACACATGCTTTACTACGATTATATCCACCTTAGTCATGATTTACTTCAAGTATCTTACTACAGTTAAGTCCATATTTATATGTTTTACATGTCTTGTCATACTACGGTTAAGTCCATATTTACATGTTATGTCTTGTCTTACTATGGTTAAGTCCATATTTACATGTTTTACATGTCTTGTCTTACTACGGTTAAGTCCATATTTACATGTCATATTTTACATGTCACCCACTGAACCCTCTAACCATACCCATGTCACCTACATGTCTTATTACGGTTAGTATTCCTTAATTCATTCATTATGACGAACGGTGCATGACCTCCCACATTAGACCAAACACTTTGTTGCTGCTGGATTTGTCGGGCGGTTCCGGGCAATCTTACACCTTAAAGCGGGTTTAACCTCGTGTCACCAACCGTTACGCCTACAATTCATGCTTTTGACCCCTCACATTAGACGTCCAATTGTGGCAGCTGGATTTGTCGGGCGGTTCCGGGCAGTCTTACACCACAATTGCGCCTAACCTCATGTCAAAGATTCATTAACATCGTATTTCACCCAAATCCCAATTTTCATGTTATGTGTTTCCAATTCAACATATAGTCATGTTTACAATTTTGCCTATTCCAACTTGTCACTAATTACATATTAATTAGCCTTAATTACAAATTTCCAATTATAGGTAATTTCATCGATTCCATGTAATCCATACCCAAATATGACAATTCCTTTTATATTCCAATTATCCAAAATATCCAATAATACTCAAGTTCATAAAATCAATATTTTTCCAATATATTTCCCAATGTTCCCATGTTCATACATATAACCTAATTCACCTTTTAGGCTTATCTTACCAATAAATTTCACCAATCCATGTTATCCAGTTACATGTTGTTAATATTAAATTGTACTAATTCCATATCCAATTTCAATCATGCCAAACTACATAAATTTAAAATTACCATACAATTATGTCCATAATTCTATTCAAATCATACATAAATCCTTTCAACCATATTATGCCCAAACAACCCTTTTTTCCCTTTTACTTTCTCATTCTCGTTTACAACGCATAAATTCATGATAGATGTAGGCTCGAGATAGTCTAGCTATATAAATAAAAAGGGGAAAGAATAAAAAGGAGAGAACTCAATCGTAAGCATAAATGAAATAACTGATCTTATTAAATTATCATCATATTCATTATGGGGAATGGCGAATGATAGAAGTACAATTATACAACAACTATATTTTAAACCACTCAACTTGACTGGATTGGAGAAATAAACAATTGGTTGTTGAGGTAGAACGTTGGTTTAGGCTTCTTATTTTATTATTGATGCAGAACGTGAATTGTTGTTGAAGAAACTTGCTACTTGATTTGATTAAACTCCGAAATTGATGAAGAACTTCCAATTTAATTTAGAGTTTAGAGGCGGAGGCTATGTTGGGTTGAAGTTTGGTGGCATGGAGGCGTCTAATAAGAGATAGAATGATTTTAGGGTTAGGTTAGGTGTTCTTTTATAGGTGGGTTAGAGCAACTAGGACCTTAGGATTAAATAAAAACTCATCTAAACCATCCACCTCACCCTAGAAAAGAACCATCCAGAACAACCCTTTTAACACTTAGTGCACATTTAAATAAAAAAAACCGCTTTATTTCTTTCTAATTAATGCATTACATACTATTTTTAACGTATAGCAAATTCTTTCCTTCATGCATTCAATTATTTATTTATTTATTTATTTGCACTTATTCGTGAACCTTAATTTGCTATATTCTTCTCCTAATCAATTAATTGATTTCTTTCTCTTTTTGTCTACTCTTTTTGAAAAGAAACTGCATGTCCTTAAACCATTTTCTTTTATTTATTTACATCTAATCACATGTGCATGCGTCTCTGATTTGAATGTTATTTAATAACATTAACCTTCCTCCAATTGTGGCTTGCTTATGGCCTTATTAGTTTACTTTTTAAACGTTTAAATTTGAAAAGTTGAACCCCTTTACATTTAATTGCTCCATTTTAATGTTTACAACCTTCTTCTATGCATGCTTTAATTGCACATTTGACATGTTTTATATTCCATATTCTCTTTCTTTTATTTGCATCACATTAATTTATTTTTATTCAGGTTCATGCATCATCCATTTATTTAATGCAATAATTTCACATATCCTATATCCCTTATTGCATTAATTTCAAATAACAGTATACATATATGCCCCCTTTTTGTTTGTCTCTATGTTCGCGTGCAACTTCAAATTTGAATCATGTTCATACGCATCCATCTCTTATGCGTATACTAATTTTTATATGCGAACAATTGTCTATTTTATTTGGAAATTATCTTCCTTAATCAATTAATGGTTTATTTCCATTCTTTCAATTAAACCTCCAATTAACTTATCCCATTTCGCATTGAACCAATTTGCTAAGCCACTATTTAGCCGCTCCATAAAACAAAAACAAAAAATATGGCATTGGTGGGGATTGAACTCACAACCTCTTATGTACAAGTATCATGTAATAACCAAACGAGCTACTAAGTCTTTTATTAACAAGACTTAGGACCAAGCTACATATTATTCTTTTCCCATTGCTCTTTTTCTTGTTTTGTTGCATTTCTTAAATTAAGGATAACTTCTTCGTTTTAAATCAGTTTTCTACAAACTATATGTCTAAATTGACCAGAAAATCGCCACGAACGTAATGACGCTAATTTCATGACCAAATTCTAGAGTCTCTTCAAATTCTCTTTTTTATTTCTTTTTAAATGTTCGCATGTATTTCTTCGCATTTCACTGTATTTCTTCTTATTTCAAATATTGCATGTAATTTCTTTATTAATCTTTTTCTTTATTTCACTGCATAAACTTCTTACATGCAATTACATTAGTATTATTTAATCTTTCCTTTAAATATATCCATGCATATATACATATATCTCATTTTTAATTATATTAAAAATGCGGGGTGTTACAAAATTGTCACAAGAATTCACTACTTAGAAGATGTACCCCGTTTTACTTCAAAATCCAATATGTACTTCTTTACATAATTTAAAACCATAAATTTTAAGATTAAAACTTGAAAACACCATAAAACATCTTCCAAAAACTTTATAATTTCAGGTTCTTAATAGTTAGAAATGGGGTTAGACTCAATGGGGGTTTCTTATTTTCTAGGCTTTCCTAAACACTCCCACAAGGTCAATTCTCTTAACTATATATATTCCTAATCCATTTTTCTCTTTTTAACCTTTTCCAATTTATAAGGTTTTACTGCCAAACCTTACTAATATGAAATATTAATCATGTGGGATCCTCCTTTCTCTACTTCAAAATATATTGTACACTTCCCACCCTTATTTCCTAAGGGTCTCAAATTTCCATATTTATTCCTTCAGTGTACAAGACAGTAATCCCAATTCATACCATATTATACTCTTTCTATTTAGTGGGTTCCCATATGGATCTAGGTATATATAAAATATTTATATTTTTATAATACAAATACGTTCACTCACTATTTGTATAGGAATCCTAAACCTAAGCGCTGATACTAGATGTAACAACCCAAATTCCGATAGGCCGGTTTTTTTTTTAAATTCTAATCCATCGGAACTCGTGTTGGTTGCTCTAGTATCCTATAGAAAAGACAGAGATATAAAATATATCAGAGATCAGAAAATATCTCACAGCGGAATGGGTAAAGTGTAATATAATCAATGTTTAGCCTTACCGTATTAATAATACTGCCTAACCAGTATCCAAAGCTATCATGTCTCTGCCACAAATCTAACCTGCGAGTTTGTTATGAAGAGGGGGTCAAAACACAAGTTCTGGAGACTGGATTTAAACTATACAGTTTGGGTAATCCTACATATATCGTTCAGTTATATTTTCTTATTTATTAGATTACTTGGGTTAACAGCCCTCAAGGCTTATACACACGTCGTACCCATCTACTTCCCGGTAGATTAACCTAATACATCATATATGTAGCTACCCCCAATATCAAGGTACACCCTATGGTACCCCACTCGCACGGTCTACGTTGTAACACCACCGAAATATACGCAGTCCCTCATCTTATGCCGGAGTGACGTACGAATCTCTATATAACAACATTATGTTTCGCATGTATCTGCCATCGTCATGCTACGCAAGTGTATAGACTGCCACCTTTGATCGAATCAGATCACAGAATAATGCCCTCGAGTCTACGATACACCATCCAGAGTAGACATGCATGTATCTAGACTTTCCGACGTACATATCGTCGATTATACTCGATGCCTTAACCGCACATATCCTCTAATGTGCACCGAGCTCCATGGCAGGGATGCACAAGAAACACGGCACTCGGTCGGGAGCTTTTCCATATCTGTACAGGCCCACCTTTAAAGGCCTCAAAATACAGATATCCTTCAAGTCTGTTTTTCATGGTGCCTATGGCCCCCACCTAGGCACCTCTCTCAACTAGTAAAGACTACAAGAGCTAAGCGACTTGCCCAGAACAAACAATCTAAACATCCAGATGGCGTCTCCCCTCAACCATTGTGCCTCGATAGTGAAAGGTGGATGTCATCTTGGGTTTAGCTCTAGTCTTTTTGCATCCCACTGGTTGTCGATGATGGGTGCCCGACGATCTACTATCCTTGTTGGTCGTGATCCCTACCTTCCTACTGAGGCGATCATCGAATCATCCTAATCTCACCTCGTCACATCTTTCTGACTACAAAGCTACTTTTGCAGTCAAGGCTACTCACCGGGTAGTGATGAGAAGATCCAACCTCTGTGAGCACAACCCGAACACTGCACCAACACAGAGGACTACTAGGGGCACCTTCCACGTCTTAGGAAGCCACGTGCTTCCCCTTCCAGTCCTTCAGAGCCGATAGAATAATCAGATGAACTTGTGCTCCTCTCGTGCCTCATGACATCACAATGATCTAACCTATTGGTTTATTCACCCTCAAATGTACGGACTGGTCCAAGCGCCTCAGTTTAATGTGCTATTAGACCCTATGTCTAAACATTCAATTATGCGCTTGCTCTAACTCATCGGGTTTTCATCTAACTTGGTTATTCCCATTCGCAATGACTTCTTATTCAAGTTACCAAGTTCCTCTTGCTTATTTATTTTAGTCATATAACTTACCCCTTTTAAATTTATTAATAAGCCCACAACATGTTATTCTCTAGGTTGTGGTCCAAGGTCTGTAATCCACAATCCCTTTATATTCTTGTTTGATTCCATAGTTACAATAACATATTCTAATTAATATGTAATTAAGTATAACTCAACTCACATGTTTTCTGTTTAACATGTACTTATTATTTATGATTAAATATAACTTATTTCATTTCATAAGTTTGCCTCATTCTTTCTTATTTAATCATAATTCCATCTTATACTGTCACTACCACTTATCGTTGTTTACTTATTAACTTAGTTATCTTAACTAAGGTTTACTAATAAGTTTCTTTTCCATAAATATAACTTATGTTGTCCTCATCCGTAGATTTCAGAATCTCTTCTTACAAATAACTTAATTTACAATTAAGACAACTTATCTTATTACATAAATTATTCCATTTTCTTTATCGTTTATTATAACCTAAGTTATAATTTCCACTTGTCCCTAGGACAATCCTACCTATTATATAACATTCTCATTAATGTAATTTATTTATAATAGGTTATTATCATTCCCCGTTCATTCTCGCTTCTTTTACTGTTGTAACTTTTATTCATTTCCATTAATCACAATTAGTGCGATTTATTTCTAACCTTATATATATATATTGCTGCCTTGTCAATGGAGACTGGAGAGATTTCTTCATCTTTCGTCACGCGTGAGGCTCCTCCACATTTTTCATCACCTTACTTCACCTGATTTACTACAAATCACTTTCCTTTAGCAACCTTCAACAATTTTATCGTTGATAATACATATGTTTTTCACCTGTTTTCCAAAATCACGTTTCAGATCTGAATCTTATTTCACCTTTTTAGAACCCGAACTCCATGGAAGTCTAGATCTACTTCAACTTGTGCTAGATCTACCTTTCTTTACTATCGCGAATCAATCACCTTTCTATTAGCTTTCAGATCTATGTATTACTGGGCCTACTGCAGATTTTTCAGATCTGATTGGAAGTTGATGAGGGCGATCCTCTTCGTGCTTCTGGTATGTGTTTTTAGATGATCGTGTAAGTGTTGATCGCGGTCTTCTATCTGATTTACCTAAATAGATTTAGGAACCTATTGATTACCTTTATGTTTATCTTTGAAGTTTTAGCTTTCAGTGTTAGTTCAATAAGTCCTCGTCAATGATTACTTATGAAGCAGTTTAATCTTCTTCATGTTATTTGTTCGCTCATGGTATTCTCGAAAGCTTTTATGTGATTAATTGAAGATGTACATTGCGGAACTGTGGTTTAGTGTGTTTCCAGTACCTCCAATTTAATCAAGAGTTGCTCACGTTTCTCTGGAAATATGAGATCGACTCCAGATCTGATTAGTTACAAGGTTTTCTTGGGTTGCAAGCTTCATGAGCAGTTGGGTTTCTTGTTTTATAAATTTTCATCCAAATCCTTTTTTCAGATTACAGTTATGTGGATTCTTTACTGTTATGAAATTCAAAAATCAAAATGGAAATTCTAGCACCAGGATTGATTCATAGAAGTCTGTGAATCATCAACCAGACCTTGTGATTGGAATTGAATACATTTGGGATTTCATTTGAAGGAGAGGCAGTCTATATTTCTGTTTAAGAGCTTAAGTTAGCTTGGATGAATGGTTTGTTTAGAAACAAGGACTGGAGATCAATTCTGGATGAAGATAGTTCTGCATACATGAAGGGTATTGACTTGAGGTGTGTGCAGAGTTGCACTTCAGCAAGATGATGGCTACTTTATGGGTTGTATTTTTGTTGCTTTATTTTGTAGTTGTTTTATTTCCATTTTAATATTCACTTTTATATTGTTAAGGTTAGTATGCTAACCTGTTCACTATACTTTTTTCTTTTTAGTAGAAATAAAGTGAACCAATTTTCAAATATATATATATATATATATATATGCGCTAGACCTATCACATATGAACATATTCACAATTATTCAAACCTAACAAGTTAACATGTAATTTTCTCAATTCTACAATTAATAATTCAAGTACGTAATATGCACAAGTTAATCATGTAACTAGAACAAGCATGTGTACAACAGTAATCGCTACACATGTTTCAACGAGTTTACATTTCAACATATTAAACGTTTCAACGTATGAATTTTCCAACATATTAATATTTTAACATATTAATATTTCAACATGTCATATTAACATTTCATCACTTTAATCATTTTATCAGATTTACATTGCATGTTAACGGGGAATTGCAAACAATAATATACCATTATCAAAAATGATATAACTTAAATCCACTTACCTAATTTTCTTTCCAAATCCTGAATATGGTCTAGATCTAGTATTCCATTGTCCTCATAACTGAATTTAGAACCTAGCAACCATTGCTCCACAATTCTTACTAAAAGAAAAGGGAAGAAAGAGGAGAATATTTGAAATAGACCAGATTTAAGAAATTACCTTACTTCGAATATGATTCTGAACACCTTCTTATTAGTATTCACTCTTTTCCTCCAGATATTGATTCAGAATTTTCCTAAACTAATTATATTATTTTTTTGAAGAGATTTGAGGAGGAAGAAGAATGGCAGAGTATAGATGTTGTCTCAGAAATATGAGATTTAGGCTAGGCTCTACTAGCCTATTTATAGGTGTTCAGGATCTTATCATACACGCAGCATTGAGTCAGCATTGAACCCAGGTAAGAAAGTAGTCCAGGCTTGTAGATAAATCTAGCTGGATCTGAGGGGTGTGAATCCCAGTGTCGACCCCCCCCTACAGGGGTGTCGACCTGCTTATGGGTCACGCGAGCTATTTGGCATAGAAACTAGATTTTTCGAATGTTTGAATTTCTAAAATTTATTTAACTGTTATATTCACATATAATCTTCTTATATGTATGCAAATCTTATAATGATCATTTTATGTGTATATATGTACGCACAACTTTTATTTTGTTTTCAAAATTCAAATGTTGTACCGTTCTTTAATTCTTGTCATATTTCTTTGATTGTAGCCTTATTTTGAACTTTATCTCTTGTGTGTGTGTATATAAATATGTATATTTCTACACATATATACATGTGTATTTACATATACATGTACACATCTGTTTTTCTACACTTCCTTATATGTATACTTCTCCTTATATGAGCATTTACACATACTTTCTCTTTAGAACATGTGTTATTTTAGTCGTTCCCTTAAAACAAAAATATGACACCGGTGGGGATCGAACTATGTACCTCTTATATGCAAGCCACATGCTCTAACCAACTGGACTACTAAGGCTGTTGTTAACAAGGCTTAGAATAATGGTAGTTATTGTTCTGTTCTTATTCCTCTTTTTCATGTTTGTTACAATATTTCAATTAAACCATTGCATGAATCTTTTTCTTTTATTTCTCTTTTATTAATGCATAATATTTGTAAATCAGTGCATGCAACATATTTACACTGCATGCAACCAATCCTTTCTTTCTTTTAATGCATGCATTACATTTTTATTTACATTAACTTTTTTCTTCTTTTTCAGTGCATGTATTTATTACATGCAACCATATATTATCATCATTATATTCTTCTTCATATATATATATATATATATATATTTATGTGTATGCGCATATATATATATATATATATATATATATATATATATATATATATATAAACATGCATTATTTAATTATTAAATTGTTACAAAATGCAGAGTGTTACATTTACACTTTTCAAAAACTATTGTATCAGTTTATCGCATTTAAGTGTTTACAAATTTCTATCAATATCGTGGCATCCCACAAATCGATCAGAATTTCATAACCCACTCAACCAATAAATCAAAACAATATAAAACAAAATTTATATTACTTAACAAGCACTCTCTTAGTGTACTACTGACCCTATCTCTAATGAGTACATCCCCACCAAAGCCTAGGTATTCACTCAACCTAAGCTCTGATACCAACTATAGTGGCCCGTAAATCCGTATTATCTAAGTTGACTAAATACACCACACGTCCAACCCAAATATCACAGAAATACGAATCATTATGAAATAAAGAAAAAAAAGATAGAAGAAGAATATAAACAACAACAAAGAATCTCACATTGCAACAAAACAAAATATAATATATCATAACTTTTGAAATACAAAATTTTAACTGTATAACATACAGTTATCAGAGTACAACACTTACAACATAGCGGAAATAACAATACTATATAACACTGAAGCCTCCTACTCCAAGCTCCTCCAAGTATATCTGTAAACACCTAAACTGCTTGACTGCCCGTACAAATTTGGGCACCCAAGAGTTTAGGGTAAAACAAAAAAAACTACAGGTCAGTCCTGGGACTGGTATGAGTAAACAATTTAAAACAGTTTGAGAAAATAAACGATATTTCATAAGACCACGCCATATAACACGGAACGGGTTTTTCCCTGATGAGAATCCAAAACACTTGATTTAACTTTCAAAATCCTTTTGAAAGAAATGATAGTCTTTAAATCAAAACTCTTTTGATATTGTAATAGTCTAAACCAAATAAATAACAATGTAGTGGAATGTTTGCATCTCATGCTCCAAGTATATATAATATACAATCAAAATTGCAAGCACTTATTGGGTAATGAATTTCCAACTATGACAAGGTGTATGGAACCACCTTCTGATAGTGTATCTCTAGAGAGGAATACACTGGGTTCAACAAGAACATCTTGTAACCCGGCCATACATGACCGACCACTCATTTTGCTTGAGTGTATCGAATGTATATCACCAACGGTTGGGATCAGCAACCGTTGTCCCGAATGGGACAACATCGAATAGAATAAAGAATGAAATGAATTTATCTAGATAGGTATAACGACCCAGGGAATTTGCGATCCTGGATATCGGCATACAACACTATGTCGACTATTCAAGCATTAGAAATACCGGATAGTCCATGAAAGAAATTAGAGGGTGAGAATAGATAAGATAGAAACTTAGAATAGAAGAAGAAGAACATACAATATCAGAGTAACATGAATCTCATAGCGAAATGAACAATATATAATAGATACATAACTTTGAAATAAACTCAGTATATGTATACAGTAACATTATCAGAGTACAACACTTACAACACAGCGGAATAAACACCAGTTATATAATCCTAAAGCCTCCTGCTCCAAGCTCTCCAAGTATATCTGTAAAAAAATCCTGACTATTTGACTGCCCATACAAAATTAGGCACCCAAGAGTTTAGGGAAAACAAAACAAAATAACTCTGGGTCAGTCATGGGACTAGTGTGAGTAAAACAGTTTTAAATCGTTTGAGCAATAAAACGATATCTCATAAGACCATGCCGCATAACGGAACGGGTTTTTCCCTTATGAGAATCCAAAATAATCTTTATATCAAAATTCTTTTGATATTATAATAGTGTCTATCAACCGCAATATAATAATCATCTAGTAGAAACGCTTTCATCTCACATTCTACATATATAGTATACATTCAAAACCACGAGCACTTATTGGGTAATGGATTTCCAACTATGACAAGGTATGGAACCACCTTCTGATAGTGTACCTCTAGAGAGGAGTACACTGGGTTCAACAAGAACATCTTGCAACCCGGCCACACATGACCGACCACTCATTTCGCTTGAGTGTATCGAATGTATATCACCAACGGTTGGGATCAACAACATTTCCCGAATGGGACAGCATCGAATAGATTAAAGAATGAAATAAATATCTCTAGATAGGTGATAATACACTCTAATTGGCAACCAACCACTTAGCCATGTTGTCTGCCCGATTTTTGTCATTTTCTGGTTGTGAGGCTAGAGGCCATGCTTACCTCTGATAGATCACACATTTATTCACTTTGAATGTCACATCGTCATACCCGCCAAATCACAGATTGATTTCCCCAAAAATACAATGGGTATACAGCTAAGAGAAACGAATACGTCCACCACCAAACGTACATACGTTTGAAGAGATCAACTTACGTGATCCATTAAATATACTATGTCAGACATTCTTCCATATAGGTTGTCCTGGGACTGGACAAACCGAAGGTACTATTATGTAAATCCATCTTAGGCAATTTCTACCTAGGATCGCCAGAACATCCCTTGCATAATTCTATCTTCAATTATCTTCATTATATTTGATTCGCAACGTTAATGCCCATACGGAGTGGTTTTCAGATAACGAATCTGATCCCGGTCTCTCCGTATTGACAATGGAAAAATGGTCAAAAACTTTGATAGTCGGTGAGTTAACTATCAAAGAAAAACATGTGTGCAAACAATGATATATATTCCAAATGGAAATTATATCGATCAATCAATATTGAACATTTATCTCTTTAGTTCATTAATTTATTCATTTTCCATTTCCTACTTCCATATATTCAACATTTCTTATTTTCTAAATTTAGAGAATATACGTTATAAATCATTGGGAAACATTTCCATCTCTTTTTCACGTATCACTGTCATTCCAGTATTCTTATCATCAAACATTTCATTTTCTATGATTAGAAAACATCTCTGGTTATATTTGGAAAATGTTCCAAAACTCATTCATTTGATTTAAACTGATGTTTAAATAAAACATCGCTATGCCAACTCAAACCATTATACTCGTTAACTAAATTCACTTAACCAATCTTCACTACCGAACCTTAACCATTTCTTAGTTAAAAAGGAAGTCAATCAAGTTGGGGTATAAATACCTCTCAGACCTTAACTAAACAACAATTCTAACCTCGAAGTAGACAAAGTTCACCTTTTAAATCTTTAACAAACTTCCTTACATAACTCTCGGATTCTATTTATGAATCCACTTCTTTTACAGAAATCATTTGATTTTAACAATAGTGTTATAATCCCATGCTTCTGAAATATAACTTCAAAATATAACTTTTATTCCTTAATTCGAATAATTAAACAAACACTGATTTATTAATATATACTCTTGATTTAAAAACCGGAAAGTAAATATTACTTTCTCGAATTCGATATAATTGAATCCGACCCATAACTGTCTTTTGAGTAATCTCTATTCGATTAACTCTTCTCGAATAATTTATATTCGATTAACTAACTTTCGAATAACTATATTCAATAAATTCTCTTTCGAATGGCTTACATTCGATTAACTCACTTCGAATAACTAACATTCGATTAACTCATTTCAAATACCTAATATTCGATAAACTTTCTTCGCATAAACTATATTCGAAAATCTCTCTTTCGAATAACTATATTCGATAACTCTTTTCTTCGAATAAACTATATTCGATAATCTCTCTTCGAATAACTATATTTGATAACTCCTTTCTTTGAATAACTATATTCGATTAACTCTTTTCGAATAGACTATATTCGATAACTAATATTCGACTAACTCTACTCAATTAACTAATACTCGATTAACTCTAACTCGATTAACTCTATTTGAATAACTCTGATTCTATTTAACTCTAATCGATTAATTCTATTTGAATAACTCTAATTCGATTTAACTCTAATCGATTAACTCTATTTGAATAACTCTAATTCGATTTAACTCTAATTGAAGTGACCCGGACTTCCCCGATCTCCGAAGAGAAGAAAAAGAACGAATTACTTTGAGGACAAGATGAATCAGAACGCAAACAGAAGAACATTTCATTGCTTATTACAACAATTCCATCAGAATACAAGAATATACAGAGTATGAATAAATATTACACATTTGATAAATATCAGAGATTACAATAAATTACATAGCAGCGGAAAATAATACAAAACAATACTGAAAGAAATACATGGATATAGAGCTTTCCGATTATCGCTTCAGCTGTAAATCAGGATCTTGTGAATATCAATCTGCAAAACCAAAACTACTAGCTGCCCGTGTCAAAATAAGGGCACCCAGAGTTTAGGTTAAAGCAATAAACTCCAGGTCAGTCATGTGACTGGTGTGAGAACTAAAACAGTTATTAATCTTTATTTTAAAGTTAGGTAAATCAAGGGACCACGCTGTATAACATGAAATGGGTTTCCTCCCAAGAACACCAGTGCATAAAACAACAGCACAATGCTAAATAAAGAAAAATGAAACTATTATAAGACCCAGGTCCCATAACACAATGCAACACAAGCCGGAGGATAGGGTTTTACCTTATAATAGCCAAAGAATGCTTGATACGCTAAATTTCATCTTTTATTACTATAAATGTATAGTGTTAAGCAATTTCAATCATAAATATCAATCATAGACAGCACGGGTACCATATATCATGTCGCCATACTAGTTCTACAATTAAAACCGCAAAGTCACGTATTGGAAGTTGGGTTTCCATCTATGAACCAAGGCAAGGGATCGTCCTCTACCGAATTCGAGACTGTCTAGCCCGAACCTCAGGCAAGCGCGCAGGCAAGCCTTGGATCGTCAGAGCCGGTCCACCGATGTGGATTATTATGCCTGAACACTACGTTTCCCCGCCCTTTGGGGCGTAAATGAGCCAAATGACTCCATCGGCTCCACACAGTCACCGATATATCCGAGGCGCCTCGCAACAGCAACAACCACACAGGTGAAAACAATATAAATTTCAGGGCTGGTAGGTCACTGACACCACCCTAGCTAGAAGGAAACGCATGCCCTCCCTGAGGTCCTCTCCCATTTCTGGTTCATAACCGGGGTGTGAGGCTCGCGAATCAACACTACAAAAGCTATGCCACACAGGCCGTGCTTTGATCATCAACCACAAGACTCTGTTTTTCAACAAAAGCCTTGATCTTTTGCCACTTAGGCATGTCACACAGGCAATTCACTCCATGCGATTGATATCCATCTATATATAACCCCTGAGCTCGTACGTCTCAGAGAAGGGCGTTAAGCAAGAGAATAAATTCTCCGCCCCCAAACAGATATATATTTAATAGAAATCAATCACACAGAATAAAATCCAATGTCAGACACACATTCCATTTACAAGTTCGTTCTGGGTCTGAACGAAACCGGAGGCACCTTGTACCTCGCATATCCATCGATCTCCAAATACGTCTGGACGATCACCAACTGATTCCCTCCTCTTAGGTGTATAACCCAATCAAGATCATCAGTAATCACCCAAACGATGTGAAGACCTCCGGTCTTCGACCACCGTCTTCATCCTCGACACCACGTCGAATCAGTTATTCAGAATGGGATAAACATGGTCTTTCGGAATAAATCGCGTATATAATAAACAAGTGTTACACAAACACAACATATGCCTCATTCCTATTCAGAATATTCTTTTATTCAAATATTATTATACTTTGGTAAAGGTTCCCATTAATTTTATCAAAGATAAATTCTTTAAATTTATTCTTTAAGCTTCTTTTGAATATCAATTCAAACTAGTCGGGATCAGAGAACCACACCGAAGTAATCATTTATTTTATTTCCCAATCCCAACCTATTCATCCCATGAAGTAAAACTGGTAATACTTCAAATCTAACACCACGGTGTTATCGGTAAATTCAATTACCATTTCACGTTCAAATCTAATTAAAGATTTAACTATCGCCTGGAGCAAAACTGGTGATACTCCATTCTCGATCATTTCAATCTAATTAAAGATTCATTAAAACTCCACTTGGTTTTAATCTTCCCAATAATCACTATTAATGATTATTTAACTTGGGAAATCATATCTTGTCTTTAACTGGGTTAAAGAACCAATGTCATTTAAAACACGGTTCACTATAAACCCAAAATCACATTTCATTCCAATTCAATTATTGATACTTATGGTTACTTTTAAAACCCTTTCAAATCCAATTTATTTATTTAAAAATAAATAAATTATTATTCTAGTTCAAAAATAGTTAATTTCGATAAAAAAATCTATTTTTATCTTTTCAAATATGGAGTTTTTCATCCCAATTCTTTCCAAATCATTTCTTATGATTTTACACAAATTATTACTATTTTTAATAATTTTATCAAGGCCCGTACAGTCGATTTCCATCAACGGCCATCGAACTGCACTTACAGCGACCTTTTCCAAATTTCATTTGGACATAATTCCAAATCCAACCATTAGATTTCAAATTTCTAATATTCGTTAGAAAGCTCTTTTCGATACGAACCCAGCCATTCTGGTTTTAGGAGAATCTGATGGTCGGATCTCCCGTAATATCCATTCGAAGTCAATGGTCGAAATTCGCGAACTGCAGCGGCGTGGCGCGTTCCGTTCAGGCCATTTAATACATATATTATATATATTTCGTCGATTTCCTTTTAAAACGTATTTTATAAATCGTTTTAAATTCGTTTTCGAAACGATTTCAACTTCATATTCAATTTCGAATCAAAATTGAATATTGCACATTATTGATATACAAATGATAATATTTTCAAAATGTTATATTTTGAAATCACTTTCTTTCTTATATTCATTATAAAAATGAATAAAATCGATATAAATATCGTTCATGTCAAAATGGCGTCAATCAAATCAACCCGGCTTTTATTCAACACATAAATGTTTATTCTATTCAACACATGAATATTTATTATATTCAACACATGTATTTATATTATATTCAACACATGAATTTATTTCTATTCAACACATGAATTTATTTCTATTCAACACATGAATATATTTTCTATTCAACACATGAATTTATTTCTATTCAACACATGAATTTATTTTTATAATATTCCTTATTTTCCAAATTGGAATGAGGCACAATCAATTACCATATAATGTTAATTATATGGATTCTCTACAACACATGTATATAATAACAAAGATAAATCATCAACCATCATCCAGAGTGCACCACATCACTGCATAAGCATTAAATATAAATATGCAACGCTTACATAGTTTGTCAACCCATCGGTCGACATACTACTAAACAATTGGGATTAGTTTACGTTAATATCATCCCAACACCCGTGTGGGGTTTCAATCAATCAAACACATATTTTATTTGTGCAGTTGGGCGATGTGTAAAATTTATCGTCCCAATCAATATTAGTCAAATCGGTGTACATAAACAAATCGTTTGATTTGTAAATGAATATTTATTTTATTTCAACACATGAATATATATATTATTTCAGCACATGAATATATATTTTATTTCAACACATGAATATATATTTGATTTCAACACATGAATATATATTTGATTTCAACACATGAATATATATTTGATTTCAACACATGAATATATATATTTCACACATCACAATCAACAGTCAAATTTCACAACAAAACAATCAAACAAACAAGTCATCCATGGTCTGTGGACGACGGGTGTCGGGTGCTACTAAGCACCGTCTGCATCATAGTATATATTTCAAACTAGAAATAAATTAAAGGTGAGGAGTTCTCACAAAGGGGTTCCACTCTGCCATTTCATTTCTGAAATTCAGAAAAATCTGGATCTGCCCGTACTTCCAACGCAGTCTTCTCCACGCTGTTCACAGTAAAAACTATATTTTTATCGCTTTATCCCAATAAATAAAAATCATATTTTTATTTCAATTTCATATATTTTACAACGCTTCTTTCTATATAAAAATTATATTTTTATATTTCTACTTCTTATATAAAGATCGAATTTTTATCGCTACTCTATATATATATATAAATCAAATTTTTATTCTTTCTAGAATATAAAAATCATATTTTTATTCTTTCTATAATATAAAAATCATATTTTTATTCTATTTATATTATAAAAATCATATTTTTATTCTATTCAAAATATTACTTATAACATACGATAAAATTTATATTTTTATCTAACTAAATATAATATTTTTATATCATTATTCACATGATAAAAATCTAATTTTTATACTTCAAAGATTTAATCTTTCCATTTTAATCATCCTTCACTATTTTTAAAAATCAAACCTTTTTGTTTTTATAAATTTAATCTTCATGTTTCTGTGAATCTAATCTATATGGCTTTACACTATGCTTTCTATTTAAAAATCTATATTTTCTACTAAAAAAACCAAAACTTTGTTCATAAAAATCAAAACTGAAAAGAAAATCAAACTGAAAAGAAAATCAAAACTCACTTGTTAATCGAAGAGAGAGGAGTTGGAGACGGAGGGGGTGAAGGCGCGGCCTTCTTGGCTGGTGGCGCGTCGTTGGCAGCGCTCCAGGCTGGGGAGTTCGAACGGGATTGGAGAAGGCTGGGGAGAGGGCCGCCGTCGCAAGGTCGAGAGGAGGAGGGTGGGCGCCAGCGGGGGGCAGCGCCCTTGGTGGCACGCGACGGTGGATGGGGGCACGATAGGTCCTAGAGTTTTTTTTCTTCTGTTTTTGAGCGTTGACCGTTATGTGAGGGGTAAGGGAGGGTAGGTAAAGGTTTTATTAATTTCATTTAATTATCCCCAAAAAGCAACTTTTATTTTCGAACTTGAAACGAGACCCACCGAATGTCGTCCCCAGCTAATTACCCCCATTCCGAATACAATGGGATATATTCCGTTAGCCAGTTTGGTTGTTTCGATCGGTTTCCATCAAAATCAATATATAAATCTATATATTGAATTTGAATGCACATTTCAATTTACCGTGTCTACATACTGACTCTATAAATTCCAAAAAAATATTTTCTAGCTTCGTATTGACGATACGGTCCTAACAAAACTAATTTCATCGAATTCTGAGACCATTTGAAAAATGGTCATTTTCCAGTCGATTAAAATCAACTGAAACTGGTCAAACAAGTTTTCCTTTGCCACGCTCACATATTAATTCGAAAAATTACGAATTTTGAAACTTAGCAATAATTAGACATCCTAGATCCAACAAAAGTGGTTTCGTCGAAAATAGAGGTCGTTTGCAAAATTTCCATTTTTAAGGGCTAGAATTCCATAGCGACTATTTTGAATTTTCAACTGGGCATAACTTTTTATTCCCACTATGAAATTTCAATTTTTCGGATTCGTTGGAAAGATATTTTCAAATAGATCCTAATTTTTTGGTTTCACTAAAATCCGATTTATTTTGAATCCTGTACATTCATTTGAACTTTGAAATCGAATTTTCGAACTACCGCGCCATTTTCATTTCCTTTTATAATTTAAAATAAATATTTATATTCTAATGACGATTCAAATAAATATATACGTCTAATTCTATTCAAAATAAATTTCTCGTCGTTATTATTTAAAATAATTCATTTTAAGTATTCAAAATTCATCAAAATTGCCAAAATAAAAATTTTAAATTGGCTCGGATTTCCGGGTTATTACAATCTCCCCCACTTAGAACTTTTCGTCCCCGAAAAGGAACGAAGCTGAAAGTTGTTTAACTAATCAACTCAACTTTCATTATTTTCTTTACGGCTTAAGTTCTTCAATTTTTCAGTTTCTAAGAACTTTTCGAAAAAAATTCAAAAATTTGGCTAACACCCTAAATTTTCGAAAAATTTCGCCATAACCTCCCCTGCACCGGGGACTTCGAGATATTTCAAATAGCCTCCCGGCCCTCACCAATCCAAAAAGCAAAAAAATAGCCAATCGACTCATAAAATCATCAAAATCCCAAGAAATACAATAAACATGTACCTATTTGTCGGGCAAACAATTTTATTCCTCTTCTCTAGCCTCCTTGCTATGACCGGTTCAATGTAAGTACATGTATATGCATGCAATTGCGACAAATTTTCAATACAATTCACTATTTGGTATAATTTGGCTAAATGGTTCAAATTTTAATTAATCAATCAATAATCAAACAACACAATCAGCAATCAATTAGTTGATTAACATTTCAAACTCATAATTTTGATATATAGTCAAAAAATCACATTTTTGGTGCCAAATCACAACAATAAGCCCTATCTAGTTTTGGTTCTCACACCAGTCAATTGGAAATATATAGAAATTCCACTTTCGAAAATCGAACACAAATACTGATGATGTCCGGACATCACCAGAATTATCCCTGAGCGACTAGAGTGTGATTCTATATCTATTCAGAATATTAAAACTTCAAATACACGTGGATCAGACGTATATGCAAAATCTTTATATACTGGACTGTCCAAATAAATAAAAATAAATATTCAAATACGTTGAATAGGGTTTAAATTTTCAAAACAAGCTTTGTTTTCAATTTTATTTTTAAAAATACACTCTTCCGGCTCATTCTAGGATACTACTGATCCCATCTCTAACGAGCCATTCTTACTGGATAACACTAATCCAATCTCTGATGAATCCTTTCGTATGGTTCTAATGTGTCTTGTTCTCCGAGCTCTGTAAACCAAAGCTCTGATACCAAATGAAGCTCCCCGAACTTCCCCGATCTCCGAAGAGAAGAGAAAGAACGAATTGCTTTGAGGACAAGACGAATCAGAACGCAAACAGAAGAACATTTCATTGCTTATTTTCCATCAGAATACAAGAATATACAGAGTATGAATAAATATTACACATTTGATAAATATCAGAGATTACAATAAATTACATAGCAGCGGAAAATAATACAAAACAAAACTGAAAGTAATACACGGATATAGAGCTTTCCGAGTATCGCTTCAGCTGTAAATCAGGATCCTGTGAATATCAATCTGCAAAACCAAAACTACTAGCTGCCCGGGTCGAAAATAAGGGCACCCAGAGTTTAGGTTAAAGCAATAAACTCCAGGTCGGTCATGTGACTGGTGTGAGAACTAATACAGTTATTAATCTTTGTTTTAAAGTTAGGTAAATCAAGGGACCACGCCGTATAACACGGAACGGGTTTCCTTCCAAGAACACCAGTGCATAAAACAACAGCGCAATGCTAAATAAAGAAAAATGAAACTATTATAAGACCCAGGTCCCATCACACAATGCAACACAAGCCGGAGGATAGGGTTTTACCTTATAATAGCCAAAGAATGCTTGATACGCTAAATTTCATCTTTTATTACTATAAATGTATAGTGTCAAAGCAATTTCAATCATAAATATCAATTAGAGACGGCATGGGTACCTTATATCATGTCGCCATACTAGTTCTACAATTAAAACCGCAAAGTCACGTATTGGAAGTTGGGTTTCCATCTATGAATCGAGGCAAGGGATCGTCCTCTACCGAATTCGAGACTGTCTAGCCCGATCCTCAGGCAAGCGTGCAGGAAAGCCTTGGTTCATCAGGGCCGGTCCACCAATGTGGATTATTATACCTGAACACTACGTTTCCCTACCCTTTGGCGCGTAAATGAGCCAAATTACTCCATTGGCTCCACACAGTCACCGATATATCCGAGGCGCTTCGCAACAGCAACAACCACACAAGTGAAAATAATATAAATGTCAGGGCTGGTAGGTCACTGACACCACCCTAGCTAGAAGAAAATGCATGCCATCCCTGAGGTCCTCTCCCGTTTCTGGTTCACAACCGGGGTGTGAGGCTCACGAATCAATGCTACACAACGCTATGCCACACAGGCCGTGCTTTGATCATCAACCACAAGACTCTGCTTTTCAACAAAAGCCTTGATCTTTTGCCACTTAGGCATGTCACACAGGCAATTCACTCCATGCGATTGATATCCATCAATATATAAACCCTGAGCTCGTACGTCTCAGAGAAGGGCGTTAAGCAAGAGAATAAATTCTCTGCCGCCAAACAGATATATATTTAATAGAAATCAATCACACAGAATAAAATCCAATGTCAGACACACAATCCATTTACAAGTTTGTTCTGGGTCTGAATGAAACTGGAGGCACCTTGTACCTCGCATGTCCATCGATCTCCAAGTACGTATGGGCAATCACCAACTGATTCCCTCTTTTATGGTGCACAGCCCAATCAAGACAATCAGTAATCACCCAAACGATGTGAAGACCTCCGGTCTTCGACCACCGTCTTCATTCTCGACACCACGTCGAATCAGTTATTCCAAATGGATAAACCCGGTCTTTCTGAATAACTCGCATATATAATAAACAAGTGTTACACAAACACAACATACGCCTCATTCCTATTCAGAAAATTCCTTTATTCAAATGTTCTTATACTTTGGGAAAGGTTCCCATTAATTTTATCAAAGATAAATTCTTTAAATTTATTCTTTAATCTTCTTTTGAATATCAATTCAAACTAGTCGGGATTAGCGAACCACACTGAAGTAATCATTTATTTTATTTCCCAATCCCAACCTATTCATCCCATGAAGTAAAACTGGTAATACTTCATATCTAACACCACGGTGTTATCGGCAAATTCAATTACCATTTCACGTTCAAATCTAATTAAAGATTTAACTATCTCCTGGAGCAAAACTAGTGAAACTCCATTCTCGATCATTTCAATCTAATTAAAGATTCATTAAAACTCCACTTGGTTTTAATCTTCCCAATAATCACTATCAATGATTATTTAACTTGGGAAATCATATCCTGTCTTTAACTGGGTTAAAGAACCAATGTCATTTAAAACACGGCTCACTATAAACCAAAAATCACATTCCATTCCAATTCAATTATTGAAACTTCTGGTTACTTTTAAAACCCTTTCAAATCCAATTTATTTATTTAAAAATAAATAAATTATTATTCTAGTTCAAAACTAGTTAATTTTGATAAAAAAATTATTTTTATCTTTTCAAATATGGAGTTTTTCATCCCAATTCTTTCCAAATCATTTCTTATGATTTTACACAAATTATTACTATTTTTAATAATTTTATCAAGGCCCGTACAGTCGATTTCCATCAATGGCCATCGAACTGCACTTACAACGACCTTTTCCAAATTTGATTTGGATATTTCCAAATCCAACCGTTAGATTTCAAATCTCTAATATTCGTTAGAAAGCTCTTTTCGATACGAACCCAACGGTTCTGGTTTTGGGAGAATCCGACGGTCGTATCTCTCGTATTATCCATTCGAAGTCAATGGTCGAAATTCGCGAACTGCCGCAGCGCGGCATGTTCTATTCAGGCCATTTAATATATATATAATATATATATTTCATCGATTTCCTTTTACAACGTATTTTATAAATCGTTTTAAATTCGTTTTCGAAACGATTTTAACTTCATATTCAATTTCGAATCAAAATTGAATATTCCACATCATCGATATACAAATGATAATATTTTCAAAACGTTATATTTTGAAATCACTTTTTTTCTCATATTCATTATAAAATTGAATAAAATTGATATAAATATCGTTTATGTCAAAATGGCGTCAATTTAAACAACACGGCTTTTATTCAACACATGAATGTTTATTCTATTCAACACATGAATATTTATTCTATTCAACACATGAATTTATATTATATTCAACACATGAATTTATTTCTATTCAACACATTAATTTATTTCTATTCAACACATGAATATATTTTCTATTCAACACATGAATTTATTTCTATTCAACATATGAATTTATTTTTATAATATTCCTTATTTTCCAAATTGGAATGAGGCCCAATCAATTACCATATAATGTTAATTATATGGGTTCTCTACAACACATGTATATGGTAGCAACGATAAATCATCAACCATCATCCAGAGTGCACCACACCACAACATAAGCATTAAATATAGATAAGTAACGCTTACACAGTCTGTCAACCCATCGGCCGACATACTACTAAACAATTGGGATTAGTGTACGTCAATATCATCCCAATACCCGTGTGGGGTTTCAATCAATCAAACACATATTTTATTTGTGCAGTTGGGCGATGTGTTAAAATTTATCATCCCAATCAATATCAGTCAAATAGGTGTACATAAACAAATCGTTCGATTTGTAAATGAATATTTATTTTATTTCAACACATGAATATATATATATTTTATTTCACACATGAATATATATTTTATTTCAACGCATGAATATATATTTGATTTCAACACATGAATATATATTTGATTTCAACACATGAATATATATTTGATTTCAACACATGAATATATATTTGATTTCAACACATGAATATATATTTCACACATCACAATCAACAGTCAAATTTCACAACACAGCAATCAAACAAACACGTCATCCATGGTCTGTGGACGACGAGTGTCGGTAGCTACTAAGCATCTGCATCCTAGTATATATTTCAAACTAGAAATGAATTAAAGGTGAGGAGTTCTCACAGAGGGGTTCCACTCCGCCATTTCATTTCTGAAATTCAGAACAGTCTGGATCTGCCCGTACTTCCAACGCAGTCTTCTCCACGTTGTTCACAGTAAAAAATAAATTTTTATCACTTTATCCCAATAAATAAAAATCATATTTTTATTTCAATTTCATATATTTTACAATGCTTCTTTCTATATAAAAATTATATTTTTATATTTCTACTTCTTATACAAAGATCGAATTTTTATCGCTACTCTATATATATAAAAATCGAATTTTTATTCTTTCTGGAATATACAAAATATTTTTTTATTCTTTCCATAATATAAAAATCATATTTTTATTCTTTCTATAATATAAAAATCATATTTTTATTCAATCTATATTATAAAAATCATATTTTTATTCTATTCAAAATATTATTTCATACATACGATAAAATTTATATTTTTATCTAACTAAAAATAATATTTTTATATCGTTATTCATATGATAAAAATCTAATTTTTATACTTCAAAGATCTAATCTTTTCATTTTTAAAAATCATCCTTTGCTATTTTTAAAAATCAAACCTTTTTGTTTTTATAAATTTAATCTTCATGTTTCTATGAATCTAATCTCTATGACTTTACACTATACTTTCTATTTAAAAATCTATATTTTCTACTAAAAAAACAAAAACTTTTGTTCATAAAAATCAAAACTGAAAAGAAAAATCAAAACTGAAAAGAAAATCAAAACTCACTTGTTAATCGAAGAGGGAGGAGCTGGAGACGGAGGGGGTGAAGGCGCGGCCTTCTTGGCTAGTGGCACGTCGTTGGCAGCGCTCCAGGTTGGGCAGGTTTCGAACGGGATTGGAGAGGGCTGGGGAAAGGGTTGTCGTTGCGAGGACGAGAGGAGGAGGGTGGGCACCAGAGGGGGGCGGCGCCCCTGGTAGCCCGCGACGGTGGATGGGGGGCACGATAGGTCCTACGTTTTTTTTCTGTTTTTGAGCGTTGACCGTTATGTGAGGGGTAAGGGAGGGTAGGTAAAGGTTTTATTAATTCTATTAATTTTATTTAATTATCCCCAAAAAGCAACTTTTATTTTCGAACTCGAAACGAGACCCACCGACTGTCGTCCCTAGCTAATTACCCTCATTCCGAACAAAATGGGATATGTTTCGTTAGCCAGTTTGGTTGTTTCGATCGGTTTCCGTCAAAATCAATATATAAATCTATATATTGAATTTGAACGCACATTTCAATTTACCGGGGCCACATACTGACTCTATAAATTCCAAAAAAATATTTTCTAGCTTCGTATTGATGATACCGTCCTAACAAAACTAATTTCATCAAATTCTGAGACTGTTTGAAAAAATGGCCAGTTTCCAGTCGATTAAAATCAACTGAAACAGGTCAAACGCGTTTTCCTTTGCCACGCTCACATATTGATTCGAAAAATTATGAATTTTGAAACTTATCAATAATTAGACATCCCAGATCCAACAAAAGCGGTTTTGTCGAAAACAGAGGTCGTTTGCAAAATTTCCATTTTTAAGGGCCAGAATTCCATAGCGACTATTCTGAATTTTCAACTAGGCATAACTTTTTATTCCCGCTATGAAATTTCAATTTTTCGGATTTGTTGGAAAGATATTTTCAAATAGATCCTAATATTTTTGGTTTCACTAAAATCTGGTTTATTTTGAATCTGTACATTCATTTGAACTTTGAAATCGAATTTTCGAACTACCGCGCCATTTTCAATTCCTTTTATAATTTAAAATAAATATTTATATTCTAACGACGATTCAAATAAATATATACGTTCTAATTCTATTCAAAATAAATTTCTCGTCATTATTATTTAAAATAATTCATTTTAAATATTCAAAATTCATCAAAATTGCCAAAAAAAAATTAAATTAAATTGGCTCGGATTTCCAGGTTATTACACTAATCGATTAACTCTATTTGCATAACTCTAATTCGATTTAACTCTAATCGATTTAACTCTAATTGATTAACTCTAACTGGTTAACTCTGATTGACTAACTCTAATTGATTAACTCTAATTGATCAACTCTAACTGGTCAACTCTAATCAATTTACTCTAACTGGTTAACTCTAACTGGTTAACTCTAATTGATTAACTATATTCGAATAACTAATATTCGATTAACTCATTTCGATTAAATCCTTTTGAATAACTAAATTCGATTAACTCCTTTCGAATAAACTATATTCGATTAACTCCTTTCGAATAAACTGTATTTGATTAACTCCTTTCGAATAACTAATATTCGATAACTCCTTTTGAATAACTAATATTCGATAATCCTTTCGAATAACTAATATTCGATAATCCTTTCGAATAACTAATATTCGATAATCCTTTCGAATAACTAATATTCGATAACTTCTTTCGAATAAACTATATTCGATTAACTCCCTTCGAATAAACTATATTCGATTAATTCTATTCTTCGAATAACCTTATTCGATAACTCTTTCTTCGAATAAACTATATTCGAATAACTCCAATCCGACTAACTCTAATTCAATTAACTCTATTTATTTTTCTGAATAAATATTTCCTTTTCAATTCAATTTATTTTCTAACTATCTCCTTTTCTATTCTTTTTGTTTCACAAATATTTCATTTCCTATTTGTTTCACAAATATTTTCCTTTTATATTTGTTTCACAGTTATTTTCCTTTTATGTTTGTTTTCACAAATATTTTCCTTTTATATTTGTTCTTTGATTTTATAAAAATATTTTCTTTATAAAATCCTTTTCCTTTTATATATATTCTTTGATTTTATATAAATACTTTATTTTCAAAATACACTTTGAAAATCCCCTTTTCTACATTCCAGTATTTCTTACGGTATTTAAAATACCCAAATAACAATGATCGATATCATTCAACACATATATATCACATCATATATTACAATATATGAAAAACAGTAAAATAAATGTTGAGGAATCCAGTTGGATTCCTCTGACCTGTTTCACTGCATCCACAGATGTTAAACTATACAACTAACATCAATTTCATTTCACTACGAAATATTCTGCTAAACAGAATCAATTTATATATATATATATATATTTGTTTATTTATATATATATAACCAGATCTATAATTTCAACCAGTTACTTAGCAGTTCAACCAAACAGTCAACACACAGCAATCAATCATCATTTATCCGTTCTAAATACACGTTATAAAAATATGAACTGATCATATCAGTGAGATTTACTCACATTGGCAGTTCATCGTTAAATAACGGTAAACTTTTGTTGATTCGAATCAGACAATTTATTTTGCTATAAATTGTAACGAGCTCCACTTCACTCCAAGTCAGTTCCATTTTGAAGCGCTCGTCCATACGATCCCAACGCAACCAACGGTTCGTCGACTGGACTTCGTATGGGCTAGATAATGCATTACTAAGTTAAAACAAGATTTAATATGATTAAATTAATTAAAATTACTTTAATTTAATTATTCCCTCACCCCTCTTTCACATGCCTCCATCTTCCCCAATTACCTAATTTCACTCCCTCCCCAGATATGCACAGTGATTCGTCCATCACTATCAGTGATACGGAGCACGACTTCTTGAAACCAAAATCCGACAACGCAATCGGACTCCTCGCCGCGAAATACACTTGCCCGTCACCACTGTGGCAACTCCGGCTACCCCAACCAAAAAGCGGTTTCCCTTCTCCCCTGTAAACATCCTCGTTTGACCTTGCTTTGACCGGCACCCCTCACTGCCCCGACCCCTAATCTCGAGCGCCACCATCACCACCGAATTCGCCATCCAGAACTCCACCTGAAGGTCAACCTTAAAACTCTTCCGACGTCCCCACTATCAGATCGACCAGTTGCTCCACCTCGTCACTACAGGTGACGCATTTCACCTCAGGCCACCGAACATTGCATCACCACCACGAAATTGCTCCCCGGTCCACCACGAGCACAACGACACCCTCGATTTCAACTCAGACCTCCCCAGCGTGAATCCAACCCAAACCCAACATCGCTAGAAAAAGATGGAGCTCCAGAAACAAAGTTAGAACCCCAAAAGAAGGATACCCGTGAGAAGCTCCTCATCATACGAGTTTAACGAGCCTAGACTTGTCTGATTCCACTTTCTAAATCTCCCGATTTAATTTCATGAAGTTTGAAAAGGAAAAGAAAAGTGGTGGCCTCTTTATTTATTTTTTGCTGAAGAACGATGTCATTAAATTATAAGGATTTGGGGGTTATTTATAGGGAATATGTTAGCTTAAAGGGTAAGCTACTATTTTTTTTAATTAATTATTACTCAGTTTATCATTTAAAAATTCCTGAGGTCACATAACATATCCAAATTCAACGAAAATGGACATGCTGATACAGTTTGACATTACGGACCTAACGAAACTGGTTTCATCGAATTCCAACTCCGTTTGCTCTAATAACGTATTTTCAACCATCAAAATATTGACTATTTTTTCACATTAAAAATCCGTACGGCCACACAATGACTCCAAAAATCATGAAACTTCGAATCTAACAATAATTTAATATTACGAATCCAACAAAATTAGTTTTGTCGAAAACGGTGACCGTTTGCAAAACTGACTATTTTTAAAGCTCTAAATAACCCAATTTAAATATAAATATATTTAAAAATAATTAAATTAAATATTTATAAATAAATATTATCGTATATATTCACAATAGAATATCATACATCTCCAATTTGATTTATAACTTGATATTCAAATCTCGGTTGAATCGATATTCAATTTATATTGAAAAATTCATTTATAATATAAATAAATCCTTTATAAATAATAAAGGAATTCCATAGCGACTTTTCGAAAATTTGATTTGGGCATAAATCAAAATCTACATTATGAAATCCCGAATTTTCTCTTCCACTAGAAAATTATACTTCACCAGCTCCGAACGTTTCTTATTTCACAGAAATCCGATTTAAAAACGGATTTTGTATATTCATTTAAAGTTCGAATTGCCAAATAGCGAACTTCCACGCCATTTCGAGCTCGATTTTAATTATAATATAATTATACGTTCAATTGTCGTTCAAATAATATATTCGTTATTCTAATTCAAATTCTAAACTGAATTATATATTTTGAATTTTCCAAATTCAAACAATATTGTGAATTCTACTATTTCCGACTATTTCAGAAATTAAATATATTATTCTATTATTTAATTTAATTAAACATTCATTATTGTTTAATTCTACGACCATTCAAATCTCTAAATCACTATTTATATAATTAAATAAATTAATTATTATATCGCTAAAATACGGGTCTTTACAATAGGTGATAATTCACCCTAATTGGGAGCTACCCACTTAGTCATGCCGCCTGCCCAATTTTTGCCATTTCCTGGTTATTGAGGCCTGAGGCTACGCTTACTTACTTTTCATTTATAGCATAATCACCTTGAATGCCACATTGTCAGTTCCATTAACCATTAAATGATTTGCACAAATATAATCTCGATATTATGCTAAGAAAATAAATTCTCCGCCACCATATATATTTATATAAACCAACATATGCGATCATTGGAAATACTCTGTTAGACATTTGTCCATACAACTTTATTTTGTGACTGAACGAAACCAAAGGCACAATTTCCATTAATCCATTTTAGTATGTTTTAATACATTTTCAGCCCATTTACCAGATCCAACTTAATATTCTCGATTATCCGTTGATCTTTTTATAACTCAATTATAAATTTATGTATAACTTAATCTCCTATTCTAAATTCTAATTCCTTTATAAATAAATAATTTATAAAATTTAATATAATCGAATTTTAATTATAAATCCGTTGGATTTTTTCTCAATTCTGTTTATATTTCGAATTCCAAAATAAAATTGATTGTTCTATTTCAAACCATTTTCTAATTCATTTTTAAATTCATACATGAATTTAAACGTCTAAATTATCTAATGATAATTTATTTTACTAGATTTATAAACATCGTTTATAAATCGAGCTTTCTCATTTTATATATTAAAACAAGTTTCTTTTCAAAATCTATTTGAAACTTAATCCCTTTTATATTACGAATTCCAGAATAAAAATAGTCATTCGCTCTTCGAAATGATTTCAAATTCTATTTTTAAAATTCATACTTGAATTTAACATTCCAAATTATCTCACGATAATTAATTCACTACATTTATAAACATCGTTTATAAATTTACTTGTTTTATATATTAAAACAAGTTCTATTTCGAAATCTGTTTAAAAAATAAAAGCTTATTTTGGAATATTCTATTTATTATAAATTATCTATATATAACATAGAATCTATTTTAATATTTAATTTCAAATCTTAGTTTCTAATTAATACAATTCCAATATCCTTTCTAGATATAATTTATTTTATAATTGTGGCATAATCTAATTAAATTATCCAAATAAATTTTCATTTCGAATATCGAAATAGATTTCATCGTTTTTTAATTAAACGATTCCCAATTTTCATTTCCAATTCATATTTGAATTTTAATTCCCAATTATCCAATGATAATTATCCATTTCATTTATAAACACCGTTTATAAATTCATCCCAGTCCCTTGCATTAATCAAGGAAAATTATTCCCTTTTATTTATAAATATCATTTATAAATTCACTACTTGTTTCTATTATTCAAGATAAGTTAATATTTCTAGCCCATTCGAAATTCAAATTCTATTTTAGAAAAATAGAGTTTTCCTTTTTAATCTTAAAATCCTTTTTCATAGTATTTTATAAATCAACATTTAGGCCAGTGATATTTAAACATTCTAAAACACCCAATTATCAAATCATAGGTTTTCTAACACATCATATATGATAATATACATGAAACAAACAAATAATAATATTTTTGAGGAATGCAGTTGGATCCCTCCAACCTGTTTTCCTGCATCCACAGATGTTGGCCAACATAAATAATACCCATCCTACTTCGAGGTAGGATATCGCGGTATAGAAGGTCATCCACTATCATATTATGGGGCGCATAGGGTCATCCGCTAATGATACTGTGGGCATCCGCTAATGGTACTGCGAGAAATATCCAACCACCAGTATATATATATAATAGCCACAAACACCAAGCCTAAATAACTAATATATTTATAGTAACCACAAAAATATTTAAATGCATCCAAACAACCAAGAATAATTATTTTCAACTAATAAAATAATTTTAAACAAAAATATGAGTGATATTTACTCACCGTGATTTTTCTTTATTCTTTATTCTTTCTTCTGATCTATTCTGATTTCCATTTAATTTACTTATTAGGTATCCCACAACTACGGATTTAACGACTGATTTAAGCTATCGAACAAATTTAACGTGATTAAAGATTTCATTACTAAATTAATAGAATTGCCTTAATACTTCTCTACTCTTTCGTGCCTACAGGAAGGTCCCTTTCTCACCTTCTATCACTGGATTTGCAACTGTCTCCATTGTCTTCTGCCCTTTGATTTTGTCATAAATCTACAACTCCTTATCCCAAACAAAATACAACCAAACTCCACCTTCATACTACACAACCATCAACTTTTTCACCCCTCATCACATAATCGAACAACAACTCAAAACACCCTCCGACAATGACTGTCTCGATCAAATTTCTTATGACCTGAAACAATTGAAGCTTCCCTGCTCCACTTCGAGACATCACAGCGCCACCCTGCTTCCCTTTTTCTTCTCTCTTCCTCCAAGCATCCCGCTCCAGTTAACACCCACTTTATCGCACTTATTTCCTCCCCAAACCATTAAATCGAAATCACTAACACCGTATCCCATCCTCAAGAAAAAAATCGTGACTATTTATATTGCATTATTTCCCTTCGACTCAACATAATCTGCACACCTTGTAACTGCCCGCACTTTACGTATCGGAAGATCGTAAAATATTTTTATTTTATACCCTGAGGGTTGGATCATTCTCATCTTTTAATATGTTGCTTATGGGAATGTGAGACATGTCCATAATTTGTACCAATTTTGTTTGTGACCTTTTTTTCCCTACCAGTCTTGTACAGGGGATAACTTTTGACTTAGGTCGAATCAGAGGGTGAGCTATTGGAAAGGAATTGATGATTGTCTTTCCGTAGAGTGGTTATATTAAGGATTTGGCTCAGAAGTTTGGGAGAAATCGATGTTTTAAGGTTTTTCAGTTGGTTGTTCAGGTTTGCAAAGCCTAATGGACTGAATTGGGGAAGCCCATTAATGTGCTGGTGGAATCCTATAAATAGAGGGTGAGAGTTGAGGGAAAAGGTTTACTTTCCCATTCTCTCATTTGGAGGCATTGATCTCCTTCTTCCTCTGACACCTTTCCACCATTAAAAATCTAGGAGGGAAATCATAGATCTACACCAATGGAGGCTAGATCTACATCATTTCAAAGGTGAATTCATCAGATCGAGGAGTTTGGTTCGATTGCTCGCTGTCTGGATTTATTTCTATCATTTTAGCTTGTATTGGAGAATCGGTGAGTGGATTACATCTCTCACATGGATTCAATAAAGTGTATGGGTAGTAAATCATGTTTTTCATCAAATTCAAGTGTTTTTCTGTAACGACCCGTGTTTTTCGACCATTTGAATTTGAATATTTAAAATTGGTTTTAAATATTTTATTTGGAATATAAATGGATTTTAATATTTAAATCGCTATTTTAACGTAGTTAAACGATATATATATTCGTATATAAAATAAAACGAGCTCAGAACAGCGCTGCAGTTCGTAAAATAGAGTTTTGAAGTTCAAATGGATATACAGAGTCCGTTCTAAGTCGGATTTCTGTGAAACAAGAAATGTTAGGAGCTGGTGAAGTATATTTTTCAAGTGAAAGAGAAAATTCGAGATTTCGTCGTATATATTGGAAGTTATGTCCAAATTAAATATTCAGAAAAACAGCGGTATATTCGTTCGTGGCCATAACTGTTATTTAAGAATATTTGAATATCGGGTGTGAATTTAAACAAGGTTCTTTTGGGAAATAGTGATAATTTAATTTTTAGAATTTTATGGTAATTTTTAATTAATTTAATGAGCAACTTTTTATTTGGAGTATTTGGCACCCTGTATCGACATTTCGGGGTTTCACAATGTGAGTTCATCTACCGGTATTATTACATTTTTGGGACCAGAGCACATCACTCATTTAAATGGTATTTTTGTTTCTGTCCATAACTGTCCCTACGTGAAAAGAATATTTCATAGTGGGGTACGCTATGTTTTTAACTTAAAACAAACTAAACTGAATGGTTAACTGGTCAAACGGACTCGAAATTCAACGAAACAAGTTTCATACGAAACCTTAGGAAGAGGTCTAGTGAAACGTCAAGGCCTCATATTTTTAGGATTTTTTCTGGAATTGTTAGGAATTATTGCTCGGTGTTTTTCATCGATATTTTCTAAGGGATTTTCGCAAACGGTGTCGGAATTCAACGAAACCTGTCCCATCGGGTCCGGAATGTATTTTTATGCTAGGATTACCCTATTTTGTCAAAATCAAAGATTGTATGTGGTAATTTTTAACACGAAAACTCATTGCAAGTTTCATTACATTATTTTATTAATAAAACCTTCCCACTTCCTTTCCATTTGCCTTTTCTCTCAATGGAACAAAATAAGCGTACGTAGCACCAAAGGCTAAACAATTGGACAACCGAGGCGCTAAAAAAAAAAGTTCTATTCAGCATCGTATGCGGTACATTGGAAAAGACGTGCTCACCACACCATTTTACTTCCGTGCCTATCACGTTCCTTGCTGCTCAAATAAATCGTTCCTTGAGCACCACACTTTCTGTTTCTTGCCTACCAAACTTCTACCCGTGCCGACCAAGTAATCACATAAAATATGATATTTTCCAATACCGTGATATCCACGAAAACTTGGCCTCCACGTTTGTCCCTCTTATAAAACACTGTTGTGCTTTTCACTTTTCTTTGACTTCCCAGAAACGAAGAAACCCTCCATTTCTTCAACACAAACAAATCCAAAGCTCTTCCGCGACAATAGCACGCAGGCTTCCATCACGCAAGCTCCATTTTCTTTCTCTTTCTCGCAACCGTTCCTCCATTTTAATTCAAAAACTGAAGTGGCGTTGGGTCGAGGACAAACTGAAAAGGAGCTGAAGGGATTCCGTAGTACTTGGCGTTCGAAAGTGTTAGAGAAAGTGGGAAGGCATGATTGTTTGGCGCAAGGTGGCTGTCTGCGTGTAGTTCATGCATGCGGAAGGATTCAAGAAGGGAAAAAAATATGGTGGAAAGGGGATGCGTACAGTGGCATGCGGTAGAAAGGAAAAAGGGATGGGGGAATCTTGAGAACGCTGTAGGGCGTTGGTATGGCTTGGGTGGTCAGAAAGAGGGAGTGCAGGTGCGTGCAAATGAGGACTGGAAGGGAATCACGGTGAGTGGGAAGAATGGAGCATGCGGTCTCGGAGAAGACGATGACAGTGAAGGAAATCAGGGGATGTGGCACCACGACGAGCTCAGTTGCGAAGAGAGAAGAGCAACAGCGGAGACTTCGTTCGAAAATAGAAATGCAGAATCGGGTCAAACAAGGAAACACTGAAAAACCGTATCGACGGACGTTACACTTTAAGGATGGACTGGATGGAGCGGAAAGCAACCGAAACAAACCGATCGATCAATGAATCAAACCAAGGTGAGTTAATTCTCACACTTTTCTGGACTGCTCTGATGTGATAAATCCACATAATTAAAGTATCATTTAAAAATATATATATTGGTTGATTGGCTGCATATGGTTGCCTATGGTTGATTTGATGGTTACTGTTAATTAGATTATCGTCATTAATTTATTTAAAAATTTTACGCTATCATGTATAACAATCTGTGATGCAGAGAAGGACAGGTTGGAGGGATCCGACCGGATTCCTCAAAATATCATGTGTGTTGTTTATGTTTATATTGTAGACACATGAACTGATTAAACCCCAAATTTTGACATCAAAACCCGTTTGAGTGATAATGGTGGAATGGATGTGATTGTTGATGTGATTTTTATTCAATCGACAGTGGTTGGCAGTGAGGGCCTAAAATCTATTGTTTTTCAAAACATAGTGTTGCCGTCAGGCGAATTGACATTGTTTTTAAGTTATAAAATTTATTATAACTAGATTAAAGTGTTGAGTTCATTTTATTTATAAAAATGAACAGAAGTTTATAATTATCCTTGTATGTTATAATCATGTTTCTAATGGAAATTATTAAATATATTTTCTAATAAAAATTTAATGTCATAAATAATATTTGTGAACTGCAGTCAGAAACTAGCCGACGAGTTAGTGAAAATGAAATAATTGTTTTATAAAACAATTAACTGATGGTTTAAGTTAATTAAGTCATTTAGTTAATTTAAGGGAGAAATGATAACGTAAATCAGTTAATGGTTAACTGATATGTACGGTTGGCGAAAGTCAACCATTTGAAATTTGAAATTTGACAATTTGGTTAATTAGATTTAAATTAATCAAATCAAGGGTTGTCGAAATATTCGTTAACGAAGGTTGTTAGAAGTTAGTTAATCATTGATTAACAATAATCTTAGGTGAGTATTGAATTGTTTATTCATTTTTGAAAAGTTAAGTATTATCGAATAACCTTTATAAAAGGATTTAGTTCGAGATTATAGACAAAATTGGTAAAAGTGGTTTACAAGTGATTAAAGAGATTTTCGACAAGATTTTAACAAGTTAAAATGGAGGCGATGACAAATGGATGATTAAATGTGTTCGTGAAAAGGGACATTAGATAGTTGAATAATGTAAGCAAAGAGATTAGAATGAAGTTACCAATGTAAGATATGGTTTATCAAAATCATATTGAATCCGAATGGTGATTAGGGCTGGATAGTTTACTCGACGAAGAAAAAGAAATAAGCATGAAAAGTGGGTTTTCAAATGAAGGGAAATGGTTTATTAAACCATAATAAATGGAAATGGGAATAATATATTGGATTATTGAGATGGTTTGATGTTGGTTTTAAATTACAAGCTTTTATCTATCTTGAGAGGAGAGCGTTGTCGATTAAGGTCTGAGAGGTAATTAGAATATCCCAACTTGAACGGCTTCGCTATTATCGAGAGATGATATTTGTTTGTAATAGAGAGGTGATCATCGAGTTATTTGCGATAAATAAAATTTATCATTAACTATGCGGGTTTTAGTTAATCAAAAATATAACTACTTTTACTTAATGATGACTAAAACAAGTACGGTACTATTGGAATTCTTTTCTTAAACATAATAAAGTTGAATGATAGATTAGTATGAAAAAGAATTTGAAGTTCAATTTGAATCATTTGAAAAGTTATAAAAAGGGGTTTTTACCCAAGACGATGAATTTAAAAATAAGCGCTCACATAAGAGCGGAATTAAATGAATTAGCTTAGTCAAATTAAGGGAAAGATTTTGATAACTAATCATATGTCGTTTGATTAAATAGAAATATAACAATACGCCCAAATGGTAAGGGAAATAAAAGGTGAGTTTATAAAACCATAACGATATTTTCAAATATAAGAAAAGATGAAAAGGATTTCGAGACTATATAAACGGTGTTCCCAAGATAAAGGAAAATAAAAGATGTTGGTAAAGAATATGGAAATATTTCCAGACAAAGGAAAAAAAAAAGAAGTTGATAAAAGTGTGTTGAGTAATGGTTTCAAAGTAACGAAACCCGAGAGTTTGATAAGTTAAAAGTTATGTAATCGATTACAAGAAATCGATGAAATGGTTTAATGAAATATTTATATAAAGGACCTGAGCTGCCAATCCACTGAGATACACTGTTATGATTTGATAGTTAAATCACCGACTATCAAAAATATGACCTTTTATCGATTGTTGGTATGGAAAGACCGGGATTGAATTTATATTCGAAAACCATCCCGACCAGCAAATACGTAACGTTGAAGAAATCAGAAGATGGTCGAGATGGAGCATTGAAGACCTTGGATCTTCATGAGCGGAAGAACTACTCGTTAAATTTCTCTGGCTAGCTACCAGAGTTATGATGACTTGTGATTCTGTCGTGATTGAAATTTTCGGATTGCAAGGACTTCTCGCTAATGATCCTTGGGGTGACTCCTATATAGGATGCGGTAGGAGAGTGCCTTCGGTTCATCCTGTTCCTGGGTGACTTGTATGGATGAATGTCTGACAGAGTATTTATAGAAAGGTCACGTACATTGATTTCTTCAACCGTACCAAGAGTGGAAGCAGAGAAGGAAACTTCTTTAAGCTGACACGTAATGTATCGTTGTAGACGTCAATTAGTGATTTTTGATGGATCTGACAATGTGGCATTCGAAGTAAATCTGATGTGATGATAAAGCGTAGTCTCAAGCCTCATCAACCGGGAAATGACAAAAATCGGGCAGGCAGCATGGCTATGTGGGTCGCTCCCATTAGGGTGTATAATCACCTATCTAGAGAAATTCCTTTTGCTTCTTTAATCTATCGATGCTGTCCCTTTACGGGAGACGGTGGTTTGAGCCCAACCGTCGGTGATATACATTCGATACACTCAAGCGAAATGAGTGGTCGGTCATGTGAGGGCCGGGTTGCAAGACGTTCTTGTTGAACCCAGTGTATTCGCCTCTAGAGATACACGAGCGGCAGGTGGTCCCATACCTTGTCAAGGTCGGAATCCAATTTCCAATGAGTGCCTACGGTTTTGTTTGTATATATATATACGTGGAGCGTGAGATGCAAGCGTTCCACTAGATTGATATTTACTTGTATTTAGACACTATGATAATATCAGAAAAGATATTGATTTCAAAAACGTTTTGGGTTATAGTAAGGTAAAAACCGTCCGTGTTTATGTGTGGACTGGTCTTACTATTATCCTTTTATTTCAACAGGATTTTTTTCCAAAGTTAAACCAGATGTTTGTACTGTGGATTTACCACTGAAAGTATTCCAGACTGACCCGGTGAATTTTGTTTTAAATCAAATGTGCTCGGGTCAGACCAAGCATGTTTACAGGTCAGGTTTCGCTTGGAGTTCAGAGTTGGAAGAATGAGGGTTCACTGTTAGTTATACAAGTATTTCCGCTGTGATTGATGTATGTTTACTCTGATAAATGGTATGTATATATACAGTCTTCTTTTCAAAGAGATTTGTTATATTATATTTACTCGTTCCGCTGTGAGATTCTGATGTGTTCTTCTTTTTCTTTTTTCTTCTATTCTAAATTTCTTTTCTTCCTATTTCTCATCCTCTAACCTCTTTCTATTAACAGTTTGGGGTTCGATACTTGGATTTTTGACAAGTAATACGGGATTAAGTATTGTTGTTGAAAATTCGAGCGTCGAAATTTCCCGGGCCGTTACATTTTCCTTAGATCCATGCATTGGTAAGTTCATTTTCATATAGATCACCCTAGGATCTGATTTAGCAAGTTTAGATAAGTAATTTCTATGATATTTCATACGAATGTGCAAGTTAGATCCATGATTTTTGTTCATATGCATATTTATGGTGATTTTGGTGAATCTGACATTATCATGGGTATAATTGTCATATTGATGATATTGTTGATTTCATAACATGCTTGTAATAATTTTGGATGAATTGGATAAGTTAGTTTCGTCGGATTTACCGTTTGGCGAAGTTTTGGTCGAAATCGGAGTTGAATTGCAATATGCAGGTTTTGGATTGGACCAAAGTTGGATCAGACCAAAGTTGGATTGGACCAAAGTTCGATCAGACCAAAGTTGGGTCGGACCAAAGTTGGGTCGGACCAAAGTTGGGTCGGACTGAAGATGGGTCGGACCAAAGTTGGGTCGGACTGAAGTTGGGTCGGATTGAAGTTGTGTTGGACCAAAGTTGGGTCAGACGAAAGTTGGGTCAGACGAAAATTGGGTCGGGCTGAAGTTGGGTTGGGTCTGACCAAAGTTGTATCGGACATAAGTTGGGTCAGACCAAAGTGGGTTGGCCTATTCTGGTCAACCATTTCTGGTCAGCCATTTTTGCCATTTCTGGTCGGTTATTTCTGGTCGAACATTTTCGGTGATGATGTGACTTCAAAGTGAATTCAATTGGGAAGTTTGGATGTGTTGAAAAGTGTTTGTTGTTCATTGTATGCAACAAATGGGAAAATAACTCAAGGATGTATTGAGTTCGTGTGATGACACTTCTAAGGTGTTCTATGCTAATTAATAGTCGTAATTGATAACGACTAGAGAGGAGAAGGCCGAGGAATTATCATTGTCATATGTTCTAGCAGACTCAAAGCAGAGGTACAATTGAAGACCAATTGTTGGTTGAGTGCCTTGGGCATCGTGTATGGCCTAGACACGTGTTGAGTATAGCGTGTAGCATGTGTTGAGTATAGCATATGGAGTTTTGTTAGAACCGGAGCGTCGTGTGTGGTCCTTGACAATTGACGGAAAATTGTTAGCCAGTCATACGATAACGAAGTTTCCAAAGCAAGGTTGGCGGTGATAGCCAGAGTCAATCATGGACGTTTGAATGCATGTTGTGATCATGATTGAGTTTCTTTGTCATATATGAATGGATGCTTTAATTGTCGTGACTAAATTGTTATTCCTTTGGGTGTATGGATTGTAAAGGCTATTACTGCCATGTAATGAAGAAGGAAATTGAGTGTTCTTCTCTGATGTTGGGTAGATTAGTTTATTATTTACCCATTCTCATATACTTTATTGATGAAGTTTGTTAGTTGTTTTATCGCTTATTAAGACTGTTGTCTGACTAAAGGTTTTGTGTTTCCTCTTATTACCTTGGGTTGTTCATCCGGTTATGGATGGGCAGACTGAGTAACAGGTGGCAGGTATTTCTTTAGTGAGGACGACGATGCTGATCGATGGCGAGCAGGAGGCTCACGTACCAGTTTTATTACTATCTAGTATTTATTTCCGTTGTTTTCTATTTCTCTAAGCGTTGTAGCGAGGCAAATTGTACAAACACTATTGTTGTTATCCATGTATATGGGAAATACTTTCTAGTTGTCATGAAACTTTAGTGTTTTCCGCTTCACTATCACTACCTATTGTATATGTTCTATTATATTTTATTATTGCGCTGTGAGTTTACAATAGTTTTCGTTTATCTACCATACCTTGACGATCATTCATAGCTGCCTAGCACACCTTTCAGTGCATTATTCCTCTTGTATAGTGTGGGGGTTGTGGGTGGTTGTCGCACGCCTCATCCATTATTTTTGCAAGTACCCATACTTCGAATGCCATCCACCTTGCCCTCTAATTCCAACTAAAGTTCGCTATCCCCAAATTGACATTGCATTCAAGTCCAAATATCCAGACTACTACAGAGCCTCGCACTTGATTTAAATCGCAACTCCAAATCTCTCGTCTTTTTTTTAATTTGAAGCTCTCGGTTCTATGCGATTGAGGCAAGTTGGGGCTTAGTTTCTGCTTTGAACATGAGATAATAGTATATAGATTTTGATTTATTTTTTTTATTAGTTAAGGGCGCGAGATGTTTTATCTTTTTTTTAATTTGATTTTTGAGGATAAAAATAAGAAGTGAAAGGAGAGGAGTTGCGTTAATTTATAGAGGTGAACGGAGAGGTACTTTGCCATGAAGAAAAGAGTAGGCTACCAGGTATATTTCTTAGGTAATAGCCTTAAGTACATCATTTTTTTTGATTTGATTTCCTATTTAATATGATTAGACAAAAAGCGATTTTTAATTTATTTAAATAGATAACGATTTGATTTCGTGTTTATCCACTAAAAATAATATCAGGGTCCATTACTTGAAATCACGAACCCTTATTTTAACGCAACAACTGACGTTTCAATGTTGTAACGCTATTCTGAACTCAACAGAATATATTCTGAAATTTAATTTGAACGTTTATATAAAATAACCATATTAAATTGATATAATATAATTTAAATTCAAAAACAATAGATTTCTCGATAATAAATTATTATCATCATCGTTTATAGTCAAATACAATTTATATTAATTATCTGAATCATTTTGACTCAGTTTAAATTTCAAATTGAATTATTTCAGATTCTCGTATTACGATAATTATATATATTTTTTGAAATAAATCGTATTTCGATTATTAAATTGATAACTCAAAAAATCAATGTATATTATCAACTCGATATTTGAAACAATCTTCAATATTTAAAATAAACCGACCTAAAAACCGGGTCGTTACACTATGGTTGCCAATGGTTGATTATTGTAACGACCCAGAAAATCTGAACCAATTTAAAAATTTTAAATTGGCTAAAATAATGGATTTTAAATATTTAAAATAAATATTTTAAATAATGGCGATGAAAACTAAGTTTGAATCGACAATTGAAAACGAATATAATTAATTATAATTATATATAGAATTGAAAATGGCGCGGTAGTTCGATAATTCGATTTCAAACTTCAATTGAATATACCGGATGCAAAACAATCCGGATTTTAGTGAAACCAAAAATAATGGAATCTAATTGATAATATCTTTCCAACGAATCTGACCAATCGAAATTTGATAGCGGGAATCAAAAGATATGTCCAGTTGAAAATTCTGAATAGTCGTTATGGAATTCAGGCCCTTAAAAATGGACATTTTGCAAATGACCTCGGATTTCGACGAAACCACTTTTGTTGGATCCGTGATGTCAAATTATTGCTAGGTTTCAAATTTCATGATTTTTCGAATCAATATGTGAGCGTGGCAAAGGAAAACGCGTTTGACCAGTTTTAGTTGATTTTAATCGACTGGAAATTGGCCATTTTTCAAACGGTCTCAGAATTTGATGAAACTAGTTTTGTTAGGACCGTATCGTCAATACGAAGCTAGAAAATATTTTTCGAGAATTTTTCTATTTAGTATGTGACCCCAGTAAATTGAAATGCGCGTTTAAATTCAATATATAGAGTTATATGTTGATTTTAACGGAAACTGATCGAAAAGATCGAATCAGCTTACGATACATATCCCATTGTGTTCGGAATGGGGGTAAAACGCTATGGACGACAGGCGGTGGGCCTCATTTCGAGGTCGTATGTGAAAGTCAATTTTTTTTTGAAAAATTAAATAATAAAAATAAATTTTAATTCCCTCCCTTTATCTCCCTTTTTGCCCCCCCCCCCCCGATTCATTAAAAAGAAAACAAAAAAAACAAGAAGAAGAAGAAGAAGAAAGTAACAGCAGCCGCCCGCCTTCACCGTCGACCAGACCTCCACCGCGCCCTCCGATCTTCTCCCCCCTCTTCCTTGCTCTCGCTCCCTCCTCCTCCTTCAATCCGACCCCCCCCCCCCCACTCGAAGCCATCGCGACGCGATTCGAGAGCCCCCCCCCCCCTGAAGCATCGACGCCACCACCACCGAAGACCACTGCCAGCCGTCGACTTCTTCCTCCCCCCCCCCCCCCCCACAGACCAATGTAAGCATTTTATTTTTTTTCTATTTTTAATTCTGAAAATTACTGATTTTAATTAGGGTTTCAAACTGATTGTAATTATGATTTTAAAACTGATTTTTAAAGAAGTTTAAAACTGATTTTAAAGAAGTTAAAAACTGATTTTTAAGAAGTTAAAAACTGATTTTTTACAGATTTAAAAATTGATTTTTATTTAAACTTTAAAAAGAAAAAAGATTAGAACTTTAAAAAGAAAAAAGATTAGAACTTTAAAAAGAAAAGATTTGAACTGGGATAGAAAGATCGGATTTTTAGAATAGAAAAGATCATATTTTTAAAATAGAAAAGACGGAATTTTTATTGAGTAGAAGAAGTAAGATATGATTTTTATATTTTTAAAGTAATAAAAATATAATTTTTACATCATAGGAATAATAAAAATATGATCTTTATATATTGAATAGCGAAGTCAAAATGCAAGTTTTATATATTGAATAACATAGTAAAAATTCGATTTTTTTTTACATATGTAGAGAATACGGGCAACAAAGCGACAAAAAGAGAGATTGGCGAAGATTTTATGCAAAGAAGAGTCGTGGGATTGAATTAGCTATACGGTGAGAATTTCTCACTCTTCAATTTCTTTTAAAATAAATATATATATGTGTTGAAATAAATTTGAATTGCTATATATAAAAATATATACATATATATATATATACGCCCCTCGTCCACAAACTATGGACGATATTTATTGATTGAAATTGGTGTGAAAATTGATTGATAGCGAATGGTTGTTTGGGATTGTTTGTGATTGATATTGGTTGATTGTGGTTGAAAAATACCCATTTGTGATTGAGAAATATTTGGTTGAAACCACATAGGATGAGTTTGTGGAAATGAAATAAATATATACATGCCGCCTGCGTGCGAACTAGATGCATGATCCCCATTGTCAAAAACCGTGAGGTTTTAAGGTAGAGCGAGGAGCCGTACTAGGGACGGTCCCGGTTTTAACTACCCTGCCATTATGCTGCCGAAATTTTGAATAATATTCGTGTGTTTGAATTATTTTCATATGCTTAAACTATATTTATTCATTGATTAGAAAACATTCATGTGTTGAATTGATATTCATTCGTTGATTAGAAATTCATGTGTTGAATGGTATTCCTATTTTGAAATAAATTGTTTGATAATAAAAATCACCTTTTATCTATATATAAAAACTATAGAAAACATTCATGTGTTGGATTGATATTCATTCGTTGATTAGAAATTCATGTGTTGAATGGTATTCATATTTTGAAATAAATTGTTTGATAATAAAAATCACCTTTTATCGACTATATGTACTGTGTAAAGTAATCTCATTTTAAAAGAAATTGTTTTATGATAAAGATCTCATTTTTATCACCAACATGAACTATATAGAAAAATAGTGTTTTGAAATGAATTGTTTTACAATAAAAATCACATTTTTATTGTATGCATAAATCGTTGAAATGTGAAGTGTTAAAAATAGCCACTTGTTCAAAATAAACATATATGAGTTGAAATATTCATTAATTAGCTAATGAAATGATTTGCACCTATTTATGTAACATTAGAATGAATGGTGTTTTTAAACCAAATAGAAATCAAATATGAAGTCGAATAGAAAATGATAAATGATAAGAACTATGTATATATGTACATACATATTCATTGAACAGGTTATAGCAAAGGGGCTAGAGAAGAGGAATAAAATTTTGTGCCCAACAAAAAGGTACACATTTACTGTTTTGTTTGGGTGATGATTTTATGAGCCTGTTGGCTAGCCGCTTGGCTTTTTCTTTTTCTTTTTGAGATTAGAAGGACCGGGAAAGCTATTTGCGATTTCCCGATGCTCCCGGTGCAGGGGAGGTTATGGCGAAATTTTCCAAAATTTTAAGGTGTTAGAAAAATATTTGAAGTGAAAACGATATGGAAATCATTGAATGAACTATATTTATATAAATATATAAATATAAATAAAATTAAAACGAAACGAAGCCGTGCAGTTCGTATTTTGAAACCATGATTTCAAACAACTAATGCGGGAAATCCGACCATTGGATTTTCCCGAAACCTCAACCGTCGGGTTCGCCTTGGAATAATCTTTCCAACGGCACCAACCTTGTAAAAATCCAATGGTTGGATTGTCTGGAATGTTTAATTCAAATCTGAAGAAAAACAGCGCCAGAAGCGATTATATTTATATATATATAAATATAATTATATATTTAATCAAATAACGACGCTGCAGTTCGTATTTTGAAATCGAAACTTCAAACGATTGTACCGGGAGATTCGACCGTCGGAATTTCCCGAAACTGGAACCGTTGGATTCGTTTTGAAAAGACCTTTCTAATGATGTAAATTTTGCGAAGATCCAACGGTTAGATTTTCAGATATGTGTAAATCAAATCTGAAGAAAAACAGCGCCACGGCCGCCTTATGGCCCGAAGCGTCGTTTTGAATAAAATAGCTATTTTAAAATAAATAAAAATAGCGATAAATAGTTATAAAATATCATAAACGATATGGAATGGAAATAAACTGAATTTTCTTGATTTATGTGGATTTTGATGGTTGAATGTGTTTGGTGTGAAAATTACATTAAAGAACACAATTGATGTTGTCGAATAATTTAACCATTGAAATAAATTGATTTGAAATTCTAAATATACGTGGATTATTTGAAAAGGCAGAGTTAATTCTCATTTCGAATAATTGACCGACGATTGAAATTCGAAGATGAAGACGACGGTCGAAGACCGGAGATCTTCACCTCGTTTGGATGGTAACCGAGGTCCTGATTGGGAGGCATCCCGAAATATGGATAATGAGTGGTGGTCGTCCAGACGTACGTGGTGATCGATGGGTTTGCGAGGTATTTAGTGCCTCCGGTTTCGTTCAGACCCAGAACGGACTTGTAAATGGACTGTGTGTCTGACATTGGATTTTATTCTGTGTTGATTGATCTCTATTAAATATACATCTGTTTGGCGGTGGAGAATTTATTCTTTTGCTTAACGCCCTTCTCTGAGACGCACGAGCTCAGAGGTTGTATATCGATGGACATCAGTCGCATGGCATGAATTGCCTGTGTGGCATACTAAGATGCAGAGATCAGGGCTTCTGTTGAAAAGCAAAGTCTTGTGGTGATGATCAAAGCACCGCCTGTGTGGCGTAGCTTTGTGTATAACGTGAATTCGCGAGCCTCACACCCCGGTATGAACCAGAAATGGGAGAAGGACCTCAGGGAGGGCATGCGTTTCCTTCTAGCTAGGGTGGTGTCAGTGACCTACCAGCCCTGACATTTATATACTTTTCACCTATGTGGTTGTTGCTGTTGCGAGGCGCCTCGGTTTGATCGGACGATCTGGGTCCGATGGAGTCATTCGTTGGCTCGTTTACGCCCCAAAGGGCGGGGAAACGTATTGTTCAGGCATTTTAATCCACATCGGTGGACCGGCCCTGACGATCCAAGGGTCACTCGAGCTCTGATCCTGAGACATGGGCTAGATTGTCTCGAATTCGGTAAGGACTATCTTTTGCCTTGGTTCATGACGGAAATCCAATTTCCAAATACGACATCGTGCGGTTTTGATTGTATATATATATATGGCGACATGATATATGGTACCCATGCCGTCTATGATTGATAGTTATGATTTGAAATTGTTTTCAAAACATATAAACACTAGCAATAATATCAAATGCCTTTGTTTTATTCGTATCAAGCATATTTTGGCCATTATAAGGTAAAACTCTATCCTCCGGTTTGCATTGCATTGTGTGATGGGAACTGAGTCTTATAATGGCTTCATTTTTATAAAAAGCATAGCGATGCTTTAAAGAAAGATTTGTTTTAAAGCACTGGCAATCCAATGGAGTAAACCCGTTCCACGAAAGTGGCGAGGTCCTGTGATTTGCCAAATTATATATGTGTCGAGTAGATTTCTCATACCAGTCCCATGACTGACTCGTAGTTTGTTTCACTCTCAAACTCGGGTGCCCCTTTTTCTACACGGGCAGCCTAGTATTCAGGTTTAGCTGGTTCTTCTTCTGGATAGCTGGAGCTGAAGATGGATTCTATCATTTATTTCTTTTTATGCTGTTCAGCTCCTATTGTACATATGTTGTTTATTTCCGCTGTAGACATTTATGTATAGCTGAACTGTATTTGTACTAAGTAAGATCCTGTATACTGTGTAACTCTGATGATTACTTTTATCCAGTATATTCTGTTGTTCATTATCTGGTGTATTTATTTAATTATGTTCTGCTATTATCTGTTTCTATGTTATATTTCAAAGATAACCCTTGTTTCCGTCTAAACGGGATTTCGGGTCGTCTCAGCGTGGTATCAGAGCTTTGGTTAAGCTTAGTTCTGGAATATAACATTTGAACGAACTCGTCAGAAATAGAACCAGTAGTGTTCTAGGACGGGTAACTCTATACAGATAGGATCAGCAATATCCTAGTATGAGTAAAGCAGAATGAAATTACACCTCGATAGACACATTTACATTGAAGTATGTGTTTCTATATTTTAAACTATCTTTTCATTGACCTGACACTTGATCTGCCATTTGCAGAAGTACTAGAAAAATGAGTGCCAGAAGCAGAAGGAATACAGAACCCGATCTAGAGGCTCTATTAAAGAGATATCGAAATCTGAACGGGGCACAGTTGTGACGTCAAGGAATTTCGCTCGGTCCGAACCAGTCGCTAAACCGATCCAGGCCGTTCAAAACGCCCTATCGTTTGAGAACAGGACAAAACAGAACACATACAGAAGAACATTTCATTGTATATTACAACAATGCATCAGATTACAAGAAAATACAGAGTATAAATGAATATTACGCAGAAATATCAGAGATTTAAATTACATTTAAATACATAGCAGCGGAAAATAATACAATACACAACTAGAAGAGATATACGGATACAAAGCTTTCCGGATATCGTTCCAGCTGTAAACCAGGATCCTGTGAATATAAATCTGCAAAACCAAAACTACTAGCTGCCCGTGTCAAAAATAGGGGCACCCAGAGTTTAGGTTAAAACAATAAACTCCAGGTCAGTCATGTGACTGGTGTGAGAACTAAAACAGTTGATCTTTATTTTTAAAGTTAGGTAAATCAAGGGACCACGCCGTATAACACGGAACGGGTTTCCTCCCAAGAATACCAGTGCATAAAACAAACAGCGCAATGCTAAATAAAGAAAAATGAAGCTGTTATAAGACCCAGGTCCCATCACACAATGCAACGCAGCCGAGGATAGGGTTTTCCCTTATAACAGCCAAAGAATGCTTGATACGGTTAAACAAATCGTTTGTGTAACGAACCGGGATTTTCGATTCCGAAAATCGACACAAAACCCAGCGTCGACTGTTCAGACATCGAAAATACCGAATCATTTATAGAAAGAAATTAGAGGATGAGATAGAAAAGATAGAACTAATAGAATAGGAGAAGAAGAACACAGCTGAACATAATCAGAGTAAACACGAATCTCACAGCGGAACGAATAAAATATATTATATAACATAACTTTGAAATACAAAAACTGTATTGTATATACATACCATTATCAGAGTACAATACATCATATCACAGCGGACATAGTCTCTAAATACTAACGGTGAAGCCTTCTGCTTTTAGCTCCTTCAAGCGTATCTGTAAAAGCCTGAAACACTTGACTGCCCGTACAAATTTGGGCACCCAAGAGTTTAGGGAAAACAAACAAAATAAACTCTGGGTCAGTCATGGGACTGGTGTGAGTAAATTCCAATCATACGATTTAACTTTGAAAATACTTTTGAAAACAAAAGGATAATAGTAAGACCAGCCCACACATAAACATGGACGGTTTTTACCTTACTATAACCCAAAACACTTTGATATCAAAATCCAGTGATATTATAATAATGTCTAATCAAGTAAATAACCAAATAGCAGAACGCTTGCATCTCACGCTCTACATACATAGTATAAAATCAAAAACCGCAGGGCGCTTATTGGAGATTGGATTCCAATTATGACAAGGTATGGGACCACCTTCCGATGATGTATCTCTAGAGGCGAATACACCTGGGTTCAACAAGAACGTCTTGTAACCCGGCCCACACATGACCGACCACTCATTTCGCTTGAGTGTATCGAATGTATATCACCAACGGTTGGACTCAAACCACCGTTCCCGAATGGGCAGAATCGATAGATTAGAAACAAAAGGAATTTCTCTAGATAGGTGATTATACACCCTAATGGGAGCTACCCACATAGCCATGCTGCCTGCCCGATTTTTGTCATTTCCCGGTTGTGAGGCTAGAGGCTACGTCTACCTTTCAGAACATCTGGCCACCATACACTTTGAATGCCACATCGTCAAACCCGTCAAATCACTAGTTGATCTTCCCAAAATATTACGGGTATAAAAGCTAAGAGAAACGAATTTCTCCGCCACCAGACGTAATATCTTGAAAAGAACGTCTTAGGTGATCTTCTAAGAATACGCTGTCAGGCATTCATCCATACAAGTTGTCCTGGGTCTGGACAAACAGAAAGCACCATTCTGAACAGGACGACCCTTGCACTTCGCTCCGTCTTCAATTTTCTTCAGCATAATTTGCAGCGCTTATGCCTATACGGAGTGGTTTCAGATAGTATATCCAACCGGTCTCCCCGTATTGACAACGAGGGTCAAAACACTTTGATAGTCGGTTGTTTAACTATCGAAGTAAAACAACATCCATTCAATGTACAACCAATATCACACAAATCACCGGCACTTTTTATTTAACATTCGTTCTTATATTACTTTGGTCAAACGTCATTGCTTATTTCTTTTGAATAAGTGAATTTCAAGACAAGCTGTTTTCCTTCCCTAGGAAGTGCTACTGTATATAAACATCACGCTTAAGTTTGGTTAACAGCGTTTCATTTATCGTTACAGTTCAAACTTGCTATACGCTGCTATATCCCTTTATAACTAATCTTGACATAACAGTCACGCTTAAGCCTAGTCAACAGCGTTACTTTACTGCTATAGTTCTGAGACTTGCAATATGCTACTATATTCCACTTTATAATTAATCTCAACACCTCTTGCCGTTACAAATTCTTGACATCCCTTTCCATTACAAAAATCTTGATATCTCTTTTCGTTACAAAAATCTTTGATATCTCTTTCCCAACTCAATAACATCTTAAATGTACTCCATTTAAGAAACACTTGCTTTAATTAACATAATTAAATAGTAATTATCATTGCTGAAGTAAACAATTTTCTTCATAACATATTAGTTGCCTAAATAAATAATAACTAATTGTGCTCAGTTCAATAATCATTTATACTTCATTAATTGAAAAGTAATTAATAATAAATCTTATTAATTTTGATCAATTCCTCGCTAAGTCATTAGCATAGATTAATCGAAATTATTTAAATAAACAACTTCTAATAAAACAGTTGATTTGATCAACTTCAATTCACCAGTTAATTCGTTAACTGATTTAATTACTTCTCCTTGTTTGATTAATATAATCCAATAATATTCCCTAACCGATTTGTATTAAAATAATTATTCAAGATTTACTTGCCGAATAATTATAGTTTCATAACTTATCAAATAATCAGTTTTATCTACTTTATAAAACGAACCATAAAATGTCAGTTTATAATAGAACGTCTATTATAATTTAAAATTTCGCTTTAATTATAAAAATATAATTCTTATAACCAACTTCGGCGATCCGCCTATCGGCAATTCAATTTCTCAACCCAACGATGGATTTATGTCGGTTGCTGCCGCTTCCTTAATTAATCGATATCGTTTATCGAAATAACGTTGAATTTCCATTCAACATGGTTCAACTAGTGCACAAACAGTACATATAATTATTTAGGAATCCGGTTGAATTCCTCCAACCGATTTCCGCATCCATAGGTGTTATTAAAATCAGTATCCAACCAATGATGTGTGCATATGCAATGACATATATGTATTTCAACCAATTTAACTGTAATTTATCTAATCAACCATCACACAGCATTCAACCATTATTCAAAATATAATTTAAAATATTTTAAATAAAATAAAGTTAGTGAATTTACTCACCTTGGCGCGTTAATCGTTAAGTAACGATCAGCGTCGGTTGATTCAGATCAGACGTTTTTATTCTGCTTAAAATTCAAACGGGTTTCCAATCATCCCAAATTTCATAGGCTTGTAGCTGACTCCGTGAAATTCTGTTCATGTATATTGATGTTACAAAGTATAACTCAAATTAGATTAATTTACTAATAAATCATTAATATACTTAATTTCTTAATTTCCGCTTTTAACCCCTCTACATCCTTTAACATTTTGAACCCGCCCACCACTCTTTACCTAGCGATTACACATCCCTTTCATCTACTGTTCTCCTTTCTCTCACTTTTGTGTATATATACTAACTTTCTTTATAATTCTTTACCGTAAATATGTATCAAATAGGTTCTGAATATACCTTGAAGTTGTCGGCCCATCCAATACTGACTTGCGTTAGTTGCTTCCCTCCCCAAAACAGCAGTACTTCTTCACTTCAGTAAAAGGATGTTCAAAGCTTTGCAAACCCTTGGAAGTTATGAAGAAACAACCGTTTAAATCGACGCTCCTTTTTAAAAGTAACTTGTTTTTAATTACCCTTAATACCGGTGATCCTTCCCAAGCATAATACGCCCAGACCATTATACAATGATCTCTTGAAAAATGCGACACTGCTTCTTCATTTCAACAAAACGGCACTCCCCATGTGAACCTTGCAACGTTCAAACACCTCTCATGCCATTTCAGCCCTCCCCGTTGATCAGATTTTCACACCCTCTTGCATCCTTCCATGTTTATACATCCTATTTCACATCATCTTGCTCCCAATAATCCTTACAAAACAACCGCTATTCCATGTTTTTACACAGCTCTTCACGTTCCACTACAGTGTACCCATACTACACGTCTTCCCCCTCTTGCATGTATACCAAATTCGTACACTCTTTCCGTGTTCCTCCTGTATACTTCATCTTTTTTTTTTTTTTTTCTTCACATACCCAACGCCACTTGTGATACCTCTGTTCACTTCATGAAGACAACCGCTAGTTGTAAGCTTTGTTATGTTTTTATTTTATATTTCCGAGAGCCATTTAAAGGCTTCGACATTTTGGATATGTTGATGTAGAACTCAAAAAGAATTTCAACTTGTTTATATAGGCTTTAAGTGGAGGAATTTATTTGTTTTAATTTTTGTTTGCGGAGGCCATTGGAAACCCACTATAGTTTTACTGAAGCAAAGATGAATGGCTTGCGTGTTTTTTTTATAGATTGTAGCGGCTTGGACTCCACGGAATAAACAGCTTGGAACGCAAGGATTAGGGTGTAGAGGGTAGAGTAGGTCTGCTTGATTTGAAGCCTTTGCACTGTTGCCTGATGTCTTGGTCGGCAAGGTATTTAGTCTACACGTTCTCCCTTACTGTCTGCACATTCTTAGCGTTTAGGTAGGATAGGCCGACAGGTGATGTGATAATTCATGCTTCACGTCGCTTGTTGTATCCATTTCTTTGCTGCTAAGGAACCCAATATGTGTATTTTATTGTATATCTTAATTTATTAAGGATACCCTGCTATATGAAACTCCATTCAAGTACGAACGGCTATGGACAGAAATAAAAATACAGTTGCGTTCAGCGAGGTGTCACGATCTCAAAAATATAATAATACCGGTAGATTAACTCATGTTTTGAAACCTCAAAATATTGATATAGGGTGCAAAATACTCCAAATAAAAAGTAGCTTATTAAATTAATTAAAAATTACAGTAAAATTCTAAAAATTAAATTATCGCTGCGCCTCAAAAGAACCTTGTCCCGATTTGCATCCGATACCAAGTTATATTCAAATAACCGTTACGGTCGATATACGATTTCACAGCGACTTTTTGAATATTTGATTTGGACATATATTGAAATCTATACGACGAAATCTCAATATTTCACTTCTGTCAGAAAGATACAGTTCAACAGATTCTAATATTTCTTGTTTTGCAGAAATCCGATTTAAACTGGTTTCTGTACACTCAGTTGAAGTTCAGAACGTTAAATTACGAACTGCAACGTCGTTATGAGCTCGATTATATTGAATATATATTTTTATACGTTCAATTTCGTTTAATTAATATTTAAATCTACTTATATTAAGAATTCAATATTTAAACTAATTTAAATATTCAAATATAAACCGATAAAAATGCGGGACATTACATTCCTTCCCCCTTAAAATAATTTCGTCCTCGAAATTGCTAAGATGGGAAAAATGCTACAATTTCTGTTGTAAACATGTTAAAAATCTTTTTGGTTTACTTCATATTTCAGTTCCAACTGGACTGATCAAAATATTAATTCATTTCTTTGTAACGAAAATTTTCAAAGTTCGGAAAATTTTCTAACACTTTAATTTTCGGAGAATTTCATCAATCTCTCCGCTGCACTGTTCATTCGGTACTAATACAACACGCCACTCTGGGCCTTCTCCCTTTATTGGGCATCCAACTTTCTAGCTTCCATTTGCAATCCATTCAGTATTCCCAAATGCATTTCTAACTGATCTCCAGTCAGTTTATTCTCAATCAATAATTCTCTTACATCCCAACTCAAATTTCTTTTTCAAACTCCAGTTCAATTCCAATTCCAAATAATCAAATTTCCAAACCAAGTTCGGTTCCATTCCTAATCTCAATTCACAACTCAACTATTTGCCAAGTCAAATCCTTATTCCAGTACGATTTTCACTTACTTGGCTTCAATTCAACTCAAATTTTATTTGACTTATTTAAATTCGTTGTTTATTTACTTCATAAGTAAATTTTAAATTTCAGAATTCAAGTTCCTAGGGTTTTCATTTCAAATCAGTTTGAAATCATATATATTCATAACATAGCAATTCAAAATATTTGAATTTCTGAACAATTTATTTCAAAACAAAATCTTTGGTAGTAATCCGTCACTTAGCACTCGAAAATGAATACAGATAATGGTCGACTTCATCATCGGAATTCATTTCCCAGCGATCAAAGTGAGTTCAATACTATATCACTTTCAAAACTCATATTCAAATACTTTTATTTGAAATTACTTCAAAAATATCTTTTCGAAACTTGGATAATATTTCAAAATTTCCCCAGGATCTTAAAATTCCATATATTTAATTCAAATTTCATTTACAAACATTTTCATGTATCAGAATTTTTATTCCAATTCTGGTTAAAATTTCAGATTCAGTATATCTGATTTTACATATTATATTTATAAAATATTTCGATTGGTTATTTATATAACCAATTCAATTATAAATCTTATTCGATCATAAGTTCACCCAACACATTCAATATATATTAGATAATTCCAAAATATATGTTTTCTTTATATCAAAATATATTTCGAGTAAAATTATTTCATTTACTCTCTTTCAAAACAATACTATGTCGAAATTCTCTATCCAAGCGTTTATAAATCCCTATCGACCACGTCAGCTAAACGCGTCGATCTGGAATTCATATACCACTCAACAGATCAATCAACACAATATAAAACAATTTCATATTAAATCTACAAATACGCGCTCATATATATACACTCAAACTCAATCTAGAGTATTACTAACTCCATCTCTATTGAGTCACGCCACAGAGCCAAGGTAATCACTTAACCTTTAGCTCTGATACCACTGTAACGAACCGGGATTTTCGATTCCGAAAATCGACACAAAACCCAGCGTCGACTGTTCAGACATCGAAAATACCGAATCATTTATAGAAAGAAATTAGAGGATGAGATAGAAAAGATAGAACTAATAGAATAGGAGAAGAAGAACACAGCTGAACATAATCAGAGTAAACACGAATCTCACAGCGGAACGAATAAAATATATTATATAACATAACTTTGAAATACAAAAACTGTATTGTATATACATACCATTATCAGAGTACAATACATCATATCACAGCGGACATAGTCTCTAAATACTAACGGTGAAGCCTTCTGCTTTTAGCTCCTTCAAGCGTATCTGTAAAAGCCTGAAACACTTGACTGCCCGTACAAATTTGGGCACCCAAGAGTTTAGGGAAAACAAACAAAATAAACTCTGGGTCAGTCATGGGACTGGTGTGAGTAAATTCCAATCATACGATTTAACTTTGAAAATACTTTTGAAAACAAAAGGATAATAGTAAGACCAGCCCACACATAAACATGGACGGTTTTTACCTTACTATAACCCAAAACACTTTGATATCAAAATCCAGTGATATTATAATAATGTCTAATCAAGTAAATAACCAAATAGCAGAACGCTTGCATCTCACGCTCTACATACATAGTATAAAATCAAAAACCGCAGGGCGCTTATTGGAGATTGGATTCCAATTATGACAAGGTATGGGACCACCTTCCGATGATGTATCTCTAGAGGCGAATACACCTGGGTTCAACAAGAACGTCTTGTAACCCGGCCCACACATGACCGACCACTCATTTCGCTTGAGTGTATCGAATGTATATCACCAACGGTTGGACTCAAACCACCGTTCCCGAATGGGCAGAATCGATAGATTAGAAACAAAAGGAATTTCTCTAGATAGGTGATTATACACCCTAATGGGAGCTACCCACATAGCCATGCTGCCTGCCCGATTTTTGTCATTTCCCGGTTGTGAGGCTAGAGGCTACGTCTACCTTTCAGAACATCTGGCCACCATACACTTTGAATGCCACATCGTCAAACCCGTCAAATCACTTGTTGATCTTCCCAAAATATTACGGGTATAAAAGCTAAGAGAAACGAATTTCTCCGCCACCAGACGTAATATCTTGAAAAGAACGTCTTAGGTGATCTTCTAAGAATACGCTGTCAGGCATTCATCCATACAAGTTGTCCTGGGTCTGGACAAACAGAAAGCACCATTCTGAACAGGACGACCCTTGCACTTCGCTCCGTCTTCAATTTTCTTCAGCATAATTTGCAGCGCTTATGCCTATACGGAGTGTTTTCAGATAGTATATCCAACCGGTCTCCCCGTATTGACAACGAGGGTCAAAACACTTTGATAGTCGGTTGTTTAACAATCGAAGTAAAACAACATCCATTCAATGTACAACCAATATCACACAAATCACCGGCACTTTTTATTTAACATTCGTTCTTATATTCCTTTGGTCAAATGTCATTGCTTATTTCTTTTGAATAAGTGAATTTCAAGACAAGCTGTTTTCCTTCCCTAGGAAGTGCTACTGTATATAAACATCACGCTTAAGTTTGGTTAACAGCGTTTCATTTATCGTTACAGTTCAAACTTGCTATACGCTGCTATATCCCTTTATAACTAATCTTGACATAACAGTCACGCTTAAGCCTAGTCAACAGCGTTACTTTACTGCTATAGTTCTGAGACTTGCAATATGCTACTATATTCCACTTTATAATTAATCTCAACACCTCTTGCCGTTACAAATTCTTGACATCCCTTTCCATTACAAAAATCTTGATATCTCTTTTCGTTACAAAAATCTTTGATATCTCTTTCCCAACTCAATAACATCTTAAATGTACTCCATTTAAGAAACACTTGCTTTAATTAACATAATTAAATAGTAATTATCATTGCTGAAGTAAACAATTTTCTTCATAACATATTAGTTGCCTAAATAAATAATAACTAATTGTGCTCAGTTCAATAATCATTTATACTTCATTAATTGAAAAGTAATTAATAATAAATCTTATTAATTTTGATCAATTCCTCGCTAAGTCATTAGCATAGATTAATCGAAATTATTTAAATAAACAACTTCTAATAAAACAGTTGATTTGATCAACTTCAATTCACCAGTTAATTCGTTAACTGATTTAATTACTTCTCCTTGTTTGATTAATATAATCCAATAATATTCCCTAACCGATTTGTATTAAAATAATTATTCAAGATTTACTTGCCGAATAATTATAGTTTCATAACTTATCAAATAATCAGTTTTATCTACTTTATAAAACGAACCATAAAATGTCAGTTTATAATAGAACGTCTATTATAATTTAAAATTTCGCTTTAATTATAAAAATATAATTCTTATAACCAACTTCGGCGATCCGCCTATCGGCAATTCAATTTCTCAACCCAACGATGGATTTATGTCGGTTGCTGCCGCTTCCTTAATTAATCGATATCGTTTATCGAAATAACGTTGAATTTCCATTCAACATGGTTCAACTAGTGCACAAACAGTACATATAATTATTTAGGAATCCGGTTGAATTCCTCCAACCGATTTCCGCATCCATAGGTGTTATTAAAATCAGTATCCAACCAATGATGTGTGCATATGCAATGACATATATGTATTTCAACCAATTTAACTGTAATTTATCTAATCAACCATCACACAGCATTCAACCATTATTCAAAATATAATTTAAAATATTTTAAATAAAATAAAGTTAGTGAATTTACTCACCTTGGCGCGTTAATCGTTAAGTAACGATCAGCGTCGGTTGATTCAGATCAGACGTTTTTATTCTGCTTAAAATTCAAACGGGTTTCCAATCATCCCAAATTTCATAGGCTTGTAGCTGACTCCGTGAAATTCTGTTCATGTATATTGATGTTACAAAGTATAACTCAAATTAGATTAATTTACTAATAAATCATTAATATACTTAATTTCTTAATTTCCGCTTTTAACCCCTCTACATCCTTTAACATTTTGAACCCGCCCACCACTCTTTACCTAGCGATTACACATCCCTTTCATCTACTGTTCTCCTTTCTCTCACTTTTGTGTATATATACTAACTTTCTTTATAATTCTTTACCGTAAATATGTATCAAATAGGTTCTGAATATACCTTGAAGTTGTCGGCCCATCCAATACTGACTTGCGTTAGTTGCTTCCCTCCCCAAAACAGCAGTACTTCTTCACTTCAGTAAAAGGATGTTCAAAGCTTTGCAAACCCTTGGAAGTTATGAAGAAACAACCGTTTAAATCGACGCTCCTTTTTAAAAGTAACTTGTTTTTAATTACCCTTAATACCGGTGATCCTTCCCAAGCATAATACGCCCAGACCATTATACAATGATCTCTTGAAAAATGCGACACTGCTTCTTCATTTCAACAAAACGGCACTCCCCATGTGAACCTTGCAACGTTCAAACACCTCTCATGCCATTTCAGCCCTCCCCGTTGATCAGATTTTCACACCCTCTTGCATCCTTCCATGTTTATACATCCTATTTCACATCAGCTTGCTCCCAATAATCCTTACAAAACAACCGCTATTCCATGTTTTTACACAGCTCTTCACGTTCCACTACAGTGTACCCATACTACACGTCTTCCCCCTCTTGCATGTATACCAAATTCGTACACTCTTTCCGTGTTCCTCCTGTATACTTCATCTTTTTTTTTTCTTTTTTTTCTTCACATACCCAACGCCACTTGTGATACCTCTGTTCACTTCATGAAGACAACCGCTAGTTGTAAGCTTTGTTATGTTTTTATTTTATATTTCCGAGAGCCATTTAAAGGCTTCGACATTTTGGATATGTTGATGTAGAACTCAAAAAGAATTTCAACTTGTTTATATAGGCTTTAAGTGGAGGAATTTATTTGTTTTAATTTTTGTTTGCGGAGGCCATTGGAAACCCACTATAGTTTTACTGAAGCAAAGATGAATGGCTTGCGTGTTTTTTTTATAGATTGTAGCGGCTTGGACTCCACGGAATAAACAGCTTGGAACGCAAGGATTAGGGTGTAGAGGGTAGAGTAGGTCTGCTTGATTTGAAGCCTTTGCACTGTTGCCTGATGTCTTGGTCGGCAAGGTATTTAGTCTACACGTTCTCCCTTACTGTCTGCACATTCTTAGCGTTTAGGTAGGATAGGCCGACAGGTGATGTGATAATTCATGCTTCACGTCGCTTGTTGTATCCATTTCTTTGCTGCTAAGGAACCCAATATGTGTATTTTATTGTATATCTTAATTTATTAAGGATACCCTGCTATATGAAACTCCATTCAAGTACGAACGGCTATGGACAGAAATAAAAATACAGTTGCGTTCAGCGAGGTGTCACGATCTCAAAAATATAATAATACCGGTAGATTAACTCATGTTTTGAAACCTCAAAATATTGATATAGGGTGCAAAATACTCCAAATAAAAAGTAGCTTATTAAATTAATTAAAAATTACAGTAAAATTCTAAAAATTAAATTATCGCTGCGCCTCAAAAGAACCTTGTCCCGATTTGCATCCGATACCAAGTTATATTCAAATAACCGTTACGGTCGATATACGATTTCACAGCGACTTTTTGAATATTTGATTTGGACATATATTGAAATCTATACGACGAAATCTCAATATTTCACTTCTGTCAGAAAGATACAGTTCAACAGATTCTAATATTTCTTGTTTTGCAGAAATCCGATTTAAACTGGTTTCTGTACACTCAGTTGAAGTTCAGAACGTTAAATTACGAACTGCAACGTCGTTATGAGCTCGATTATATTGAATATATATTTTTATACGTTCAATTTCGTTTAATTAATATTTAAATCTACTTATATTAAGAATTCAATATTTAAACTAATTTAAATATTCAAATATAAACCGATAAAAATGCGGGACATTACAGTTTGATACTGTTATAAGTGCATAGTGTATAAAACAACTTCAAATCATAAGTATCAATCATAGGCGGCATGAGCGTCCCATGCCACTATGTCGCCATATATAGGTTTACAAATAAAACCGCAAAGTCGCGTATTTGGAAATTGGATTTCCATCTATGAACCGAGGCAAAAGATAGTCCTCAACCGATTCGAGACGCTCTAGCCCGCCCCTCAGGATCAGAGCTCGAGTGACCCTTGGATCCTCAGGGCCAGTCCACCGATGTGGATTAAACTTAAACCCTGAACATGCGTTTCCCCACCCTATGGGGTGTAAGTCTGGTCCGTCTGCTGACCAGAATGCATCGGCCGAAACCGATATAACCGAGGCGCCTCGCAACAGCAACAACCACATAAGTCAAACTCGTCAGGGCGTGTAAAACCACTGACGCCACTTCTAGCTAGAAAGAAACGCATGCCCTCCCTGACGTCCTCTCCCGTTTTTGGTTCACAACCGGGGTGCGAGCCTCGCGAATTCACGTTACACAAAGCTGTGCCACACAGGCTGTGCTTTGATCATCACCACAAGACTTTGCTTTTCAACAGAAGCCTCGATCAATTGCCACTTAGGCATGCCACACAGGCAATTCACTCCATGCGTTTGATATCCATCAATATATAACCCCTGAGCTCGTACGTCTCAGAGAAGGGCGTTAAGCAAGAGAATAAATTCTCCGCCGCCAAACAGATATATATTTAATAGAGATCAATCACACGGACTAAAATCCAATGTCAGACACACAGTCCATTTACAAGTCCGTTCTGGGGCTGAACGAAACCGGAGGCACCTAGTACCCCGCATATCCATCGATCTCCAAGTACGTCTGGACGATCACCAACTGTTTCCATCTTCTTGGGTGTACAGCCCAATCAAGATCATCAGTTATCACCCAAACGACGTGAAGACTTCCGCTCTTCGACCACCGTCTTCATCTTCGACACCACGTCGAATCAGTTATTCAGAATGGGATAAACCCGGTCTTTCTGAATAACTCGCGTATATATTATAAAAGTGTTACACAAACACAACATACGCCTCATTCCAATTCAGAATATTCTTTTATTCAAATATTCCTATACTTTGGGAAAAGTTCCCATTAATTTTATCCAAGATAAATTCTTTAAATTTATTCTTTAATCTCCTTTGAATATCAATTCAAACTAGTCGAGATTAGCGAACCACACCGAAGTAATCATTTATTTTATTTCCCAATCCTAACCTATTCATCCCATGAAGTAAAACTGGTAATACTTCATATCTAACACCACAGTGTTATCGGTAAATTCAATTACCATTTCACGTTCAAATCTAATTAAAGATTTAACCATCGCCTGGAGCAAAACTGGTGATACTCCATTTTCGATCATCTCAATCTAATTAAAGATTCATTAAAACTCCACTTAGTTTTAATCTTTAACTGGGTTAAAGAATCAGTGTCATTTAAAACACGGTTCACAATAAACCCAAAATCACATTCCATTAATTATCGGGTTAAAGAACAAGTGTTATTTAAAACACTGTTCACGATAAACCCAAAAATCAATACCAATTCAATTCCAATTAAATATCGTTTAATTGGTACACTTCATTAAATCTAAATAAAAAGATTTAATCTTTTCACAACTAGGTTCAAGAACAGTGTTAGTGAAGACACCATTCGTGACAAACCCAAATCACATTTGATATTCAATACAAGGCTCTGAATAGAAAGTATATCGGCTTATATTCAATATCAAATTCTACGACTAACAAATGTCGTATTGGAAATAACGATATAAATATATATCTTTCAAATTTCCACAACAACATCTGTATAATCACGAATTCCAACATCGAAATATTCCGAAGACAATTTCGATTCAAATCCACTCCAATGCAATCATTGGAAATTTTGGTTATTTTCAAAACCCTTTTCAAATTCAATTTATTTATTTAAAAATAAATAGAATTATAATCCTAGTTCAAAACTAGTTCATTTCGACAAAAATCTATTTTTATCTTTTCAAATATGGAGTTTTTCATCCCAAATCTTCACAAATCATTTCTTATGATTTTACACAAATTATTACTATTTTTAATAATTTTATCAAGGCTCGTACAGTCGATTTCCATCAATGGCCATCGAACTACACTTATAGCGACCTTTTTCAAATTTGATTTGGACATAATTCCAAATCCAACCGTTAGATTTCTAATTTCTAATATTCGTTAGAAAGCTCTTTTCGATACGAACCCAACGGTTCCAGTTTTAGGAGAATCCGACGGTCGGATCTCCCGTAATGTCCGTTTGAAATAAATGGTCGAAATTCACGAACTGCCGCGGCGCGACGCGTTCTATTCAGGACATTATATTATATATATAATATATACTTCGTCGATTTCTATTTAAAACGAATTATATAAATAGTTTTGAATTCGTTTCAAAAACATTTTCAACTTCCTTTTCAATTCAAATCACAATTGAATTCTTCTTTATAGATTCGTTTTAAAATTCATTTCTATTCAATTCAAATTTCAATTCAATTTGAATTCGTTTTCAATTCAATTCATTTCGAAATCGTTTTCAATTCAATTCATTTCGAAATCGTTTTCAATTCATTTCGAAATCGTCGATTTCGAAATCACTTTTCAATATTCATTTTAAAATGAATAAAGTCGATATAAATATCGTTCACGTCAAAATGGCGTCAATCTAATCAACACGGCTTCATAAAATTCTATTTTCAAATTTTCTTTATTTTTCAAATTGGAATGAGGCCCAATCAATTACCATATAAAATTAATTATATGGATTTCCATACAACACATGTATATAATAGCATTGAAAAATAATCAACCATCAACCAAAGTGCACTACACTGTATAAGCATCAAATATAGATATTCAACGCTTATAACAGCCTGTCAATCAATCAATCGATCGACATATTTAATCAATCAGGATGAGTTAAATTCATATTTCATCCCAACACCCGTGTGGGGTTTCAAACAATCAAACACAGATTTTATTTGTGTAGTTGGGCGATGTGTAAAATTTATCATCCCAATCAATATCAGTCACATAGGTGTACATAAACAAACCGTCCGGTTTGTAAATGAATATTTTATTTTATTCACTTCCACGTTAAAAATTATATTTTTAACGATAAAATATTCTATTTCAACATATGAATTTCTATTCATTTCATTTACACAATAAAAATGATATTTTTATTTTTCTAACATATTTTAGAAAATTTCGGCGGCATAACGGCACGATACTAGAAACGGGACGAGGCCTAGCCTTATCCCCGGTCTAGTGAAGGCCCACGCCATTCACACATCAATCAAAATCACCAAACAACCAATTCAAATCACATCATATACTAATCTATGCAACCAAACAAACAAGTCCATGGTCTGTGGACGATTGTGTCGGGTGCTACTAAGCACCGTCTGCATCCTAGTATATATATATAACTAGAAAAATTAAATTGAAAGGTGAGAAGTTCTCACTTATAGCTATCCTAGCTCCACGGCACTTCCTTGCATAAAATCTTCGCCAATCTCTCCTTTGTCGCTTTGTTGCCCGTATTCTCTACATATGTAAAAATCGAATTTTTACTATGTTATTCAATACATAAAAATCCTATTTTTAATTCGAAGTTCAATACATAAAAATCCTATTTTTAATTCGAACTCTATCTATTTTTATTTTTAAACTACACCTATTCTTATTTTAAAACTGGATTTTTTTATATGGTAAATCAAAAACTGAATTTTTCCTATGTATATAATATAAATCAAAGACTGAATTTTTATATAAACTAGAAACTGATATTTTCTTCTTACTACATAAAACAGCACTTTTTTATTTTGCTAAAATATAAAAGGAAATAAAAAAAACTGATTTACAAAATAAAAAAAATAATAATAATAAATCACTTACAGTATTTATCTGGAAAAGGGGAGGGGTTCGGAGTCGCCTGTCGAGGCTGGAGTTGCAGGCGAGGGGGTGCTGGACTTCGTGGTGGAGGCAGTGGCGTGGAGGAAGAAGAAGAAGGGGTCGCGACAGCAGCAGGGGGGAATCGGTCATCGTGGTGTTCGAGGGTATGGGCGCACGAGGGGGTCGGCCAGCGGTAGGGGGGGACCTGGCGGCGGTGGCGATGGGTGGGCGGGCGATTGCATCTGGGTTTTTTTCTTTTTTTTTTCGACTGAAATGAAATTAAAGGGGGGGGGGCAGGGTATGTAGAGAGGAGGAAATATTTTTTTTTTATTATTTAATTATTCAATTTGAAAAGGTTGACTTTTACATACGACCTCGAAACGAGGCCCACCGCCTATCGTCCATAGCGTTTTACCCCCATTCCGAACACAATGGGATATGTTTCGTATGTTGGTTTGATCGTTTGAATCAGTTTCCATTGAATTTACATTTAAATCACTTTATTGAATTTTAAACGTACATTTCAAATTACCGGGGTCACATACTAACACTAAAAATTCCAGAAAAATATTTTCTAGCTTCGTATTGACGATACGGTCCTAACAAAACTAGTTTCGTCGAATTCTGAGACCGTATGAAAAATGGCCAATTTTCAGTCGATTAAAATCAACTGAAATGGTCAAAACACGTTTTCCTTTGCCACGCTCACATATTGATTCGAAAAATTATGAAATTTGAAACCTAGCAATAATTTAACATCACGGACTCAACAGAACTGGTTTCGTCGAAATCCGAGGTCATTTGCAAAATGTCCATTTTTAAGGGCCTGAATTCCATAGCGACTATTCAGAATTTTCAACTGGACATATCTTTTGATTCCCGATATGAAATCTTGATTTTTCGGATTCGTTGGAAAGATATTCACAATTAGATCCCATTATTTTTGGTTTCGCTAAAATCCGGATTGTTTTGCACCCGGTACATTCAATTGAAGTTTGAAATCGAATTATCGAACTACCGCGCCATTTTCAATTCTATTTATAATTATATATAAATATTTATATTCTAACGACGACGCGTATAATATATACGTTCGAATTCTATACAAAATAAATTTCTCGACGATATTATTTAAAATAATTCATTTTAAATAATCAAAATTCGCTAAAATTGCCAAAATAAAAATTTTAAACTGGCCCAGATTTTCGGGTTGTTACAATCTCCCCCACTTAAAACTTTTCGTCCCCGAAAAGGAACAAAGTCGAAAGTGGTTTGATTATTAAGCTCTACATTCGGTCTGGCTTCCCTTCTCTAACTTTTCAGTTTCTGAGAATTTTCAAAATTTCAAAAATTTGGCTAACACCCTAAATTTTCGAAAAATTTCGCCATAACCTCTCCTGCACCGGGAGCATCGGGGAATTTCAAATAGCTTCCCCGGTCCTTCAGATCTCAAAAAAGAAAAAGAAAAAGCCAAGCGGCTAGCCAATAGGCTCATAAAATCATCATCACCCAAACAAAACAGTAAATTATGTAGTAAACATGTACCTATTTGTCGGGCAAACAAATTTTATTCTCTGCTCTAGTCTCCTTGCTATGACCTGTTCAATGATATACATGTATATGCAAGCAGATGCGACCAATTTTCAATACAATTCAATATTTGATTCAATTAGGCATAATAGTTCAAAATTAGCAAACAAATAAACTAACAACACAAACATCAATCAATTATTGAATTAGAGTTTCAAATTGATAATTTTGATACATAGTCAAAAATCAGATTCTTGTTTTTGATGCCAAATCACAACAATAGGCCCTATCTAATTTTGGTCCTCACGCCAGTCAATAGGAAATATATAGATATCACACCTTCGTTACTCGAACATGAATACTAATGACGACTAGTCAATCATCAGAATCATCTTCGGGCCACTAGTGTATGATTCTATGTCTATCCAGTATATTCAAACTTCGAATACACGCGGATCAGACGTATACGCAAAATCTATATATATACTGGACTGTCCAACTCAATATAAATAGATAATCAAATACGAATAATTGATTTAAATTTTCAAAACAAAAATTTGTTTTCATTTTTATTTATCAAAAACACTACACTTCACACTCGTTCTAGGATACTACTGATCCCATCTCTAACGAGTCATCCCCATTGGATATTACTAATCCAATATCTGATGAATTCTTTCGTACGGTTCTAATGTGTCTTGTTCTCTAGCTTTGTAAACCAAAGCTCTGATACCAACTGTGACGTCAAGGAATTTCGCTCGGTCCGAACCAGTCGCTAAACCGATCCAGGCCGTTCGAAACGCCCTATCGTTTGAGAACAGGACAAAACAGAACACATACAGAAGAACATTTCATTGTATATTACAACAATGCATCAGATTACAAGAAAATACAGAGTATAAATGAATATTACACAGAAATATCAGAGATTTAAATTACATTTAAATACATAGCAGCGGAAAATAATACAATACACAACTAGAAGAGATATATGGATACAAAGCTTTCCGGATATCGTTCCAGCTGTAAACCAGGATCCTGTGAATATAAATCTGCAAAACCAAAACTACTAGCTGCCCGTGTCAAAAATAGGGGCACCCAGAGTTTAGGTTAAAACAATAAACTCCAGGTCAGTCATGTGACTGGTGTGAGAACTAAAACAGTTGATCTTTATTTTTAAAGTTAGGTAAATCAAGGGACCACGCCGTATAACACGGAACGGGTTTCCTCCCAAGAATACCAGTGCATAAAACAAACAGCGCAATGCTAAATAAAGAAAAATGAAGCTGTTATAAGACCCAGGTCCCATCACACAATGCAACGCAGCCGAGGATAGGGTTTTCCCTTATAACAGCCAAAGAATGCTTGATACGGTTAAACAAATCGTTTGATACTATTATAAGTGCATAGTGTATAAAACAACTTCAAATCATAAGTATCAATCATAGGCGGCATGAGCGTCCCATGCCACTATGTCGCCATATATAGGTTTACAAATAAAACCGCAAAGTCGCGTATTTGGAAATTGGATTTCCATCTATGAACCGAGGCAAAAGATAGTCCTCAACCGATTCGAGACGCTCTAGCCCACCCCTCAGGATCAGAGCTTGAGTGACCCTTGGATCCTCAGGGCCAGTCCACCGATGTGGATTAAACTTAAACCCTGAACATGCGTTTCCCCACCCTATGGGGTGTAAGTCTGGTCCGTCTGCCGACCAGAATGCATCGGCCGAAACCGATATAACCGAGGCGCCTCGCAACAGCAACAACCACATAAGTCAAACTCGTCAGGGCGTGTAAAACCACTGACGCCACTTCTAGCTAGAAAGAAACGCATGCCCTCCCTGACGTCCTCTCCCGTTTTTGGTTCACAATCGGGGTGCGAGGCTCGCGAATTCACGTTACACAATGCTGTGCCACACAGGCTGTGCTTTGATCATCACCACAAGACTTTGCTTTTCAACAGAAGCCTCGATCAATTGCCACTTAGGCATGCCACACAGGCAATTCACTCCATGCGTTTGATATCCATCAATATATAACCCCTGAGCTCGTACATCTCAGAGAAGGGCGTTAAGCAAGAGAGTAAATTCTCCACCGCCAAACAGATATATATTTCATAGAGATCAATCACACGGACTAAAATCCAATGTTAGACACACAGTCCATTTACAAGTCCGTTCTGGGGCTGAACGAAACCGGAGGCACCTAGTACCCCGCATATCCATCGATCTCCAAGTACGTCTGGACGATCACCAACTGTTTCCATCTTCTTGGGTGTACAGCCCAATCAAGATCATCAGTTATCACCCAAACGACGTGAAGACTTCCGCTCTTCGACCACCGTCTTCATCTTCGACACCACGTTGAATCAGTTATTCAGAATGGGATAAACCCGGTCTTTCTGAATAACTCGCGTATATATTATAAAAGTGTTACACAAACACAACATACGCCTCATTCCAATTCAGAATATTCTTTTATTCAAATATTCCTATACTTTGGGAAAAGTTCCCATTAATTTTATCCAAGATAAATTCTTTAAATTTATTCTTTAATCTCCTTTGAATATCAATTCAAACTAGTCGAGATTAGCGAACCACACCGAAGTAATCATTTATTTTATTTCCCAATCCTAACCTATTCATCCCATGAAGTAAAACTGGTAATACTTCATATCTAACACCACAGTGTTATCGGTAAATTCAATTACCATTTCACGTTCAAATCTAATTAAAGATTTAACCATCGCCTGGAGCAAAACTGGTGATACTCCATTTTCGATCATCTCAATCTAATTAAAGATTCATTAAAACTCCACTTAGTTTTAATCTTTAACTGGGTTAAAGAATCAGTGTCATTTAAAACACGGTTCACAATAAACCCAAAATCACATTCCATTAATTATCGGGTTAAAGAACAAGTGTTATTTAAAACACTGTTCACGATAAACCCAAAAATCAATACCAATTCAATTCCAATTAAATATCGTTTAATTGGTACACTTCATTAAATCTAAATAAAAAGATTTAATCTTTTCACAACTAGGTTCAAGAACAGTGTTAGTGAAGACACCATTCGCGACAAACCCAAATCACATTTGATATTCAATACAAGGCTCTGAATAGAAAGTATATCGGCTTATATTCAATATCAAATTCTACGACTAACAAATGTCGTATTGGAAATAACGATATAAATATATATCTTTCAAATTTCCACAACAACATCTGTATAATCACGAATTCCAACATCGAAATATTCCGAAGACAATTTCGATTCAAATCCACTCCAATGCAATCATTGGAAATTTTGGTTATTTTCAAAACCCTTTTCAAATTCAATTTATTTATTTAAAAATAAATAGAATTATAATCCTAGTTCAAAACTAGTTCATTTCGACAAAAATCTATTTTTATCTTTTCAAATATGGAGTTTTTCATCCCAAATCTTCACAAATCATTTCTTATGATTTTACACAAATTATTACTATTTTTAATAATTTTATCAAGGCCCGTACAGTCGATTTCCATCAATGGCCATCGAACTGCACTTATAGCGACCTTTTTCAAATTTGATTTGGACATAATTCCAAATCCAACCGTTAGATTTCTAATTTCTAATATTCGTTAGAAAGCTCTTTTCGATACGAACCCAACGGTTCCGGTTTTAGGAGAATCCGACGGTCGGATCTCCCGTAATGTCCGTTTGAAATAAATGGTCGAAATTCACGAACTGCCGCGGCGCGGCGCGTTCTATTCAGGACATTATATTATATATATAATATATACTTCGTCGATTTCTATTTAAAACGAATTATATAAATAGTTTTGAATTCTTTTCAAAAACATTTTCAACTTCCTTTTCAATTCAAATCACAATTGAATTCTTCTTTATAGATTCGTTTTAAAATTCATTTCTATTCAATTCAAATTTCAATTCAATTTGAATTCGTTTTCAATTCAATTCATTTCGAAATCGTTTTCAATTCAATTCATTTCGAAATCGTTTTCAATTCATTTCGAAATCGTCGATTTCGAAATCACTTTTCAATATTCATTTTAAAATGAATAAAGTCGATATAAATATCGTTCACGTCAAAATGGCGTCAATCTAATCAACACGGCTTCATAAATTTCTATTTTCAAATTTTCTTTATTTTTCAAATTGGAATGAGGCCCAATCAATTACCATATAAAATTAATTATATGGATTTCCGTACAACACATGTATATAATAGCATTGAAAAATAACCAACCATCAACCAAAGTGCACTACACTGTATAAGCATCAAATATAGATATTCAACGCTTATAACAGCCTGTCAATCAATCGATCGACATATTTAATCAATCAGGATGAGTGAAATTCATATTTCATCCCAACACCCGTGTGGGGTTTCAAACAATCAAACACAGATTTTATTTGTGCAGTTGGGCGATGTGTAAAATTTATCATCCCAATCAATATCAGTCAAATAGGTGTACATAAACAAACCGTCCGGTTTGTAAATGAATATTTTATTTTATTCACTTCCACGTTAAAAATTATATTTTTAACGATAAAATATTCTATTTCAACATATGAATTTCTATTCATTTCATTTACACAATAAAAATGATATTTTTATTTTTCTAACATATTTTAGAAAATTTCGGCGGCATAACGGCACGATACTAGAAACGGGACGAGGCCTAGCCTTATCCCCGGTCTAGTGAAGGCCCACGCCATTCACACATCAATCAAAATCACCAAACAACCAATTCAAATCACATCATATACTAATATATGCAACCAAACAAACAAGTCCATGGTCTGTGGACGATTGTGTCGGGTGCTACTAAGCACCGTCTGCATCCTAGTATATATATATAACTAGAAAAATTAAATTGAAAGGTGAGAAGTTCTCACTTATAGCTATCCTAGCTCCACGGCACTTCCTTGCATAAAATCTTCGCCAATCTCTCCTTTGTCGCTTTGTTGCCCGTATTCTCTACATATGTAAAAATCGAATTTTTACTATGTTATTCAATATATAAAAATCATATTTTTACTTCGAAGTTCAATACATAAAAATCCTATTTTTAATTCGAAGTTCAATACATAAAAATCCTATTTTTAATTCGAAGTTCAATACATAAAAATCCTATTTTTAATTCGAAGTTCAATACATAAAAATCCTATTTTTAATTCGAAGTTCAATACATAAAAATCCTATTTCTAATTCGAACTCTATCTATTTTTATTTTTAAACTACACCTATTCTTATTTTAAAACTGAATTTTTTTATATGGTAAATCAAAAACTGAATTTTTCCTATGTATATAATATAAATCAAAGACTGAATTTTTATATAAACTAGAAACTGATATTTTCTTCTTACTACATAAAACAGCACTTTTTTATTTTGCTAAAATATAAAAGGAAATAAAAAAAACTGATTTACAAAATAAAAAAAATAATAATAATAAATCACTTACAGTATTTATCTGGAAAAGGGGAGGGGTTCGGAGTCGCCTGTCGAGGCTGGAGTTGCAGGCGAGGGGGTGCTGGACTTCGTGGTGGAGGCAGTGGCGTGGAGGAAGAAGAAGAAGGGGTCGCGACAGCAGCAGGGGGGGAATCGGTCATCGTGGTGTTCGAGGGTATGGGCGCACGAGGGGGTCGGCCAGCGGTAGGGGGGACCTGGCGGCGGTGGCGATGGGTGGGCGGGCGATTGCATCTGGGTTTTTTTTTTCCGACTGAAATGAAATTAAAGGGGGGGCCAGGGTATGTAGAGAGGAGGAAATATTTTTTTTTTATTATTTAATTATTCAATTTGAAAAGGTTGACTTTTACATACGACCTCGAAACGAGGCCCACCGCCTATCGTCCATAGCGTTTTACCCCCATTCCGAACACAATGGGATATGTTTCGTATGTTGGTTTGATCGTTTGAATCAGTTTCCATTGAATTTACATTTAAATAACTTTATTGAATTTTAAACGTACATTTCAAATTACCGGGGTCACATACTAACACTAAAAATTCCAGAAAAATATTTTCTAGCTTCGTATTGATGATACGGTCCTAACAAAACTAGTTTCGTCGAATTCTGAGACCGTATGAAAAATGGCCAATTTCCAGTCGATTAAAATCAACTGAAATGGTCAAAACACGTTTTCCTTTGCCACGCTCACATATTGATTCGAAAAATTATGAAATTTGAAACCTAGCAATAATTTAACATCACGGACCCAACAAAACTGGTTTCGTCGAAATCCGAGATCATTTGCAAAATGTCCATTTTTAAGGGCCTGAATTCCATAGCGACTATTCAGAATTTTCAACTGGACATATCTTTTGATTCCCGATATGAAATCTTGATTTTTCGGATTCGTTGGAAAGATATTCACAATTAGATCCCATTATTTTTGGTTTCGCTAAAATCCGGATTGTTTTGCACCCGGTACATTCAATTGAAGTTTGAAATCGAATTATCGAACTACCGCGCCATTTTCAATTCTATTTATAATTATATATAAATATTTATATTCTAACGACGACGCGTATAATATATACGTTCGAATTCTATACAAAATAAATTTCTCGACGATATTATTTAAAATAATTCATTTTAAATAATCAAAATTCGCTAAAATTGCCAAAATAAAAATTTTAAACTGGCCCAGATTTTCGGGTTGTTACAACAGTTCTCTGGCAATGAATCTATAATTCAAACCCAAGCTTGGGTGAGTTCTGTCGAAAGAATATTTGAGCGTATCCAACTGAGGGATGACCAGAAACGGTTAGTAGCATCTTGGGCGCTTAAAGAAGAAGCTTTAATCTGGTGGGAAACAATCATCAAAGATAATCCAGAAGGTGATATCACCTGGGACAGATTTAAAGTGATTTTCCTAGAAAGATTTACCCCTCCCGAAGCAACCGAGAGATTATGTGATGAATTTTCCTATCTAATCCAAGGCGATATGACCATCCCAGAATATCACAAGAAATTCAACGAACTTTCTCACTTTGCTCCCCATCTGATTCAAAATACGAGGAGAAAGAATCTGAGATTTATTCATGGACTGCAAAGGAAATACCAGAATAAAGTATTGGGGCATGTGAAGCTTCCTTTTCCTGAAATGATTTATATGGCTTATCAGTATGAAGATCTCCATAAGAAAGGAATGTTGCGCGACGAAGAAGAAGTTTGTTGTAGTGACAAAGAAGAGTTGGAAACTGATATTCCTGAGGCAAGTACAACGTCAGAGGCCAGTAAGAAGCCCAGTGCCAAGAGGAAAAGGGCCAAAGCTGAGAAAGAACCCGTAACGACCGCCACATGCAATAACTGCCATAAGCCAGGGCATTTTCAGGGGAATTGCAAACCCTCGAAAAAGCGAACAAAGAGTGGATCTAAATCGAAGGAGAGATTTCAAGAGAATAGAAAATGTGGTGGATGTCATCAGTCGGGTCATCTTTTAAAAGCCTGCCCGCTATTCAGAAAACCTGAGGCAGTACATATAAATGAAATAGCAGAAACTTCTGAGCCCTCAGCTAATCAAGAAAGGCTCGATGTTTTAGAAGGCACGCTTACTGTCAAAAACATTCCAGTCAAACTACTGTTTGACACAGGCGCGTCGCGAAGTTTCATTGCCAAAGAAGCAGCTAAGAAACTGGATTTGAATTTGAAAAAGCTCAAGGAACCAATGACTGTCCAGAATCCGGTTGGGGGTTCCATTGATCTAAGTTGGGTTTGTGGAGTGTCAGTTTCTTTCTCTCGTTATCGGTTTCCTACCATCGCAGCCGTCATGAATTTTAAAGAGTTTGATCTTATCTTGGGGTTAGACTGGTTGACCAAATATGAAGCTGAAGTTAAATGCGCCGACAGAGTCGTAAAGGCGAAGATTAAATCAGGTGATTATATAACCATTCCCTGCGAGGGTCAGAATGCTAATAGAAAAGACTTCTGGGCAGCTGTAAATGTTTCTCCAGCCCAAAGTGAAAATGTTCCTGAATTCACAGAGAATATTCCCGACCTCATCAAAGATATTCCTGTCGTCATGAACTATGCGGACGTGTTCGAAGAAGTTGTTCGCTTACCTCCGTAGAGAGAAATAGATTTCAAGATTGCTTTAATTCCCAATGCAAGGCCGGTAGTTCACGCTATTCGAAGAATGTCCTTGAAAGAGAAGGAGGAATTAGACAATCAAACAAGACAGCTAGTATGGAAAGGTCTGATCAGGCCTAGTTTCTCTGATTGGGGTGCAGCCGTGGTATTTGTCCCAAAATCTGACGGTACTCTACGTCTATGTGTGGATTATCGTGATCTGAACAAGCAAACCATAAAGAATAAGTATCCATTGCCGCGGATTGATGATTTGTTAGATCGATTAAATGGAGCACAAGTATTCTCACGAATGGACCTAGCTACAGGCTTCCATCAACTTCGAATTGCCGAAGAGTGTGTTCCAATGACAGCGTTCAGAGGCCCCGACTTATTCTACGAGTGGTTAGTAATGCCGTTCGGCTTATGTAACGCTCCAGCTTATTTCGTCGATCTAATGAACAGAGTATTCAGAGGAGTTTTGAATAAATTTGTTCTGGTTTTCATTGACGATATTCTAATCTTCTCTAAATCGAAAGCCGAACATGAAAAACATTTGGAACAACTGTTAGAAATCCTCAGGAGAAATGTATTAAAAGCCAAGTTTTCTAAATGTATATTCTGGCAAGATGAAGTGAAATTTCTGGGCCATGTTGTATCGAAAGAAGGAATCGCTGTTGATCCAAGTAAAATCACAGCTATTCAGAACTGTAAATAGCCTAGTACTCCCACTGAAGTCCGCAGTTTTCTCGGATTGGCTAGCTATTACCGGAAGTTCGTTAAAAACTTTTCGAAGATATCTGGTCATTTAACAAAGCTTACAAAGAAGCACTCTAAATTCAAGTGGACTTCAGAAAGTGAGGAGGCTTTTGAAGAGCTAAAGTTAAGACTAACAACAGCTCCAGTGTTAACCATCATCGATGGCAACCAAGATTTAAAAGTATGGACTGATGCTTCTAGAGAAGGCCTTGGCGCAGTGTTAATGCAAAGGGGTCAGGTGATTGCTTATGCTAGCCGTCAACTGAAGCCGCATGAGAAAAACTATGTAACTCATGATCTTGAGTTATTGGCTATCATATTCTCTTTGAAAATCTGGAGACACTATCTTCTGGGCGAGAGATTTGAACTATTTACAGATCATCAGTCATTAAAGTATCTGTTCACTCAGAAAGACCTGAATTTGAGGCAACAGCGTTGGCTGGAGTTTCTTGCAGCATATGACTTTGAAATTATATATACTCCAGGAAAAGCCAATGTTGTGGCCGATGCATTAAGCCAAAAGAATGTAATGATCGCCAGTTTTATTATCACGACTTCATTGCTAGATAAAATATCTGCTCTTCAGGAGGATGATCACTTCATTCAGAAGATCAGAGGGATAATTCAACAAGGCGAACCCTCGAGTTTTCAAGTAGACAATGATGGGATTTTAAGGCTCAAAGGTCGAATTTGTGTCCCTAACATTCCTGAACTTCGAAAGGAAGTACTGGATGAATGCCACAAGTCAAAACTCAGTATCCATCCGGGAGTAAGCAAAATGTATAATGACATCAAACGCACTTTCTGGTGGAAGTCGATGAAAAGGGACATTTCCTTATATGTTAGCCGGTGCCCTACTTGCCAGCTAGTCAAAAGCGACCAGCAGAAACTAGCTGGATTATTACAACCACTGGAAGTTCCTGGTTGGAAGTGGGAGCATATTTCTATGGATTTCATTGATGGTTTGCCCAGAACCAGAAAGGGAAATGACAGTATTTGGGTGATCGTAGATCGTTTCACGAAGACCGCCCATTTCATACCTGTCAGATCAAATAGAACCGCTCAGAGTCTGGCACAGATATACTTCAGGGAAATAGTTAGACTACATGGAGTGCCGCTCAGTAAAGTTAGTGATAGAGATACAATATTCACTAGCAAATTCTGGGAAGCATTTCAAGTAGAACTCGGAACGAAGTTAAACCTAAGCACCGCTTATCATCCTCAGACAGACGGTCAGACTGAGAGGGTGAATCGCATTTTAGAAGATCTATTGCGGGCTTGTGTTCTAGATTTCGGTGGATCATGGGAAGACCATCTGCATTTGGCTGAATTCTCTTATAACAACAGCTACCAGGCGAGTCTGACAATGTCTCCATTCGAAGCATTGTATGGTAGACCGTGCCGATCTCCTGCTTGTTGGGTCGAGCCTGGAAATAGACTTGTGTTGGGTCCCGATATGATTCGAGAAGCTGCCAACAAATTCGATTTTATTAAGAAGCGATTACTCGCCGCTCAAAGCCGACAAAAGAGCTATGCCGATAGAAGAAGAAGAGATATATCCTTTGAAGTTGGCGACTATGTATATTTGAAAGTATCGCCGATGAGAGGAGTTATCCGGTTCGGTAAAACAGGAAAGTTGGCGCCCAAATTTATTGGTCCGTTTCCTATTCTGGAACGGATTGGGACTCTCGCATATAAAATTAAATTGCCAGACTGGTTGCCTGGAGTGCATGATGTATTTCATATATCTCAACTTCGAAAGCACGTTCATGATCCAGACTTGATCGTGGAAGAAGCAGCTCAGCAGGATATTGAAATTACTCCAGAATTAGCTGTGAGACGTGAGCCGCTAAAGATTATCGGCAAAGAAACCAAAGAGCTGAGAAACAAGAAGGTTCACTTAGTCAAAGTGCAATGGAGTGGAGATCCGCGAGATTGTACTTGGGAAACTGAGGAGAGCATTCAGAAAGCTTATCCTAGATGCCGAGTAGATATCTCTGATTGACTCTGGTGCAAGGTACATTTAACCTACTTTGCAATACCATTCAATTCTCTACTCTATTGATATTTTCTTTTCATAGATATACACTTTTAATTATATGGTCTGAATGATTTTTAAGGAGTATGAAAATAGATTAGTATATTTTTGAAAGGTTAAAAACAATTGGATTGGTTGTTGTGTTGTGTGATTGTAGATTTATCAAACCACTTTCGACTTTATTCCTTTTCGGGGACGAAAAGTTTTAAGTGGGGGAGATTGTAACGACCCAGAAAATCTGAACCAATTTAAAATTTTAAATTGGCTAAAATAATGGATTTTAAATATTTAAAATAAATATTTTAAATAATGGCGATGAAAACTAAGTTTGAATCGACAATTGAAAACGAATATAATTAATTATAATTATATATAGAATTGAAAATGGCGCGGTAGTTCGATAATTCGATTTCAAACTTCAATTGAATATACCGGGTGCAAAACAATCCGGATTTTAGTGAAACCAAAAATAATGGAATCTAATTGATAATATCTTTCCAACGAATCTGACCAATCGAAATTTGATAGCGGGAATCAAAAGATATGTCCAGTTGAAAATTCTGAATAGTCGCTATGGAATTCAGGCCCTTAAAAATGGACATTTTGCAAATGACCTCGGATTTCGACGAAACCACTTTTGTTGGATCCGTGATGTCAAATTATTGCTAGGTTTCAAATTTCATGATTTTTCGAATCAATATGTGAGCGTGGCAAAGGAAAACGCGTTTGACCAGTTTTAGTTGATTTTAATCGACTGGAAATTGGCCATTTTTCAAACGGTCTCAGAATTTGACGAAACTAGTTTTGTTAGGACCGTATCGTCAATACGAAGCTAGAAAATATTTTTCGAGAATTTTTCTAGTTAGTATGTGACCCCGGTAAATTGAAATGCGCGTTTAAATTCAATATATAGAGTTATATGTTGATTTTAACGGAAACTGATCGAAAAGATCGAATCAGCTTACGATACATATCCCATTGTGTTCGGAATGGGGGTAAAACGCTATGGACGACAGGCGGTGGGCCTCGTTTCGAGGTCGTATGTGAAAGTCAATTTTTTTTTGAAAAAATAAATAATAAAATAATAAAAATAAATTTTAATTCCCTCCCTTTATCTCCCTTTCTGCCCCCCCCCCCCCGATTCATTAAACAGAAAACAAAAAAGAAAGAAAGAAGAAGAAGAAAGCAACAGCAGCCGCCCGCCTTCACCGTCGACCAGACCTCCACCGCGCCCTCCGATCTTCTCCCCCCTCTTCCTTGCTCTTGCTCCCTCCTCCTCCTTCAATCCGACCCCCCCCCCCTCGAAGCCATCGCGACGCGATTCGAGAGCCCCCCGCCCCCTTGAAACATCGACGCCACCACCACCGAAGACCACTGCCTGCCGCCGACGTCTTCTTCCCCCCCCCCCCCCCCTCGCAGACCAATGTAAGCATTTTATTTTATTTTATTTATTTATTTTTAATTCTGAAAATTACTGATTTTAATTAGGGTTTCAAACTGATTTTAATTATGATTATAAAACTGATTTTTAAAGAAGTTTAAAACTGATTTTAAAGAAGTTTAAAACTGATTTTTAAGAAGTTAAAAACTGATTTTTTACAGATTTAAAAACTGATTTTTAATTTAAACTTTAAAAAAGAAAAAAGATTAGAACTTTAAAAAGAAAAAAGATTAGAACTTTAAAAAGAAAAAAGATTAGAACTTTAAAAAGAAAAGATTTGAACTGGGATAGAAAGATCAGATTTTTAGAATAGAAAAGATCATATTTTAAAATAAAAAAGACGGAATTTTTATTGAGTAGAAGAAGTAAGATATGATTTTTATATTTTTAAAGTAATAAAAATATAATTTTTACATCATAGGAATAATAAAAATATGATCTTTATATATTGAATAGCGAAGTCAAAATGCAAGTTTTATATATTGAATAACATAGTAAAAATTCGAATTTTTTTTACATATGTAGAGAATACGGGCAACAAAGCGACAAAAAGAGAGAATGGCGAAGATTTTATGCAAAGAAGAGTCGTGGGATTGAATTAGCTACACGGTGAGAATTTCTCACTCTTCAATTTCTTTTAAAATAAATATATATATGTGTTGAAATAAATTTGAATTGCTATATATAAAAATATATACATATATATATATACGCCCCTCGTCCACAAACCATGGACGATATTTATTGATTGAAATTGGTGTGAAAATTGATTGATAGCGAATGGTTGTTTGGGATTGTTTGTGATTGATATTGGTTGATTGTGGTTGAAAAATACCCGTTTGTGATTGAGAAATATTTGGTTGAAACCACATAGGATTAGTTTGTGGAAATGAAATAAATATATACATGCCGCCTGCGTGCGAACTAGATGCATGATCCCCATTGTCAAAAACCGCGAGGTTTTAAGGTAGAGCGAGGAGCCGTACTAGGGACGGTCCCGGTTTTAACTACCCTGCCGTTATGCTGCCGAAATTTTGAATAATATTCGTGTGTTTGAATTATTTTCATATGCTTAAACTATATTTATTCATTGAATAGAAAACATTCATGTGTTGAATTGATATTCATTCGTTGATTAGAAATTCATGTGTTGAATGGTATTCCTATTTTGAAATAAATTGTTTGATAATAAAAATCACCATTTATCTATATATAAAAACTATAGAAAACATTCATGTGTTGGATTGATATTCATTCGCTGATTAGAAATTCATGTGTTGAATGGTATTCATATTTTGAAATAAATCGTTTGATAATAAAAATCACCTTTTATCGACTATATGAACTGTGTAAAGTAATCTCGTTTTAAAAGAAATTGTTTTATGATAAAGATCTCATTTTTATCACCAACATGAACTATATAGAAAAATAGTGTTTTGAAATGAATTGTTTTACAATAAAAATCACATTTTTATTGTATGCATAAATCGTTGAAATGTGAAGTGTTAAAAATAGCCACTTGTTCAAAATAAACATATATGAGTTGAAATATTCATTAATTAGCTAATGAAATGATTTGCACCTATTTATGTAACATTAGAATGAATGGTGTTTTTAAACCAAATAGAAATCAAATATGAAGTCGAATAGAAAATGATAAATGATAAGAACTATGTATATATGTACATACATATTCATTGAACAGGTTATAGCAAAGGGGCTAGAGAAGAGGAATAAAATTTTATGCCCGACAAAAAGGTACACATTTACTGTTTTGTTTGGGTGATGATTTTATGAGCCTGTTGGCTAGCCGCTTGGCTTTTTCTTTTTCTTTTTGAGATTAGAAGGACCGGGAAAGCTATTTGCGATTTCCCGATGCTCCCGGTGCAGGGGAGGTTATGGCGAAATTTTCCAAAATTTTAAGGTGTTAGAAAAATATTTGAAGTGAAAACGATATGGAAATCATTGAATGAACTATATTTATATAAATATATAAATATAAATAAAATTAAAACGAAACGAAGCCGTGCAGTTCGTATTTTGAAACCGTGATTTCAAACAACTAATGTGGGAAATCCGACCATTGGATTTTCCCGAAACCTCAACCGTCGGGTTCGCCTTGGAATAATCTTTCCAACGGCACTAACCTTGTAAAAATCCAACAGTTGGATTGTCTGGAATGTTTAATTCAAATCTGAAGAAAAACAGCGCCAGAAGCGATTATATTTATATAAATATAATTATATATTTAATCGAATAACGACGCTGCAGTTCGTATTTTGAAATCGAAACTTCAAACGATTGTACCGGGAGATCCGACCGTCGGAATTTCCCGAAACTAGAACCGTTGGATTCGTTTTGAAAAGACCTTTCTAATGATGTAAATTTTGCGAAGATCCAACGGTTAGATTTTCAGATATGTGTAAATCAAATCTGAAGAAAAACAGCGCCACGGCCGCCTTATGGCCCGAAGCGTCGTTTTGATTAAAAATAGCTATTTTAAAATAAATAAAAATAGCGATAAATAGTTATAAAATATCATAAGCGATATGGAATGGAAATAAACTGAATTTGCTTGATTTATGTGGCTTTTGATGGTTGAATGTGTTTGGTGTGAAAATTACATTAAAGAACACAATTGATGTTGTCGAATAATTTAACCATTGAAATAAATTGATTTGAAATTCTAAATATACGTGGATTATTTGAAAAGGCCGAGTTAATTCTCATTTCGAATAATTGACCGACGATTGAAATTCGAAGATGAAGACGACGGTCGAAGACCGGAGATCTTCACCTCGTTTGGATGGTAACCGAGGTCCTGATTGGGAGGCATCCCGAAATATGGATAATGAGTGGTGGTCATCCAGACGTACGTGGTGATCGATGGGTTTGCGAGGTATTTAGTGCCTCCGGTTTCGTTCAGACCCAGAACGGACTTGTAAATGGACTGTGTGTCTGACATTGGATTTTATTCTGTGTTGATTGATCTCTATTAAATATACATCTGTTTGGCGGCGGAGAATTTATTCTTTTGCTTAACGCCCTTCTCTGAGACGCACGAGCTCAGAGGTTGTATATCGATGGACATCAGTCGCATGGCATGAATTGCCTGTGTGGCATACTAAGATGCAGAGATCAGGGCTTCTGTTGAAAAGCAAAGTCTTGTGGTGATGATCAAAGCACCTCCTGTGTGGCGTAGCTTTGTGTATAACGTGAATTCGCGAGCCTCACACCCCGGTATGAACCAGAAACGGGAGAAGGACCTCAGGGAGGGCAAGCGTTTCCTTCTAGCTAGGGTGGTGTCAGTGACCTACCAGCCCTGACATTTATACACTTTTCACCTATGTGGTTGTTGCTGTTGCGAGGCGCCTCGGTTTGATCGGACGATCCGGGTCCGATGGAGTCATTCGTTGGCTCGTTTACGCCCCAAAGGGCGGGGAAACGTATTGTTCAGGCATTTTAATCCACATCGGTGGACCGGCCCTGACGATCCAAGGGTCACTCGAGCTCTGATCCTGAGACATGGGCTAGATTGTCTCGAATTCGGTAAGGACTATCTTTTGCCTTGGTTCATGACGGAAATCCAATTTCCAAATACGACATCGTGCGGTTTTGATTGTATATATATATATGGCGACATGATATATGGTACCCATGCCGTCTATGATTGATAGTTATGATTTGAAATTGTTTTCAAAACATATAAACACTAGCAATAATATCAAATGCCTTTGTTTTATTCGTATCAAGCATATTTTGGCCATTATAAGGTAAAACTCTATCCTCCGGTTTGCGTTGCATTGTGTGATGGGAACTGAGTCTGATAATGGCTTCATTTTTATAAAAAGCATAGCGATGCTTAAAAGAAAGATTTGTTTTAAAGCACTGGCAATCCAATGGAGTAAACCCGTTCCACGAAAGTGGCGTGGTCCTGTGATTTGCCAAATTATATATGTGTCGAGTAGATTTCTCATACCAGTCCCATGACTGACTCGTAGTTTGTTTCACTCTCAAACTCGGGTGCCCCTTTTTCTACACGGGCAGCCTAGTATTCAGGTTTAGCTGGTTCTTCTTCTGGATAGCTGGAGCTGAAGATGGATTCTATCATTTATTTCTTTTTATGCTGTTCAGCTCCTATTGTACATATGTTGTTTATTTCCGCTGTAGACATTTATGTATAGCTGAATTGTATTTGTACTAAGTAAGATCCTGTATACTGTGTAACTCTGATGATTACTTTTATCCAGTATATTATGTTGTTCATTATCTGGTGTATTTATTTAATTCTATTCTGCTATTATCTGTTTCTGTGTTATATTTCAAAGATAACCCTTGTTTCCGTCTGAACGGGATTTCGGGTCGTCTCAATTGTTAGTTAATTTTATATTCATATGTTGATTAAATCGTTGAAGTTAAACGTTGTTCAATTTCAAAGAAAACTAAATCGTTATTTTAACGATTGCAACCAATTGAGGTAACTTACCTTGTTGGTCATGTTTATAATATAAACTTGTTTAATTTAATTATTTGAATTGTTTTGTTAAATAAATTGGTTGATGATAAATAGTTGTTATTTACCATTATAGAAATTATTAGTTTAAAACTTAATAATTCTTATTGAATAATTTAATTTAAGTTAACCTATTTGGATGCAGGGAATGACAGGTTGAAGGGATCCAACTGGATTCGTCACAGTAATTGTTAAATTTTATATTATAATATATGTTAAAGATCTGTATTTGTGATGCAGGAATTGACAGGTTGGAGGAATCCAACAGGATTCCTCATTATTATTGTTAATGATTAACAATATGATTTGTAGTGTTTATTTGGATGTGAAGTTGGTTTATATTTCACAGTTGGTACTTTAGCAGATATTAACCTCTTTAGTATCGTTCATAAAAGAAAAGAATTTGGAATCGATGTTAAATAGATTCCAAACATTTTCAAAGTTATTTTTGTATAAGAATATGAATTACGGTGTTTATTTTAAAAACAACATCGAAGATTTATTTATGTTTCTAAAACTATTTAAATTTAAATTAATGGAAATTCCAAGATATCAATAAATAAATGGTTAGACGGTATAAACTAAAACAGAAATGTTAAAATGATTTCGAAGCAACGCTTGAGTGGCGCAAATGGAATTTTAAAAGACTTTAAAATATTAAAATGGACTGGTGGAATTGGAAATATACGGAATTGGTTTAAAAGAATTGAAAAGTGATTTTTCTTAATTAATGAACGTTTTTCTGCAAACGTTGATTTTAAATATACGAAATGTGACTAAATAACATTTCATGAATGAGATTATCGAATAAATAGAATTAAAGATGGGATATCGATTTGGAATGTAACTGGATTTGGGAAAAATACTTAATATTTAAGTTTTCAAGTCATGATTGCCAGAAGAAGTTATAAACGGAAATACGTATAACTGAGTTATATGGGAGAAGTGTGAAATGGATTTATATAATAAAGGAATTTATCAAATTAGAATTAAATATTCACAAATGGTTTAAAAGATACACAAAGAAAAGAATTCAAGTTATTTGCAAAATATTTGCAAATGGATAGATATCTATAAATGAATGGTTAATAATTCATAAACAAAAGGTTAAGGAATTTATAAAGAAAAGATAAATGGTTTTGATAAGAAAAAGGATGAATGTTTTGTAAATGAAATCTGTAATATTTTTACAACGTTTAAGTTAAATTATTTTAGTTAATTGTATGAATGGTATTTTAAATAAAATTGGAAATGATTTGTGAGATTATGGAGGAATAAAATTGTTTTAAAAAAGGTAAAAGGGACTATGATGTGTTTTTCTAAGAAGTTAGAACTTGTTGTACGTTAGTTGAGTAACTTTCGAGGTGCCAATCTAATGTTGGTTTTGGCCTTCGGGGTTGATATTGAGAGATTTATCCACTTACCAATTTACAATAAGGAGTCAATGAGTAGAAGTGAGAGGATGATTGAATATTCTTATATTAAATAAGAAAAGGGAAATGTTTTTCCAAATTAGAAGTTTTGATATTTAATTAATGACTGGTTAATTAATGACGCTAAATGATGCTGGTTATTGAATCAGTGAATTCATTTTATTTTTATGGACAAATGGTTTATTATTTGATAGTTAAATAACTAATTATCAAATCTGGCCTATACGATTGTTGGAACGGAAAGATCGGGATCGAATTATATTCGAAAACCATTTCAAACTGGCAAATACGTGGAAAGATGTTGATTGAAGATGGAGCAATTGAAGACCGTTGATCTTCATTAGCGAAAAAGCTACTTTTTGAATTCTCTGGCTTGGCCGCCAGAGTTATTACGACTTGTAATTCTATCGTAACTGAAATATTCGGATTGCATGGACTACTCGCTACTGATCTATAGGGTGATAACTAGGATGTGGTAGGATGGTGCCTTTGGTTCATCCTGTTCCTGGAAGACTTGAATGGGCAGATGTATGATAGAGTATTTTCAAAGGGATCGCGTATGTTGATTTCTTCAAACCATCATAGTTGATGGAAAAGTAGTGCACTTCTCTTAGCTTAACAACTAGAATATTTTTGGGGATGTCAATTAGTGATTTTCTGGCGAATCTAACGATGTGGCATTAAAAGTGGATGGAGACGTGTTGTTCTGAAGGATAAGCTTAACCTCAAGCCTTATCAACCGAGAAGTGGCAAAAATCGGGTAGGTCGCATGGCTATGTGGGTCGCTCCCATTAGGGTGTATTGTCACCATCTAGAGAATATTCATATTCGTTCGTCTTTTCACTTCTGTATCTCCTGGGAACTGTTATGTTGGTACCAACCGTAAGGTGACAATATATTCTGAACATTCAAGAGAAATGAATGGTCGGGCATGTTTAGCCTGGGTTTCAAGATGTTCTTGTTGAACCTGGTGTATTCCTCTCTAGAGATACACTGTCGGAAGGTGGTCTCATACCTTGCCATAGTTGGAAAACCATTCTTCAATAAGAGTCCGCGGTTTTGATTGTGTACTATGTATGTAAAGCGTAAGATGCAAGCGTTCTGCTATATTGCTATTTACTTGATTTAGATACTATTATAATATCAGAAAATTATTGATTTTAAAAAATGTTTTAGGTTATCATAAGGTAAAAACCGTCTGTATTTATGTATGGATTTGGTCTTACGATTATCCTTTTCTTTCGAAAAGATTTTAACTTAAAAATCAAGTTGGATGATACCCTTAAACGTAGTGAGTTTTCTCACGCTGGTTCAACAGACTGATCCTAGCGCTCGTAATGCTTGGGTTAAACCGAGTTTTATAGGTTCAGGTTATCAGATGCTATGAAGAGACGAGATGGAGGAGTTCAAACGATGATATTATATAGTTATTTTTCTACTGTTTATTGTATATGAGGAAAAATTGTTATAAATGTCCAGATGTGTTGATGTACTCTGATGATTGTAAGTTTTATCCCAAGCTCTTAATAAAGATTTATCTCTATATTATATTTTGTGTCGCTGCAATGTAAGACTCTGTGTTGTGTTGGTCCTTCTTCTTCTTTTATTCTAATATTTCTTTCTTTTCTCACCCTCTAATTTCTTTCTATTAACTATCTGATGTTTTCGATACTTGGGTTTAGGCAAGTAATACTGGATTATGTATTATTGTCGGAGTTCAAGCATCGATTTCCTACTGGGTCGTTACAAGAAGAAAAATAATATGGATTTCATCTTATATCTTTTGAGTTATGTTAAAATCAAATTTCCAGAAAAACAGCGTCATAATTGTTTATAAACTGTAGCAGTTTATTAAATAAACCAAAAGGATTTTAAGCAAACAAAACTTAGATTTCCATTACAAAAATCCAGACTTGAGTTATAAAATAAATATGAACTCAAGTGGAGTAAATGAAATGATTTTTGAAGCAAAAATCATATTTTTAATTATTGAATAGAATTTACTAATTAGAAGAATAATTAGTTAATTGAGTTTTGGATCGAGATTGACTTTGGATAAGTTAATGAAATTTGTGAAATCATATTCGAAATCGAATATGAAACTTGAGTTGAAAATGAAATTCGATTGGTTTATAAAAAAATCAAATGTATGTATATATATATATATGAACGTGATATTTCAAATAGAAAGTGAAATAGGCAAAAGAGCTCATTAGAGAATAAATTAGAAAATTGAGTTAAGACGATTGGATTGAGTTGGAATAAATTGAAAATGGTTGGATATAGATTAAGCAGGTATCGAATGAAGCTAAATGGAAGTATATAAATTGAATGCCCGACAAAAGAGGTACGTATTTAAATTGAATATTAGATTTTATGAGCCTGTTAGGCAAGCCACTTGTCTTTTTGATTTTCTTTTTAAATGGAAAAAGCCCAGAAAGGCAATTTATAAGTGTATTGATTGAGCTGTACAAAGGAGACGCTAGCAAAAAAATCGGAAATTTAAGAAGATGGAAAATTTAAGAAAGTTTGATAACTAAAAATCAAATTAGTAATTATATATAAAATTTAATACAAGAATAAACGTATAATGGAATTTTATAAGAAAAGAAAAGAGAATTTATAAGATTAAATCTTGAGAGGTTGGAAGGAGAAACGTATACACGTTTTAAAGTGAATGATGGTTTAAAAGCAACATTTTGCAGATTGAAATGATTTTGTTGGTAAGAAGTTAAGAAATGGAGTTAAGAAAATTAGAAACTCACTGGAGACAACTCGAGTAGAATGGCTTCCTGAGTGTCGGTCTGATGTTGGTTTCGGCCTTCAGGGCTGATACTCGGTGCATTATTCTCTTGCTAGTTTACGGTTAGGGATTAATGAATGTGGAAGAATAGTAATTTGTGAATATATGGAAATGTTTTCTGATGTTAAAAGAGAGATATTTTCTGGAATATAGAAAATAAATAATTATGATAGATGGAAATGTTTTTCCAAGAACCGTGAGAGGCTAAACGGGTTTTGTCATGCACCGAATTTCCCCGATCTCCGAAGAGACGGAAAAAAGCGGATTGTATGAGAACATGACGCATCCGAACACAGAACGATATAACTTTTCATTACTTTTACAATAATTTACACCAGAGTACAAGAATATCAGAGTATGAATAAATAATATACACAGCGTAAATAAAATATCAAAGAATAATAATTTACATAGCAGCGGAAATAAAAATATTTAAATACAATGCATAGCAGAAATACATCAACTAACACAACTGAAAGAAATACACGGATACAAAGCTTTCCGAATATAGCTCCAGCCGTAAACAAGGATCCAGTTAAATAGAAATCTACAAAACCAAAACTGCTAGCTGCCCATGTGGAAAATATGGGCACCCAGAGTTTAAGTGAAAACAATAAACTCCAAGTCAGTCATGGGATTGGTGTGAGAACTTAAAAACAGTTATTAAAACTTGTTTTCAAAGTGGAAAAAATCATGGGACCACGCAATATGACACGGAACGGGTTTACTCCACATGAATATCAATTTAGAATTAAAACAATGCAATGCTAAAAAAGAAAAATGAAGCCATTATAAGACTCAGGTCCCATCACACAATGCAACAAAAACCAGAGGATAGAGTTTTACCTTATAATGACCAAATTGCTTGATACGCGAAATTTATCTTCTATTATTATTAGTGCATAGTGAAGAAATTAACTTCGAATATAAATGTATCAATCCTAGACGGCATAGTATCCATCCTACTATGTCGCCATATAGGTTTACAACTAAAATCGAAAGTCGCGTATTGGAAATTGGATTACATCTATGAATCGAGGCAAGGGATCTTCCTTCCAATTCGAGACACTCTAGCCCGTGCCTATGACGACCGCCCACAACACCTACACTAAACAAGAGGAATAACGCGCTGAAAGACGTGTCAGACAGCTATGGACGATCATCATAGGTAAACAACAACATTAGAACCTGTCGTAAAACTCACAGCTCAAAGATAAAATATAATAGAACATATACAATAGGTAGAATACCGGGGTATTATATAACAAACTTTTGAAAACTTTCACAAAATCCTGAAAGGTAATCAACACATCATAGGAATATCAAATTCTATACATGATGCCTCACTCAGAGAGCAACTCAAACAGCGGAAATAGAAATACTAGATAGTAAGTAAGATAATACGCTAGCCTCATATTCACCTCTGAACTGCAACATCGTCATCGCTAAGCTATCACCTGTCACCTACCACCTAGTCTGCCTATCCAAAAACCGGATGAACAGCCTAAGATAATAAGAGGGAAACATAAAACCTTGAGTCAGACAACATCCTTAATGGGCAATAAAATAGCTAACAAACATCGATAATAAAGTACATGAGAATGGGTAGATAAACATATTAATCTACCCACAACACCAGAGAAGAACTCAACCTTATCTTCCCCACATCGGAGAGTGATAGCCTTTACAATATCATTTCAACCATACATTCATGGAAATCAGAACACCCATTTAATCATGGCAAAGCAGTTATGATATCCAAATTATATATATCTCATATAAATCGTCCTAATCGGACTAAACATCCCTCAAGCGCAAACCCCAGAGTCCTAAACCAATATTAGATAAGCACCCAAGGAACATCTCCTTCGACATTAGACAACCTATATGAGATGGTTCAAACAAAGCAACCAATCATTCATGACAGACTCTGGCTATCAGTGCCAATCCTTCTTCGAAACCATCGTTAATCGTATGACAGCCAACCTTACCATATGTCAAGGGCTAATGATAACCCCAGTTCTAGCATAAACTCCACACGTCTTTCAACGATACGTATGTTTGTCCAACCTCGACGAGTAGGCCTTTCAATGGTACCCAAGGTCCTCGACCAGCGACCTTCCAGTCTTTTGGGTGCCCCCATTGTACCCCTGCTTTGAGCCTGCTAGAATTTACGCTAACGATAATCTCTCGGCCTTTATATCTCTAGTCATCTAACTGGATGACTTTACATAGCTCAAGCAACCTTCTCAAGCAACCATTATCCCCAGCTCACGACCGTTGAGTTTCCACCTCATTCGTTATTCTGCACCAAACAATGAACACATACAACACTTCGAATATTCCCACTTGAATTTACTTCGAAGTCACAACATTACTGATCCAAATTATATCACTGCGCTGCGGCTAGGTTACTCCCGATTTTTTTTCTAGGCCTTTTTATTTAAATCTGGGTCGTACCCGAAAAAATAAATTTTTCAGAAACGTCTGACCCATCAAGTTACCCAGCCGACCCATTCACTTCATACATGACCGACTCGTCTACTTGGCACGAGATAGACCGACCCAAAGAAGACCGACCCGACCAACCCTATGTGACTGATCTCTCTTTTCTTGCTCCCCAAGCCATGACTGAGCCAACTCTGTTGAGAGACCCACTTTCGATCGACCCAACTTGTGACCGGCCCGTTCCATCTTGGCTGATCCATGGCTTGTACTACGCCTAGTACTGCACTTGTACTACACCCATACCATATGGCCGACCCATCACTTGTATCGGCTGACCTAAGGCCTGTACAGGTCCAGTCCACCTCCAAATTCAACCAAAACTTCACCAATCAACTATTTTGACGAAATCAACTCATCCAATTCAACCACAAACACGTAATGAATTCACTAATAGCATGAATATGACGATTTTCACCAAAATTATGCAAATTCCACCAAAATCATGATAAATGAACATATGAACATGATTATGGATTTAACTTGCATAAACATATGAAAGAAATTACCGGTTTTAAGTTGCTAAATTAGATCCTATGGCGATTCATATGAAAATATGCTTACCGTGGTGTAGGTTAAGGAGTAATCGATTTAAAATGATGAAAATATGTGCATATAACTCATATACTTGCTTGAATCCGTGTGAGAGATGCATATCACTGACCAATTCTCCAAAACAAGTTAAAAGCAATGAATTATGATTCCGGACAGCGAAGAATTTGATCCAAACCCTTTGATTCGATGATCTCTCTCTTTGATTTGCGTAAATCTAGCTTCAAACGTTGTAGATCTTCGATTCTCTAAGCTTTAATAGTGGAAAGGTGTAGGCAAAGGAGGAATGGAGGAACTCTAGCTCTTCCAAATGAGGGAATGGAGAAAGTAAACTATTCTCCATGCCTCATACCCCCTATTTATAGCCTTCCACCGGCGCACTAATGGGCATCTCCAAGTCAGCCAATTATGGCTCTCAAAACCTGGACAGCCAACTACAAAAACCTTAAAACAGCGATTCCTCCCAAACCGTTGAGCCAAATCTTTAATGTGACCACTCTACGGAAAGGGAATCATCATTTCCTTTCTAATGCCATAGGTCTCAACACCTTATTTGATATGAATCAAAAGTTATGCCCTGTACAAGACTAATAGGGGTAAAATGGTCACAAATAAAATTGGTAAAAATTATGGACATGTCTCACATCATCATAAGAAACATATTAGAATATCAGAATGATCTAACCCTCAGGGAATAAAATAAAATATTTTACGATATTCCGATGTGTAAAATGTGGGCTGTTACATTCCCCATCCCCCCCCTTAGGAATTTCGGCCCCGAAATTCTAGCAACCACAACGATTCTGCATGCCTATCACTCATGAGTCGTCAATTCTATCATCCAAACTAGGAGCCATCAAAACATGCATCCATAGCCCTGTCCTAGCACGCGGGATTTTAAAAACAACCATAGCACAAATTACAATGATGTAAGGCGGTGCGATACTAATGGGTCATAATGACGAAGAGTTCTGGATGGGTTGCCTTCATGCTCTCTTCCGTATCCCATGTATAATCGTCGCCATCCTCACTCCATTGTACCTTGATTAGCTAAACTTCTTCCTCCTAAGCTATTTCGTGTCATTCCCCACAACATGAAGCAACTTACGAGGTCTCGTAACTGCGGTCTTGACTTCTAGGTCTTCATACTACTCTGGGGATACCACCACATTCGATTCATTCACGAACTTCCGTAGAAATGACACATGGAACACATTAGGCACACTCGACATCTTCTCGGATAACTCCAATCTATAAGTGAACTTTCCAATTTGCTCGATTATCCGAAATGTTCCAACGATTCTTGGAGCTAACTAATCTTTGTTTCCAAATCAAACCACATGCTTCAACGGCGAAATCTTCACGAAAACCATATCGCCAACGCCGAATTCCAAATCTTTTTGATGCTTATCAACATAACTCTTCTGATGATCGTGGGCTGCCTTCATTCATTGTCGAACGATCTCGATACAATCTGAGGTCTCTCTAATCATCTTAGGCCCAAGTACCAAATTATTTCCAATTTCTAACCAACATGCTGGAAAATTGCACGGCCTCTCATACAACGCCTCGTATGGTGCCATCCCAATGCTAGATTGGTAGCTATTATTATATGCAAACTCAACTAAATGTAGATAGTCTTCCCATGATCCTCTGAAGTCTAACACACAAGCCCTTAGGAGATCTTCCAAAACTCTAACCCTCTCGATTTGACCATCAGTTTGGGGATGATATGTCGTACTCAAACACAACTCGATTCCCAAAGCTACTTGCAAACTTTTCCAAAATCCACTTGTAAACAATGGACCTCAGTCACTCACTATACTCTTTGGGATACCATAGAATCGAACTATCCATTTCACATAAAGTTCAGCCAATTTCGATGTCATCCTAGTCGTCTTGGCAGAAATAAATCTCACAATTTTGGTCAAACGATCCACGATGATCCAAATTCCTTCGTTTCCTGCCCTAGTTCTAGGTAGTCCATTGATAAAGTCCATTGATATCTGCTTCCATTTCCACGTAGGAACTTCCAATAGCTAAAGCAAACCACTCGGCTTCTTCTATTCAGCTTTCACCAATTGACAGTCCATGCACTTGGGAATGAACTGTCCAATATCTCGTTTCATTCCCTCCCAGTAGTAGATTCACTTCATGTCCTGGTACATCTTATTACCAACGAGATGAATCGTCAACTTCGAGTGATGACATTCTCTCAATATGTCGATATCAGGAACAACTAATCACCCTTGTTTTCGAAACCAACCTTCTCGATCGACATCGAACTCTTTATTTTCTAGTTCTAGCTTCTTGATAAACTCGAAAGCTTCACATTTGGCTTTTGGCTCTTGCCAATCCTTTCGATAAGAGTAGGTCTTATCGATAAGCTTGCCAACATTTCATGTTCCAATTCACACCTTTGCCTGAAATCAAACCATGCCAAATTCTCAAGACTCTTCCATTTCGAAAACATTGCTCCCAAACTTGCGTGTCATCAACTCAACTCATCTGCAACTGCGTTACCCATGTCAGGAGTATAAGCTATATCAAAATCATACGATGCCAAAAACTCTAATCGCTATTGATGCCAAAGATCCAAATCCTTTTGGGAGCAAAGATACTTCAACAACTTGTGATCCATAAATAACTCGAATCGAATAGGTAATGTCTCCATATCTTCGGAGCAAACACAATCGCCGCCAAATCTAGATCATGAATTGGGTAATTTCTCTCATGCGGCTTCAGTTTTCGAATCGTGTAGACCACAACCTTATCCTTATGCATTAGCACTGCTCCAAGCCCAGTACTACATGCATCGTTGTATACCACCATCTCTTCATTCCCACTTGGAATGGTCAATACAGGATCACTCGTCAACTTCTCCTTCAAGATCTCGAACGTTGTTCACACTTTGCATCCCATGTGAACACTTATTTCTTCTTCGTCAATCCTGTCAACGGTGCAGCTATCTTGGAGAAATCCATGATAAACTGTCGATAATAACCTACCAACCTAAGGAAACTCCGTACATCCATCGGATTCTTAGGTCGATCCTAGTCCTGGATTGCTGCCACCTTAGCGGGGTCAATTGTTATACCATATCCAGAAACAACATAGCCTAAGAATCTCAATTTGCTCTTCCAGAAGTGACACTTTGAAAACTTAGCTCACAACTGATGCTTTCGAAATATATCAATCACAACTCTCAAGTGCGTCTTATGCTCTTCCTCATTCTGAGAATAAACCAGAATATCATCCATGAATATAAGCACGAACTTGCTCAATTGATCTCTGAAAAATCTATTCATAAGATCCACAAAGTACGCTGACGCGTTAGTCAACCCGAATGGGATCACCAACCATTCAAAGAAACCAGATGATGTCCTAAAAGCAGTCTTTGGCACACTATCCTTAGCCACCCTCAAATAGTGAAATCCCATTTCCAAATCTATTTGAGAAAACACTTTGGCTTTTGTGAAGCTGTTCGAACAAGTCATCAATCCCCGGCAACGAATACTTGTTCTTCTTGGTCATCTTATTCCGCTCACAATAGTGCACGCACAATCTTAACGAGCCGTCTGCCTTGGTTTCAAACACAACCAGTGCACCCCACTTGGAAACACTCCTCCGAATGAATCCTTTTCCCAAAAGGTCACAAACTTGCACCTCTAACTCTCGTTGTTCCTTAGGATCCATCCGCCTAAGAGGCATAATGATTGGTCTAGCACCCTCGACCAAATCAATCCTAAACTTGATCTCACGATGCGGTGGTAACCCTTTGACCTCGTCATAGACATCCTCATACTCATTAGCGATCAACACAGAGGGCAAGTCTTCATGTGGAATCACAAGCGAGCATAGATAGCTTACGAAGACCCCGTCTTCGGGCTTACATCTAATCAACACATTTCGCCCTTCCACATCCCCAACTCTCATCTTTAGCTTCTCGCAATTTACCCTTGCCGCATACCTCTTGAGCCAATCCATGCCCAAGATGATCCCAAACCCAGCAAAGTTAAGAACAAGGAAATCACATACAAAAGAGCAACCATGACTCGACAACACTAGACCACGACACAACATGCACAAACTGGACGAACCCCCAACCGGATTAGTCACGATCAATGGTCTATCACAAATCTCGGGTTCCAAACCCAAGCGGCACACAAGCTCATTGTAAATGAAAGAATGTGATGCTCCAGAATTGAACAACGCACATAGTGAAACACCATTAACTGAAAGAGTACCTTGAACAATGACACCATTTCCCTTCTCCTCTACCGTAGGAGCTCTTGAAGAATATGGTATAGCTTCCAAAGCATATGCCTTCACAACCTTATTTCCCTTAGATGATTTTGGACAGTCCTTCTTCTCATGCCCAGGCTTTCCACACTTGAAGCACTTCTTCTCAGCTTTGGGATTCTTGCACTATTCGAGTAATGACCCTTTTATTGGCAGTCAAAACAAACCATCACACTCTTAGGCTTCTTCTGGCGATCCTTTCCATTGTGTTTTTGTTGCTTCCTCTTCTTATTATTTCCACCTTGCTGTGGTTTCCGAACTTCCTTGGTTGTAGCGACAACATTTGCTTCTCTAGGAAACAAGCTCTCATGGCGAACATCTTTTTCCACAATCTTCTCAAATGAATCGTCAAGACGATCCACTAACGGCCTTCCAATATAGGTATCCAGACCCATAACAAACTTCTCGTTCTTCTGATAGGGTGTGTCAGTGTATGAACGAGCATATTTGGACAAGGCTTCGAAATCAGAAACATAATAAAGCATAAAACGACCATTCTGTTTTAGCTCTACAAATTTCTTGAACAAAGCTGACTTCTGAGCAATGGACATAAACTTCGTCTCGAATTTAACTTGGAAATGCTCCCATGAAACCTCTTCCTCTGGTGTCTTAGGTGTAACACTTTCCATGGCTCTGCCTTGCAACTGCCTTGATGCAAGCTTTCTCTTTGTTGCATCATCCAAACCCACGTCTCCAAAAATATAGACATAAGATTCCATCCACCTCTGAATCTCTCCAGCTGACTCAGCTCCTTTGAATGGTTTCCCACCTAGAGATGTATAGTCTTTGCATAGCTTCACAAAATCCACAACCCTAGGCAGCTGAACTTCTACATCTACCGTGGCTGCCACTGCAGCGGGTACCCTTCACATGAATGCTTCCATCATGGGCTCAAACATGACTGGGTAGTCTGGTGCATCGCCATTTCCCCCTCCAGCTATAGCCCCTTCCCAAGCAGTATGTCTTAAAGCACGTCGACTCACTCTAAATATGCAAATTAGAATAATTAGCCACTTGCAAGAAAAGTTGCTAAAGAAGTACAAATGCTACTATATTATATAATGTCATATAGTATACATCCAACTGAAATGTACAAATGCGTCTCTCAAATGTAACCACGTCTTTGAACTTTGGCTAAAATCGTTAACCAGAGATCTGATACCAAATGTGACGATCGCCCACAACCCCTGCATTAAACAAGAGGAATAATGCGCAGAAATATGTACCAGGTAGCTATGGATGATCATCATAGGTAAACAACAACATCGGAACCTTTCGTAAAACTCACAGCGTAAGGATAAAATATAATAGAACATATACAACAGGTACAAATAGTGGGGCATCATATAACAAACTTTTGAATACTTTCACAACATCCTGAAAGGTTATCCATACATCATAAGGATATCAAAGCATGAAGCCTAACTACAACACTCAGAGAGCAACTGAAACAGCGGAAATAGAAATACTAGGTAGTAAGTAAGATAATATGCCAGCGTCCTGCTCGCCTCTGAACTGCAACATTGTCCTCACTAAGCTATCACCTGTCACCTACCACCTAGTCTGCCCATCCAAAAACCAGATGAGCAGCCCAAGGTAATAAGAGGAAAGCATAAAACCTTGAGTCAAACAATAGTCATATTGAGCGATAAAACAGCTAATAAACATCGACAATTAAGTATATGAGAATGGGTAGATAAACATATTAATATACCCACAACACCAGAGAAGAACTCAACCTTATCTTCCCCGCATTGGACAGTGACAACCTTTACAATATAATTTCAATCATACATTCATGGAAACCAGAACACCCATTCAATCATGAAAAAATACTTATGACATCCAAATTATATATATCTCATATAAACCATCCTAATCGGACTCAACATTCCTCAAGAGCAAACCCCAGAGGCCTAAACTAATATCAGACAAGCACCCAAGGAACATCTCCTTCGACGTTGGACAACCTACATGAGATGGTTCAAACAAAGCAACCAATCTTCCATGATAGACTCTGGCTATCACTGTTGATCCTTCTTCGAAACCATCGTTAATCGTATGGTGGCCAACCTTGCCATATGTCAAGGGCTAATGGTAATCCCAATTCTAGCGTAAACTCCACACGCCTTTCAACGATACGTATGTTTGTCCAACCTCGACAATTAGGCCTTTCAACAGTACCCAAGGTACTCGACTAGCAACCTTCCAGTCTTTTGGGTGCCTCCATTGCACCCCTGCTTTGAGCCTGCTAGAACTTACGACAACGATAATATCTAGGCCTTTGAATCTCTAGTCATCTAACTTGACGACTTTACATAGCTCAAGCAACCATTATCCACCAACTCACGACCTTTGAGTTGCCACCTCATTCGGTATTCTACACCTACCAATGAACACATACCACACTTCGAATATTCCCACTTGAATTTACTTCAAAGTCACATCATTACTGATCCAAATTACATCACTGCGCTGCGGCTAGGTTGCCCCCATTTTTTTTTCAGGCCTTTTTATTTAAATCTTGGTCGTACCCGAAAATATAATTTTTTTCAGAAACGACTGACCCATCAAGTTACCCTACCCGGCCGACCCATCCACTTCATACGTGACCGACTCGTCCACTTGGCACGAGACCAACCGACCCAAAGAAGACCGACCCGACTGACCCTAGTGACCGACCCGACCCCGTGTGACCGATCTCTCTTTTCTTGCTTCCCAAGACACGACCGACCCAACTCTACTGAGCGACCCACTTTCGACCGACCCAACTTGTGACCGGCCCTTTTGTGACACCCTACGTCCGTTAATGTCACTCACAAAGGGAATGCATTAAGTTTTGTGAAACGTTATAGTAAACAGAACAGAAATATTACAAGGCAGACATATAAAATAACAGCAGAATAAAAACTTTATTTATCATATGATGTCGTGGTCCAAAAACATCACATGTCTAAAACACAAAATTCCATTACAACATAAAAGCCACTGTCTTGTACTTCAAAAATATCAGAGTACATAAAAGAAATAAAATTCCTCAAAAGAAGAATATAGCTATAGCAACAAGGATAGGAGCTTGAGCCATACATCTCAACAGCTCCAGCAAAAGTAAGCAGAATCACGGTCAAGCCTGAGTGTTCCCTCCTTGAGAACCTAGGGGGAACGGAAGAAAGAAGATATCACGGGCAACCCTCCGCTAATATGCACAACCCCATATCTACTAGTGTCACCATCGTCTTATCCCCCTCTGCTCTGCTCATGCACGCACATGGCCCGGTCTGTTTGCGCCGCCCACACCGTCCTCCACGTTTGGATCTCTTACAATTAGTCCAGTAAGTGTGCCCCTTCTCCAACCTATTTCGAAGTACATGTTTTGATACCTACTAAGGGTTACTGACTGAAACGGATCCCATAAAATATGGTACAAGATCTCCCCTTTGTCTTGTATCCCCCACTAGGTTTTCATTGGCTATATATACCACTAGGTATCTTTAATTACATAGTCTTATCATTTCTACAAGTTATGCTTACCCTAGAAGGTGTCTTTAATTTCATAACTTTTGTTATTTCCACCGGTTATGTATACCACTAGGTGTCTTTAATTACATAACCCCCCAACTAGTTAAGTTTCATGGGTCTATATTTAGATATTACCCACCCATCTCAGATGTACTTACTTAACCCTTCCATTGTTCAAGTTTACTTAATCCTTATTCATGTTCACACAATCCCTATGGATTCCAGTACGTTAAGTATTTCAATTTATTACCATATTTTCATTTATGGTTATAATGGGCTAGACCTCCTACATTAGGCCTACAACTTGTGGATGTTGGATACGTCAGTTGGGTCTGGGCAGAATTCTTCCACAAGTTGGGCCTGACCTTGTGTCTTAACCCGATTCGTATTTGTGCTCTTGACCTCTCACATTAGGTTCGACATTAGCGGTTGTTGGATATACCGGTCCGGTCCGGGCAGACTTCCACCACTAATGCAGCCTAACCTCGTGTCATAAGTGCAATTACAATTTCTAATTGTAATCTTAGATATTTCATTATTATCCAAATTCTCGCCTATGTCTTTATAGGTGATTATGCCCTTTTCTCCCTATTTTGAATTATATGTCCAATTCATATAAACATTATTTAAATTATGCCATTTCTAACCTTTTTCCCTTGTTCCCTAACTAGCGCATTAACATGATTCACAATAGGCCTAGGCTATATAATAGCCTAGTCATAAACAATAAAAAGGGAAAAGTGATGGGAATATGACAAAGGTGATTGTTCTGGCATAAACGTAAATTAGCATGGTGATAAGGTGGACATATAAGCATAAATCTGATGAACTTGTGGTAGTTAACTAATTCTAGCATAACTATGATGTCATAATAAGCATAATAAGATCTAAATTAACAATTTAGATGTCCAACTGGTTTAGATCTAATATGATAGGCACAAGGTGATATACTAGATCTGATTAATAATTTAGATGTCCACATAATTCAGATCCAACAGTTAAAAATAGCTCTAACACAAATAAGGTCATGATCCACATCATAGAATGTCATAGAAGTTACAATAGATCTGAGAAGATAAGGATTGGGATCCAAATCCTAACCTATTCATAATGTCATATATTCACAATTTATAATGGATCTGGTATAATTTAGTCATATGAACAAATCCAAACAATAGTCATATTAGGTTTACTTTTAAATATTTAAATCTAAAAGCAACTAGGAACTCACAGTGTTTGGATTAGAAAATAGAAGAAGAATGGATCTTGAATCTCTAATCTTTTAATTGCAGAAAAAGAAGAAAAGAATCCTATTCAATCCATACACTGACAGCATTTGGCCTCCATTGATTTCCAGTGAAGAAAACAAGAGAAATGGACCCGTATATATAGCTGTCAGCCCCCTAAAATCGTCTGCCACCTCATCTCTAGGGGTGTCAACACCCTGTAGGGGGGTCGACCTTGGTCTCGACACCCCTTAAGGGGGGTCGACCCCGGTGTCAACACCCCTCTAGGGGGGTCGACCCCCTAGAGCGGGAAAACTATCGCCACTTTTTTTTCAATTTTTGAACGATTTTGGATAAGGTTCTAACTCATATGTATATATATATATATATATTTCTTTTGCGCGTATACAAACTTTAAACTCTCATATCTTCTTTATACGTTGTTCGTTTGACTCAAACCAAATGTCTATCTAGACCAGAATTTCGAGACGGATGCAATGGCGCAGTCCGCTTCCCTTAATTCCGAATATTAAATTAATTAGTATTTAATCTATCCTCTTTTAATGTTGTTAAAAATACGGGGTGTTGCATTCTCCCCTACTCAAAGGATTTCGTCCCCAAAATTTCCAAGTTAAGAAGAATGCATATCCTACCATCCATCATTCATCTACTCATCCATCAATCACTAGCGTCCGTTGTCCTTAAAGACTTCTAATGCTCATATGAATATATGCAAAGGTGTGTGTATGTGTCCTAATACTAATGCGAAGATCAGGCGGTCTACTGATTCAGATGATCTCCTTAATGTTATGTATGTTAGTGCCATGTATCCGATATGTATGCAAATAATCCTATTATAACATGTGAGTTCTATATGTGTGCACTCTCATTCATCCAAATGCAACGTCTATATGCTAATACATCCATTTCCATCCATAAAAGAAAAGAAAATGCACACACATCCATATGCAGTATGAGAATGATTGAGCCAATCTAGTGCCTAATGTGGGTGTATATGCATCCACAGGCAGCCACTAGAAAACACTTGCATCCACTTACATCCATCAAACATAACATGTATCAAACACATGTTTACATCCATAGGATTCCTATTCAAATGTCAAAAATACTATGGATAGGATATATTCAAATGATAAAAACAAGCACTAATAAAATTTTGGAAAAGGAGTTAAGAACATATCCTCGAAAAGAAAAGGGTACGAAGCCTGAATCTTGTCTTCGTTCTCCCAAGTCGCATCCTCTGGGTTATCTCCCCATTGAACCTTTATCAGCTTGATCTCTTTATTGCGTAGTTTCTTAACTTCTGATCCAAGAATACGGGTAGGAACTCGTCTAACTTTTGCCTCCCATTCCACTTCTACTTCTTCTAATATACTTGGCTCAACAACTTCCATGGTGTCATGCAAGCACTTCCGCAGATGAGAAACGTGGAAAACATTATGAATGCTGGATAGATTTTCTGGGAACTTTACTCTATATGCCATTTGGCCAATCCTTTTTGTTATAGGAAATGGTCCCACAAATCTGCGTGCCAACTTCCCTGTAGATCCAAAGCAAACCACATTCCTCAGAGGTGACACTTAAATAAAAACTAAGTCTCACACTTCAAATTCGATGTCCATCCTTCTCTTGTCTGCATAGGACTTCTGCTTATCTTGGGCTGTCTTCATCCGCCGTCGAAGAAGGTCAATCTTCTCGGACATTTCTCTAACAATATCTGGTCCAAATAATAACCTTTCTGTAGATTCCCACCAACAAGTTGGTGATCTACAGGGTCATCCATACAATACATTGAAGGGTGCCATGTCGATGTCGGCTTGATAGCTGTTGTTACAGACAAATTCTACTAAAGGAAGGTGATCTTCCTAAGTCCCTCCGAAGTCTAGGATACACAGCCTTAAAAGATCTTCAAGAATTCTATGTACCCTCTCCGTCTGCGATGATGATAAGCGGTGCTCAAACATAACTGTGTACCTAATGCTTCTTGCAAGCTCCTCCAAAATTCACTGGTGAAGATGGGGTCACGATCGCTCACAATACTGGAAGGTACTCCATGAAGATGAACTATCTCTCGGACATAGATTGTTGCCAACCATGATGTCGTCCTCCTAATCTTAAATGGAATAAAGTTAGCGCTCTTAGTGACTCTATCTACTATAACCTAGATACTGGTATTGCCTTTCTTTGATCTAGGTAAACCATCTATGAAATCCATAGAGACACTCTCCCACTTATACTGTGGAACTTCCTAAGGATGAAGTAAACCACCGGGCTTCTTTTGCTCAGCTTTAACTTGCTGGAAAACTAAACATTGAGAAACAAATTCGCCCACATCTTTCTTCATCCCAGCCCAAAAGAAAACCCTCTTCATGTCCCTATACATCTTATCGCCGCCTGGATGAATGGTCATCTTAGAATGGCGGGCTTCTTCTAGGACTGCCTTTATCAAGCTTCCCATTTGAGGGACACAAAGCCTTCTATCTCGTTGCAACCACCCCTTTTCATCTATGGTATATCTACTGAGGTGACTAGAAGTTTCCCCTTTTTTGAGCTTATCCATAATGTCTAAAATCTGTGGGCCACCTTGCTGTGAAGCTCCTATCTGATCCATAAGAGTTGGTCGTATTTCTAGCGATGCAAACAAATCAGGCAAAATCTCGACAGAGGGTTTAAAGTCAACAGTTGATATGAACTCCAAGCTTTTCCTCTCCATAAACAGAGGACTTAAGGCCATCCTCTGCCTACTTAGTGCGTCAGCCACCACACTAACCTTACTAGGGGTATAAGGGATTTCAAAATCATAAGAAGCTAAGAACTCCATCCACCTTTGTTGCCTTAAATTTAGATCCTTCTATGAGAACAGATACTTAAGAGATTTATGATATGTGTATAATTCGAACTTCTCTCCAAGTAAATAATGACGCCACATCTTTAGAGCGAATACTATGGCAGCTAGCTCTAGATCATGGGTAGGGTAGTTCTTCTCATGAACTCTCAACTGTTTACCCCCATAACACACTACCTTTCCTTCTTGCATCATAACCGCACCAAGCCCTATACCATGTGCATCAGTGTAAAAGGTAAACACTTTACTTCCATCAGGCAACGTCAATATTGGGGTTGTTGTCAGAACCCTCTTCAGTCGTTGAAAAGCAACATCACAATCTATATCCCATGAAAATGCCAAAATTTTCTTCGTCAACCTGGTGAGAGGGGCTGATATCTTTGCGAAGTCCTTAATGGACTTCCTGTAATAACCAGCCAATCCAAGAAAACTCCTCACCTCTGCTGCATTTTTCGGAATCTGCCAGTCATGTACTGCAACTACCTTTGCGGGATCTACAGCTATCCCTTCTTTGGAGACCACATACTCTAAGAATCTCACCTCTTTTCTCCAAAAATGGTATTTGGAGAACTTTGCCTTAAGCTGATGGTCACGGAGAATTTTCAAAACTTCTCTCAAATGCTGGGTATGCTCTTCTTCGCTCTTGGAGAAGATCAAAATATCATCAACAAAGACTATGACAAATTTATTTAGGAACTCCCGAAACACCCTACTCATCAGATCGACAAAATAGGCGGGTGCATTTGTCAGCCCAAAAGGCATAACTAACCATTCAAAGAAACCATCCGGAGTCCTAAAAGAAGTCTTGTCTATACTGTCCTCAGCCACCCTCAATTGATGAAACCCCCGTGGCCAAATCTAACTGAGAGAATACCGAGGCCTCGACAAGATGGTCAAACAAGTCGTTTATCCTCGGAAGTGGGTGCCTATTCTTCTTTGTGAGTTTATTCAACTCTTTATAGCCCACACACAAACGAACCGAACCATCCGTCTTAGTTGTGAATACGACTGGAGCACCCCATTCAGATATGCTTCGTCTGATAAATCCTTTCTCAAGTGGCTCCCCTACTTGCTTACTCAGCTCCTTCTTTTCCCTCGGAGCCATATGGCGCACTGGTAATGCAACTGGCTTTGCATTATCCACCAGATATATACAAAAGTCAATCTCCCGCCTCGGAGGTAAACCCCGTACCTTATCAAAAACATCAGAATAATCTCAAACTACTAGAACAGGTTGCAGATCATCGATAGATGCATCAAGAGATTATAGAAAACTAAGCATAACCGATCCTTATGGGTCACAAGAAATCTCGAGGATCCTCTCATGACAAGTTAGGAGCCTAACAACCCACTTCTCACAATCCAGAATGGCACCATACGTGGTAAGCCAATCCATTCCTAGAATCAACCCATATCCCATAAACCCAAGCACATACGCGTCGCACTCAAACTCGACGCTAACACAGATATTTTCAAACTCTGACAAATCATAGATAAATGAGCCGAATCACCAATGGGGTTTGAGACAACTATGGGATCCACTACCATACTAGTAACTAAGTGCAGAGATTCAACCACAGAACTAGATATAAATGAATGTGAAGCGCCAGAATCAAAAAGTGTTTTAATAGGATAGTTTGAAAGAGAAATTAAACGTTCCACAGAAATTTTTCTATCTCTATCAGGAGCACTGGCCGCGAGAGCATGCACTGTCCTCCAGAAGTTCGTGCCTTTTGACCTTGTCCCTGTGATCCATGTTTCTTCGGGCACTCCCTAGCAAAGTGTTTGACTTCTCGACAATTGAAGAAAGTGTTCTTCCTTCTTTTACAGTCTTTAATCAAGTGACCCTCTTTCCCATAACTGTGACATTTCCTCTTATCCTTGGCCTTGTCATTCTTTCCACCTTTATCTTGTTATTGTTGTTGTTGCCCCTTCTTGGGCCACACCTTCTTATTTTGCGTTGTTTCCTCGGCTTTAACCTCTTTCTTTTCCCCTTTCTCTTCCTCATATATCAAGGCCATATCAATAAGTCTTTCAAAGGTGGCTCCCATTGGGATATGGGACATGGCTAACCCATGAAGGGGTTTGTTTACTCCTTTAACAAACTGCAAAGTCTTCTTATACAGCGTTTCTACCAGTTCTAGTCCAAATCTTGTCAGCTGGTTAAATTTGTTCACAAACTCCTTAACCGTCAAGTTCCTTTGTTTGAGTGCTAAGAACCTCTCCATTTGCATGCTTTTCTCGGCTTGGGAAAGAAATTTCATTTCAAATCTTTGTCTAAAATCTTCCTAAATTTCCATCGGATGACCATCTTGGATGACTTCCCACCAGAATGAGGCTTCATCTTTCAATAGCCAGGCAGCTAACTGAATATTCCTTAGGTCTTCCACTTCAAAGATTACAAACAAGTCCTCAGTCTCCTTGAGTCAATTCCTTGCCTCTACGAACGTTTCGATTCCACGGAATGACTTCCCTCCCATGGCACAGAAATCTTTGCAAATCTTAGCGAAATTATCTGCTCTTAGAGGAGGAGGAGGAGGAGGAACGACAGATGCAGTTGGGGGAGGAACGTTTCCTTGGTCTTCGGCAAGCATCGTGGCCTCTAGATACATACGGAACCATCCTGGTATCGTAGCGCCCTCTGGAATGTTGGGTTCCCCAGACATGCTGAAAAAGAAAAGGAAAGATATTCAGACAAGGGATCGAAAGATACCACTTATGGATTTTTGGGGAATGTTTTTCAAAACAGACTTTTCTTTTTGAAAATGCTTTCTTTTAAAATGTTTTTTTTTTTGAAAATAGCTTTCAAAAACGTTTATCTAATCTGGTAACCTTCAACTCTGATACCAAGTGTGACACCCCACGACCGTTAATGTCACTCACAAAGGGAATGCATTAAGTTTCGTGAAGCGTTATAGTAAACAGAACAGAAATGTTACAAGATAACAGTGGAATAGAAACTTTATTTAACATAAGATACCGTGGTCCAAAAACATCACATGTCTGAAACACAAAAGTCTATTACAACATAAAAGCTACTGTCTTGTACTTCAAAAATATCGGAGTACATAAAAGAAATAAAATTCCCCAAAAACAAAATATAGCCATAGCAACAAGGATAGGTGCTTGAGACATACATCTCAACAGCTCCAGCAAAAGTAAGCAGAATCACGATCAATCCTGAGTGTTCCCGCCCTAAGATCCTAGGGGGAAACGGAAGAAAGAAGAGGAAACAAAAAGGGTCAGACATAAAGTCTGGCAAGTCACAGTTACTTTTAGCAAGTAAATTAATAAAAGTAGCATGACAAGCATATAAAGTGGATAAGAGAGAGATAACTACATAAAAGGAAGGTATGACAAGGTAAACAGGATAGGGTGTATATGCTTCTAATGATTACTCTACACTATTACTAGTATATAAAGAATAAGACGATCCCTTCCACTATAAGGTGGAAGACTTAGGCATACGTCCAAGTATACCTTAACTACTACCCTAATCGATCGGCTCCCTAATCCGCGTAGATACTCTGTGTCGGCCCCACCGTAGGATGTATCACGTCCTAAAGTGGCAACCCTCCGCTGATATGCACAGCCCTATATCTACAGGTGTCACGGTCATCTTATACCCCTCTGCCCAACTCATGTACGCACACGGCCCAGTCGGTTTGCTCCGCCCACACCGTCCTCCACATTTGGATCTCTTACAATCAGTCCAGTAAGTGTGCCCCTTCTCTGACCTAGTTCGGAGAACATGTTTTGATACCTACTCTGGGTTATTGACTGAAACGGGTCCTACATAATATGATACAAGCTCTCCCCTTTGTCTTGTATCCCCCACTAGGTTTTCATTGGCTATGTATACCTCTAGGTATCTTTAATTACATAGCCCTATCATTTCTACAAGTTATGCTTATCCTAGAAGGTGTCTTTAATTTCATAACTTTATTATTTCCACCGGTTATGTATACCACTAGGTGTCTTTAATTACATAACCCCCCAGTTGGTTAAGTTTCGTGGGCCTATATTTAGATATTACCCACCCATCTCAGAAATACTTAACTTAACCCTCTAATTGTTCAAGTTTACTTAACCCCTTATTCATGTTCATGTTCACACAATCCCTATGGATTCCACTAGGTTAAGTATTTCATTTTATTACCATATTTTCATTTATGGTTATAATAGGCTTGACCTCCCACATTAGGCCTACAACTTGTGGATGCTGGATATGTCGGTCGGGTCCTGGAAGACTTCCCCCACAAGTTGGGCCTAACCTCATGTCTTAGCCCGATTCGTATTTATGCCCTTAGACCTCTCACATTAGGTTCGACATTAGTGGTTACTGGATATGCTGGTCGGGTCCGGGCATACTTCCACCACTAATGCAACCTAACCTCGTGTCATAAGTGCAATTACAATTTCTAATTGTAATCTTAGACATTTCATTATTATTCAAATTCTCACCTATGTCTTTATAGGTGATTATGCCCCTTTTTACCCATTTTGAATTATATGTCCAATTCATATAAACATTATTTAAATTATGCCAATTCTAACTTTATTCCCCGTTCCCTAACTAGCGCATTCACATAATTCGCGGTAGGCCTAGGCTAGATAATAGCCTAGTCATAAAGAATTAAAAGGGAAAAGTGATGGGAATATGACAAAGGTGATTGTTCTGGCATAAACACAAACTAGCATGGTGATAACGTGAACATATAAGCATAAATCTAATGAACTTGTGGCAGTTAACCAATTCTAACATAACTATGATGTCATAATAACCATAATAAGATCTAAATTAACAATTTATATGTCCAACTGGTTCAGATCTAATATGATAGGCACAAAGTGATAAACTAGATTTGATTAATAATTTAGATGTCCACATAATTCAGATCCAATAGTTAAAAATAGATCTAACAAAAATAAGGTCAAGATCCACACCGTAGAATGTCATAGAAGTTATAATAGATTTGATAAGATAAGGATTGGGATCCAAATCCTAACCAATTCGGAATGTCATATATTCACAATTTACAATTTACAATGGATCTGGTATAATTTAGTCATATGAAAAAATCCAAACTATAGTCATATCACGTTTACTTTAAATATTTAAATCTAAAAGCAACTAGGAACAGTGTTTGGATTAGAAAATAGAAGAAGAATGGATCTTGAATCTCTAATCTTTTAATTGCAGAAGAAGAAGAAAAGAATCCTATTCAATCCAGGCACTGACAGCTTTTGGCCTCCATTGATTTCCAGTGAAGAAAACAAGAGAAATGGACCCGTATATATAGCTGACAGCCCCCTAAAATCGTCTACCCCCTCAGCCTCAGGGGTGTCAACTCATATTCAGCCTCTTGGGGGTCGCCCCCTAGAGTGGGAAATCTGCTGCCACTTTTTTTTTCAATTTTTGAACGATTTTGGATAAAGTTATGACTCATATGTATATATATTTTTCTTCTGCACATATACAAACTTTAAAGTCTCATATCTTCTTCATACGTGTTCATTTTATGCAAACCAAATGTCTATCTTAACCAGATTTTGGAGACGGACACAATGGCGCAATCCGTTTCCCTTAATTCTAAATATTAAATTAATTATTATTTAATTTATTCTCTTTTAATGTTGTTAAAAATACGGGGTACCCCGTTCCATCCTGGCCGATCTTTGACCTGTACTACGCCTTATACTACACTCGTACTACATAGTCGACCCATCACTTGTGTCGGCCGACCCAAGGCCTGTACAGGTCCAATCCACCTCTAAATTCGACCAAAACTTTGCCAATCAACTATTTTGACAAAATCAACTCATCCAATTCATCTAGTTCAACCATAAACACGTTATGAATTCTATAATAGCATAAATATGAAGATTTTCACCAATATTATGCAAATTCCACCAAAATCGTGATAAATGAACATATGAACATGATTATGGATTAACTTGCATAAACATATGAAATAGCATAGAAATTGCCGGTTTTAACTTGCTAAATTAGATCATATGGTGATTCATATGAAAGTAAGCTTATCATGGTGTAGATCTAGGAGAAATCAATTTAAGATGATGAAAATACATGCATACAACTCATATACTTGCTTGAATTCGTGTAATAGATGAATAACACTCACCATTTCTCCAAACAAGCTAAAAGCAATGAACTATGATTCCCTACAGCGACGAATTTGATCCAAACCCTTCGATTCGATGATCTCTCTCTTTGATTTGCATAGATCTAGCTTAAAACGTTGTAGATCTTTGATTCTCTAAGCTGTAATGGTGGAAATGTGTAGGCAATGGAGGAATGGAGGAACTCTAGCTCTTCCAAATGATAGAATGGAGAAAGTTAACTATTCTCCACGCTTCCTACCCCCTATTTATAGACTTCCACCAGCCTACTAATGGGTCTCTCCAAATCAGTCCATTATGGCCCACAAAACCTAGACAGCCAACTGCAAAACCTTAAAACAGCAGTTCCTCCCAAACAGCTGAGCCAAATCTTTAATGTGACCACTCTACGGAAAGGGAATCATCATTTCCTTTCTAATGGCACATGTCTCAACATCTGATTCGATCCGAGTTAAAAGTTATGCATTATACACGACTAACAGGGGCAAAATGGTCACAAACAAAATTGGTAAAAATTATGGACATGTCTCACATCCCCATAAGCAACATTTTAAAATATGAGAATGATCCAACCCATCGGGAATAAAATAAAATTATTTTACGGTCCTCCGATATGTAAAATGCGGGTTGTTACAGTGCCTCGGGACTCACCCGCAAGTGCACCCAGAGCGGCAGGGACGGTCGACACCTAACATTAGTGGATTAGTAATTCCTGAAAAATACATTTCCCGGTTCTATAGGGTCTAAAATCTAGCCAGTATGTCAACCATCAAGGGCCATTGATGACCCAAATCAAATCCGAGGTACCTCGCTATCCATCAACCACATAAGTAAAATGTATAGGCTCCATACCATGACACCACTTCTAGCTAGAAAGAAACGCACGTCCTCCCTACGGTCCTTCATCCCGTTTTTGGTTTGCACCGGGGTGTGAAGCTCGCGAATTAACGTTGTACACAAAGCTACGCTATTTAAAGCCATGATTTGATCATCGACAACAAGACTTTGCTTTTCAACAAAAGCCTTGATCATTGCATCTTAACATGCCACATTGTCAATCCATACCATACCATTAATGTCTACCGATATATAACCTCTGAGCTCTTACGTCTCGGAGAAGGGTGTTAAGCAACAGAATGTATTCTCCGCCACCAAACAGAAACATATTTAATAGAGATCAACAAATATAACGCAAAATACAATGTTATATAAACAATCCATTTTCAAGTTCGTTCTGGGATTGAAAGAAACCGTAGGCATCTTATTCCTCATCCCATATGTCCAATACATGAGAGAGGCCCTCGCGCATTTGGTGGATGTCCAAGTACGTTTGGACGACCACCACTTATTACCTTGTCTCGGGGAATCAACCCAATCAAGATATCAATAATCATCCATTTGATGTGAAGATCTCTGGTCGTCAACCACCGTCTTCATCCTCGACCTTTAATCGTCATAACTATTATTCAGAATGGGTTAAACCCAGTCTTTCCAAATAACTGACGCATCTTTATAATAATGTGATAAGTACATAAAGATAACACATATCTCATTCCAATCCAGAATATTCTTTTATTCATGTATTCTTGGAAATCATTTCAAAAAAATTTATAATATATTTTCACAATTTAAACCAAATTAAGGTTTATCAACTAGTCGGGATTAACGAGCCTTACCAAAGTAATTATTCATTTTATTATCCCAATCCCAACCTATTCATCCCATGGAGCAAAACTGGTGGTACTCCATATTTAATACCCATCGTATTGTTGGTAAATTTAATTACCATTTTACGTTTGAAATCTAATTAAAGATTTAACTATCACATGGAGTAAAACTGGTGGTACTCTATCTCGATCATTTCTCAAATTCGATAAAAAAATTACCTCTTTTTATGTTTCAATCTACTTTAATATTCATTAAACTCCAACTTAGTTTTAATCTTCAAAATCATTACTTAATGATTATTCAACTTTAGGAAATTTATCCTTTCTTTACTTGGGTTAAATAACAAATGTCATGTAAAAACACTGTTCACAATAAACCCAAAATCATCTTCCATTAATATGGAATCTTCACATAAATCTAAACAATTTATAATCGATATAAATTTCCGTATCAGACTAATACTATAAGTGGAATAACAGCGAAGCCGTTTAAATTCCATAAATAGTAAAGGCCTTCCTTTATCGGAGTTCATTTCGATTATTATTAACTCGAGTTCCATTGAATTTTCATTATATTAAATAGATTGGAAAACTTCTTTAAACCTTAATTAAAAGATTTATTCCATTCATAAATGGGTTCAAGAATGGTATTAATGAAGATACCATTCACAACAAGCCCAAAGTCCCAATTTCCATTTAATTACAATTTATGTGTGGAAACTTCTGGTTATGTTAAAAACCATTCGCAAATCCAATTTATTATTTCTAAAAATCATTGGATTAATATTCTAGTTAGTAACTAGTTCATTCAGATAAAAATATCCTTTATCTTTTCAAATATGGAATATTTCATCCAAAATCTTACCAAATCATTTATTATGATTTTACATAATTTATCCATATTTTTAATAATTTTATTAAAGCCCAATATCTGCCACTAAACTGCGTCCATGGCAGCCTTTTCCAAAACTGATTTGGACATATTTTAAAATCCAACCGTTCAAATTTAAACCTCTTATATTCATGGAAGGATCTTTTTGATACAAACCCAACGGTTACGGTTTTAGGAGAATCCAACTGTCGGATCTCTCGTTATGTCCATTCAAAGTTAATGGTCGAAATTCGCGAATGGTCGTTGTACGATACGTTCTATTCAAGCCATTTAAATATATATACTATATTTCGGCGATTTCCATTCAGAAACGTATTGTATAAAACGTTTATAAATTCATTTCAAAACGATTCCAACTTTCATTTCAATTTTTAAATCAAAATTGAACATTGCATTTCATTATGATCTCAACATGATAATATTTTCAAAATGTCAGCTTTTGAAATTCAGTCCTCTCGATATTCATTATACATATGAATAAAATAGATATAAAAATTCCTACGAGTTAAAATAGCGTTTCTACTTAACCCGGCTTCATATATTCATATTTTCGTGTCCATCCAAAATTGGACATCAAAATCAAACTTCTAATCTTTATTGAATATTACATTATAAAAATATTCACATTTATTTCGGATTGGAATTAAATTTCAACCAATATCCATATAAATAAATTTATATGGATTACATTCATCATATATATCCAACAATAGTTGTAAACAACTATTAACATCCAAAATGACATTGAGTGTGCATTTTACTTTCATATAAGCTTCAATCAAATAATTGACGCTTATATAAATGTGTCAATCAATAGAATAATCGCAATTTCACACAAGGGAGATGTGCGAGTCAAATATCATCCCAAGACCCGTGTGGGGTTTTCAACCAACAACAAGCAATTTGAATACATTATTGATTCATGAATTTAATCTTTTCTAATTCAGTTTGAACAATTTTCCAGACTAACTAATTTTCACTATTCAAATTATAAATGGATATTTATATCTAATGTCAACTACCACAACAATATTAACATTATTAATATGTTAAACATTACAATATCACAATCACAACATAATACAAGAAATCAACAAATCATCCATGGGTTGGCCAACTGTGATGTGAGCTACCTGGCACCGTATAACAAACTATGACATAATATCGTAATAAAATAGAATTCTCATCCAATAGCTAAACCAAATGCCACGACACTTAGGTAGATTTTTTGCCGCGCATTCACCATTATTGCTCTCCACAACACGAATTCACCATTCTGGCTCTACAGACTGCATATGACCTCCAATCTTCACCAAACTTGGTCACCAACATGGAAACGTCATTCCAGACAACTTTTCCCTAGGGAACTTTTTCCGAAAACGCTCGGATTCGAGAGAAATAGCAGAAAACGACTCTAGGCCAGCAAATTTGGTCGCATTTTTAGAGTAGCTCCAAATTCCAAAATTCGATTTTAATATGTGAATTTCATAGAGAAAAATGAGACCTACCACTTTCGATCATAGGGCTTTGGCCAGAAATGCACGGATTGAAAGTTATTGAGCAAAGAAGGAATGGGGTGTTTTTGCAAAATGAGTTTTTGTAAAAAAATGGGTTTTTGGATGAAGTGGGGCCTACGGCCGAGGAGGAGCTGCAACGGGCGGCGGGGGTGGTGGCAGGTAAAAGGGAGGGTGCTGGCTGCGGTGGTAGGTCCTGGGGAGGTGATTTTGTTAGAGGAAATGGGTTTTAGGGTTTAAGGAGGAGGAGACAGAGGAGAGGATGAGGAGGAGGAGAGGTGGCGCTTAGGAGGAGGAGGCGGCTGGTTGGAGGCAGGCAGTAGCGAGGAGAGGTGCGACAGCACTTTCAGGAGAGGAGGCCATTTTTTAGAAAAGAAGAAGAAAGGAGGAAGAGAGAAAGGAGAAAAAGAATATAAGTAAGAGATTTCGGCACATGATAATATACGGAATTACGAATCAAGTTTCGTCGAATTCCAAGTTTGTGTGACCTTCCGTTTAATCTCTCAATTATGCTCAAATTAGCTTCAAAAATACGATTTTAGCATACATTTTCTTCTTGTACGCCAACAAGCTAACTCCAAAAATTATGAAATTTTGGATTCTACCATTATTTGACGGTATGAATCCCCAAAAAAAAGTGAAACCGAATTCTGAGATCGTGTCAATAACGTTCCTTTGTAAACTGACTGTCAGTTTTGCCCCAAACGGGTTTGCCTCTCACAGCCACATGATACCCCATTTTGTGTGAAATTTGAAGTCTAGTCATGACTTATTATTCTGAATCCAATAAAATTGGTCATTTCGAATTCTGAGCTCACTAGCAAAATTTCACCTTTTAAGGGCTGCGATGATTTTAAAAATCAAAATTTTAAAATTTCCAATGCAAGGCTTATAAATCAATTTAATAATTTTACTGAGTTTTTTTAAGTCAAATAACATATAAAAACTAATTTTAAAATTATTTTCAAATTTTATTTAGCAAAAATAACCAATTTATATTCCCATATTCCTTAAAATAGCTTAAATCAATTTTTTTTATTAGTTCTTAAATTTCGGTTCATTACAAGCTTGGAAAAATATATGGGTAAAGATATTGAAGAGAAATTGGAAAATGATAAATTTAATTAATTAAATATTAATTAAAAAGTTGCTCAGTGATTATTTGATGTTAACCAATAGTATTTCCTTTGGGAATAGGATCTTTGGATGAATGTTTGTATCTTCAATAGTTAAATAACCAACTATCAAAGTATTATCCAATTTAATACCATCGTTGTCAATATGGGACTATTATCCGAAAACCACTCCATATTGGCATAATCGTTGCGATTCAGATTATGTCGAAGATAATTGAAGACGGAGTAAAATGCAAGGGTTGTTCTGTTAATCCTAGGTAGAAATTGCATAAGATGGATTTATGGAATAGTGCCTTCGTTTTTTCCAATCCCAGGACAACTTGCATGGACGAATGTCTGACAAAGTAAGCCTAACAGATCATATACATTGATCTCTTCAAATGCATCACGTTAGTGGTGGAGGAATTCGTTTCTCTTAGCTTTATGCCCGTGATATTTTTGGAAAAATCAATAAATGATTTTGGCGGGTTTAACGATGTGGCATTTAAAGTGACTGAAAATGTGGCATGTCAAAAGATAAGTGTGGCCTCAAGCCTTACAACCGAGAAATGGTATAAAATCTGGTAGGTCGCATGGCTAAGTGGGTAGCTCCCAATTAGGGTGTATTATCACCTGATATAGACAAATTCCATTAGCTTCTTTATTCATTCGATGTTGTCCCTTTTGGGAAACGGTTGTTGATCCCAACCGTTGGTGATAATACATTCGGTACACTCAAGTGAAGTGAGTGAACGGTCATGTTTAGCTTGGCTTGCTAGATGTTCTTATTAAACCCAGTGTATTCCTCTCTAGAGATAAACTGTCAAAAGGTGGTTCTGTACCTTGCCAGTTGGAATCCATTCTCCAATAAGAGCCAACGGTTTTGACTGTATTTATGTATGTAGAGCATGAGATGCAAGCATTTTGCTAGATTGCTATTTATTTGATTTAGACACTATTATAATATCAGAATAGTATTGATTTTAAAGAATGTTTTGGGTTATCGTAATGTGAAAACCATCCGTACATATGTGTAGATAGGTCTTACGATTACCCTTTCTTTTTAAAAAAAAATTTAAAAGTTAAACCAAGTGGCTGGAGTTTACGCACACCGGTCCCATGACTAACCCAGAGTTTATTTATTTTTGTTTTACCGTAACTCTTGGGTGCCCAAATTTGTACGGGAATTCAAGTAGTTTAGGTATTTACAGATATACATAGAGGAGCTTGGAGCGGAAGGCTTCAGCGTTAGATAGCTATGTAGTATTTATTTCCGTTGTGATGAACAAATGTTGTACATTGATAATGGTATGTATGCATAGTTAAAATTTGTATTCCAAAAGTTGTTATATGTATTATATTTTATTCCGCTACAATGTGAGATTCTACGTTGCTATTTATGTTATTCTTCTATCCTTTTCTTCTTTAACCCATAATGATTCGTATTTCTATGCAACTTGGGTTGGACTTGTGGTATATTTAGTCAACTCAGATAGTATGGAAATTCAGGCTGTTACTTTTTCTCACACTTTACACGTGACTATAAAATTGAATTTTTTTCATAAAATCAAATTTTTGTTTCTTAAGATTCATGTAAATTTTGGATTCTTTTCGATATTGCTTTACTTTTCATATGAGATTTGTAAAAAACTAAATTTTGGTAACATGCATTTTACTATCTTTAAGCCATCTACACATGTTTAAACACATGTAAGTTACTGTACCCAAATCCGGGTTTTTGCATAAATCAGAATTATAAAAATACGGAAAGAAGGTAAACCAAACCAAAAATTAAACTTATTTTTTTTATAAACATTACTTGTGAAAAGTTTTGAAATTTGTTTTATGAAAACTGAAACGACTTAGGTCACATTTCAGCATAGAAGGAAGTCGGTTACACACGAAAATGCAAAAACGGTAACCATACACAAAACTCAACATAAATTTTAGCTTAAAAGGAACATGTGACAAACAATAATCATAGCGATGATGGAATAGTGGAAAATCTTGTCCTTAGCTAAAATTTATCTATCAAGGAACTCTATTCTTTCCAGCTCTAAATTAATTATTAGTTAGATAAAGAGAAAGAGATTAATTTATGATATAAATTACAAATAAGCGTGAGCGGCACAGAATATTTTCAGACAACTGAAATCTCATTACATCATCGTGCGATTTTCAAATACAACAACACTAAGATCTACAAACACAACTACTACAAGGCAACGAAGATAAAAGTACTGGAAAGGGAAACAATCACATGATACACAAGATAATACCTATAGGCTATGAGAAGGTCGGGCTCTGCGGTCGGAACTCGATCCATTGCCACGTTCTCGCTAGGCGTGTAGCAAAGAAGAACACATCCAATCTTGTGTTCCTATCGCGCTGCTCCTTACGAACCTCACGAAGCTCAGCCTGCATCTGGCAGAGAGTGACAAACTCAGGTCTTTCCTGACCTACTACTGAACTAAAGCGGGAGGTGTTGGAGTTGGAACAGGAGTTGCGGGTAGCTAAATGCCTATCCTCGAGAGAGTGGCATGATCGATAGTAGTAGGGATCTTCTTGATCTCAGATTCCTATAGAAGATTCACCCCAAAATGTAGGAAGACACAGATGAGAAGTTGGCTATAGGAAAATTGAGTCCTCAAAGTGCTAGCAGAGGGCTCGGCAAAGTGAATCATCAGCGCACCAGCCTAGTTGACGGCTAGGCCACCAATGATAGGATAGTTGCTCTACACATCGAAGGACATATCTACCCAAGGCTTCCTATCTTGGGAATGATGTTGTGTTGAATGATGTGCACAATGAGAAGGGTAATGGATCACAAATTGTCAGTGTCCCAGACATCAACAGCTTCTACAAAGATGTGTGCAAGAATCTGAGGGTCAGTCATCTAAATGTCATCCAAATATTCTCCAACCACGGAAATCTCCAAAATCTCGGACAAGTCCTGGTCGGTGAACTCAATGTGGGTCCCCTTCACTTTGGACTGAATCATACTGATACCCATACCAAAATAAGCATCCATTTGGGCATTAAAAAAATGGATGCAATGCAAGTAGCACTCGTGCACAAATGTATCGTGGCGTGGGATTGGTACTAGCCCTGTGGCGACAACCAGCTCCTCAAGATGGAAAGGAGTGAAGTAAGGAAATTTCAGTGAACATCCTTGGTGAAATTCATCATTTCCAAGTAAGCGGCTACCTTCCTCTCACTGCGGTCAAGCCACACGGCCACTTGAGGCATGAGACCGGGGTGTTACACAAGAATATTGGAAGATCGAGAGGCACTATGAAAAATCAGTGAAATCGGAGAGGGAAAGTGTAGATTAGAGTATAGGAGGGGCTAATCTACAACGCAGGAATTTTGGTGGTGATTGGAGGCTGCAATTTGAGGGAGATGGAGCAAAAATGAAGACCTTGACCTAGAAGTGATATATATATATATATATCACTCCTTATGATCGGGTCGCCCTAATAGGGGAGAGCGGTTGACCTGAACCTAGGATGGCGTTTGACCGCCCGATAGACCGGCAAAGGTCGATAGCCAGCTTTTTTCGAGACGCAGTCTGAACCTGGACAATGGACCAGTTTGAGTTAGATTTTTTTAATAAAACCGTACTGCTACCCAACTCCTTTTGAATTCTCGTGTTGGCGTCCACCATTTGTCGAGTCGAGAAATATTTTCCAATGCTACCCATTTGCCTCAGAACACTTGTGACCATGTAACAAACGAACGAATTTTTGATAAATTTTTTGCTGGGAATCCAAAAAAGGTTAAAATAGATTTTTCCCTTACCTAGCTGACAAACAAATCAAACGATTTATGAAATCAGATATTCCAAGTTGATATAAAATTTTCTTAGTCTGGTTCGAGAGAATTTTTTTGAGAACTTTTCAAAATTCAATTTTTATTTATAAACTAAGGGTCTCGCATTTTTAAATCTATTTCATTACTTAATTTAATTTATGTTCCAATTCATTATTCTGTTTGGAACAATCGTTCCGTGTTCTGGATTGTCGAGCTTTAAGCTTATTTATGTTAGTTTCCATAAATCATCCAAATATCCAAAAAAAAGGAACGTTGATTTTATTTTTTTACAAAGAATGGGTGAAATTTTAATTTGAGGTATATTCCTTGTCATTTCCAAATTCCTTCTTTTTACCAAATAGGATTATCTATTAACGTTACACAAACCTCAAACACTCCGAAACACAAATAGGTTCAAAATTTTAAAATTTATTAACTTTCACAAGTCTTACATTTTCAAAATAATTTAAAACTTTAAAAACCCCATTTTGTTTTCCAAAACAGCTTAAAATAAGATTTCTCTCGAATATAAGACCAAGAATTCAAAGGAATAGTTCTAACAAAAGAATATCTGGATTTCAAAACAAAGTATAAAATGGATTTACCCCATAATCATATTTCCGAAATACTATGACATACTAACATGAATTACCCACTTGATTCCAAAACCATGGAAAGGTTATTGACTGGCACTCTTGAAAACTAGAAATCGTTACTGTCTCACTTACAACTAGTTTTTCATCCAGTCATCAAACTCAAGTCCGCGGGGTTCACCATATGCTATCCTCATACTTTAAAAGACAAATCGCCAAATGCACCATGGGGTAAGTAAGGGTTGGCCATAAACTTGAACTTAAAATACTTCTAACTCCTAGACGTTTTAAACCCATCTTTAATGAATAGGTTCATGACTATGTCACCGTCAAAATTACTTAGAGTCAAGAAAGAAAGACCAAAGAAAATAAAAAAATTCGAATATGTTCTCTACTAATCCTAATTTATTAATTCCTCTGATCGTCTAAATATTAGCTCTGATACCAAACGTAATACCCCATACTTTTCTGAGCCTAAATCTTGATAAAAATCGAAATTCGAATTCATCTAAGAACTGAAGGTGTAAATCTGGTACCTGTAAATAATGAGCATGGGCATAATCAGGGTAATATAAAACTATCTACAGCGGAAACAAGATAAGATAACAAGCATCGACTTAGGAAACCACCTTGAAAGTGAATCGCCACATATATAACGAGCATGAGAGAACAAGAATAGAGAACCAAACTTAGCTATTTGCGAAGACTCGTCTTCCCCAAGATATACCCAAGGGTAGTTATAAGGAGGTTGTCAAAACGACAAGTCTTGGTGAGAAGAAAAATGTATAGCACTGTCTATAATACACAAATGTATCCCGTTTGGTTTCACCCATAATCATATGTCTAACAAGGCTAGTATTATTAACCTACCTTATAAGGATTATGCATAACGATTAACTACCATACCTAAGGTAGCACTTCGCAAAGAAAACGTTATCAAAATTCTAAGATAGAACTTTTACGCATAAATATGAAGCCTTTATACCACCATTCAAACAACTACCGAAACTAAGATGTGGGCTCTCCTGTTGGAGAACGGATTTTTGATGACAATAACCTTATTTCAATAATAATTGATTATAAAATATATACTAGCACTTTTGCCTAGAATATATATATATTGTAACGAGTCAGATTTCGCCCGGCCTTAATCGATCGCAAAATCGACCAAAACCGTTCAAATCCCGCCTACATTAACTTTGGAAATACAATACATCAGAACAACAACAGCAGACTTTTATAACGTCAATAATAAATGTTACATCAGAGTACAGAATATCAGAGTACATCGAAATTAAAATACAACGGAAGAAAATTTTACAATAAATTTAATACAGTGCAGCGGAAATAAAATAGCTACAGCGGAAGACAACTATGCTCTGGACACCGCTTTAAGCTTCAATCCAGAATCCTGCTCGAGATAAACCTGTAGACAAACTACTCGACTGCCCGTGTGGAAAACAGGGCACCCGAGTTTGCAAAAAGGTGGAAACAAACAACGGGTCAGTCGTGGGACTGGTGTGAGAATTCTTAACTAATAAATCACTATTAATAGGGCAAATCCAAAGACCACGCCGCTAATGCGGAACTGGTTTACTCTAATGGATTGCCGTGCATAAACGTGTCATAATAAATGATAAGTAAATCGTACAACAACGCTATGCTTTTTAGAAAAATGAAATCACCATAAGACCCAGGTCCCATCACACAATGCAACGCACACCAGAGGATAGAGTTTTACCTTATAGTGATCAAACATGACAAATACGGCAAATACGAGTTAATATTATTATTATTAGTAAATATCAAAACATTTCAAAGTAAATGTATCAATCCTAGGAAGCATAGGTACCATATGCTATGCCTCCGTACTAGTAATACAATCAAATCCGAATGGGGCGTATTGGAAATTGGTTTCCATCATGAGTCAAGGCTAGGGAGGAGCTCCTACCGATTCGAGACACTCTAGCTAATGTCTCAGGATCCCCGCAGTGAACCCTTGGATAGCTGCAGGGCCGGTCCGCAAATACAGCTTAGCGGATTGGTAATTCCTGAACACACGTTTCCCGGTTCTATAGGACCTATCCGAGGCGCCTCATTCCATCATCCACATAAGTAAAATGTCAGGGCTGGTAGGTCACTGACACCACTCTAGCTAGAAAGAAACGTGTTGCTCTCCCTGCGTTCCCTTCTCCCGTTTTAGACTCTGCCGGTGTGTGAGGCTCGCGAAGTCACGCTATACACAAAGCTATGCCTAAACAGACTATGCTTTGATCGTCCCACAAGGCCTGCTTTTCAACAAAACCTTGATCATATGCATCTTAGCATGCCACATCATCACTCCATATCATACCACCAATCCTTTGCCGAAATATATGAACGGGTGTTAAGCAAGAGAATAAATTCTCCGCCACCAAACTTCCATACATTCGACAGAAGATTAATAACATGATATATAATGGAGTACGATGTCAGACACACAATCCATTAATAAGCTTATGCTCTGGGTCTGAGCAAAAGCCAAACCCGTACAAATCAACACTACGTCCGGGCAACTCCTACTATTACCTTATCATGGTAGCGAGCCATTCTAATGCAACAGTCATCATCGTCCATTCGATGTGGAGATTTGACGGTCTTCAATCGCCGTCTTCCAATCTTGGATTTTTAAACGTCGTTTAATTATTTGGAATGAGATAAACTCGGACTTTCCAAATAATCCTCGTATATATATATATATATATATATATTGAAAATCCTTCTTACACATTAATAATTATTATTTTTTATTAACGCTTCATTCCTATTTTAATTATTTAAAATAATTAAATTTTTATATAACGACTCCTTAAGTCCATGGGCGACTATGGCGCTGCATTCAACCAATTTTGATTTTTACATTTCTCAGAATCTAACCGTTGGATCTTAACGTAATATATATCATTGGAAAGATTTTTCCAAGACGGTCCTAACGGTTTCAGTTTCAAGAAAATCCGACGGTCGGATGTTCTTGTATAGTCGTTTAAAATTACGATTTCAAAATGCGAACTACCACGCCCAATTCGTTTAGTTTTAATTACATTTATATATAAATATATAAACATAAACGGTTTAAATCTTTATTATAATGAATATTCTCATTCTTTATCCTTTCATTCCTTTTTATACAGTAAATTGTAAATTGTAAATCATACTTGAATGGTGAATTCTTCCTTTTTAATTCCTTTAATTTCTTTAATTTACGGTAAAATGTAAATTTTATTTCATCGTCCAATTCCTTCTTTTAATTCCATCCTTACATGTAAAATGTAATTTATAATTCATCTTTCTTAAGTACATATAAAAATATAAATTTTATTTACAAATGTAAATCCTACTTTTTATTTACATTATAAAGATGTAATCTTTGTTTACAATGTAAATCCATACATTCATTTCATAGAATAAAATGAAATTTCATTCATGCGGGTTAAATTCATTCATAATTTACATAATAATATGTAATTTATTTCATACGATGAAAATTCATTCATAAATTACATGTAAAAATGTAATTTATTTTATGCGGACTAATTTCATTCATAAAATAAAATGTAATTTATTTCATGCGATCTTAACTCATTCATAAAATGCATATACAAATGTATTTTATTTCATGCGATGTTAATTCATTCATAAAATACATATAAAAAATGTAATTCATGTCATGCGGTCTAATTTCATTTATAAATTACATAAAAAATGTAATTCATGTTATGTGGTCTAATTTCATTTATATTAGTATTATAAATAAGGTTAATTTTCTTATAGTGTAATTCCCCTTTTTATTTCCATTATAAATAATGCAATGTTATCCTACGTTGTAATTACTATATAATGTACATTAAAAATAATGTAAGATGTACATACGGTGAGACTCATATATATTTACATAAAAAAGGTAAATTTAACATACGGTGAAATTTCTATATATTCACATTAAGAAAAATGTGAATTCTCATGCTTGTCACATTTTTATTGAATTTGCCTTAATAAAATGTAAACTTCTATTTTCAAGTTACAATATAAAATCCATTCTTCTTCACAATGTAAAATTTACTCTTTAAACACAATGTAAAGTCCATTCTTTTTATTACATTAAAATTAATGTAATTCTCCCTAAGGTGAAATTTTTTATATATTAGCATTAGAAATAATGTTAACAAATCCTACGGTTAAATTTACATATATCAACGTTAAAAATAATGTTAACAATTTCTACGGTCAAATTTTCATATGTTAACATTAAGAATAATGTTAACAATTTCTACAGTTTAATTCACTATTTAATTTACATTAAAATGATGTAAATTCATACATGCGGTGAAAATACTCTATTTACATAATAAAAATAAAAATTTCATGTCATCGCAATTTCTGATATTGAATTTACAAAATTAAATGTAAATTCATGTCATCGCCAATCCTAATATTGAATTTACAAAATAAAAATGTATATTCAAGTCAACGCAAAATTTTAACTTTAATTTACATAAATAAATGTAAATTTACATAAATGAATGTAAATTTTATATCATCGCACAATTCTAGCTTTAATTTACATAATAAAATGTCAATTTTATATCAACGCAACATTCTAACTATAATTTACAAATAAAAATGTAAATTCTATGTCAATGCACGATTCTAACTTTATTTACATAATAAAATGTAAAGTTTATGTCAATGCAACATTCTAACTTTTATTTACATAATAAAATGTAAAATTTATGTCAACGCAACATTCTAACTTTTATTTACATAATAAAATGTAAAATTTATGTCAACGCACAATTCTAACTTTATTTACATAATAAAATGTAAAGTTTATGTCAACGCAACATTCTAACTTTTATTTACATAATAAAATGTAAAATTTATGTCAACGCACAATTCTAACTTTATTTACATAATAAAATGTAAAGTTTATGTCAACGCAACATTCTAACTTTTATTTACATAATAAAATGTAAAATTTATGTCAACGCACAATTCTAACTTTATTTACATAATAAAATGTAAAATTTATGTCAATGCACAATTCTAACTTTATTTACATAATAAAATGTAAAGTTTATGTCATCACAACATTCTAACTTTTATTTACATAATAAAATGTAAAATTTATGTCAACGCACAATTCTAACTTTATTTACATAATAAAATGTAAAATTTATGTCAACGCAACATTCTAACTTCTATTTACATAATAAAATGTAAAATTTATGTCAACGCACAATTCTAACTTTATTTACATAATAAAATGTAAAGTTTATGTCATCACAACATTCTAACTTTTATTTACATAATAAAATGTAAAATTTATGTCAACGCACAATTCTAACTTTATTTACATAATAAAATGTAAAATTTATGTCAACGCAACATTCTAACTTTTATTTACATAATAAAATGTAAAATTTATGTCAACGCACAATTCTAACTTTATTTACATAATAAAATGTAAAATTTATGTCAACGCAACATTCTAACTTTTATTTACATAATAAAATGTAAAATTTATGTCAACGCACAATTCTAACTTTATTTACATAATAAAATGTAAAGTTTATGTCAACGCACAATTCTAACTTTATTTACATAATAAAATGTAAAATTTATGTCAACGCAACATTCTAACTTTATTTACATAATAAAATGTAAAGTTTATGTCAACGCACAATTCTAACTTTATTTACATAATAAAATGTAAAGTTTATGTCAACGCACAATTCTAACTTTATTTACATAATAAAATGTAAAATTTATGTCAACGCAACATTCTAACTTTATTTACATAATAAAATGTAAAATTTATGTCATCGACGAATTTTAACTTTAATTTACAAAATGAATTGTAAATCTCATATCAACGACCAATTCTAATTTTTAATTTACAAAACAGATTGTAAACTTCATATCTACAACAAATTCTAATTTTTAATTTACAAAATAAATTGTAAACATGTTATCAAAAATTCACAACATTCAAATAATCCAAGAGGTCTAGAACTAACAGTTCAAATCAACATAACATACAGGGTGATGTACATTTTGGCATATGACAAATCGGCGAGGCATAATTCAATAATATTAACAAATTATCTATTTTAATTAGCCAATAATTTCAGATCTAGCGTTTAGATTCGCGGATCTAACATCATACAGTCATAAACAACTTAGATCCGTATTTCAATATTGCTACATAGCAGATCAGTCAATATTCTTTAATAACAAAGAATTAATAAATAATTAAATAAATTAAATTTAATTAAAAATAAATTCTCACCACTGTTGGTTATGAGATGAATCGAGTTTGGTCAGATTTGGTGTTCGAATTCAAGACGGTTGCGGATCTGCAACAATTAGCATTCAAGTTCATATGAAAAATTAGAAATCAGCCTTTAATAACTGACTCTGCGACGCTTATAAGCGTGACTAAATCTGAAGCTTTTACCTTCAAGAGAGGTTCAAATCTTTGTTTTCAGATTGCGGGAGCTACGGTTGATGAAACGACGAACCGTTTGTTGGAGGTGGACCGTCTTGGAGAGAGCTACGATCAGCCAGAAGAGGGGAGGGTGCGGCGGTGGGGCCCAGGGGGGTGCGAACGGCGGCTGTTTGCGGGGGTATGGCGGCTTCGTCGAGACACGGGGACGGATGCTCCTTATCTAGAATCGAAGAGCTCGCGAAGAGCTTCGAAATGAGTACTCACACGCTAAATTTCATTGAGAAACTGAGGAGAAATCGAAGTTTGAAGTTTCGAATGGCTATGGGTTTGGAGGCCTCAGCAAATGAGGGCTTTAGAAGACAGTGAACAGTGTTTTTGGGTATTTATAATATTATATTAGGGTTATCTAATTATTTAATTAACCCGTTAAAGCCCGTTTTGGTCCGAACTCCGATTCAGGCCTGCTTACTGTCGTTCTTAAGGTTTTGACACCTTCTGAACGCAATGAGCTATGTCCCGGGGTCCAATTCCGAGGTCTGTTATGAGTTTTGGAATAATTACATTATTTTATTAATATTTTAATGTATATCGTACGTGAAAATTCACCGAGGTCACAAATTAACTTCAAAAATTCTCGAAAAATATATTTAGCTATGTTTTGATGCTGTGGACCTATGAAAATTAATTTCGTTTGATTCTGAGCCCGTATGAATTTTTAATGAATTTTTAAAGTCAAAAATTGTCCGTTTACACTAAAAAAATCAATCATAATTATATATTAATTCTAAAAATTACCGAAAAATCATTTTTAGCTTTGTTTTGACGATACGAACCCAACAAAATTATTTTCGTCGAATTCTGAGACTGTTTGAAAAATAGCTATTTTTAAGGCCAGTATATTTAATATTAAAAATACATTTTTAAACAAATAATTTTCGAAACTCAAAATATATAAGTGTTTACTGTTTTTCAATGCAGAAACATCATTTCGAACTCAATGGAAGTGGTTTCGAGTCGAGAATCCTACATATGTGAAAAGTAGCATTTTTGACCCTTATAAATTTCATAGCGACCTTCTAAAAATTGAATTGGCCATAACTTTTGATTTCCGCTATGAAATTTCAATTTTTCGGATTCGTTGGAAAGATATTTTTAAATAGATTCTAATATTTTTGGTTTCACTAAAATCCCTTAAATTTTGCGTCCTGTATGGTCAGTCAAAGTTCAAGTTTGACTTTTCAAACTACCGCGCTATTTCTAACTCTTTTTATAATTAAAATTAAATTATTCATTCTAACTTCGATTTGAACCCAATTTGTGATCAATATTATTTTAAATAAATTGTTTTAAGTATCAAAACTCATTAAAATCACTTAAAATAAATTTTAAATTGGCCCAAAAATTCAGGGTTGTTACAGTCTCCCATATACATATACATATATATATATATATATACATATACATATGCAGGATTTATATACAAGAATTATTACTAAAGACTGTACAGGTTAAAGATGTTAGAGATTCAGAATTCAGAGATGTTTCAAGACTCATGAGTATTCTAGATTTCAAGAGTTCGAGAGTTCAATATAAGTATTGAAACACCCACCCTCCATTAAGGTCACTCACAAAGGGAATGCCTTAACTTTGGTGGAGGTTTGTAAGTAAAAGTCACAGATAAAACATAAGACAGATATAAACACATATATATATAAGCAGTAGAAAACAACGGACTTTTTATTTCATAAATATGTGTTCATACAAAACATTTCCATAACTGTCACATAATAACTTCCAAAACATTACATCCTTATTTCTGTCTTGGTTATTAAATAAAGAAGCATAAAAACATAATTAGAACTGCATAAATCCCCATAGAGTGTGTCCAACAGCCATAGCCAAGTAAAGAGAGTCCAAATCGTACATCTACTATCTTGAAGCTTGCAAAGAATCTGACTAAGCTGGGATGTTTCCTCCCTGTGGACCTAGGGGGGAACGGAAGAAAAGAAGACGAAAGAAAATAGGGTCAGACATAAAGCCTGGTAAGTTTAGTGACTCTTCTGTATGTGAATAAGAAAAAGGGCATGATAGGTATAAACTGGAAATAGGAAGTATCATAATTAAGATAAAGCAGTTTGAATCGAATATACTATCGCACCCCATACTAAATCTCTGCACCTACTTGCATTGTCCCAACTGGCACCCCATGATCGAGGTGAAGTGATCCACTTTCTGAAGATCGGCTCCTACTCGCATAATCATCTGTGTCTAACGGCCCCCAAATATTGTAGATACCTATGCTGGTCCCACCATAGGGTGTATCAAGTCCCATGGTGGCGGCCCGACACAATCCTTATAATGCATAGGTTATACTACTGGTGCCCCCAGTGCCCTGTTTGTCTGCTCCGAAGTGTGTGCACGCCCACACTCCGTTAGAACCCACACTGTTGCACCCACCGCCATCGCTTTTGACCGCTTATAATCAGCCCAGTAATTGTGCCCCACCCTACCTAGTTTCAGGGTAACATTAAACCTAATTGGGTTACTGCTGAAATGGGTCCCCGTTACTAGGGTTTTCTAGTCAAACATGCTAAGTGGTTAAGTGTCTGTATTTACCTAACCCCACCCATCAGTTTAATTAAAATGTTGAATTGGTTAAATGTTTTAGTTAACTTAACCCTACCATCCTGACTTGTTTGTCCTTAGCTTTTTTAAAGCACCGACCACTCACATTAGACAGGTATTGTTACGGCTACTGGATGTGCCGGTCGGTTCCGGGCAGATTTACACCGTAACTCAGTCTAACCTCGGGCCCTTATTGGGATCAATGCTTAACCACCCACAGTGGATAGGTATTGTTGTGACTACTGGACAGCCGGGCGGGTCCGGGCAGGTTTACATCACAACTCAATCCAACCTCGTGTTAAGCATACTCGTATTTTCTAAATTTACATATTTCTCTTTATTACTTGTTATATGTAAATCTGTTAACAATTAAATGTTATGGCCCATTTTCCAAGTTTAACCTTTTTGGTATAAGAATTTATTCCATTCAAGTTCCACTAATTTTGGCATGTGACAAACATGCCAATTTCATATATTTTCACCAATTTATGTCAAGTTACCAATTTTCCCAACGTTACCCCGTCTAAATATTAGGCTAACAATCTTAGCCTAATTTTTGTTCGCATGGTTTTTAACATATAATATTAGGCTAAAACCTTAGCCTAATTTAGCGCACACAAAATTGGCATAAGGGTATTCATAAACATAAACATGACATAGGTGTAAACTTGGCATTTTTGGCATAGTCAATATGAATATCATAGGTGTGAACTTGCAAAATAGTCAACATGAATATCATAGGTGTTAACTTGCAACTTAGGCTAAATCAACTTACATACATGTGAACTTGCATTGAAATAGGAGTCTAATCAAATAGGTGTCACATGAATTAACATATAGTTTTGACAACATAAGCCTAAACATGTTTAGATCTAGGCGTAACATCGAACATCACTAGCATATGACAAGAATATAACATGTCCATAAAGTATGTATAATTTCATCGCATGTGTGAACTAGATCCAAATCATGTTTACTACTATAACATGAAACATGTATTAAGTGGATCTTGGCATGAATCCAATTAGGAACTTACAACTTTTGTATAAAAATATTAGCATGTACATGAAAATAATCATTTAGGAATAGATGTTTAGCATAAAGTATATACATGAGATCTTAATTTGGACATATCACATACAACTTATATAATCACATAAACATACAGGTGTAGATTACAACATGAACTATACAACTTGCATGTGATGTTGTTTTCATTTGAACGGATCCATCACCAAGTAATTTAACCACAAACATTCCAACCATTCCAAACCAATCATTTCAATACACAGATATGAATCAACATCATCGTTATACACTAGCACAATTCCACTTCCAATTTACATCGAATCAATTCATAATTTTTATTCACATCGGAAAAATCGCTATACTTACAACAAACGACGGTCTTGTTTTCTGATTTCCGAGTTCTGAATTTGAATTGCTTTCCTTTGGGTAGACAAACATTGATTGATTCTTGTTTTACTTTAATTTTGGCTCGTCACTAAGCTTTTCTACAAGTGGAGGCTCCTCTCAGTTTTCTCCCGACAGCATGGCGGCTCCGTCTCTAATTTCTTATGTGAATTTAGGTTGAAGTCTTAAGTTGTTTATATAGAATTTCAGATTGATTTGAGCCGTCAGATGATCATAGTTGAATCTAGACCATTCACTTCGAGAGGAGCCAACCAGAATGTGACAAATCAGCCCTAGTGACACAGCCAAGCTCAGAAATTCGACCAGAAACCGACCAGGCCAGCCAGAGTCAAACCAGGCCGACTGGGCAGGTCGACCCCCAGGTCGACCCTATGGTTGACCTGGTTACCCAGGTCGACCCCTAGGTCGACCCTATGGTCGACCTGGTGCCTGGGCGGGAATTTTCCCGCCTAGCCCAGTTTGGGTCTGAATTCGAAATTTGGACTAACTTTTGAACTGTTTGAATTTTGAATTGAATTCTGAAACTTCCGGAGGTCATAACTCCTTCATACGGAGTCCGATTCATGCAAACTTGGACTCTATCTCAAGCAGAACTCCGAGACGAACGCAATGGCGTAACCGTTTCCCTTAATTCTTTCATTTAGAATTAACTATACTTTAATTTTTTAATTTACAGTTAACAGAAAATTCGGGGTGTTACATTCTCCCCTCCTTAAAGGATTTCGTCCCCGAAATCTTCAAGTCTAGGAGAACGAAAGTCCTAACATCCTATCATCCATCTACTCAACCAACAAACACAGACGTCCATTGTCCTTAAAAGACTTCTAATGCTTCATGATCAAATGCATAGTGTGTGTATATGTCCTTATCTAATGCAAAAATTAGGCGGTCTACTGATTCAGTTGACCTCCTTAATGAAAATCATGTAAGTGCCATGAATCCATTATGTATGCAAATTTTTCCTACTCATAATTCTACATGAGTGCGCAACCATTCATACAAATGTGACATCCATATGACAACCTATCAAGTTTCAACCACATACAAATATGAATACATATATGCATATGCAATATGAAGTGACTGAGCCAATCTAAAACCTAGGTTGTGTGTGTATATGCATCCACGAGCAACCACTAGCAACCACTTGCACCCATCAATCATAACATGTTTCAATTACATGTTTACATCCAAAGGGGTTTCTACCTAAGGATAAAGGAAAATATCGAGGAGATATACCTAAAAAGATAGATTCAAGCACAACTTAAGGAAAAAGATAGATCAATGATGTACCCTAAAAAAGAAAAGGGTAGGCCGTGCGTATTCTGTCCTCAATTTCCCAAGTCGTGTCTTCCTCGGCGTCGCTCCACTGAACCTTAACGAGCTTGACTTCGCGGTTGCGTAGCTTTTTCACTTCAGTTCCTACGATTCGAGTTTGAATTCTCCTCACAGTTGCTTCGCGTTCCACTTCGGCTTCTTCTAGAATGCTTGGCTCCACCACTTCCACAGATTCATGTAGACATTTTTGGAGATGAGAAACGTGAAAGACGTTGTGAATTCCAGCCAATCTTTCAGGCAGCTCTACTCTATAAGCCATTTTCCCAATCTTCTCGATGATAGGGAATGGTCCTACAAATCTTGGTGCTAGCTTTCCTGCGGATCCAAAGCGAACGATGTTCCTTAAACGGGATACCTTAAGTAAAACCCTGTCCCCAACCTCAAACTCGAGGTCGGTCCTTCTTTTGTCTACGTAGGATTTCTGTCTGTCTTGGGCAGTCTTCATTCTCCTTTATATCAAGTCTACTTTTTCTGAAGTCTCTCTAATCATGTATGGCCAAAGTATAATCTTGTCAGTAGACTCCCACCAACAAGTTGCTGATCGACAAGGTCTTCCATACAAAGCTTCGAAGGGCGCCATACCGATGGTGGCTTAAAAACTGTTGTTGTGGGCGAATTCCACTAAAGGAAGATGATCCTCCCAAGTCCCTCGGAAGTTAAGAACGCACAGTCTCAAAAGATCTTCTAATACCCTATTCACCCTTTCTGTCTGACCATCAATTTGGGGGTGATAGGTTGTGCTCAAGCGTAATTGTGTGTCTACAGCTTCTTGCAGACTCCTCCAAAATTCGCTCGTAAAGATGGGGTCTCTGTCACCCACTATGCTGGGGGGTATTCCATGGAGTCGAACTATTTCCTTGAGATAAAGAGAAGCTAGAGACGAGGCAGTCCTTTTACTCTTGATGGGTATAAAGAGGGCGCTTTTAGTAAGCATGTCCACTATTACCCAAATGCTAGTATTGCCTCTTCTTGACCTAGGCAATCCGTCAATGAAGTCCATTGAAATGATATCCCACTTCCATTGCAGGACTTCTAGAGGATGAAGCAGTCCTCCAGGCTTCTTTTGTTCCGCCTTGACCTATTGGCATGTCACACACTTAGAAACAAAATCTGCCACGTCCTTCTTCATGCCGCTCCAATAGAAAACTCTCTTTACATCCTTGTACATCTTGTCTCCACCTGAATGTATTGTCATCTTGGAATGATGTGCTTCCCCGAGAACTATCTTTACTAAATCCCTTGCTTGTGGGACGCATAGTCTTCCATCTCGCCTTAGCCGACCCTTATTATCGATGGAGTACCTATTGAGGTGACTGGAAGTCTCACCCCTAATTAGTCTATCAATCACATCCACAAGCTGAGGTTCTTCGCGTTGTGCGGCCCCTATTGAGTCTAAAAGAGTGGGTCATACTTCTAGGGATGCCAATAAACCAGGTATAAAATCGGAGGAGGGCCTAAAGTCAAAACTGGCTATATACTCCAAGCTTTGCCTTTCTACAAAGAGAGGGCTTAGGGTCAGCTTCCATCTTCTCAACGCCTCTGCTACTACGTTGCCTTTGCCAGGAGTATAGGAAATCTCAAAATCATACGAGGCAAGGAACTCCATCCACCTTTGCTGCCTCAAGTTAAGATCTTTCTGCGAGAAAAGATACTTCAATGATTTATGGTCAGTATATAATTCGAACTTCTCACCTAGGAGATAATGGCGCCAAGACTTGAGCGCAAAGACGATGGCGGCCAACTCAAGATCGTGGGTTGGGTAGTTCTTTTCATGAACTCTCAATTGTCTTCCACCATAAGCTACTACCCTTCCCTCTTGCATCAGAAAAGCGCCTAGCCCCGTACCACAAGCATCCGTATATACTGTAAACATCTTGCTTCCATCCAGCAAAGTCAGAACTGGGGCTATTGTGAGAGCCCTTTTTAATCGTTGGAAAGCAAACTCGCAATCCAAATCCCAAGTGAACGCCAGATTCTTCTTTGTTAGCCTTGTGAGCGGAGCTGAGATTTTCGCGAAATCCCTAATGAACTTTCGGTAAAAACCGGCTAGCCCAAGAAAGCTTCGGACTTCGGTTGCATTTCTTGGTGTCTTCCAATCTTGCATTGCCACTGCTTTCTCGGGGTCCACGGCTAACCCTTCTTTGGACACTATATGTCCAAGAAATCTTACTTCTTCTCTCCAAAAGTGGCACTTGGAGAATTTGGCTTTTAGCTGATGAACTCGAAGAGTTTCCATGATCTCCTTTAGATGCTGAGCATGTTCTTCCTTATTCTTTGAGAAGATCAAAATATCGTCTATGAAGACCACCACGAACTTATTGAGGAATTCTCTGAACACCCCGCTCATTAGGTCCACGAAATAAGCGGGTGCGTTTGTCAAGCTGAAAGGCATGACAAGCCACTCGAAGAAATCATCTGGGGTTCTGAACGCCGTTTTATCAATGTTATCTTCAGATACCCTTAGCTGATGGAACCCAGTAGCCAGATCAAGTTGGGGGAAGAACGACGCACCTACAAGCTGATCAAACAAATCATCTATTCAGGGAAGCGAGTGTCTATTCTTTTTAGTCATCTTGTTTAGCTCCATATATTCCACACAAAGACGTAGTGAACCATCTGCTTTGGTGGCGAACACCACTGGAGCACCCCATTTCGAGATGCTCCGTCTTATAAACCCCTTCTCGAGAAGCTCCTTAAGTTGCTTACTGAGCTCCTTTCTCTCTTTTGGAGCCATGTGTCTAACAGGCAGAGCTACAGGCTTTGCATTATCAACAAGACATATGCGGAAGTCTATTTCCCGCTTCGGAGGTAAGCCTTTCACCTCTTCAAAGACATCCGGATATTCCCGGACCACTCTAACCGACTGCAAATTCTCAACAGAAGCGTCAAGCGACTCTAGATAACTAAGCATAACAGCATTCAAGGGATTACAAGAAATTTCTAGAGTGTTACTGAGCCGAGTCAAGAGCCTAACCACTCTTTTCTCACAATCAAGAATGGCACCATTACTGGATAACCAGTCCATGCCTAAGATCAGTCCATATCCTGAGAAGCCCAAAACAAAGGCACAAAGATTTTCAAATCCAAGCAAACCATCGACAAATAAGCCGAGCCCCCAATTGGATTTGAAACAACCAAGGGATCTTCTACCATACTAGTGTCTAGGTGCAGAGATTCTACTAAAGCAGATGAAATAAAGGAGTGTGATGCACCCAAATCAAAGAGAGTGTGAACTAGATGATCATAGAGATAAACTAAGCTTTCTACAGAAATATTTCTACCTCATTCCTGTGGAGGTGCCACCAGCGCGTGAACCTGTCCTCCTGAGGTGGATCCAGTCCTCTGTCCCTGCCCCGCTTCTTTGGGCAGTCCTTAGCCAAATTTCCAGTCTTTCCACAATGGTAACAACCACCATTCATCTTTGCCTTCTTCTTCCTGCAGTCTTTCGCTATATGTCCGACAATGCCACAGAAATTACACCTTCTCTTTTCGTGGGGTTTGTTGTTCTTCTCGCCTTTCTTGAAGTCTGTTTTCTTTGCCTGTAAACCCTCTTTCTTTTCCTGAGGCACTTCCACCTTTGCCTCTTTCTTGCCTTTATCTTCCTTGTGTAGCAGCGCCATGTCCACCAAGCTTTCATAAGTCGCTCCCATGGATATATAGGTCATAGCAAGGCTGTGTAGAAGCTCATTCAGACCTTTGACGAAGCGAAGGGCCTTCTTGTGTTGGGTGTTTACTAAATCCAACCCAAATCTGGCCAGTTGATTAAACTGGTTGACGTACTCCTTGATTGTCATATTTCCTTGTTTAAGAGTTAGGAACTTCTCCATTTGCAGGCTTCTTTCAGCTTGGGAGAGGAATTTCATCTCAAACCTCATCCTGAAATCTTCCCAAGTTTCCACTGGACTTTCAGCATGGGTAACTTCCCACCAATAGGAAGCTTCATCTTTAAGCAACCACACTGCTAGTTGTATCTTTTGCTTGTCGTCAACTTCGAAGATGATGAACAAATCTTCGGTCTACTTCAGCCAGTTCCTTGCTACTACAAAGGATTCAGTTCCATAAAAGTCCTTTCCACCCATAGCTTTGAAGTCTCTACATGTCTTAGCGAAAGTATTTCCACCAGGAGGAGGGGGTGGAGGAGGAACCGCTGCCACTGTTGGAGGAGGAACGTCAGCTGGGCCCGCACCATTGGCCCTAGCCTCTAGGTACCTTCGGAACCAGCCACGGATCGGTACTCCTTCTGGAAGGTTAAGATCTCCAGACATGCTGGAACAAAAAGGAAAGTATTCAAGACAAAGGATAGAGAGATAGTGCATACGGCTTTTGGGGAATTATGCCTTTTAAAAAAAACTCTTTTTCTTGAAAAAGAATGCTTCTTTAAACTTCTTTTTGAAAATAGTTTCGAAAACTTTTATCTAGTCTGGTAAATCTGTGCTCTGATACCAAGTGAAACACCCCACCCTCCATTAAGGTCACTCACAAAGGGAATGCCTTAACTTTGGTGGAGGTTTGTAAGTAAAAGTCACAGATAAAACACAAGACAGATATAAACAAATATATATAAGCAGCGGAAAACAACAGACTTTTTATTTCTTAAATATGTGTTCATACAAAACATTTCCATAACTGTCACATAATAACTTCCAAAACATTACATCCTCATTTCTGTCTTGGTTATTAAATAAAGAAGCATAAAAACAAAATTAAAACTGCATAAATCCCCATAGAGTGTGTCCAACAGCCATAGCCAAGGAAAGAGAGTCTGAACCGTACATCTACTATCTTGAAGCTTGCAAAGAATCTGACTAAGCTGGGTTGTTTCCTCCCTATGGACCGGGGGGAACGGAAGAAAAGAAGACGAAAGAAAATAGGGTCAGACATAAAGCCTGGTAAGTCTAGTGACTCTTCAGTATGTGAATAAGAAAAAGGGCATGATAGGTATAAACTGGAAATAGGAAGTATCATAACTAAGATAAAGCAGTTTGAATCGAATATACTATCGCACCCCATACTAAATCTCTGCACCTACTTGCATTGTCCCAACTGGCACCCCATGATCGAGGTGAAGTGATCCCCTTTCTAAAGATCGACTCCTACTCTCATAATCATTTGTGTCTTACGGCCCCCAAATATTGTAGATACCTATGCTGGTCCCACCATGGGGTGTATCAAGTCCCATGGTGGCGGCCCGACACAATCCTTAGAATGCATAGGTTATACTACTGGTGCCCCCAGTGCCCTGTTTGTCTGCTCCGAAGTGTGTGCACGCCCGCACTCCGTTAGAACCCACACTGTTGCACCCACCGTCGTCGCTTTTGACCGCTTACAATCAGCCCAGTAATCGTGCCCCACCCTGCCTAGTTTCAGGGTACCATGATACCTAATTGGGTTACTGCTGAAATGGGTCCCCGTTACTAGGGTTTTCTAGTCAAACATGTTAAGTGGTTAAGTGTCCGTATTTACCTAACCCCACCCATCAGTTTAATTAAAATGTTGAATTGGTTAAGTGTTTTAGTTAACTTAACCCTACCATCCTGACTTGTCTGTCCTTAGCTTTTTTAAAGCACCGACCACTCACATTAGACAGGTATTGTTACGGTTACTGGATGTGCCGGTCGGTTCCGGGCAGATTTACACCGTAACTCAGTCTAACCTCGGGTCCTTATTGGGCTCAATGCTTAACCACCCACATTGGATAGGTATTGTTGTGACTACTGGACAGCCGGGCGGGTCCGGGCAGGTTTACATCACAACTCAATCCAACCTCGTGTTAAGCATACTCGTATTTTCTAAATTTACATATTCATCTTTATTACTTGTTATATGTAAATTTGTTAACAATTAAATATTATGCCCAAGTTTAACCTTTTTGGTATAAGAATTTATACCATTCAAGTGCCACCAATTTTGGCATGTGACAAACATGCCAATTTCATATATTTTCACCAATTTATGTCAAATTACCAATTTTCCCAACGTTACCCCATCTAAATATTAGGCTAACAATCTTAGCCTAATTTTCGTTCGCATGGTTTTTAACATATAATATTAGGCTAAAAACTTAGCCTAATTTAGCACACACAAAATTGGCATAAGGGTATTCATAAACATAAACATGACATAGGTGTAAACTTGGCATTTTTGGCATAGTCAATATGAACATCATAGGTGTGAACTTGCAAAATAGTCAACATGAATATCATAGGTGTGAACTTGCAACATAGGCTAAATCAACTTACATGCATGTGAACTTGCATTGAAATATGGGTCTAATCAAATAGGTGTCACATGAATTAACATATCGTTTTGACAACATAAGCCTAAACATGTTAGATCTAGGCATGACATCAAACATCACTAGCATGTGACAAGAATATAACATGACCATAAAGTATGTATAATTTCATCGCATGTGTGAACTAGATCCAAATCATGTTTACTACTATAACATGAAACATGTATTAAGTGGATCTTGGCATGGATCCAATTACGAACTTACAACTTTTGTATAAACATATTAGCATGTACATGAAAATAATCATTTAGGCATAGAAGTTTAGCATAAAGTATATACATGAGATCTTAATTTGGAAATATCACATACAACTTATATAATCACATAAACATATAGGTGTAGATTACAACATGAACTATACAACTTGCATGTGATGTTGTTTTCATTTGAACGGATCCATCACCAAGTAATTTAACCATAAACATTCCAACCATTCCAATACAATCATTTCAATACACAGATATGAATCAACATCATCGTTATACAATAGCACAATTCCACTTCCAATTTACATCGAATCAAGTCATAATTTTAATTCACATCGAAAAAATCACTATACTTACAACAAACGACGGTCTTGTTTTTTGATTTCCGAGTTCTGAATTTGATTTGCTTTCCTTTGGGTAGACAAACGTTGATTGATTCTTGTTTTAGTTTAATTTTGGCTCGTCACTAAGCTTTTCTACAAGTGGAGGCTCCTCTCAATTTTTCCCGACAGCATGGCGGCTCCGTCTCTAATTTCTTATGTGAATTTAGGTTGGAGTCTTAAGTTGTTTATTTAGAATTTCAGATTGATTTGAGCCGTCAGATGATCATAGTTTAATCTAGACCATTCACTTCGAGAGGAGCCACCCAGAATCTGACAAATCAGCCCTAGTGACACAGTCAAGCTCAGAAATTCGACCAGAAACCAACCAGGCCAGCCAGAGTCAAACCAGGTCGACTGGGCAAGTCGACCCCCAGGTCAACCATATGGTCGACCTTGTTACCCAGGTCGACCCTATGGTCGACTTGGTTACCAAGGTCGACCCCCAAGTCGACCCCCAGGTCGACCTGGTGCCTGGGTGGGAATTTTCCCGCCCAACCCAGTTTGGGTCTGAATTCGAAATTTGAACTAACTTTTGAACTGTTTGAATTTTGAATTGAATTTTGAAACTTCCGGAGGTTATAACTCCTTCATACGGAGTCCGATTAATGCAAACTTGGACTCTATCTCAAGCAGAATTCCGAGACGAACACAATGGCATAACCCGTTTCACTTAATTTTTTCATTTAGAATTAATTATACTTTAATTTGTTAATTTACAGTTAACAGAAAATTCGGGGCGTTACAAATGTAGTTATAGAGTCTAGATTATGTAAGACTCTGAATAGCACTCCAGGTTCAAATTCAAAATAATTTCAAATTCTGTTTTTCAATTTCTGATTTCAAATTCTGTTTTCAAATTCTCTTCAATCTTTATCTCCTCTATTTTACTTTATATTTAAATTTGTTTTTAAACTTGAGTTTCATAAGTTTATACTTTATAAGTTATATATATTTATAGTTTATATTTATATAATTTTATAAATATGTTAATACAGTTTATATTTATGTTTCTATATGATTTTCTACTTTACAATATTTGTTTATAACACTATATTTTAATTCAAGAATTTCCAGAATTATATATATATATTAAAACACTTGAAAAATGCTCAAAAATCAATTTTGTACTAAGGGTATGTCGACATACAAATAATACCATGTCGACATATAACTATCGATTTTTTCAAAATTGAAAGGAAGTGTCTTTTCACTATTCGTGATGGTTCCGAGACGTTGCAACCTTTCACACATTATAAAAAGGGGCTGATTTCGAATTTTTAATAACTTCTTCTTCTCTAACTTCGTTCCTTTTCATTACACCGTTATTTCTTATCATTTTTATGATTTCTACACCTATACTCTGCCAAATTCAATTTTGTTTTCATTAATCTTCTTTTCTCTACATTCTCTACTCATTACTCTCTGAATCAAGTGCTATTGAAGAGTTATAGGGATGTTTGTAATTGTTTGGGTTGAGTAAAGTAATCGGTGGTATCTCTTGTAGCCGTGAAATCAAGGAGGTTGTAACTGGATATTGATATAGTAATAAAACTCTGCACAATCCAGTTTTTACGGGACTGGACGTAGGAGCAATTCCAAACCTATATAAAATACAATGTGTTCTTTCCATTTCTGCATCTTATTTCTGTTTATTTTTGTGTTTGTGTTTGAATCTGTGTCTTTGATTGTGTTTGTGGTGTTTGATCCATATAGTAGTTCACATTAGTTTTAGATTTTTTTTAAATTCTCAAAAACACTATTCACCCCCCTCTAGTGTTTGTTTTGCCTTAACGATCCATTCTGCAATCCCTAACAATTGGTATCAGAGTGAGGTTTTTCAAAAAGTTCATCTGATTTTGAAAGTTTTTAAATGGAAATTTTTTAAATAATTGTTAACACTAGTTTTAATTCATGTATTGCATCAGTATTAGATAAAGTCTGCATTCAGTTTTATTGAAAAATCAAGGTACTATGATTTTATTTTCGAAATTTAAAATTTTGACATCTTTAGTCTATGGATATGTTACAAAACCATCATGATATTGTTGTAGATTAGTTAGTTTGAAAAGTCATTTGATTATTTGAAAAGTCTTGTTGTTTTACAGGAAAAGATGTATTATATGGCTATTAGATATTCAAGCTCCGAAAAGATGGGTGAAGTGGATGTTGAAAATTCAAACTCCGAAATGGTGTGTTACATGGCTGTTGAGAATTCAAAGTGAACACATGGTAGAAATCAAAATGAAGAGAAAAATAATGGCGGTTGATGAAAAGACATCAAGAAGAAATGGATATATATAAAATAAATCAATAAAGAAATGGGCAACAAATCACTTTATAACTTTGGATTTTCATCTACAACTTATCTTCATATTATATTTCTCTTCATTTTCTTCGCAATGTCACTGATTTCATGTGAATCCATCAAGAATCGACCAAGTAACGATCAAATGAAGTTTTGGTGAATAAAGAGAAAAAAAACCAAAACTATCGATGGTTATCTTCAAATTACATCCATAAGTTAGACTATTTTGTCCCAAATTCTTTTCCAGATTGTAGTCCTCGTTCCCACGGTCAATTTGATGGGTAGATCGTCAAATTCCGATCAAAATTGAGTGAGATATGACTATTTATAGTTGGTTATGCAAAACTAAAAAACTGTTACGGGATTTCATGCATATCTCTTACTGTTTCGACTTGCTTCACCTCAATACCATTCAAATTTATCCTCAAACTGTCATTACATCGTAGTCCTTGAATTCCTCTTCGATTTGCCACCGATTTCGTCCAATTCCATTAAGAAACGAAGAAGTTATGCCTCCTGAAAGTTTGATTGAAAGTGAAAAACGAGAAGAAGAAGAGGAGAAGAGAAGAGATTGTGAGGAGACATGACTTTTGGGCCTTTATATAGTAGTTGAAGTGTCCATTCATTCAAAATTCAAAATTCAAATTCAAATTTTGGCGCCAAGTTGGTTGAACTACTAAATCTTCGATTTCTTTCTCATACAGTGTTCAAATTCAGCAAATGAATATACTATCCTAACCAGAGGAACGAGCCCGTCGTAATAGAGCAGATTTCATTATCAAATTCTAGAAGATGTGAATGTGTGATTCATGATAATGGAAGAACAACAAAAAGAAGGATTGCAAATATAGATACGTTTTAATTAATTTTTAAATTTTTTGGTTGAATGAATGCATCGATTGTCTTGCTTGTTTCCTTTGCTTTGAATTTGAAATTTAAAACTTTAAAACTCAAATTTGAAATTTGAATTTGAAATTGAAAATATCAATAAAATAATAAAATAAATTTTGGATGTTTGTTAGGATTAATATTATTTCAGGAAATAGATAAACCTGAAATATAAATCGTTAATATAAAATCGAGAAGTAAAAAAAAAAATCTTTTGATTTTCTACATGTATGTCGACATAGAAAAATGGTCATGTCAATATAATGAAATTTAAAATTTGAATTTCAAGAGTTTAAACTTTCAAACTTCCCTCCATCTTTTCAACTAGAAACGCATCTAGTTATTAACTTTATCTGTCTACTTATTTTCTTATATCTTGTTTCAATATATATATATATATATATATATATATATATATTAATAAAATTATATAGACATGTTAATATGATTGAAATAATTTAAATTTTCCAAACATTTGATATTATTATAAAATATAAGTTTATATATCTTTTACATGTAGTTTAAACATACATAATTTAACTTATATATTTTTCACGTATAATTTTGGGTTACGTTATCATTTAACTTAATACTAGTTTTTGATTTCTTATTCAGATTTATAAAAGCTTTAATATTTAACCTAATATTTTGGTATAAAAATAATATATATATATATATAAATATATATATGATTTTTATGTCTTAAAAGTATAGTTTAAATATAAGAAATTATAGCTTTATATATTACTTCATATTATCAGTTTTTATTAAAATAATTTTGTTATAACTATAGATTTCTTTTAAATTTTAACATATAAATTGTTCTCTAGCAAATAAATATGTTTGGATTTGTAAAGTTTAAATTTAAAATCAGTTTTTATATACTATTATGAACGTATGTTTATAGTCAACTTTATGTAATTTTATATTCTCTCTAAAAAGATCTACAATTTTTGCTCTGTTCACCCTATAATATTATTTAACTCCGTAATTATTTTGAATATTTTACTACTTATCATGAATATTTTTTAATTAAACTCGTATTTTATTATTTCAATCACTTTTATTAGTATAATTAACCTAAGTCTAGAAAATAACAATATCCTTGTTTGATTCAAATAATTTATTATATGCATAGTAGTTAGATATTATTTTAAGTATATTTATAGAAATACATATCATACATCATTACAATGCATCTCAAATTAAAATCATTTATATAACAAATTGCATTTCATTCAATATATCACTTCATATAGTTTTGCATATGTCATACTACATTATTACCAACACACTGCATTACATGTTAACTTTAACTCTACACATAACAAGTATACATAACATATTTACTTTATCTTGATTAATTTAATTGACTTATTTGTCTTGATTAGATTGATTGGATTAATTGACTTGTTTGGTTTGTTTAATTTGTTGAATAACTTGATTGACTTACTTGACATGGTTAAATTTCATTAGTGGTTGATAGGAGCTTTATAAGTTTTTGGATAAATAGAAGTACAAGAAGTGTTTGGTTTTATGTTTGAATTGATTGATTATTGCTTTGCTTATATCATTATTTTAAGGATATCATATTAGAGTTATTTCTTAGTCTAGATTAAAGTCTTAGTATAGTTTTAAGGGAATTAGAGTATAGGATAGGTTTAGTTTTGTATTAGATTAAGAGGGAGTTTTAGTGTTTTTAAGGATTAGTTGAAGGTTCAAGAATGCTTTAGTTGATTTAATTGTTTAGAATTGTTTGTTTGAATTGATTTTTTGCTTGAATTGCTTGTTTTGATTGATTTGCTTATTTGAATTGATTGGTTTGCTTAGTTTATTATCCTTCTATTTAGTTTATTAGACTAGCTTAGGGGGAGTTATAGAAATTTATAGAGAATTATGAAATAAGGGAGAATTATAGATTTAGGGGAAGTTATATACAGAATTAGGATATTGTATAGGTATAAATTTAGGGGGAGTTTTTTTTACTTTAGGAAATATTTAGACAGGATTTAACGGAGTAGTTTCAGAATTTCTTTTTGATAATGCCAAAGGGGGAGAAATTATAAAATATAGGATTCATGTCGATAGGGGGAGTATTTGAAGGATCATCATCAACAGGTATATATAGGTATGATATTTTATAAACAAAGGTTGTCAACATCAAGAAGGGAGAGATTGTTGGAGAATGGAGTTTGATGGCAACAAACTTATTTAAATAATTATTGATTATAAAACATATACTAACACTTTGTCTAGAATATATTTACATATACATATACATATGCAGCATTTATAAACAGGAATTATTACTGAAGACTGTATGGTTTAAAGATGTTAGAGATTCAGAATTCAGAGATGTTTCAAGACTCATGAGTATTCAAGATTTCAAGAGTACGAGAGTTTAAGATAAATATAGTTATAGAATCTAGATTATTTAAGACTCTGAATAGCACTCCAGATTCAAATTCAAAATAATTTCAAATTTTGTTTTCTTAATTTCTGATTTCAAATTATGTTTTCAAATTCTATCTTCAATCTTTATCTCCTCTATTTTACTTTATATTTTAATTTGATTTTAAACTTAGTTTCATAAGTTTATACTTTATAAGTTTTATGTATTTATATAGTTTTAAACTTTATAATTTTATAAATATGTTTATATAGTTTACATTTATGTTTCTATATGATTTTATACTTTACAATATTTATTTATAACATTATATTTTAATTCAAGAATTTCCAGAATTATATATATATATCAAAACACTTGAAAAATGCTCAAAAATCTATTTTTTACTAAGGGTATATCGACCTACAAATAACACAATGTCGACATATAATTGTCATTTTTTCAAAATTGAAAGGAAGTGTCTTTTCACTATTTGTGACGGCTCTGAGATGTAGCAACCTTTCAAACATTATAAAAAGGGACTGATTTCGAATTTTTAGTAACTTCTTCTTCTCTAACTTCATTCCTTTTCATTAAACCATTATTTCTTATCATTTTTATGATTTCTACACCTATACTTTGCCGAATTCAATTCTGTTTTCATTAATCTTCTTCTCTCTACACTATCTACTCATTACTCTCTGAATCAAGTGTTATTGAAGAGTTGAAGGGTTGTTTGTAATTGTATGGGTTGAGTAAAGTAATCAATGGTATCCCTTGTAGCCGTGAAATCAAGGAGGTTGGAAAAGGTGGTATCCCTTGTAGCCGTGAAATCAAGGAGGTTGTAATTGGATATTGATATAGTAATAAAACTCTGCACAATCAAGCGTTGTGCAGGATTGGATGTAGGATCAATTCTGAACCAGTATGGTGTATTCTTTCCTTTTCTGCATCTTATTTCTGTTTATTTTTGTATTTGTGTTTGAGTATGTATCTGTGATTATGTTTGTGGTGTTCGATCCATATAGTAGTTCACATAAGTTTTAGATTTTGTTTAAATTCTCAAAAACACTATTCACTCCACCCTCTAGTGTTTGTTTTGCCTTAACGATCCATTCTGTAATCCCTAACATCTCCAACTATTCAATACCCTACTAATAGAAGAAGTGGGTCATCTCTAAATGTAACAACCCGGAATTTCTGAACCAATTTAAAAAAGGGTGTGTTTTTTACAGGTCCCTATTAAGTTTCAAAATATAAAAAAAACCCGGTGATAAAAACATTATAAAATACATCTCTATTTTTGAATTTCCGCTAAAAAAATTCCTGATCTACCCTTATGCACCTAAAAAACTATCCAACAACTGTTCGTCCTCATTTACTCAGTCCACCGCTCCTATTATCTCGCTCAAAAACCTAATCCTACAATTCTGGAAAACCGTCAATCATTCCAACAGCGTTTTTTTTAACGAAAAACTGGAAAATTAAATACAAATATTATGTGAAATTGCATACATTTATGCAACTAAGTAAAATAATTGCATACATATATTAATATTATACAGAAAATAAATTATTACTTTTAAGCAACAATGAAGTAAACGTACATACATTAACATTGTACAGAAATAAATTATTACTTGAATGTAGTGACTACAATTTTTTAATTAAGTTTTTTGTTTTTTACGAAAAACTAGACAATTAGATACAAAAATTACATAAAACTGCATACATATATGCAACTAAGTGAAATAATTGCATACACATACATAACTGTACTGCATAATTGCTGAAACAAAATAAGTGACCAAAAAGTAAATACATATAATTATAACAAGATGCATATATATATATATATATATATATATATATATGCAAATAACAGAAATATGTGCATACTTACATGAAAAAATTCGTAACATTTACATGTACTACATCAACAAATACTTACAGACCACATTTACATGTAATACATCAAAAATTTCAGAACATTTACAAAGCAGAGCTAATAGTCTTTTGAAGAAAAAATAATTTTGTTAAGACCCAGCTTATTGCACAAACCACATCTAGAAGACTCTGTAGAAGCAACTGCAAATTTCAATCATTTGGAAAAAAATGGACGACCAAGCTTCAACAACACCACTACACCAATATCCGCCGGAACACTGTTATCAAAAAAAAGAAAATCAACATTGATAAGCTTAATGTGCAGAAACCTAAATTACAGAAACAACTTCAGATTAATATAAATACATGCATACAATACAGCAAAATAACAATAATTTCTGATTATTTATGTGCAAATATTCTACATATATGCATAGAAATATGAATATATTTGTAAAATAATATGTTTTTCTGATTGTTTGATAAAAAATTGCATACAGATATGCATATATTAATAATAGATGCATATTTGTCCGCAACTTTTAATCAGAATTAACAGCAAAAATCCACAAGTTTGCAGATATTAATAATAGATGCATATTTTTCCGCAACTTTTAGTCAGAATTACAGCAAAAATCCACAAGTTCTAACAATAGTTTAACAAATTTATGTTTTTTTAAGGTCCTTATCATATGAAAAATCGTATTTTTATGCTAATACTAATCGTGTTTTTACAGATCCAAACCGCCCATATGCAGGTATTCTACATATATGCATAGAAATATGAATATATTTGTAAAATAATATGTTTTTCTGATTGTTTGACAAAAAATTGCATACATATATGCATATATTAATAACAGATGCATATTTGTCCGCAACTTTTAATCAGAATTACAGCAAAAATCCAAACCGTCCACAACAATAGTTTCATGAATTTTTTTTTCAAGGTCCTTATCATATGAAAAATCGTATTTTTATGTTAATACTAACCTTGTATGTATCGTACAAATAAAATCAGAAAGAAAAGGAAAAAAAACTCACACAAAAAAACCGGGTTTTGGATCGCCAGAGCCGGAAAGGGTGGAGGGTTTGTTGTGGACGAGTTGCTGCCTTCGACTGAACGGAGGATGGTCGAGGTTGGTCGTCGCTGGTTGCTGGAGGTGGGGGTGCGTCAATGGGTAGCGGCGCGTTGGCGAATCCTGGTGCTGGAGTGGCAGTTTAGGTTTTGGGGTCTCGTGATTTGGGGCTGGTCGATGTTGGTCGTCGCTGCTTGCTGGAGGAGGGGACGCGCCAGTGGGTAGCGCGCGTTGGCGGATCCTGGTGCTGGAGCGTCGAGCGGCGGCTTAGGTTTAGGTTTTAGATCCTGCCGCCATGGATTAGAAAATTATGTTTCTGTAAAAAATGAAAACCTAATACGTAACATATAGTGAAAAACGCAGCGTTAAAATCGAATGAGGGCATTTCCAAAAAAAACTGCGTTTTAAAAATAAGGATGAAATTTATATGTTTCAAAAGGGGAGGATGTGAGCCTAATTAACTTTAGTTTTAAGGATGTGAGACTAATTTTCACTTTAAAAAAACTATTTTATCTATTTTAATGTATTTTGAATATTTAAAATAATTTATTTTGAGAATTTACAATTTAAAATTTATTTAAATCGAAGTTAGAACGTATATATTTATTTTAATTATAAAATGAGCTTGAAATGGAGTGGTAATTTGAAAATTCGATTTCTAATTTCAGTTGAATATATATAATTCAATATAAGTCAGAATTGGATAAAACAAAAAACGTTAGAACCTATTTAACTATATCTTTCTAATGAATGTAAGAAACTGAGATTTTACTTTATAAATTGTAAGTTATGTCCAGTTTAAAATTTAGAATAGTCGCTATGGAATTTATATATATATTTATATAATATATAGCCCTTTAAAATAGCCATTTTGTAAACGACCTCCGTTTTCGACGAAACCACTTTTGTTGGATCCGGACTGTCAAATTATTGTTAGGTTTCAAATTTCATAATTTTTGTAATTAATTTGTGAGCGTGGTGAATTTAAATGTGTTTTGTAATTTCAGTTTGAATTTAAACGACTGGAAAATAGCTATTTTCAAACGTCTCCAAATTCGACGAAATTAGTTTTGTTAGGACTGTATCGTCCAAACATAGTTAGATATATTTTGTTTGGAATTTTTGGAGTAAGTATGTGGCCCCAATAAATTAAATTTTACGTTTAAATTCAATATATATTGAATTATATTGGATGAAAACTAATTAAAATGATAGAATTGGCATACGAAACATATTCCATTGTGTCCGGAATGGGGGTATTTAGCTAGGGGCGATAGTCATTGGGTTTGATTTGGAGTATGAATGCAAAATCGAATTTTCATGAATTAAATATAATATAAAATTTATCTAAATATGATATCAGATTTTATTAAATATTTAGATATGAAGGTTATCTTCTTAATAATGGTGGTCAAGTTTGGGAGAAGGTCGTAAATGACGTTAAGCGATTCTCTAATGCTTGTTTTCGTTGTGCGTGAGCTCTTCCAAATCTCAATCTTATCTTCAGATCTGACTGATTCTCCTCTTTGATATGCTGCCTCTCCATCGTCTTCTTGCCTCAGATCTATTTCCATAGTGTGAAGGTTATCTTCTTCTAGCAGTCCCACCGCTTGCCCTTGCAGTTCTTGCAACGAGATGCTTCTATCAGATCTATATAATTTGCCTTTCGAATCTTGGCGATTTTGTCCTATGTAGCCTAGCGGTTTTTGACATGTTTGGCCTGCTACTATATGGATCTGGGATTGATGTGATCTGCTGTTGATCCTGTCATCAGAAGGCTAAGGGATTCAATAGCAAGATGTGGCTCTCTGCTTCTTTGGCACTCGGATCTGTTTCCATAGTGCGAAGCTTAATTTCTTCTATCAGTCCCACCGCTTACCCTTGCAGTTCTTGCAATGAGATGCTTATTTCAGTTATAGGTAATATGCCATTCAAATCTAGGCAATTTTGATCCATGTTGCCTGGCGGTTCTCGACATGTTTGGCCTGTTAGTAAGTGGATCTTGAATTGATGGGATCTGCTATTGCTCCTGTCATCGGAAGGCTAAGGGATTCAACAGCAAGGGGTTTTGGTTCGTTTGCTTTGGATGCGGCATCTTCTCTGCTACATTGTAGATTGTACTTCTGGTTGAGTCTGACTACCAGCACTTTTGTTCGATCTTTGCCAAACTCTTTCCTGGTTTGCCTTCAGTTATTTACCAAGATGATACGTACATCTGCTCTTGTTTGGTAGGTTATGCTAGCTGGTTCGGCTTATTGGATGTAAGTAAGGTCTTGTTGGGCTTTTAGTGTTTGTGTCTATCTTTGGTCGGAGGTACGTATCTTGATGTTGTTTGCGGTTGATGCTTGTAGTTGTTTGGATGTTTTGGAGTGTGCTTTTGTGATTTTCTTCGTTCTGGTAGTTAGTGTAGATTTTTGGCATTTTACTATATGCTTCAGTTGGTCTAGTTAGTGATCAAGATTGATTAGCTGCTACATATGGGATTGAGCATATGAATGGTTATGTGTGTTTTAGTATCAATGCAACATATGTCGGGGTGATGGTTCTTTTTGCTTGATGCTTTCATTATAATGTGTGCTATGTTGACATCATGTGTAATGAAGATGGTCATCAATGGGAGTCAGGAGTACTGATGCTTATGATACGGCATTCTTTTGAATTCATGCTATTGATATGGTGGTTTAGTAATATCAGATCAATGGATTTTGGATTATCTGAAATAACAATATCTGGTTGATATATGCTTGTGGTTTTTTTGTTAAAAGTTTGGGAATCAGTTCAGTCTTGAGTAGTATAGTGATTCTTGTTTTGGAAGTGGTGCAGTAATTATATATGGAATATGAGGTGATTTTGGCTACTGAAGTTTCCATTATTGTAACGGCCCAGATTTTTTGACCATTTAGTTTAATATTTAAAAATGTTTTTTTATTATTTTGGAATTCTAAATGGTTTAATTTCAATAATTTTGAATATTTTATTTTATTCCGAAATGGTAGAAATTTAGTGGATCTGCAATATAATGTGAACTGGCAGTATAAAAGGATAAATTTTTAATTTAAAATAGTACGTTTACAAAGGATGTAGTAGCTAACGAACTCGGATTTCGATGAAATCAGTTTCATTAAATCCGAAATGATGAAATTAGGTAACCAACCAAGTTACGTCAAAAATGGCATCCGTATGTGGAAAAGAAAAAATAAAAAGCCAAAATTTAAACTAAATTTTGACGGTAATTGGAATTTGCTAATGCTAACGGCAAAACTGGAACCTGAGACCTATCCAGGAAAATTCTAAACATAGGATATTAACTATATATGAAATCTGGGAAGATCCTATAACGGATATAGAAAATTATTAAGGAAACAAAATTTAAATAAATTATTTGAAAATCTAAACGAACTCCGATTTTTGATTTGAATACATAGGATTGAAGTACGTTAAAAACCGGACCAGATGGTGGAAGAATTTCTGAAAACCGTTATCGTTTGATACTCCAACATGAGACCGGAAGGTGTTGAAACTAACACAAAACACTATTTTGAATTTGAATTTAAATTATTTGAAAGTTCAAACAAATTCAAAATTTATATATTTTTATATAGTATTGAAGAGCAAGAAAAATTGAACAACATGGTTGAAAAAGATTTCAGATAAGGTATCAATAAGTAAGTCAAATTAACGTCCGAATAGGGTTGAGAAAACACACTTTACTATTCATAAATTATTAAATTTATTTATAATTTAATTAATTTAAGGATTAATCCTAGCCATCCATTTTCGACCGTTGGATTCGCGCCACCTCAGCAATCCATGTGACTCCTTCGGCTATAAATAGCCCCCCCCCCTTCATTTTAAACTCACTCCTCCTCTGTGACGGCCCGTCCCGCACCAGCCTGCATTTCCTTCGAAAGTGCGCTGTACACATGCCCAGCTAGCACAGAACGGTCGTCAGAAGAAAAGAAAGAAGAGAATGAACTAATCAAGAAACCTTTAGAATGTCTCACAGCGCATGGAATAAAATATAATAATAACATACTTGACACAAAACAGGCGAGACAGTGCATAAGCTGATAACTAAAATCAACATCAATCATCAAAGCAGCGGAAATCCAAATACAGCTTATTACAATTTTCCAAATTTACTGTCTCTAACGCAAAAGAAAGCTAAAGTAGAAGATACACCAACAATGCCCACGTAGTGATCTTCAACAACACAGGGAGAATATTATGTATATAGTACGTGGAAGCCTCCTGCTCGTCTCCGGATCATCTACCCGTGCATCACCAGCTAACCTGTCTCTAGTCTGCTCGTGTGAGCACCCAGAGTAATAAGAGGAGACATAAAACTCTGGGTCAGACATAAAGCCTGGTATGAGCGATAAGCATCTAAACAGAATAATAACAGGTATACTAAACCATACCTGAACCTGGACCTGCAACCAAAGAGTTAGTACCACATACCGTACAATACTCCAAGGTGCCATAATAAATAGTGTAAGAATACGGGGGTGGGGTGTGCATGTCACAATGATAGCAAACAGATCATCCATAGCAACCATCCTCATATCTCTCACTCAGTGCGTAAAGTATACGACATCTACCACTTTGGAACACTAGACAAACTGAGGTAACGACGAATCCCGACTTGTAGAAACCCTGCTGTGACCAAGCCAAACACTTGGGGTCATGCCCAAACATTTCAATGACCCACTTCATTGGTCGTAGCCCTTGGTTCTACCGATGCCATAATGGCCCTGAATCCGCCTTCGCACCTCCTACCATAGTGGTCCAAAGCTATAGACGTCGATAACTCCTTAGCACGCGTCCCGCAGCAAAGCCCAACCATGAAGCGAACTCGTTGATTCCCTTCTGAATTTTGAGTTCTAACTTCTCATTTGGACTTCCTTTGCATCTCGGGTTTGGTCGAATTGGAGTCGGTTTTCAGAAGAGTTGTCGCGCATTAACAGTCCTAGAGTTCTGTTCGGTTCGGTAGTCATCACCATCATCGGGTCGGGTCGGTAGTCCACTTCGGGTCGGGTCGGTGTCTCCCTCCGGGTCGGGTCGGTTCAGTGATTCTCCCCCTTCAGATATCGGTTCGGTTCGGGTGCCTCTGCTTGAGTTCAGTTCGGAGGTAGCTCATCCGATCTGATTCTTCCTGTTTGACTTGTTTGCCTGCTCCGATCCGTCCTGTTTTCTTCCTCCGATCCGGTCTGCTCCATCGCTCCGATCCGATCTTCTGTCCAACTCCAACTCTAAGCAATGGCCTTCCTTCCTGCCAAACTTCTTCCAGTGGCGAGTCCCCATCCAGTTCGGATTCCCTTGGTCAGTTCCCTAGTCCGATCCGACCCCTTTTCTCCGATCCGAACCGGTTCGGAACCTGCACACTTCTGCAACTTTCCAGCGAGCTTTCTACGCCATTCGACGACGTTTTCGAGCAATTTAACTATTCTAATCAATCATAAAACATACCATAGAGTCATAGCAACATGTAATAGCAACCACAAACAGCAAACAACAATTTAAATGAATCAAAATGAATCAAAAGTGGCTAAAACCTCACATTTGCCTATAATCCCTCTTAATCATGTTTAAGCATATGATTAGCAAAACACATCGAAATTAACCCAAATTTCTAACAGAGCCTTAAAACATTATTTTAGAATTTTAAGAATTTTTCCAGAATTTATTTACGTATAAATTCGCTAATCTTCACTAATTACCCCTAATCACCGTAATTAGTGCAAAAACTATGCAAATCACTCACCTTTGCCACAACTAGGACCCCAAAACTGAAATATTCTCTGATTTGGCGCTGTTCCCAATCTTATACAGCAGCTCCAACCTTGCTTTGGTGCTTTTTCTTCTTAATTTAATGTTTGCTAAGCCTAATCTTCAATTAGAAGGTGATTTTTGGGTGTTTGAGAGAGATTTAGAGAGTGGAGGCCATGGCTAGGTTAAGAGGAATGAAAGTGGCGGCTGGAAAATGTCTAAAGAAATGTGTTCTAACCCTAATCAGAACCTATATCCCCCTAAACCCGAAATTCCCCTTGGGCCAAGCTGCTAATCACCCGTTTAAGCCCAATTAAGCTGTTTTTCACCACCTGAAGCTTGTTTCAGCCATATCTCCCAAACGGTAAGTCCGTTTGGCTAATGTGACCACTCTACGGAAAGAGAAACCATCATCCGAAGCCAATGAAAGTGGTTTCAGGTCAAAATTCCTTTCCAGTCAAAAGTTATGGCCAAAACAGTGCCAACTAGGGGTAAAATGGTCATTTAAAAATTGGGAAAAATCATGAACATGGGAAATGACCCCAATAGTCGTCTCCCAAAGTTACATGACCATACGACTTCGTATGTGAAAGAAATAAATATCCTACGATCCTATGATGCGTAGAATGCGGGTCGTTACACTCTCCCCCCCTTAAGAAATTTCGCCCCCGAAATTCCGTAACCCAAAACAAACAAGGGATCCCGCATGCCTAACAACCATATACAACAATCAAATATGCAAAACAAGCAAACAAGCCTATCCTAGCATGCGGAAAACTAAATCGAAATTAAAATCTTACCAGACAAAGAGTTCTGGATACTTCTTCCTTATATCCTCCTCTGTTTCCCAAGTACAATCACTCTCGTCCTTGCTCCACTGTACTTTGACTAGCTTCACCGCCTTCCTTCGAAGTTGCTTCATGTCGTGCTCGACAATACGGGCCGGCTTGCGGTTCCCAACCGCCTCGGGTTCTACTTCGAAGTCCTCTAACTGATCAGGTGAAATAGTCATATCTGAGTCGTGAACGAACTTCCTTAGTTGGGAAACATGAAATACGTTATGAACTCCCGCCATCTTCTCTAGTAAGTCAATTCTATATGCCAAATTCCCGACTAGTTCAAGAACAGGGAATGGGCCAACGAATCTTGGTGCCAACTTGCCTTTCCTACCAAATCGTATTACGCTCTTCAACGGAGAAATCTTAACAAACACCAAGTCGCCAACGGAGAATTTTAAGTCTCTTCTCCTCTTATCAGCATAACTCTTCTGTCTATCTTGGGCAGCCTTCATTCGTTGTTGAATGGTCTTGATTTTATCTGAAGTTTCCCTCACCACATCTGGTCCAAGCATAAACTTTTCGCCAGTCTCTATCCAACATGATGGTGAGTTGCACGGTCTTCCATACAAAGCTTCAAATGGAGCCATACCGATACTGGATTGGTAACTATTATTATATGCAAACTCTACTAGATGCAAATGGTCATCCCATGATCCACCAAAATCCAATATACATGCTCTCAAGAGGTCTTCCAAAATACGGTTCACCCTCTCCGTCTGACCGTCGGTCTGAGGATGATATGCGGTACTGAGATGTAACTGTGACCCTAGAGCCTCTTGTAAGCTCTTCCAAAACCCACTAGTGAACAACGGGTCTCGGTCACTCACAATGCTTTTAGGTACTCCATGAAATCTCACTACCCACTTCATATATAATTCCGCTAACTTAGCTGCCGTTCTGGTCGATTTGACTGGTATAAACCTTGCACTTTTAGTCAGTCGATCTACAATTACCCAAATGCTGTCATATCCCGATCTAGTCCTTGGTAAACCATCGATGAAATCCATCGAGACTTGCTCCCATTTCCATTCGGGAGTTTCTAATGGTTGCAACAACCCACTAGGCTTCTTTTGCTCGGCTTTAACTAGCTGGCAATTCATGCACTTGGATATAAACTTCCCAACGTCTCTTTTCATCCCTTCCCAGTAGTAAGTCTGCTTCATATCTCGATACATCTTATTACCACCGGGGTGTATAGTTAGCTTTGAGTGATGACATTCTCTAAGCACTTCATCCCTCAATCCATTTACGTTGGGTACAACAAGTTTTCCATTCTTTCTAAGCCAACTATCTCGATCAAGCCCATACTTGTTCACCTCCTCATCGATACCCATCTCTAACTTGGAGATGATTTCCAATAGGTTAGGATCGTCCCTCTGACTAGAGCCGATCCGTTCAATCAAAGTGGGTCTGATCGTCAAACTTGCTAACATTTCTGGATCCAATTCGCACTTTGGTCTGAAATCAAACCCCGCGATAAACTCCAGTTGCTTCCATTCAAGGAACATAGCCCCTAAGTTGGCATGTCTTCTACTCAATGCATCAGCCACCGCATTACCCTTTCCTGGTGTGTATGCGATGTCAAAGTCATAGGAAGCCAAGAACTCTAACCATCTCTGCTGACGGAGATTTAAATCCTTCTGGGAGAATAGATACTTTAACGACTTATGATCTGTAAACAGCTCAAATCTTTCTCCCAAGAGATAGTGTCTCCACATCTTTAACGCGAATACGATCGCTGCCAATTCTAAATCATGGGTAGGGTATCTTCTCTCGTGCGGTTTCAACTGCCGACTTGCGTAAGCTACAACCCTACCACCTTGCATCAATACAGCACCCAGTCCGGTACCACAGGCATCCGTGTATACCGTCATCTCTTCATCCCCCTTAGGAATGACTAACACTGGTGCGCTTGTCAACTTGTCCTTTAGACTCTTAAATGCATCCTCACACCTTTCATCCCAGACAAAAGCTTGATTCTTCTTGGTCAACTGGGTCAATGGTGCTGCTATCTTGGAGAAACTTTGGATAAACTTACGATAATATCCCGCTAACCCCAAGAAACTTCTTACATCAGTTGCATTCTTGGGCGTAGGCCAATCCTGTACCGTAGCCACCTTCGCTGGGTCCACGGCAATACCACTCTCTGATACAACATGGCCCAAGAACCTCACTTCCCTCTTCCAGAAGTGACACTTAGAAAACTTTGCTTTCAATTGGTGTTTTCTCAACACCTCCATCGCTGCTCTTAAATGTTCCTTGTGTTCTTCCTCTGTCCTCGAATAGATCAAAATATCATCAACGAACACAAGGACAAACTTATTCAACTGATCTCTGAATACCCTATTCATAAGATCCACAAAATATGCTGGGGCATTGGTCAGCCCGAATGGCATGACCAACCACTCATAAAACCCAGACGGCGTTCGAAATGCCGTTTTTGCTATACTCTCAGCTTCCACTCTAAGCTGATGAAAACCTGTCGCGAGATCCAACTGAGAAAATACTCTCGCGCCACTCAACTGATCAAACAAATCATCTATCCGCGGTAGAGGATACTTGTTCTTCCTCGTCACTTTATTCAACTCGCGGTAGTCTACACACAAACGAAGGGAACCATCCGCCTTGGTAGCAAACACAACTGGTGCTCCCCATTCAGAAACACTCCTTCTGATAAATCCCTTCTTCAAAAGATCGCTGACTTGCACCTCGAGCTCTCGCTGCTCCCTTGGTGCCATACGACGAAGTGGCATCACTATAGGCCTGGCATCCTTTACCAAATCAATACGAAACTCAATCTCTCGGTGTGGTGGAAGTCCGGTCACTTCTTCGAAAACATCCGGATACTGGCCAACCACGGGCAAACCTGACAACTCACTATGCGGAATGTCGAGGGAGTTTAGAAAACTAGCCAATACCCCCTTACTGGGTAGACCACCAAACACTATCCTCCGCCCATCATCCGCTCTAGCTGTCACCAACAAGCCCTCACAGTCTACCACCACCCCATATCTTTGGAGCCAATCTACTCCCAAAATAATGCCAAACCCAGTAAAGCCCAAAACAAAGCAATCACAAACAAACATGCATCCATGACTCGATAAGACCACATTACGACAAATCATGCTAAGGCTAGTCGAACCACCAATCGGGTTCGTCACTACTAAAGGTCTATCGACAATCTCGGGCTCCAATCCCAACCTATCTACCAGGTCACTAGATATGAAAGAACTGGAAGCTCCGGTATCAAACAAAACTCTAACAGGAACATCATAAATAGAAAGCATACCTTGAATGACGACACTCTTTCCCTTCTCCGCCGCAGTTGGGGCATTCGACGAAGAAGGAATAGCATTAAGAGCATATGCTTTCACCATTTGCTTTTCCTTAGGGGGTTGCGGACACTTGTCCTTGTGATGTCCCAATTGGCCACAATTGAAGCACTTCCTATCCGCTGGCTTGGCCCGACAATTACTAGCATAATGGCCCTTCTTACCACAGCTGAAGCACTCCACATCTTGCTTATTCTTTTTCTTCTGGCCATCCTTAGTCTGATTCTGCTTTCTCTTATTCTGGGAACCACCTTTGCCTCCACCACTAGCTTGTGGCTTTGGCTCATCTGCGGATGCAACCTCGGTCTTCGGCTTAGGGTAGAGACTTTCTGACCTTAACGCTTTTCCCACAATCGATTCAAACGTCTCATCGATGTGGTTAATAAGTTTTTCCCCCAAGTACTGATCCAAACCAGTTATGAATTTCTCATTCTTTTTCTCGGCAGTATCAATAAGAGATAACCCATATTTTGACAAAGTGTCAAATTCAGCAATATACTCCGAGACAGCCCTGCCATTCTGCTTGAGCTCCAAGAATTTCTTAAACAACATTGACTTCTGAGCAGCTGGAATGAACTTCTCACTAAAGCGAGCCTTAAACTGCTCCCAAGTAATCTGATCTTCGGGAGTAGCTGCCTTTATAGCATTCCACCAATTCATTGCCCGCCCTTGCAGCTGACGGGACGCTAGCTTTCTCTTCATCGCATCCTCGATACCCAAATCCTCGAAGATACGTTCGCAACTATCCACCCAATCCTGAACATCCGTAGCCGACTCCGTTCCGTGGAACGGCTTCCCACCAAGACTAGTATAATCCTTGTTCAGCTTGGCGAAGTCGACTCTTGGCGCCTGCACTATTGGACCACCACCATTTCCACCATTGGGAGCTGCCCTCTGTACATCCCTAAGCATCTCTCTCATGAGGTCAGTAAACATTGTCCTCATGTCAGCAGCATCCCCATTATTGGCTCCCCTACCGGTACCTCTAACATATCGGCTCATCGTCAATCTGAAAAAGAAAATGATTAACGACTCCATAGGGGTGCTAGTGTAGTACGACTTCATCCTTATACTACTAATAGTATATATATATATATATATATAGCTTTTTAAAAAAAACCAAAGTAATCACAAATACGCTCTCTCGTATACGTATATTATCTCTCCCTGATAACTTCCCTAGGCTAACTACGCAACCTAGAGCTCTGATACCAAGTGTGACGGCCCGTCCCGCACCAGCCTGCATTTCCTTCGAAAGTGCGCTGTACACATGCCCAGCTAGCACAGAACGGTCGTCAGAAGAAAAGAAAGAAGAGAATGAACTAATCAAGAAACCTGTAGAATGTCTCACAGCGCATGGAATAAAATATAATAATAACATACTTGACACAAAACAGGCGAGACAGTGCATAAGCTGATAACTAAAATCAACATCAATCATCAAAGCAGCGGAAATCCAAATACAGCTTATTACAATTTTCCAAATTTACTGTCTCTAACGCAAAAGAAAGCTAAAGTAGAAGATACACCAACAATGCCCACGTAGTGATCTTCAACAACACAGGGAGAATATTATGTATATAGTACGTGGAAGCCTCCTGCTCGTCTCCGGATCATCTACCCGTGCATCACCAGCTAACCTGTCTCTAGTCTGCTCGTGTGAGCACCCAGAGTAATAAGAGGAGACATAAAACTCTGGGTCAGACATAAAGCCTGGTATGAGCGATAAGCATCTAAACAGAATAATAACAGGTATACTAAACCATACCTGAACCTGGACCTGCAACCAAAGAGTTAGTACCACATACCGTACAATACTCCAAGGTGCCATAATAAATAGTGTAAGAATACGGGGGTGGGGTGTGCATGTCACAATGATAGCAAACAGATCATCCATAGCAACCATCCTCATATCTCTCACTCAGTGCGTAAAGTATACGACATCTACCACTTTGGAACACTAGACAAACTGAGGTAACGACGGATCCCGACTTGTAGAAACCCTGCTGTGACCAAGCCAAACACTTGGGGTCATGACCAAACATTTCAATGACCCACTTCATTGGTCGTAGCCCTTGGTTCTACCGATGCCATAATGGCCCTGAATCCGCCTTCGCACCTCCTACCATAGTGGTCCAAAGCTATAGACGTCGATAACTCCTTAGCACGCGTCCCGCAGCAAAGCCCAACCATGAAGCGAACTCGTTGATTCCCTTCTGAATCTTGAGTTCTAACTTCTCATTTGGACTTCCTTTGCATCTCGGGTTTGGTCGAATTGGAGTGGGTTTTCAGAAGAGTTGTCGCGCATTAACAGTCCTAGAGTTCTGTTCGGTTCGGTAGTCATCACCATCATCGGGTCGGGTCGGTAGTCCACTTCGGGTCGGGTCGGTGTCTCCCTCCGGGTCGGGTCGGTTCAGTGATTCTCCCCCTTCAGATATCGGTTCGGTTCGGGTGCCTCTGCTTGAGTTCAGTTCGGAGGTAGCTCATCCGATCTGATTCTTCCTGTTTGACTTGTTTGCCTGCTCCGATCCGTCCTGTTTTCTTCCTCCGATCCGGTCTGCTCCATCGCTCCGATCCGATCTTCTGTCCAACTCCAACTCTAAGCAATGGCCTTCCTTCCTGCCAAACTTCTTCCAGTGGCGAGTCCCCATCCAGTTCGGATTCCCTTGGTCAGTTCCCTAGTCCGATCCGACCCCTTTTCTCCGATCCGAACCGGTTCGGAACCTGCACACTTCTGCAACTTTCCAGCGAGCTTTCTACGCCATTCGACGACGTTTTCGAGCAATTTAACTATTCTAATCAATCATAAAACATACCATAGAGTCATAGCAACATGTAATAGCAACCACAAACAGCAAACAACAATTTAAATGAATCAAAATGAATCAAAAGTGGCTAAAACCTCACATTTGCCTATAATCCCTCTTAATCATGTTTAAGCATATGATTAGCAAAACACATCGAAATTAACCCAAATTTCTAACAGAGCCTTAAAACATTATTTTAGAATTTTAAGAATTTTTCCAGAATTTATTTACGTATAAATTCGCTAATCTTCACTAATTACCCCTAATCACCGTAATTAGTGCAAAAACTATGCAAATCACTCACCTTTGCCACAACTAGGACCCCAAAACTGAAATATTCTCTGATTTGGCGCTGTTCCCAATCTTATACAGCAGCTCCAACCTTGCTTTGGTGCTTTTTCTTCTTAATTTAATGTTTGCTAAGCCTAATCTTCAATTAGAAGGTGATTTTTGGGTGTTTGAGAGAGATTTAGAGAGTGGAGGCCATGGCTAGGTTAAGAGGAATGAAAGTGGCGGCTGGAAAATGTCTAAAGAAATGTGTTCTAACCCTAATCAGAACCTATATCCCCCTAAACCCGAAATTCCCCTTGGGCCAAGCTGCTAATCACCCGTTTAAGCCCAATTAAGCTGTTTTTCACCACCTGAAGCTTGTTTCAGCCATATCTCCCAAACGGTAAGTCCGTTTGGCTAATGTGACCACTCTACGGAAAGAGAAACCATCATCCGAAGCCAATGGAAGTGGTTTCAGGTCAAAATTCCTTTCCAGTCAAAAGTTATGGCCAAAACAGTGCCAACTAGGGGTAAAATGGTCATTTAAAAATTGGGAAAAATCATGAACATGGGAAATGACCCCAATAGTCGTCTCCCAAAGTTACATGACCATACGACTTCGTATGTGAAAGAAATAAATATCCTACGATCCTATGATGCGTAGAATGCGGGTCGTTACATCCTCCTCCTCTTTCAAGCTTTGGCAATGGCAGAAATAATAATAAAATATTAGGAAATATGGAAAAGGGAAGGAAGGGAGAAAGGAGGGCAAGACGGGGAGCTAGGGACTCTTAGGCAGATGCTTGGGCTTCACGGGGTAAGTTTTTAAATAATATTTATTTATTTATTTGTGTAATATATATATATATATTATAACTAAAATAGAATTTGTGAAAATAAATATCAGAACATTCTAAGAGTGACAGAGAGGATAGTGTCTAAGGCTTGAGTTTGGAAAATATAGTTTCCTGCTCTCCCTGGCTATCCCTAACTGATCCGACGGATGGGATGATTAATTTAAATTTAAATTTAAAATTTAATTTGAATTTAATTTGAATTTAAAACAGACCAGGGGCATTTTCGTAATTTTTAACCATAAACTTTAAAAGCTTATAACTTTTTCAAAACAAGTCAGATTTCCACGAAACAAGGACCGTTGGATTCTTGTCGAAAAATACTTTAAAATGAGTGGAAGCAGATTTTTGATCCGGGTTAAAAATTTTAAGTTATAATTAAATGAATATTTTTAAGTATTTTATTTGAAAATTAAATTTAATTAATATTAAAATGGTTTTTCAATTTTAAAAAAAATTGGATATGGCTAGAGATGGGAAAGTAGGATTTTTTAGAAGGGCAGAGAAGGTAATTTGGCTAATAACGCAATTAGAAATTAATTAAGATAAAAATAATTTAATTAATTTAATTAAATATATATTCATTTAAATTAGGTAAATATTGTAAATAGCATAACTTTTGCATACATTAACGAAATTTAACGAAACAGGATCCGTTGGGATCATATGGACGAGCACTACGCAAGGGAACTGACCGCAAGTGGATTGGAGCTCGTTTGGATTTATGGTGAAATTTAACGTCTGAACCAAATCAATGACTGATTATCGTTATTCAACGATAAACCGTCCAAGGTGAGTAAATCTCACTAACTCTGAACACTTTATATTTTTATAAAGTATTTTTAGAACTGATAATTATTGGTTGAATTGCTGAGTGTTGATTGTTTGGTTAAACTGCTAGTCGGTTGGTTGAAAATACCGATATAGTTATATATATCATTAACCGATGTTGATTCTATTTATCAGAATACCTCATATTGAAATCAAATTGATGTGAATTATATTGTGTAACATCTGTGGATGCAGGAAAACAGGTCGGAGGGATCCAACTGGATTCCTCAACATTTATTTACCGTTTTTCATATATTCTGTTATATGATGTGTTATATCATCTGTCGTTGAACCCGTGTGTTTGGATGATGATCAAACCTTTTGATTTGGTATTTTTATACCATAAATGATAACGGGAAGTGAAAAGGAATTTTCAAAGTATATTTTGAAAATAAATTATTTATATAAAATCAATAGATTTTATATATAGAAGGAAAAGAGTTTCATATAGGAAAATAATTATAGAATCAAAGAAATTGAGTAAAGGAAAATATTTGTGAAATCAAATATAAAGGAGAAGATTTGAAAAGAAAAACAAACATAGAGGAAATACATTTGTAAAACAAATGTAAAGGAAAATATTTGCAAATCAAATAGAATAGGGAAAAAGTAGCTATTTGTGAAACCTTTACAAATAGAAATCAAAAGGGAATCATTTGTAAAATGATTACAAATGGAATTGAAAAGTGAATATTCATTTAGGGAATAAAGGAAAGTTAAAAGAGATATTTATGTAGAGAATAAGTGGAAAAGCTAAAAGTAATAATTATTTGTTAAATAAATAGAAGTAAAAAGGGAATAGTTATTTGTTAAGTAAACAAATAGAAAAAAGAGTTATTCAAAAGAGTTATTCAAAAAGTGTTATTCAAAAGAGTTATTCAAAAGAGTTATTCAAAAGGAGTTATTCAAATGGAATTATTCAAAAGAGAAAATTCAAAGAGGTTAATTCAAAAGAGTTAATCAACCAAAGTTAAACTATCAGAGTTAAACCATTGGAGTTAATCAGAAAAGTTAGTCAGTTAGAGTTAAACCGTTAAAGTTAAACAGTTAGAGTTAAACCATTAGAGTTAAACTGTTAAAGTAAACTATTAGAGTCTAACAGTTGGAGTTAATCTATTAGAATTAAACCGTTGGAGTTAAGCTGTTAGAGTCAAACAGTTAGAGTTAGTTAGTTAGAATTAACTAGTAGAGTAAATCAGTTAGACTTAAGCGGTTTGAATCAAATCGGACTAGAGTTATTCGAATATAGTAACTGAATAAGGGTTAAATTGAATATTAGTTATTCAATTAGAGTTGATCGAACTTAGTTATTCGAGATAGAGTTAAACAGAAGTAGTTATTCAGTATTAATTGCCATTTAGCACGACTGCTAGCGAAATTCGCAGGGCTGCAGATAGCCTAAGGTGGTCGGATGTTTCCTGAGGGAATCAGGCGTAACCATTGTGATCGCTGCGATCTAGAGTCAAGCGAATGAAGTTAAATCAAATATTAGCTATTCAAAATGAAGTTAAAAACAGACATAGTTAGTCGAATATAAGTTAATCGAATATTAGTTATTCGATAATAGTTAGTCAAATTAAGTTAAATAAGTTGAGTTAAATAAGTCGAGTTAATTAAGTTAAGTTACTCAAGTTGAGCTGATCAAGTAAGTTGGTCGAGTTGAGTTAATCAAGATGAGTTAATCAAACCGAGTTATCCAAATAAGAGTTAATCCAGTAAAAGTTAATAGAATAAGGGTTATAGATTATAGTTAACCGAATAGGAGTTGATAAATTAGTTGTTCGTGTATTTATTTGAGCTAGAAAGAAAAAGTCATATTAAAGTTATTATATTTCGGACGCAGGGGATTATAACACCATTATTATAATCAAATGACTTCCGTAAAGGAAGTGGATTCGTAAATAGAATCCGAGAGTTACGTAAGTAAGTGGTTGAAAGTGTAAAAAGGTGAACTTTGTTTGTTTCGAAGTTAGAAATGTTGTTCAGTTAAGGTCTGAGAGGTAATTATACCCCAACTTGATTGACTTCAGTTTTAACCAAGAAGTGGATAAGTTCGATAGTGAAAAGTGGTTAAGTGCATTTAGTTAATGGGCATAATGGTCTGTGTTGACATAGCGATGTTTATTCAAACATCTGTTTAAACCCAATGAGGGAATTTTGGAAATGTTTTCCAAATAAGATCAGGATATTTTCTAATATAGAAAACAAGAAGTGGAAATGTTTTCCATTGTTAATAACGTATATTTTATAAATATAGTAAATAAGAAATATAGGGAAACAGGAATAAGGAAAAGAATAAATTTATGATAATTTAATTTAAGAATTAATGATGATTGATGATTGATCGATAGAATTTCCATCTGGAAATAATATCGTTGTTTGCACACAGACATGTTTTCATTTGATAGTTAAATCACCGACTATCAAAGTTTTTGACCATTTTACGTTGTTAATATGGAGAGACCGGTTGGATTATTATCCACAGAACCACTCCGTATTGGCATAAGCATTGCGAATCAAGTATGCTGAATATATTGAAGACGGAGTAAAGTGCAAGGGCTATCCTGTTTACAGAATAGTGCCTTCGGTTTGTCCAGTCCGAGGACAAACGTGTATGGAAGAATGCCTGACAGAGTATATTCAATAGATCGCGTAAGTTGATCTCTTCAAACATACTTACGTTTGGTGGCGGAGGAATTCGTTTCTCTTAGCTTTATACCCGTGGTGTTTTTGGGGAAATCAATTTGTGATTTGGCGAGTATGACGATGTGGCATTCAAAGTGAATGATCTGTCAGAGATAAGCGTGGCCTCTAGCCTCATCAACCGGGAAATGACAAAAATCGGGTAGGCAGCATGGCTATGTGGGTCGCATCCATTAGGATGTATAATCACCTATCTAGAGAAATTCCAATTGCTTCTTAAATCTATCGATGCTGCCCCATTCGGGAGACGGTTGCTGATCCCAACCGTTGGTGATATATATTCGATACACTCAAGCGAAATGAGTGGTCGGTCATGTGAGGGCCGGGTTGCAAGAGGTTCTTGTTGAACCCAGTGTATTCGCCTCTAGAGATACACTATCGGCAGGTGGTCCCATACCTTGTCAAAGTCGGAATCCAATCTCCAATAAGTGCCCGCGAGTTTGATTTGTATACTATATATGTAGAGCGTGAGATGCAAGCGTTCTACTAGATTTTAATTACTTGTGATTAGACATTATTATAATATCAGATAATATATGATTTCCAAAGTGTTTTGGGTTATCGTAAGGTAAAAGCCATATGTATTTATGTGTGGATTGGTCTTACGATTATCTTTTCGTTTGAAAAGGATTTTGAAAAGTTAAACCAAATGATTTGAGTTTACTCACACCAGTCCCATGACTGACCCAGAGTTTTATTTTGTTTTGTTTTCCCTAAACTCTTGGGTGCCCAAATTTGTACGGGCAGTCAAGTAGTCAGGATTTTACAGATAGAATTGGAGAGCTTGGAGCAGGAGGCTTCAGGACTTATATAGCTATTGTTTATTTCCGCTGTGATGCAAGGGTTGTACTCTGATAATGGTATTGTATGCATATACTGCTTTTAATTTCAAGTTATGTGATATATTATATTTTATTCGTTCCGCTGTGAGATTCGTGTGACTCTGATGTTGTATTCTTCTTTTTCTTCTTCTATTCTAATTTTCTATCTTATCTATCCTCACCTTCTAAATTCTTTCATTAACTATTCGGTAATTGTCGACCCTTGATGTTCGATATGTGTTGTATATCGGATAATCAAGGTCGTCTTTTCCCGGGTCGTTACAGTTGGTATCAGAGCTGAAGGTTAGGTGATTTACCTTGGCTCTGTAGCGTGACTCAGTAGAGATGGGGTTAGTAATGCCCTAGACTGAGTTTGAGTGTATATATAAGAGTGAACGTATTTGTTATTTTATATAAAATGGTTTTATACCGTGGAGATTTATTGGTTGAGTCGTTTATGAGTTCTAGTCGATCAGTTTGATCCACTGTATCGATAGGAGTTTATAAACACTTGAATACGATGGGTCGACACGATATGTTTTGAAAAAAGGGTAAATGAAATAATTTTACCTAATTATATTTTGATATAAGCAAAGTATAGATATTTGAAATTATTATAGTATATTGAATGTGTTGGTTGTGATTATAATCGAATAAGATTATAAAATGTGAAATGGTTATGTAAATAACAAATCAAAATTCATATAAGTGAAATATATGAAATCAGATGAATTAAATCTGAATTTAAGTTCAGAATTGGAATTAAAATTGCTAAAATTTGAATAAGCGTTGTAAATGGAATTAAATTGAATATATGTGAATTTTAAAATCCTGGGAGATTTTAAATTTGTTACAAGCATTGAAAAGGGATATTTTGAAATGAATTTCAAAATGAAAATGTTTAAAAATGGGTTTTGAAAGTGCTATAGTATTGAACTCACTTCGATAGGTGGAAAATAAATTCCGATGTTGATCCGGACATCATCGGTGCTCATTTTCGAGTTTGTAAGTGACGGATTACTACCAAAGATTTTGTTTTTGAATTGTTTTGAGAAACCAAGTTGTTTTGATATTCCAAAGGGATATTTGATTTTTGGAAAAGGCAAAGCTATTTGAAACTCGCAGGTACAGATTATTGAAATAAACAGAAATTAAATAGAAATTTGTGAAAGCAAATTGGAAATTGAATTGAAGGCAGTTCAGTGGAAATTGAGTTGAATTGAAATAGAATGGTATCAAGTAGAATTGGACTAGATTAGAGATAATCTGGGATAGAAATGGATGGCCGAGCAAGAAATTTCAATTCAGATTGGAATTGCAGTTTGATTGAAATTTGGCTTGGTTATAAGCGGATGGTCGTGTTGAAGATAAAAGTGATTGGGAGTTTGATTGGGATGATAGTGGTATATGCTAAATTGATAGCAGAATTGATTGTCGACAAAAAGGTACACGTATATATTCATATGAGTTTGATGAGATTAATGAACCTGTTGGGCAAGCCACTTGGTTATTTGATTTTCTTTTGGGTTGAAGAAGGCCTAGGGAGGCGAGTTGGAGTTTGAGCTATTGACCAGTACAAAGGAGGTGATAGCGAATTTTTTTAGAAATTTCGAGTGTTAGAAAATTTTCAGAATTTTTTAAAATTTTCGTTTATAGAAATAAATTAATAAATTAATTAGAATAGATTGGTTTAGTGAAATAAGAGTAACCAAATAATTTTAACCTAGTTATAAAGTTCATTTTTCTACCTTAGCAATTTCGAGGACGAAATTATTTTAAGGGGGGAAGAATGTAACGGCCCAGATTTTTTGACCATTTAGTTTAATATTTAAAAATGTTTTTTTTATTATTTTGGAATTCTAAATGGTTTAATTTCAATAATTTTGAATATTTTATTTTATTCCGAAATGGTAGAAATTTAGTGGATCTGCAATATAATGTGAACTAGCAGTATAAAAAGATAAATTTTTAATTTAAAATAGTACGTTTACAAAGGATGTAGTAGCTAACGAACTCAGATTTCGATGAAATCAGTTTCATTAAATCCGAAATGATGAAATTATGTAACCAACCAAGTTACGTCAAAAATGGCATCCGTATGTGGAAAAGAAAAAATAAAAAGTCAAAATTTGAACTAAATTTTGACGGTAATTGGAATTTGCTAATGCTAACAGCAAAACTGGAACCTGAGACCTATCCAGGAAAATTCTAAACATAGGATATTAACTATATATAAAATCTGGGAAAATCCTATAACGGATATAGAAAGTTATTAAGGAAACAAAATTTAAATAAATTATTTGAAAATCTAAACGAACTCCGATTTTTGATTTGAATACATAGGATTGAAGTATGCTAAAAACCGGACCAGATGGTGGAAGAATTTCTGAAAACCGTTATCTTTTGATACTCCAACATGAGATCGGAAGGTGTTGAAACTAACACAAAACACTATTTTGAATTTGAATTTAAATTATTTGAAAGTTCAAACAAATTCAAAATTTATATATTTTTATATAGTATTGAAGAGCAAGAAAAATTGAACAACATGGTTGAAAAAGATTTCGGATAAGATATCAATAAGTAAGTCAAATTAACGCCCGAATAGGGTTGAGAAAACACACTTTACTATTCATAAATTATTAAATTTATTTATAATTTAATTAATTTAAGGATTAATCCTATCCATCCATTTTCGACCGTTGGATTCGCGCCACCTCAGCAATCCATGTGACTCCTTCGGCTATAAATAGCCCCCCCCCCCCTTCATTTTAAACTCACTCCTCCTCTTCTTTCAAGCTTTGGCAATGGCAGAAATAATAATAAAATATTAGGAAATAGGGAAAAGGGAAGGAAGGGAGAAAGGAGGGCAAGACGGGGAGCTAGGGACTCTTAGGCAGATGCTTGGGCTTCACGGGGTAAGTTTTTAAATAATATTTATTTATTTATTTGTGTAATATACATATATTATAACTAAAATAGAATTTGTAAAAATAAATATCAGAACATTCTAATGGTGACAGAGAGGATAGTGTCTAAGGCTTGAGTTTGGAAAATATAGTTTCCTGCTCTCCCTGGCTATCCCTAACTGATCCGATGGATGTGATGATTAATTTAAATTTAAATTTAAAATTTAATTTGAATTTAAAACAGACCAGGGGCATTTTCGTAATTTTTAACCATAAACTTTAAAAGCTTATAACTTTTTCAAAACAAGTCGGATTTCCACGAAACAAGGACCGTTGGATTCTTATCGAAAAATACTTTAAAATGAGTGGAAGCAGATTTTTGATCCGGGTTAAAAATTTTAAGTTATAATTAAATGAATATTTTTAAGTATTTTATTTGAAAATTAAATTTAATTAATATTAAAATGGTTTTTCAATTTTAAAAAAAATTGGATATGGCTAGAGATGGGAAAGTAGGATTTTTTAGAAGGGCAGGGAAGGTAATTTGGCTAATAACGCAATTAGAAATTAATTAAGATAAAAATAATTTAATTAATTTAATTAAATATATATTCATTTAAATTAGGTAAATATTGTAAATAGCATAACTTTTGCATACATTAATGAAATTTAACGAAACAGTATCCGTTGGGATCGTATGGACGAGCACTACGCAAGGGAACTGACTGCAAGTGGATTGGAGCTCGTTTGGATTTATGGTGAAATTTAACGTCTGAACCAAATCAATGACCGATTATCGTTATTCAACGATAAACCGTCCAAGGTGAGTAAATCTCACTAACTCTAAACACTTTATATTTTTATAAAGTATTTTTAGAACTGATAATTATTGGTTGAATTGCTGAGTGTTGATTGTTTGGTTAAACTGCTAGTCAGCTGGTTGAAAATACCGATATAGTTATATATATCGTTAACCGATGTTGATTCTATTTATCAGAATACCTCATATTGAAATCAAATTGATGTGAATTATATTGTGTAACATCTGTGGATGCAGGGAAACAGGTCGGAGGGATCCAACTGGATTCCTCAACATTTATTTACCGTTTTTCATATATTCTGTTATATGATGTGTTATATCATCTGTCGTTGAACCCGTGTGTTTGGATGATGATCAAACCTTTTGATTTGGTATTTTTATACCATAAATGATAACGGGAAGTGAAAAGGAATTTTCAAAGTATATTTTGAAAATAAATTATTTATATAAAATCAATAGATTTTATATATAGAAGGAAAAGAGTTTCATAGAGGAAAATAATTATAGAATCAAAGAAATTGAGTAAAGGAAAATATTTGTGAAATCAAATATAAAGGAGAAGATTTGAAAAGAAAAACAAACATAGAGGAAATACATTTGTAAAACAAATGTAAAGGAAAATATTTGCAAATCAAATAGAATAGGGAAAAAGTAGCTATTTGTGAAACCTTTACAAATAGAAATCAAAAGGGAATCATTTGTAAAATGATTACAAATGGAATTGAAAAACGAATATTCATTTAGGGAATAAAGGAAAGTTAAAAGAGATATTTATGTAGAGAATAAGTGGAAAAGCTAAAAGTAATAATTATTTGTTAAATAAATAGAAGTAAAAAGGGAATAGTTATTTGTTAAGTAAACAAATAGAAAAAAGAGTTACTCAAAAGAGTTATTCAAAAAGTGTTATTCAAAAGAGTTATTCAAAAGAGTTATTCAAAAGGAGTTATTCAAATGGAATTATTCAAAAGAGAAAATTCAAAGGGGTTAATTCAAAAGAGTTAATCAACCAAAGTTAAACTGTCAGAGTTAAACAGTTAGAGTTAAACCATTGGAGTTAATCAGAAAAGTTAGTCAGTTAGAGTTAAACCGTTAAAGTTAAACATTTAGAGTTAAACCATTAGAGTTAAACTGTTAAAGTAAACTATTAGAGTCTAACAGTTGGAGTTAATCTATTAGAATTAAACCGTTGGAGTTAAGCTGTTAGAGTCAAACAGTTAGAGTTAGTTAGTTAGAATTAACTAGTAGAGTAAATCAGTTAGACTTAAGCGGTTTGAATCAAATCGGACTAGAGTTATTCGAATATAGTAACCGAATAAGGGTTAAATTGAATATTAGTTATTCAATTAGAGTTGATCGAACTTAGTTATTCGAGATAGAGTTAAACAGAAGTAGTTATTCAGTATTAATTGCCATTTAGCACGACTGCTAGCGAAATTCGCAGGGCTGCAGATAGCCTAAGGTAGTCGGATGTTTCCTGAGGGAATCAGGCGTAACCATTGTGATCACTGCGATCTAGAGTCAAGCGAATGAAGTTAAATCAAATATTAGCTATTCAAAATGAAGTTAAAAACAGACATAGTTAGTCGAATATAAGTTAATCGAATATTAGTTATTCGATAATAGTTAGTCAAATTAAGTTAAATAAGTTGAGTTAAATAAGTCGAGTTAATTAAGTTAAGTTAGTCAAGTTGAGCTGATCAAGTAAGTTGGTCGAGTTGAGTTAATCAAGATGAGTTAATCAAACCGAGTTATCCAAATAAGAGTTAATCCAGTAAAAGTTAATAGAATAAGGGTTATAGATTATAGTTAACCGAATAGGAGTTGATAAATTAGTTGTTCGTGTATTTATTTGAGCTAGAAAGAAAAAGTCATATTAAAGTTATTATATTTCGGACGCAGGGGATTATAACACCATTATTATAATCAAATGACTTCCGTAAAGGAAGTGGATTCGTAAATAGAATCTGAGAGTTACGTAAGTAAGTGGTTGAAAGTGTAAAAAGGTGAACTTTGTCTGTTTCGAAGTTAGAAATGTTGTTCAGTTAAGGTCTGAGAGGTAATTATACCCCAACTTGATTGACTTCAGTTTTAACCAAGAAGTGAATAAGTTCGATAGTGAAAAGTGGTTAAGTGAATTTAGTTAATGGGCATAATGGTCTGTGTTGACATAGCGATGTTTATTCAAACATCTGTTTAAACCCAATGAGGGAATTTTGGAAATGTTTTCCAAATAAGGTCAGGATATTTTCTAATATAGAAAACAAGAAGTGGAAATGTTTTCCATTGTTAATAACGTATATTTTCTAAATATAGTAAATAAGAAATATAGGGAAACAGGAATAAGGAAAAGAATAAATTTATGATAATTTAATTTAAGAATTAATGATGATTGATGATTGATCGATAGAATTTCCATCTGGAAATAATATCGTTGTTTGCACACAGATATGTTTTCATTTGATAGTTAAATCACCGACTATCAAAGTTTTTGACCATTTTACGTTGTTAATATGGAGAGACCGGTTGGATTATTATCCACAGAACCACTCCGTATTGGCATAAGCGTTGCGAATCAAGTATGCTGAATATATTGAAGAAGGAGTAAAGTGCAAGGGCTATCCTGTTTACAGAATAGTGCCTTCGGTTTGTCCAGTCCGAGGACAAACGTGTATGGAAGAATGCCTGAAAGAGTATATTCAATAGATCGCGTAAGTTGATCTCTTCAAACATACTTACGTTTGGTGGCGGAGGAATTCGTTTCTCTTAGCTTTATACCCGTGGTGTTTTTGGGGAAATCAATTTGTGATTTGGCGAGTATGACGATGTGGCATTCAAAGTGAATGATCTGTCAGAGATAAGTGTGGCCTCTAGCCTCATCAACCGGGAAATGACAAAAATCGGGCAGGCATCATGGCTATGTGGGTCGCACCCATTAGGATGTATAATCACCTATCTAGAGAAATTCCAATTGCTTCTTAAATCTATCGATGCTGCCCCATTCGGGAGACGGTTGCTGATCCCAACCGTTGGTGATATATATTCGATACACTCAAGCGAAATGAGTGGTCGGTCATGTGAGGGCCGGGTTGCAAGAGGTTCTTGTTGAACCCAGTGTATTCGCCTCTAGAGATACACTATCGGCAGGTGGTCCCATACCTTGTCAAAGTCGGAATCCAATCTCCAATAAGTGCCCGCGAGTTTGATTTGTATACTATATATGTAGAGCGTGAGATGCAAGCGTTCTACTAGATTTTAATTACTTGTGATTAGACATTATTATAATATCAGATAATATATGATTTCCAAAGTGTTTTGGGTTATCGTAAGGTAAAAGCCATCTGTATTTATGTGTGGATTGGTCTTACGATTATCTTTTCGTTTGAAAAGGATTTTGAAAAGTTAAACCAAATGATTTGAGTTTACTCACACCAGTCTCATGACTGACCCAGAGTTTTATTTTGTTTTGTTTTCCCTAAACTCTTGGGTGCCCAAATTTGTACGGGCAGTCAAGTAGTCAGGATTTTACAGATAGACTTGGAGAGCTTGGAGCAGGAGGCTTCAGGACTTATATAGCTATTGTTTATTTCCTCTGTGATGCAAGGGTTGTACTCTGATAATGTTATTGTATGCATATACTGCTTTTGATTTCAAGTTATGTGATATATTATATTTTATTCGTTCCGTTGTGAGATTCGTGTGACTCTGATGTTGTGTTCCTCTTTTTCTTCTTCTATTCTAATTTTCTATCTTATCTATCCTCACCTTCTAAATTCTTTCATTAACTATTCGGTAATTGTCGACCCTTGATGTTCGATATGTGTTGTATATCGGATAATCAAGGTCGTCTTTTCCCGGGTCGTTACAATTATGTTATGGGTTCCTATCTTATGTAGCTTGTGAATACAAATGGGTTGGCATTGCATGAGATTTGGAGGTCTATTGGATATTGGTTATGCTTTTTGGATAGGATGTGAACTTTCTGTTCCTGTTGATACGTATTTGCTGAAGTACGGAAGTATTCTTGTGGATTATCAGAATTTGGGGATTGTTTTGGCAAATATGGTAGCAAGCTGAAGATTTATGGAAATCTTTATTATAGGAAAGTGCAGATTGGCTGACATAAGAAGGCTATTGGTGTTTTGGTCAAATTGTAATCTTGTATTATCTGGGAACTGATTAGCAGTGCTGAGTTTTTTTTTTGGGTTTCTTTTGTATTTTAGTTTAGTTTTTTTTTTTTTTGTCAGCACTGTTTTGCAGAGCGTTTCTAGGTTATTTGATGCATGGTAATAGTTAGTGTATAGTTGAGATTGTAATGTTGTAATAACTTGTAATAGTTTCTTACAACAACAACAACAAAGCCATATATCCCAAACAAGTTGGGGTTGGCTTGTAATAGTTTCTTAGTCTTAATAAAATTTTACATGCCTTTCAAAATTTATATAAATACCCTAAATTCTCCACAAACCCTAATTACCAATCTAGAGCCGCCGCGATCAATTGAAGGGCGAAAATTGCTCGTTCCTTCCTTTCCATTTTTCTCTCCATCCACGCTATAATCCCAGAAACATATTGAACGATTATTGTAGAGATTTTTTTTCTCTACAAATCCATACTTTGTGATGAATTATCGTCATGTATTTCGTTCGAATTTCCACCATAAAGAAGACGACTTTGGGCTCGATTTCTGTGAGGTGGGGACCACCGAATGGGCCGCCACTCACGGCGTTGGAGGAGGGCACGACGGCGTGTCAGGAGGTGCGTGTTGATGAGGGTCCGACCGACCCAAGTGGCGGCAACGGTGGCACGATGAAGGTTTAAACGATGGGTTTGAAATGGAGTGATGGGTTTTTTCATAGGGAAGAGATAATTAAAGGGGTAATTAATTTTAATTAGTTAATTAATTTTATTAAATTATATAATTAGGTAAAAAAAAGGTTTGTAATACCATAACTCTTTCATACGAGGTCCGAATCGAACGATTTCAGTTGCTTGCGATCGTGACGGAGAACTCTACAACATGGAACTGACTAGGACTGATTTGGAGCTAGTTTGGGCTAAATTAAACGCCTGTTTAATTTAGTTCCAAAAATAAAAATCATCAGTTAAAGAATGGCGGAGTGGAAACCAATGTGAGAACTCCTTCTCACTCAAAATTATTTTATCATGTTATTGTATTCATGCATAAAAGTATATAGAATTGCTAGTGGAGATTTTTACCAGTTTAATCATTATAAATTGTATACGGTGCCTGTTAGCTCACCTCCCTCGTCCACAGACCATGAACGATTTAATTGACTATATTGTGTGTTGATTGTGTTGTTGAAATGCTTAACGTATTAAAAATAATGTTAATAAATTTATGATTGTTGAAATTAAATTATAAATACCCATTTATAATTTAAACAGTGAAAATTGGCTAATTAGAAAAGTAAGTCAAATCGAATTAGAACTGGTTAAATTTATTAACCAGTGATTATTTTGAAAAGACTGTTTTTGTTTGGAAGCCCCACACGGGTATGGAGACGATATTTATTCACATCTCCCCTAAATTTAGTTATATGTCAATCGATTGATCGACAGACTATGATAAGCGTTATTTAATTATTTAATGCTTATACAGTAGTAAATTGCACTCTGGATGATGTTTGAACGTTTAATGATTATTTATCATTATTGTTGAATACATGCATTGTATGAAATCCATATAACTGAAATTATACGGTAATTGATTGAGTCACATTCCGATTCAGAAATAAAGAATATTTTAAAATAACGAATACTTTAAAATAACGAATATTTTAAAATAATATTCAGTGAAGAATCAAAAATCCGATATTGATGTATGATTTTTGATGGACACGAAAATATTGAAATGTGAAGTCGAGTTAAGTAGTTAAACGCCATTTTAACCTGAACGGGTTTATCGATCGATTTTATTCATTTTATAATGAATACGAAAAGGAAATGGATTTCAAAATCTGATATTTTGAAAATATTGTCATTTTAATATTATAATGATATGAAATATTCAATTTTGGTTAAAAATTGAAAATGAAGTTGAAATTGTTTTGAAATGAATTTGAAAACGAATTTATTAAATACAATTTGAATTGAAATCGACGGTATATATAATACTTATATATGATGGCCTGAATAAAACGCGTCGTGCAGCGACCGTTCGCGAATTTCAACCATTGACTTCAAATTGATGTAACGGGAGATCCGACTGTCGGATTTTCTTAAAACCGGAACCGTTGGGCTCGTATCGAAAAGAGTTTTTGATGATAATAATAGATTTGAAATCTAACGGTTGGTTTTTAAAATATATCCAAATCAATTTTGGAAAAGGTCGATATGGATGCAGTTCGGTGACCGATATTGAAAACCGACTGTAAGGGCCTTAATAAAATTATTAAAAATATGGAAAAATTGTGTAAAATTATAATAAATGATTTGGAAAGAATTTGGATGAAATATTCCATATTTGTAAAGATAAATGATATTTTTATCAGAATGAACTAGTTAACAACTACAATAGAGAACTGAAAGGAATTGAAATGGTTTTAAAATAACCAGAATTTTCCAGCTTATGAATTGAAAAGGATTTAAATGGAAATAATCTTCGGATATTTTGATATTGGATTCCATGATTAAACGAATATTGTTGAGGAATTAGGAAGATATAGATATCATTATTCCCAATACGATATTTGTTGGTTTCAGAATTTGATATTGAATATAAGCCAATATAATTTCTATTCAGAGCATTGTATTTAATATCAAATTGGATTTTGGGTTTATCGTGAACAATGTTTTAAATAACATTTGTTCTTTAACCCAATTAACAGTGAAGTTAAGATTTGGAATTTATAAATCTTTTATTAAGATTTAATGGAAATTTTCTAAAGTAAATTTTTCCAATTTAATACATTAAACTGGAATTGAATGGAATTCAATTTAATAATAATCGAGATGAGCTTCGGTGAATGAATATCGTTGCTACATATGGAATTTAAAGGGATTTGCTGTTATTCCATTTATATTATTAGTCTGATACAGAAATTTATATCAAATATATATTGATCTATTTTCTGTGAAGATTCCATATATGGAAGTTGATTTGAACTTATCATGAAATGTGTTTTAAATGACATTAATTCTTTAACCCAGTTAAAGGCGGGATTAATTTTCTTAAAGTTGAATAATCATAAAGTAATGATTTTTGGATATTAAAAATGAATTGAAGTTTTAATGAACCTTTAATTTTAGGCGTCGGAGAATAACTTATAGTTTCATGTTCATATCTGATTTTTAGGCGTCGGAGAAGTAGTTGTCAAATTCAGCGAAGGAGATTAAGGTGTTAAGAAACTGGTTCTTAATATTTCAGTTGGAGAGTGAAGATAGGCCCACTAAGGCAACTAAGGTAGTCATGTTTGTTTAATGTTTTATTTTGTAGCTTGAATATAGTGAATATATTGTAGCAGCTGGGGTTTGTGATTTTAGAGTTTATGCATTATATGATTATAGCGCGCTAGCAATTGGAAGATAGCTTGTTGGCTGATTTCCTGAGTACTGAATCCAATTCTATTTTTGTACCAAATCAACTTGCTTATGGCTTGTGTGTTTAGATATATTAATACGGCTTTGCACAGTAGGTCTCTATTTTTGATGTTACAAGAAAAGTCTTTGTAACAATTATAATGTAAATTAGATAGATATTTCTATAAACCAGAAAACGCAAATTAGCTTGTTGTTTTCAAATAGAAAGTGCAAGTTAACCAAACAAACTCAAAATTCAAGGTATATTAATCCTAGTTGATATATCATATATGCACTCGTAAATGATACATATCAATATATCCATAGCAGATCCACGGTATCAAGCTGGTTTACATGTACAACTAGGGGTGAGCGTTTGGTTGGTTCGGTTTATCCGATGATGAAAATTGTCAAACCAAACTAAAATCAATAAAAATGAAAACCAAACAAAATCAACCAAATTAAGTTTGGTTGGTTCGGTTGGTTATCCGATTTAACCGAACTAAAAATATTTTAGACCTTACGATTGTAATATTAACTATAATTTGAAATAAATCATAAGTATATGATTAGAGTATTATTATTTATGATTCTTATGCTTTCTAAAAGTAATTTTGACACATTCATAATGATCAAAATTTACTTAGAGAACTAATTTAACTTAAAATATTTATTATAATATTGATAATTTTTAAAACATAACAAAAGTTCGGTTAATTTGGTTAAACCGATAACCAAACTAAATATTTTTTCGAACCGATTACAAACCGATTTAATTTCAAAACCAAACCAAACTGACCAAAATAAATTGGTTCGGTTGGTTTATTTTGTTTAACCAAATAATGCTCACCCCTATGTACAACCCTCACTGTAATTGGATTTACACTTTTACAATTACTTCTTTAAAAAAAAATTTAACAAATATTTTCTTCTTTATTACAATATGATTTAACGGTCGGTTTTTCCCACCGTTGTGCGGTAATACTAGTTAGAGCTGGCCCAAAACTGAATAAAACTAAGCTCAATCCATTACCCAATATCTGACCCACCGACCCGACTGTGCCATAGTAGAAGTAAAAAGTGTGAAGCTACGGATTTACTCTTCAATACCAAATACCAGACGAAGTCGAATAAAAAACCCTAGTATAATCTTCATTGTTCAATCATCAATCAAATCTCCTCAATCATCGGTTGAGTGTCGATGTTGTGCCTGCCACTGGTGCTCCCCTTAAAGGAACGATTGTTCATGGCATCGATTTGATTTCGAGAGCAGTGCAGATTGCAGAAATTAAATGGCTTCGACTACGTGAGTGACAAGATAAGTTTTATAGTTTTCTATTTTGTTATATCCTTAGGCAAATTGTTATTATCGACCGACTATAGTTGTACAAACTACAAAGTTAGTGCTGCTTGAATATGCCTTTGAATTACCATTATTTGAGTTTATTGAATTTGTATGTACTTCATTTTGAACATTGATTGTACTGGATGGGGTATTGCAGAATCATACTGCAACTATAAATATTTGTATTTGTCTTTTTTGATGTCATGTGGAAGGAAATGAATAATAATTTGCTGCTCCACGAGCATTAGTGAAAGATATAGGCTTAAGGGTGTGTAGTTTGCAAATCGCAAGTTTTGATTGAAATTGAAATGTAGACTTGAGGATAAACAAAGCTAAGCTGTGAAGTGTGGATATTGCGTAAATAGGTGAATAGTATGTGCTGCACTGTGAAATGTGGCAAGATTAGTCATCTGTAGATGTATATGTTAAGTGCCAGTTATGATGTTATTATAATTAAGTATGCCAGTTTCCTGACTTTGAGTATATATTTAGTGCAAGTTTCCTGACATTATATATATTAAGTGCCAGTTATGATGTTATTATAATTAAGTATCCCTATGTATGGAGTCTCAGATATGATGTTATTATAATTAATATTACTTAAAGTGTATGTGTATATTGTTAGCATCGTATGTTAGCATTGTATGTATAAATAGTGTGGGCTGTGGACTGTTGCCACTTCTAGTTCCAACAATCTCAGTTTTAATGCAATGTGTAGTTCATCACAGTTTCCTGACTTTTGAGTCTGATGCATTTTTAACTTGAGAATATGGCACCTGAGTCTATCAGTCTAATGCATATTTGTTTATTTTTACTTCAGTAGTTAGCAAATTAGCATTGGAGGTCAGATATGCTTCAGAATGGAGACTATTTATCGACATGAGGACCGACAAATAGAGTATACTTCCACGTTTACTGATGAGATGGATCTAATATAAGAATCGACAGTAGAGGACCAGAAGTCATGCGTATACTTCCACGTTTGAATGAGGTATCTTCTCTTTTTAACCAACTGGATTTTCTGATTTTCTTATATTACACAATCTAAATATTGTTGCCAATCTCATCTTCTGCTCAAGTTAATTATAGTTTATCACATTACACTATATATATTGGTTGCATTCACTCTTTTGTGGTATGCTTTTCCTCTGTTTTTTCCTTGCTACTTCTTATAATCCAACATATACCCAAGTTTATTACAAAACTATATCTACCCATTTTCACTCATGTATATTCTGTTTGCATAAATATATTTCATGTTATTACAAACATATACCTAAGTATATTCAGTTACTAAGCTCGCTGTCAATAAGAATATCAAAAGGTAAATTCATAAACTAAAATTCCAATATGATGAACTGTAGCAAGTGGTATTTGGGTAATGAAATGAATCATAGCTGCGCCTGGACCGAGAAACTGAATTGTGTACTGATTGAAACTGATTCTGCTGTCATGTAACTTGGTTAGAAATCCCCTTTAAATGGAACGACGAAAGGTGAAACTAGATCCAAAATTAAATAGAACGAGTAAATATAACGTAGAAGCATTTATTAGTATTAAACCAATAAGGTATGTAACGTATGTTATTGAGCTAAACTGAAAGCCCATATTTTTCAATCAGTTTATTTTATGTATATGTTCATTAATAAAAAACACTTTTTACTACTTGTCTTTTAGTTGAAATGTTATAAAACTTATTGATTCAGATTTCCAATGTAAGTGAAGTGTGGTGCAGTTTTTGAGGATAACATATACAGTTTCGAAAATTGAGGCTGGTAATTGAGGCTGCCGGTAAGGTGAATGTATATATACAGTTTCAGGTGAATATAATAAAAAATATTTGAATACATTAAGTTTTGAAAATATATGGGATAGTATATATACAGTTTCAGGGGTCTGCTTGTAAGGTGAATGTTGTTCGGGTGAAGGGTAGGAGATGATGGTGCAGTTTTTGTCGAGTTTTGTGATGGTTTGGTTAGTGAGTTCAAGAGTGTAATTGAGGCTGGTATGTGCAAATCATTGTTAGGGGAGTGTGGTGAAGTTTTGATGAAGTATTCGTGATGGGAAATGGAACCACAGTCACTGGTATTGAACAGTTAACACAGCTTTGGTAGGTGATTGAATTAGGAAGTGGATTCGTCGTGTTTTCATAACAGTGAGGCTTCAAGATGATATGACATATGTTATAGATTTTTTTTTGTATAAACTTGTTCATGCTGCAGAATTATTTTTTTGAATAAACTTGTTCATGCTGCAGATTTTTTTTTTTTGAATTGTTGTATTTTAATTCAAGTAGTTTCTACATATGTTACCATGTTTTGTATTTATTTTACAGAAATATCTGTATATAAGTTGAGTAAAATTTTGTAATATACACATTAGGAACATGACTAATGAGGTCTTTCGTTGGGAAATATTGGTTTTAATGTATGATGATGGTTTTATTATTAGAAACTATTATATTAGTAATTTTGCACGTAAAATGGCTATAAAATGTTCATAAACAATTGATATTAGTTCTGCTATTTAACATATATGTATCTTGAAGTTGCATCTTGTTGTTGTTATCTGCTATTTAACATCCATACGAACATGCAAAAAAACAGTTTCATTAATATGAACACTGTTGTATTGTAGGCTGCAGGTTACCCATTTTTCATCTTAAATATTTTTCATCTTGAATGATTTTCATCTTAAATTGCAGGCTGTGGGTTTCCAATTTTTCCGCTTTTTGGGAAATAAATAGTGTTACCTGAATATTACTTTGTTGAATGAAAATTAATCCGTGCTCAGGATAAAACAAAGTGGAGAAAAAATAGCGGTAAATGTACATCAATATGCATATTATTCGAAATTGCACTGTAATGAATAATGCTTGCGCTAATCATGCAGAAACTTCTAGATGTTTTGGAATTAACTGGGCTACATCTGTGTGGAGTTTTCCCTGTGGTTCTACTTCGGGCTTTGCTGACAAGATCATCTTAATGTATGGTGCAATCGATGCAAGTTGGCTTCGTTCTTCAAAATGTAATTTATCTTCTGTTTTTATCTTATTTCATGCTAGTTTTTATTCATTTTATCATTTTGAATAGCAGTAGTGTATGTTTGGAAGTTCCAAGCACGCATTAGTATACTAGCTTATATTCCTTATAATTTTAGCTAAAGTTACAGTGTTGGAATTGCCAATGATTCTATCCATATCGACGAAAAAGTCAAAGCCGTTGTTAATCCAGCTTTTAACGATGTAGAGGTTTCTTCTCTATATTAAAGAAGGGGAGATCGGCGAGTCACTCTAAAAGAATAAAACTTGTGTTTAACATAGCCAGGTGCGCTCTCTATTTCTAGTGAAATAAGCAGCATTTTTTGTTTCAAGTTACGATCACCAGAAACTTGTAGGCGTCGTCAAACGCATGCACACTCAACCTCTCACATCTGCATATGTTTGGACTTTCAATAGAAGTCTATTTATTATGTAATTAATTCTTCTTGGTTATATAATTGTAGAAATAAAAGTTCGTATATAATGTCAGTTACAAATACAAATATTTTTACTTAAATACAACTGCAAACTGTGGATATGGTGGTGTCTAAATTGTGTCTAAACTGAAGTAGGAAGACTATGGAACCAAAGGTTGTAAAGTTATAGCAATGCAAAGACTTAAATGTTGTATAATAAGTTCTGAATGGTGTATAATAATATATTCTCTCTACATTTGGTAACTTTTTTTCTTTTTTTGTAGTCACACCGTGCTAGTAAATATATGCAGACTCAAGATCAACAGGCCGTTGGATCTGCCGTCGCGTGGCACAAAGATTACATTTCCTTTGTCTAGTTTTGGTACTTAGGAAACTAGTTATGTAATTTATGTTAGAACTATGTCGACGTAATTGATGTAACCTTTTGGAATGTAAACTTATATAGTCTTTTGGAGTATAAACTTATCGAACTTTTTGAAATGTGTTGGAATTATATGATTCTTTCTTCAGTCTTTTAGTATGTGTTATTATGTGATTTTGATTGTTGCATTACAATATTTATTGCATGTTAAAATATTCATTATTATTATGGATGCATATCGCAGCAGTTATATTTAAATTTGCTATTACAACGGGCAAAAACCGTTGTAATATACTGTATTACAATGGGCAAATGCCGCTTGTAATTTATTAGCTATTACAATGGGTTAATAACCATTGTCATAGAGTCATTGCACGTGAGAGAGCAAGTTATTACAACGGTCTTTTACAACAGTCATTGCCCGTTGTCAAATAGTCAAGAGCTATTACGACTGGTCATATTAAGACGGGCATATGTCCGTTGTGAAATGCATATTACAACGGTTTTTGCCCGTTATAAAAGGACTGTTTTGTTGTAGTGGTAAACCCGTTTTGTGTTATACGGTGTGGTCCCAAGATTTCCCAACTTTTAAAATAAAGATTTAATAGCTGTTTTAGTTCCCACACCAGCCCCATGACTGACTCGGAGCTTATCGTTTCCACCTAAACTCTAGGTGCCGATATTTTCCACACGGACAGCTAGTAGTTTTGGTTTTCGCAGATATTTCTCTTTCCTAGGATCCTGAATTACATCTGGAGTTATATTCAGAAAGCTTTGTATCCGTGTATTTCTTTCAGTTGTGTTGTTGATGTATTTTCCGTTATAAATTGTATTTATGCATTTAAATTTCCACTGCCTTGTATTTTAATCTCTGATATCATTTTATTTATGCTGTCTAATATTTATTCATACTCTGATATCTTGTTCTCGGATGTAAATTGTTGTAATAGCAATGAAATGTTCTATTGTTTGTGTTCTGATGTGTCATGTTCTCAAAGCAATCCGGGCTTTCCCGATAGGGGAAGTTTTGGTCGTTTCATCTTGGTATCAGAGCTTCGGTTTACAAAGTTAGAGAACAAAACACATTAGAACCAAACGAAAGAATTCATCGGAGATAGGATCAATAATATCCTATAAGAATGACTTGTTAGAGATAGGGTTAGTAATACCCTAGAATGAGTTTGAAAAGTGTTATTTATATAAAAAAAATAAAATAAAAATGAAAACAAATTTAATTTTGAAAATTTTATATCTATTATTCGTATTTAAGTATTTTATTTTATATCGAATTTGGACTACCGGGTATATGAAGATTTTGAATATACGCGTAATTAACGTGTATTCGAAGCCTCAAATATACTCAATAGATATAGAATCACACTCTAGCCGCCCGGAGATGTTTCTGATGATGGTTCGAAACATCATCGGTGCTTATGTTCGAGTTTCGAAAGTGAGATATCTATATATTTCCAATTGACTGGTGTGAGAACCAAAACTTAGTTAGAGTTTATTGTTTGTGATTTGGCCTTGAAATATGATTTTTGAGTATATATAATAAGATATATATTTTAAAAGTTAATTGACTAATTCATTGTTGGTTCTGTTGTTTGATTTTTAATTTAACTAATAAAACCAATATGACGATGGAAGGTAAATCTTAGCCAAATTGAATTTATTATTGAACCGTATTGAAAATTGATTGGAATTGCATACATGTGCATATATATATATATATATATATATATCTGTGTGTGTGTGTGTGAACAGATCATAGCATGGAAGCTAAGAAGATGAATAAAATTGTATGCTCGACAAATAGGTACGTGTTTACTATATTCATTGGGTTTGATGATTTTTATGACCCAGTTAGCAAGTCGCTTGGCTTTAATTTTTCTTTTTGATTAATGAGGGTCGTGTAAGGCAAGTTGTGGTTTTATCGATCCGTTCGTATGTACAAAGGAGGTTATGGCGAAGTTTTTCGAAAATTTAGGGTGTTAGTCAAAAAAATTTAGAAATTTGAAAATTCTTAAAAACTGAAAAGTTTAAGAATGGAAACCAGAAGGAAAGTTGAGTTGCTTAGTTGAAAAACTTTCAGCTCCGTTCCTTTACGAGAACGAAAATATTTTAAGTGGGGGAGATTGTATGTAACGTCCCGTATTTTTGGCAGTCAAATATTTAATTTATTATTTAAATATTGTATTTGAAATATTAATGGGTTTTAATATTTAATTCGTTATTAAAAACGAAGTTTGGCTAATTTAAATTTTCGAATAATCGTTATAGAACTGTTTTTAAATTTATAGCGTTTTATTTATATAAAAGGTTTTTATATAATGAGATGGCATTTATACCCAAAACCTTAACGGTTGAGTTTGAATTTTATCATGTTTGAAATTTAAGTTGTTTGTTTTAATAAACACAATGATATTAATCTATTCTCATTAATTTAGCCATGTGAATTTGATTTATATTGCATGAAATTAAAATAATAAATCCATCTTAACACAATTTATATTTTTACACCCTACCTCGATGTAGATGCATATCTATATGTGTGTATATATATATATATATATATACACCATCAGCATTTTGTTTGATTCGGCAACACAAATAAAACATGAATATATGTGTTCGTCCATCAAATAAGAAGTCGCCCATAAACATGAACATAAAAATAAAACTGAAATATACATAAAACTGAAATTGTTAACACAGTGTAGATAACAACATATTTATTCATATTGTTATTTGTACAAATGCACAAAACAAAGAAAACAATACATATTATTTACATGAATGGAAATTGGTTAAAAAGGAAGTTAATCTTTATAGCGGCTCCATTTGTGATCTCGGTCCATCGTGTTGTAGCTGCTGCCATGTTGCGGTGACGCCAACCTTTGCTAGCTGCTACCATGTTGTGGTGACGCCAACCTTTTCTAACTTCTGTAAATTTTTCATATCTGAAATTATATGGTTTAGATTGGGTTATAACCATTTTTGAAATAAGTTGGTCCCTGAAATCAACAGATCTTCATTTGGAAGTTTTGTATAAATAGGAACAGGGTTTGAGTTCATGATTTGTTTTTGAAGTTCATGAGCTTAAATTTTAAAATGACAGAGCACAGTTTATTCCCACTTAATAGTCTCTTTATTAATTTATCCGCATTCTAGGATTGTTCAATAATTAAACCAGGTTAACTACTAAAAAAACATACATACGTTTTAAAAGGCTAGAATCTAGTCGCGATTATAAGCAACTAATTTATAATACAAGGTATACACTGATAATAGTTTCCTTTCCTCAAGTAACTTATCATGCTATTAGTTTAAATTTAAATCAGCTAAATACAGTACAAATGTTAATTATAACTAGAAACAAGGTAGGAAAGAGGGGTATATGTTTACTTATTATTCATGTTGCTTTTCAGAGGACACATACATTTGGTAATAGCAATATTACTCAACAGCCTAGTGTTATGCATGTATATATATATCTTATAATACTAATAAAGAGGAAGTTCACTCACCTTTTAAATGACTGATGGTTGAATAATCCGAGAAACGGTATAAAAGCAGCATAAATTTTTCTTGTAGGACTTGCTCTTGTCTCATTCCCTTCTTGAAACAGTAAGAAAATTTTCAATCAAACCAGAGAAAAAACTAACTAAGTACATAAATGAACAGTTTTAGAAAAAGAGAAATTAAAAGTAGAAAAAGAAGAATGACAATTCATTTTTGAAATATGCTGCATGACTTGTTCATTCAAGAGAACAGTAGAAACAAGGATTTGCCATAAAAAAAGAGACAGTACATAGCTAGAGAAAACAAAATATATGTACAGTTAAATTTTTATATAGAGTATGAATTCATGTACAGGAAATACAACAGCTATGAAAAACAGAAAGTCAACAGCTAAGGGAAACAATAACAGCTAGAGAATTAGCAAACAAGTTAAAGAAAATCAATCTTGGACAACTAAAAGATATATATATATATATATATATATATTTGCATCAATCCTAAGTACATAAACAGCTAAGTGAAATCAAATTTATGTATTTGTTCACCATCTCCATAGACAAGTCGAAATAGTTGATTCCATGTACCAATTCACTGCGACCATATCTTTTTTATGGGACACAGAGTCTAGACTGAACTGATATGTGTAGATATATTCATCTACACAGCAAAAATGTATTTATCCACATTGACAGATCTGAACATAAGATTTCATAAAAAATTCAAATCTCTGCATTGAATAAACATGTCATAGCATTAACCTCATTTAGCTTATACATCTCAATCACTGTCCCATTTCAACTAGATCAACAGTATTGAAATCAAAATACTGATTCACAAAATCTTCTGCTGATCCATCAATTTCTATCACTATTACAATCTGAGAAAACCCAATGGCCTAAACTAGGTAACCGAACCTATATAGGAAAGATGTGGATCTTGTCTAAACCAAACTACTATAAATAGAGGTGTCCGCATGGGTATTTCATCAATTCCAAACGGTTTGAACATTACAGTAAACAAGAGAAAGAAGGAAAAAAATGATTCAAACAAAAACAGAAAATACTGCAAACAAAAATCAATTTAAATACTTATCTATGATGCACTTCGGATCTGCATGCTCTGGACAAATTTCCAGATGGATCGGTGCAAGACCACAGACTTGAATCGATCGAATTCTCGTACAGAACCTTCAAGTTGGGTTGCGGATGGATCTAGAAGGCGGGGAGCTGATCAGCGAGATGATGGTGACATTAGAGGTTGTAGGGTTTTATTAGGGGCGTCTGAGGTTTCACAAAACAGTCGAAGAAGGAGAAGGAGGGGAGATCGAAGGGCGTTTGCGTGGAGGAGGGGGGTTGCGAGGCAACAATCTCCGTTGTAGCCGAAGCTAGAAAGGGGAAAGAGGATCCGATTTGGGTCATTAAGGATTTCATTTTATGGAGGAGGTGGAATTTTTGAAGAAGTGGTAACCGACGTTAGGGTTTTAATTAGGTTAGTGGGCTCGGAGAGGTTATGCGGGCCAAACAAGGTAAAAGCCCATTTTTTTTTAAATTCATGTTTAAAAATTTAATCACTTTATACATTAGTTAATACCATATATCGCGCAAACGTTAACGGATTTTAACACAATCAGGCTCGTTGGAACCGTAGAGATGCAATAGATTGGCCGTATATAAAAAGAAATGATGTTTCATCAAAATATGAGTAAAAGAGGATTTGTTTGGATATTGAGAATGAACATCAGTTTTTATATTACAACTGATATTATCTTAAGGTAAGAACATTGATGATCAAGGTCTGAGAGATAACTTAAATACCCCAACTTGAACGACTTCAGGATTACCAAAGGATGATATTGGTCGTAATAGTGGAGATGATAAAACAAATTACTTTGGAAAATAATAATGTAGTGTTATTTGAAGATTTTGGGAATGTATATGCATTTGGATTTCAAAATAAAGGGGATTTAAAAAGGGGCTTGAGAATTTAAAAGGGCATTTCCATGGCGAAAGGAATAGAAAGGAGATTGATGAATAATAACGATATCTCTAAAAGTAAGGAGGCAAGGTTTGGAATAGGTTTATCCTGAAATTATAAGTGGTAATTATGGTTTCCCAAACGGAAATGAAAAGGAGGGTTTGTAATGATGATTTTACAAAGGATAATTTAATTGATTAACAAATGATAAACAATGAGTACTAGATGTTTAAATGATATTTAAAGGAAGAATCTGATATGGTTTTAAGATATATTTTCCTAGTATTATAATAAAATGATTTGAGAATAAATATATAAAAATAAAGATGTTAGTTTAAATGGCCAAGTGATGTTGTATAGCCAACCAATGAATTTATTTATTTATTTTATGCTTGTTTATTTTGATAGTTAAATAACCGACTATCAAAATCATGTCCAATGCGTCGTTGGTACGGAAAGGCCGGGATCGAATTTATATTCAAAAACCATTCGAACCGCAAATACGTAAAAGATGTTGATTGAAGATGGAGCAATTGAAGACCGTAGATCTTCATAAAACGGAAGGGTTACTTATAATCTCTGGCTTAGCGGCCCGAGATACACTGTGATTCTGTCGTGGTTGGAATCTATGGATTGCAAGAGCTTCTCGCTACTGATCCATGGGGTGATTCCTATATTGGATGCAGTAGGAGAGAACCTTCGGTTCATCCTGTTCCTGGATGACTTGTATGGACGAATGTCTGACAGAGTATTTCCAAAGGGATCGTGTACGTTGATTTTTACAAATGTATTTCTGTTAGTGGCAGAGAAGGGCACTTCTCTTAGCTTAACTTTCAGAGTATTTTTGTGGACGTCAATTAGTGATATTTGGCGAATCTGATGATGTGGCATTTAAAGTGAATGACGATCAGTTGTTTCAAAGTAAATTCTGACCTCAAGCCTCATAATCGGTGATTGACAAAAATCGGGCAGGCAGCATGGCTATGTGGGTCGCTCCCATTAGGGTGTATAATCACCTATCTAGAGAAATTCCTTTTGCTTCTTTAATCTATCGATGCTGTCCCTTTTCGGGAAGACGGTGGGTCGCACCCAACCGTTGGTGATATACATTCGATACACTCAAGCGAAAATGGTCGGTCATGTGAGGGCCGGGTTGCAAGACGTTCATGCTAAACCCGGTGTATTCGCCTCTAGAGATACACTATCGACAGGTGGTCCCATACCTTGTCATAGTCGGAATCCAATCTCCAATAAGCGCCCGCAGTTTTGTTTGTATACTATATATGTAGAGCGTGAGATGTAAATGTTCTACTAGATTCTATTCACTTGTATTTAAACACTATTATAATATCAGACAAGATATTGGTTTCAAAAATATTTTGGGCCATCGTAAGGTGAAAACCGTCCGTGTTTATGTGTGGATTTGGTCTTACAATTATCCTTTTCTTTGAAAGATTTTTACTTTAAAATCAGGTTGGGTGATACCCTTAATACTGTGCGAGTTTTTCTCACTCTGGTTCACCAGACTGACCCGGTGCTTTGTAAATGCTCGGGTTAGCCCGACATATACAGGTTCAGGTTATCAAATGCTGTGAAGAGACAAGCTGGAAGAGTCCAGACGTATGATACTATTCCGCTGTGTATTGTATATGGGACAGAATTTTACAACTGTCCAGAGATGTTGATGTACTCTGATATTGTAAGTGTTTAAACTTCTCAATAAAAATTATTTCTACATTATATTTTGTTCCGCTGCGATGTGAGACTATGTGTTGCGTTGTTTCTTCTTCTGTTCTAATGTTTCTTTCTCTCTTATCTCGCCCTCTAATCTCTTTCTAATAACTATCCAGTGTTTTCGGGGTTTGGGAAGTCGACATGAAGTACGGTAAAGGAATTTATGTCGATTTTCAAGGCTGAAAATCCCTGGGTCGTTACAGTGATATCAGAGCTACTGGTTTAGTAATAACCTTGGCTCTGTGGTATAACTCGATAGAAATTGGGTTAGTAATACCCTAGATCGAGATTGAGTGTATATATATGAGAGCGTATTTGTAAATTTGATATACAAATGTTTTGTATTGTGTTGTTAATCGGTTCAAGTGTTGAGAAGCGTTGAACTGGCAATTGATACAATATTGTTTTGTAAAGAGGGTAAATGAAATACTTTTCCCAAATTATATTTCTGTATAGAAAGGAAATGATTTATCAAATTATTGAGATATTACTGTGTTTGATTGATTGGAATAATATTCAAATTGGGTTGGAATTTTGAATTGAAAACTTAATTTGGTTAAGAGAAAATTAAATTGAAATAAATAAATTTGGAACTTGATGAATAAATAATAATTGAATAAAAATCAATCGGGCATTAAAAGATTAATATTCAAACATGTGAAACCAAAGTAAAGTATTAATATTGAATGTAAATTTAGTTGTTTTGATTGATTTGGTTGTGTATGGATTGCTGATTATGATTTGTTTGTAGTTATTTGAATAAGAATAATCAACAATCGACTTTGCAATTAGGTGCAGTTATACCAGTTGATTAGTGAAATATTATCTTATAATTTCAAATATTATTACTCATATGTGAATTGAGTAAGTACAGGTGCTAGATGGCTTTTGAGAATTAGATTTTGATTGAGTAGATCACGATAAATTAAATAGTGCTCGCAAAAAGTTACGCTTACACGAAAATATAAAATTTTGGGATTTTGATTTTTGTTTTCCGACCGTGTTGGTCGATGTATATACATTATTTGTTCCTGCGATATCGCAGATGTCACTCCATGCAAGGAAGACTCTGCCGAATTTTTCCAAGAATTTAATATGTTAGAATTTTTTTCATATTTTTGAAAATATGTATATACGGTATTGAATTATTTTCGATTTTAAAATAAACTGGATTTGGAAATTTAAGAGTTTGTAACGTTCTTTCCTACCTTAGCAATTTCGAGGACGAAATTATTTTAAGGGGGGAAGAATGTAACGTCCCGTATTTTTGGCAGTCAAATATTTAATTTATTATTTTAAGTATTGTATTTGAAATATTAGTGGGTTTTAATATTTAATTCGTTATTAAAAACGAAGTTTGGCTAATTTAAATTTTCGAATAATCGCTACAGAACTATTTTTAAATTTATATCGTTTTATTTATATAAAAAGTTCTAATATAAATGAGATGGCATTTATACCCAAAACCTTAACGGTTGAGTTTGAATTTTATCATGTTTGAAATTTAAGTTGTTTGTTTTAATAAACACAATGATATTAATCTATTCTCGTTAATTTAGCCGTGTGAATTTGATTTATATTGTATGAGATTAAAATAATAAACCCATCTTAACACAATTTATATTTTTACACCCTACCTCGATGTAGATGCATATCTATATGTATATATATATATACCATTAGCATTTCGTTTGATTCGGCAACACAAATAAAACATGAATTAATATGTTCGTCCATCAAATAAGAAGTCGCCCATAAACATGAACATAAAAATAAAACTGAAATATACATAAAACTGAAATTGTTAACACAATGTAGATAACAACATATTTATTCATATTGTTATTCGTAGAAATGCACAAAACAAAGAAAACAATACATATTATTTACATGAATGGAAATTGGTTAAAAAGGAAGTTAATCTTTATAGCGGCTCCATTTGTGATCTCGGTCCATCGTGTTGTAGCTGCTGCCATGTTGCGGTGATGCCAACCTTTGCTAGCTGCTGCCATGTTGTGGTGATGCCAACCTTTGCTAACTTCTGTAAATTTTTCATATCCAAAATTATATGGTTTAGATTGGGTTATAACCATTTTTGAAATAAGTTGGTCTCTGAAATCAACAGATCTTCATTTGGAAGTTTTGTGTAAATAGGAACAGGGTTTGAGTTCATGATTTGTTTTTGAAGTTCAGGAGCTTAAATTTTAAAATGACAGAGCACAGTTTATTCCCACTTAATAGTCTCTTTATTAATTTATCCGCATTTTAGGATTGTTCAATAATTAAACCAGGTTAACTAATAAAAAAAACATACATACGTTTTAAAAGGCTAGAATCTAGTCGCGATTATAAGCAACTAATTTATAATACAAGGTATAAACTGATAATAGTTTCCTTTCCTCAAGTAACTTATCATGCTATTAGTTCAAATTTAAATTAGGTAAATACAGTACAAATGTTAATTATAACTAGAAACAAGGTAGGAAAGAGGGGTATATGTTTACTCATTATTCATGTTGCTTTTCAGAGGACACATACATTTGGTAACAGCAATATTACTCAACAGCCTAGTGTTATGCATGTGTGTGTGTATATATATATATATATATATATATATATATATATATATATATCTTATAATACTAATAAAGAGGAAGTTCACTCACCTTTTAAATGACTGATGGTTGAATAATCCGAGAAACAATATAAAAGCAGCATAAATTTTTCTTATAGGACTTGCTCTTGTCTCGTTCCCTTCCTGAAACAGTAAGAAAATTTTCAATCAAACCAGAGAAAAAACTAACTAAGTACATAAATAAACAGTTTTAGAAAAAGAGAAATTAAAAGTAGAAAAAGAAGAATGACAATTCATTTTTGAAATATGCTGCATGACTTGTTCATTCAAGAGAACAGTAGAAACACGGATTTGCTACAAAAAAAAGAGACAGTACATAGCTAGAGAAAACAAAATATATGTACAGCTAAATTTTTATATAGAGTATGAATTCATGTACAGGAAATGCAACAGCTATGAAAAACAGAAAGTCAACAGCTATGGGAAACAATAACAGTTACAGAATTAGCAAACCAGTTAAAGAAAATCAATCTTGGACAACTAAAAGATATAGATATATATGTATATATATTTTTGCATCAATCCTAAGTACATAAACAGCTAAGTGAAATCAAACTTATGTATATATTCACCATCTCCATAGACAAGTCGAAATAGTTGATTCCATGTACCAATTCACTGCGACCATATCTTTTTTATGGGACACAGAATCTAGACTAAACTGATATGTGTAGATATATTCATCTACACAATAAAAATGTATTTATACACATTGGCAATCTGAACATAAGATTTCATAAAAAATTCAAATCTCTGCATTGAATAAACATGTCATAGCATTAGCCTCATTTAGCTTATACATCTCAATCACTGTCCCATTTTAACTAGATCAACAGTATTGAAATCACAATACTGATTTACAAAATCTTCTGCTGAGCCATCAATTTCTATCACTATTACAATCCGAGAAAACCCAATGGCCTAAACTAGGTAACCGAACCTATATAGGAAAGATGTGGATCTTGTCCAAACCAAACTACTATAAATAGAGGTGTCCGCATGGGTATTTCATCAATTCCAAACGGTTTGAACATTACAGTAAACAAGAGAAAGAAGGAAAAAAATGATTCAAACCAAAACAAAAAATACTGCAAACAAAAATCAATTTAAATACTTATCTATAATGCACTTCGGATCTGCATGCTCTGGACAAATTTTCAGATGGATCGGTGCAAGACCGCAGACTTGAATCGATCGAATTCTCAAACGTAACCTTCAAGTTGGGTTGCAGATGGATCTGGAAGGCGGGGAGCTGGTCAGCGAGATGGTGGTGACATTAGAGGTTGTAGGGTTTTATTAGGGGCGTCTGAGATTTCACAAAACAGTCGAAGAAGGAGAAGGAGGGGAGATCGAAGGGCGTTTGCGTGGAGGAGGGGGGTTGCGAGGCAACAATCTCCGTTGTAGCCGAAGCAAGAAAGGGGAAAGGGGATCCGATTTGGGTCATTAAGGATTTCATTTTATGGAGGCGGTGGAATTTTTGAAGAAGTGGTAACCGACGTTAGGGTTTTAATTAGGTTAGTGGGCTCGGAGAGGTTATGCGGGCCAAACAAGGTAAAAGCCCATTTTTTTTAAATTCGTGTTTAAAAATTTAATCACTTTATACATTAGTTAATACCATATATCGCGCAAACGTTAACGGATTTTAACACAATCAGGCTTGTTGGAACCGTAGAGTTGAGGGTTTCGAGATGGAGCAGGATCGGGCAGGACTGGAAGCAAGAAGAGTTTTTAATTAAATTAAACGATGTTTAATTTAATTGAAAAACCAGCGTTTAACGACCAAACTAGGCCAAGGTGAGTTCAACTCACTCAGTTACCCCATTTATAATTTTTATAAATTAGGTTTATTATTGGTATGCCGTGTTTTGCTAAGTATTGGTTGATTCGATGATTAGTTGGGTGTTGATATATATTGTTATATCATCAATTTAAAATTAAACACGGTTAATTTAAATAAAATGACCTCGTTATTTTTAACGATGATTTCCAATAAAGGTAATTTACCTTGTTGGTTGCATAAACGTATTTAATTAGATTGGACGCTTGAATCGTTATTGGTTGACCACTGTGAGTTGTATTGATTATTGTTTATTTTCATATGATTGTTATATGAGCTGTTGAATCATGATGATTGGATTATTGAGGTTCTTGTTGATTGTTGAATCTAAATTCGACGGTTGTTTATTATTAACCAATAGACCGTATTGGTTAAGAAACTGGCAGTGTATGGCCTAAAGTTTTCTTATAGAAGGCAAAATTACCGTTAATAATTAGAAATGAAGATGTGAAATTTATTTTTTTAAAGTATATTATTTTAATTGGGTTATAAAAAGAGAATAGGCCAACCATACCTACACCGATTATTTTAATTATTTTTAAATGTTGATATTTGATATCTTGGGATCTAAAAGGTGTAGAACAAAGGGTTATAAAGTTTTAAACCACTGTTATAGTAAAGTGATGTTTTAAGAAAATTTATGTAAATAATGATAAGTCAAGTTTAAATTCGAAGTTTAAGTTTAAGGACTTATTTCCATGTTAGACGGAGTTATAAAATCCAAGATTTATTGAATATACTATTGAAACGAGTTATTAGAAACCACATTTGAATTAGAATTATTAAAGGAATTGAGTTATAAAGATGCAATAGATTGGCCGTATATAAAAAGAAATGATGTTTCATCAAAATATGAGTAAAAGAGGATTTGTTTGGATATTGAGAATGAACATTGGTTTTTATATTACAACTGATATTATCTTAAGGTAAGAACATTGATGATCAAGGTCTGAGAGATAACTTAAATACCCCAACTTGAACGACTTCAGGATTACCAAAGGATGATATTGGTCGTAATAGTGGAGATGATAAAACAAATTACTTTGGAAAATAATAATGTAGTGTTATTTGAAGATTTTGGGAATGTATATGCATTTGGATTTCAAAATAAAGGGGATTTAAAAAGGGGCTTGAGAATTTAAAAGGGCATTTCCGTGGCGAAAGGAATAGAAAGGAGATTGATGAATAATAACGATATCTCTAAAAGTAAGGAGACAAGGTTTGGAATAGGTTTATCCTAAAACTATAAGTGGTAATTATGGTTTCCCAAACAGAAATGAAAAGGAGGGTTCGTAATGATGATTTTACGAAGGATAATTTAATCGATTAACAAATGATGAATAATGAGTACCAGATGTTTAAATGATATTTAAAGGAAGAATCTGATATGGTTTTAAGATATATTTTCCTAGTATTATAATAAAATGATTTGAGAATAAATATATAAAAATAAAGATGTTAGTTTAAATGGCCAAGTGATGCTTTATAGCCAACCAATGAATTTATTTATTTATTTTATGCTTGTTTATTTTGATAGTTAAATAACCGACTATCAAAATCATGTCCAATGCGTTGTTGGCATGGAAAGGCCGGGATCGAATTTATATTCGAAAACCATTCCGAACCGCAAATACGTAAAAGATGCTGACTGAAGACGGAGCAATTGAAGACCGTAGATCTTCATGAAACAGAAGGGTCACTTATAATCTCTGGCTTAGAGGCCCGAGATACACTGTGATTCTTTCGTGGTTGAAATCTATGGATTGCAAGGGCTTCTCGCTATTTATCCATGGGGTGATTTCTATATTGGATGCAGTAGGAGAGTACCTTCGGTTCATCCTATTCCTGGATGACTTGTATGGACGAATGTCTGACAGAGTATTTCCTAAGGGATCGTGTACGTTGATTTTTACAAACGTATTTCTGTTAGTGGCAGAGAAGGGCACTTAGCTGTATTTTTGTGGACGTCAATTAGTGATATCTGGTGGATCTGATGATGTGGCATTCAAAGTGAATGACGATCAGATATTTCAAAGTAAATTTTGACCTCAAGCCTCACAATCGGTGATTGACAAAAATCGGGCAGGCAGCATGGCTATGTGGGTCGCTCCCATTAGGGTGTATGATCACCTATCTAGAGAAATTCCTTTTACTTCTTTAATCTATCAATGCTGTCCCTTTTCGGGAAGACAGTTTGTTGCACCCAACCGTTGGTGATATACATTCGATATACTCAAGTGAAATGAGTGGTCGATCATGTGAGGGCCGGGTTGCAAGACGTTCTTGTTGAACCCAGTGTATTCGCCTCTAGAGATACACTATCGGCAGGTGGTCCCATACCTTGTCATAGTCGGAATCCAATCTCCAATAAGCGCCCGCGGTTTTGTTTGTATACTATATATGTAGAGCGTGAGATGCAAGCGTTCTACTAGATTCTATTCACTTGTATTTAGACACTATTATAATATCAGACAAGATATTGGTTTCAAAAATGTTTTGGGCCATCGTAAGGTGAAAACCGTCCGTGTTTATGTATGGATTTGGTCTTACGATTATCCTTTTCTTTGAAATATTTTTACTTTAAAATCAGGTTTGGTGATACCCTTAATACTGTGCGGGTTTTTCTCATTTTGGTTCACCATACTGACCCGGTGTTTTGTAAATGCTCGAGTTAGCCCAGGGTATACAGGTTCAGGTTATCAAATGCTGTGAATAGACGAGATGGAAGAGTCCAGACATATGATACTATTCCACTGTGTGTTATATATGGGATAGATTTTTATAACTGTCCAAAGATGTTGATGTACTCTGATATTGTAAGTGTTTAAAGTTCTCAATAAAAATTATTTCTGTATTATATTTTGTTCCGCTGCGATGTGAGACTCTGTGTTGCGTTGTTTCTTCTTCTTCTTCTTCTGTTCTAATATTTCTTTCTCTCTTATCTCACCCTCTAATCTCTTTCTAATAACTATCCAGTGTTTTCGGGTTTTGGGAAGTCAACATGAAGTACGGTAAAGGAATTTATGTCGATTTTCGAGGCCGAAATTCCCTGGGTCGTTACATTGTAACAACTCGGAATTTCGGAACCAATTTAAATTTTTTATTTTAGCTATTTTAATATATTTTGAATGTTCAAAATGATTTATTTTGAGAATTAACGATTTAAAATTTATTTTAAATTGAAGTTGGAACAAATATATTTATTTTAATTATAAAACGATCTTGAAAGGCGCGGTAGTTTGAAGATTCGATTTTTAATTTCAATTGAATATGCATAATTCAATATAAGCTAGAATTGGATAAAATAAGAAACGTTAGAATCTGTTTAACTGTATCTTTTTAATAAATGTAAGAAACTGAGATTTTACTTTATAAATTTTAAGTTTTGTCCAGTTTAAAATTAAGAATAGTCATCATGGAATTTAGATATATTTTATATAATATATAACCCTTTAATATAGCCATTTTGCAAATGACCTCCATTTTGGATGAAACGACTTTTGTTGGACCTAGAATGTGAAATTATTATTAGATTTAAAATTTCATAATTTTTGGAATTAATATGTGAGTGTCGTGAATTTAAAAGTGTTTTGTAATTTCAGTTTGAATTTAATCAACTAGAAAATAGCCGTTTTTCGGACGGTCTCCAAATTAGATGAAATTAGTTTTGTTAGGACCGTATCATCGAAACATAGCTACATATATTTTTTCTGGAATTTTTGGAGTAAGTATGTGGACCTGATAAATTAAAATGTACATTTAAGTTCAATATATATTGAATTATATCTTAATATGGATGAAAACTGATCAAAATGATAGAATTGGCTTATGAAATATATTCCACTATGTCCAGAATGGGGGTATTTAGATAGGGGTGATAGTCATTGGGTTTGATTTGGAGTACGAATGCAAAATCTAATTTTTATGAATTAAATATAATATAAAATTTATAAAAATACCCTAAATTCTCTACAAACCCTAATTACCAATCTGGAGCCGCCCCGATCAGTTGAAGGTCGGAAATTGCTCATTCCTTCCTTTCCATTTTTCTCTCCATTCACACTATAATGTCAAAAACATATTGAATGATCATTGTAGAGATTTTTTCGCTCTACAAATCCATACTTGTGTGATGAATTAACGTCGAGTATTTCGTTCGAATTTCCACCATAAAGAAGACGATTTCGAACTCGATTTCTGTGAGGTGAGGACCATCGAATGGGCTGCCACTCATGGCGTTGGAGGAGGGCACGGCGACGCATCAGGGGGTGTGGGTTGATAGGAGTCGAACCGACCCTGTGGCGGCGGCGGAGCGATGAAGGTTTGAATGATAGGTTTAAAATGGGGCAACGGGTTTTTTCAGAGGGAAGAGATAATTAAAGGGGTAATTAATTTTAATTAGTTAATTATTTATATTTAATTATATAATTATGTAATAAAGGTTTATAATACCATAAATCTTCCATATGAGGTCTGAATCGAACGATTTCAGTTGCGCTGCGATCGTGGCGGAGAACTCTACAACATGGAACTGACTAGGACTAATTTGGAGCTAGTTTGGGCTAGATTAAACGCCTGTTTAATTTAGTTCCAAAAATAAAAATCATCAATTAAAGAATGGCGGAGTGGAAACCAATGTGAGAACTCCTTCTCACTCAAATTATTTTATCATGTTATTGTATTCATGTATAAAAATATATAGAATTGCAAGTGGAGATTTTTATCAGTTTAATTATTATAAATGGTATACGGTATCTGTTAGCTCACCTCCCTCGTCCACAGACCATGGACGATTCAATTGACTATATTGTGTGTTGATTGTATTGTTGAAATGCTTAACGTATTAAAAATAATGTTAATAAATTTATGACCGTTGAAATTAAATTATAAATATCAATTTATAATTTAAACAATGAAAATTGGCTAATTAGAAAAGTAACTCAAATCGAATTAGAACTGGTTACATTTATTAACCAGTGATTATTTTGAATCGACTGTTGTTGTTTGGAAACCCCACACAAGTCTGGGGACGATAATTTATTCACATCTCCCCTGAATTTAATTATATGTCAATCGATTGATCGACAGACTATGATAAGCATTATTTAATTATTTAATGCTTATACAGTAGTAAATTGCACTTTGGATGATGTTTGAATGTTTAATAATTATTTATCATTATTGTTGAATACATGTGATGCATGAAATCCATATAACTGAAATTATATGGTAATTGATTGAGTCGCATTCCGATTCAGAAATAAAGAATATTTTAAAATAACGAATTTTTAAAAATAATATTCAGTGAAGAATCAAAAATGCGATTTTGATGTCCGATTTTGGATGGACACGAAAATATTGAAATGTGAAGCCGAGTTAAGTAGTTAAATGCCATTTTAACCTGAATGGTTTTATCGATCGATTTCATTCATTTTATAATGAATACGAAAAGGAAATGGATTTCAAAATCTAATATTTTGAAAATATAATCACTTTAATATTATAATGATATGGAACATTCAATTTGATTAAAAATTGAAAATGAAGTTGAAATCGTTTTGAAATGAATTTATAAACGAATTTACAACATACAATTTGAATTGAAGTTGACGATATATTTATATTATTTATATATAATGGCCTGAATAGAACACGTCCCGCAGCGACCGTTAGCAAATTTTGACTATTGACTTCAAATTGATGTAACGGGAGATTCGACTGTCGGATTCTCCTAAAACCGGAACCATTGGGTTCATATCGAAAAGAGATTTCCAATGATAATAAGAGATTTGAAATCTAACCGTTAGATTTTAAAATATGTCCAAATCAGTTTTGGAAAAGGTCGCTATGGATGCAGTTCGGTGGCCGATATTGGAAACTGACTATAAGGGCCTTAATAAAAGTATTAAAAATATGGAAAAATTGTGTAAAATCATAATAAATGATTTGGAAAGAGTTTGGATGAAAAATTCCATATTTGTAAAGATAAATGATATTTTTATCAGATTGAACTAGCTAACAACTAGAATAGAGAACTAAAAGGAATTGAAATGGTTTTAAAATAACCAGAATTTTCCAGCATATGAATTGAAAAGGATTTAAATGGAAATAATCTTCGGAATATTTCGATATTGGATTTCGTGATTATATGGATATTGTTGAGGAATTTGGAAGATATAGATATCGTCATTCCCAATACGATAATTGTTGGTTTCAGAATTGGATATTGAATATAAGCCGATATAATTTCTATTCAGAGCCTTGTATTTAATATCAAACTGGATTTTGGGTTTATCGTGAACAATATTTTAAATAACATCTGTTCTTTAACCCAATTAACAGTGAAGTTAAGATTTGGAATTTATAAATCTTTTATTAAGATTTAATGGAAATTTTCCAAAGTAAAGTTTCTCAATTTAATACATTAAATTGGAATTGAATGGAATTCGATTTAATAATAATCGGGATGAGCTTCGGTGAATGAATACCGTTACTATATATGGAATTTAACGGGTTTTGCCGTTATTCCATTTATATTATTAGTCTGATACGAAAATTTATATCAATTGTATATTGATCTGTTTTCCGTGAAGATTCCATATTTAATGGAAGTTGATTTGGGTTTATCGTGAACTGTGTTTAAAATGACATTGATTCTTTAACCCAGTTAAAGGCAAGATTAATTTCTTAAAGTTGAATAATCACAAAGTAATGATTTTTGGATATTAAAATTGAATTGGAGTTTTAATGAATCTTTAATTCGATTGAAATGAGAATAAGATAATTAAATTTATCGAATTCGTGAAATGATCGAGAATGGAGTATCACCAGTTTTACTCCAAGCAATAGTTAAATCTTCAATTAGATCTGAACCTGAAATGGTAATTAAATTTACCGATAGCACCGAGGGTATTAGATATGGAGTACTACCATTTTTGCTCTATGGGATGTGTAGGTTGGGATCGGAAAATTATAAAATAAAGGATTACATCGGTAAGGTTTAATAATCCCGACTAGTTAATACACATTAATTTGCTTTGGAATTGTTAAAGAATAGAATAAAATATTTTGAAATTGATATCCAAAGGAAGAATAAAGAATAATTATAAAAGAATTTATCTTTGATAAAATTAATGGGAACCTTTCCCTAAAGATGTGAATATTTGAATAAAAGAATATTTTGAATTGTAATGAGGCGTATGATGTGTTTTTATAGCACTTGATTATTGATTATAAAATACGCGAGTTATTCGAAAAGACCGGGTTTATCCCATTCTGAATAACTGGTACGGCGATAAAAAGTCGACGATGAAGACGGTGGTTGAAAACCAGAGATCTTCACATCGTTTGTATGATTACTGATGTCTTGATTGGGCCATACACCCAAGACAAGGTAATAAGTGTGATCGTCCAGACGTACTTGGAGATCGACCGGATATTCGAGGACCTCTCTCATGTATTACACATATGGGACAAGGAATAAGGTGCCTCCGGTTTCGTTCAGACCCAGAACGGACTTGTAAATGAATGTGTGTCTGACATTGGATTTCATTCTATGTTGATTGATTTCTTTTAAATATATATTTGTTTGGTGGCGGAGAATTTATTCTCTTGCTTAACACCCTTCTCTAAGACGTATGAGCTTAGAGGTTATATATCGATAGACATCAGTCGTATGGCGTGGATTATCAATGTGGCATGCTGATATGTAAAAGATCAAGGCTTTAGTTAAAAAGCAGAGTCTTGTGGTTGATGATCAAAGCACAGCTTTAAATAGCACCGCTTTGTGTATAGCGTTCATTCACGAGCCTCACACCTCTGTATGAGTCAAAAACGGGATAGTGGTCGTAGGGAGAACTTGCGTTTCTTTCTAGCTAGAAGTGGTGTCATGGTATGGAACCCAAACATTTTTACTTATGTGGATAATGGATTGCGAGGCGCCTCAGATATGATTTGTCGACGTATTGACCATTTTGGAGGTCTGATAGGGCTAGGAAACGTATTGTTCAAGAATAACCAATCCACTAAAGTAAGTGTGGACCGGCCCTACCGGTTCCAAGGGCTCGCCAACGTCCGAGTCCGGAGGCATTTGCTAGAGTGTCCCAAAACCGGTGAGGAGCCATCCCATGCTTCAACTCATAGATGGAATCCAATTTCCAATACCACACTTTTCGGACTTAGTTGTAACCTATATGGCGACATAGTAAGATGGGGTATTATGTTGTCTATGATTGACACATTTATGTTTGAAGTTGTTTTGACACTATACACTTACAGTAATATCAGAATGATTTGTTTTCAAAACGTACCAAGCATGTTTGGCTATTATAAGGTAAAACTCTATCCTCCGGCTTGCGTTGTATTGTGTGATGGGACCTCAGTCTTGTAATAGTTTCATTTTCCAAAAAGCATTGCATTGTACTATTTTAAACTGAGATTCATGTGGAGTAAACCCATTCCGCATTATACGATGTGGTCCCATGATTTCCTAAATTTTAAAGTAAAGATTTAATAACTGTTTTAGTTCTCACACCAGTCCCATGACTGACTCGGAGTTTATTGTTTCCACCTAAGCTCCAGCTGCCCATATTTTCCATATGGGCAGCTAGTAGTTTTGGTTTTCGCATATATTTCATTTCCCAGGATCCTGGATTACAACTGGAGCTATATTCGGAAAGCTTTGTATCCGTGTATTTCTTTCAATTGTGTTGTTGATGTATTTTCTGCTATAAATTGTATTTATGCATTTAAATTTCAGCTGCTTTGTATTTTAATTTCTGATATTATTTTATTTCTACTTTGTAATATTTATTCATACTCCGATATCTTGTACTCCGATGTAAATTATTGTAATAACAATGAAATGTTCTATTGTTTGTGTTCTGATGTGTCATGTCCTCAGAGCAATCTGGGCTTTCCCAATAAGGAAAGTTTAGGTCGTTTCATCTTGGTATCAGAGCTTTGGTTTACCGAGCTAGAGAACAAGGCACATTAGAACTGAATGAAAGAATTCATCGGAGATAGGATTAGTAATATCCTATAAGAATGACTCGTTAGAGATAGGGTTAGCAATGCCCTAGAATGAGTTTGAAGAGTGCTATTTATATAAAAAAATTAAATAAAAAATGAAATCAAATTTAATTTTGAAAATTTTATTCTGTTATTCGTCTTTAAGTATTTTATTTTATATTGAATTTGGACAATCGGGTATATGAAGATTTTGAATATACGCGTAATTGAAGCCTCAAATATACAGGATAGATATAGAATCACACTCTAGTCGCCTGGAGATGTTTCTGATGAATTTTCGAAACATCATCGTTGCTTATGTTTGAGTTTCGAAAGTGAGATATCTATATATTTCCAATTGATTGGTGTGAGAACCAAAACTTAGTTAGAGTTTATTGTTTGTGATTTGGCCTTGAAATGTGAATTTTGAGTATATATAATAAGATATATGTTTGAAAAGTTAATTGACTTATTGATTGTGATGTTCGATTATTAATTCAACTAATAAAACCAATATGACAATGGAAGGTAAATTTAAGCCAAATTGAATTTATTATTGAACAGTATTGAAAATTGATTGGAATTGCATACATGTACATATATATGTGTGTGAACAGGTGTAACAACCCGGAAAATCTGAACCAATTTAAAAAATTTAAATTGGCTATTTTAGTGGATTTTAAATATTTAAAATAAATATTTTAAATAATAACGATGAAAAGTGTGCTTGAGTCGATGTTTGAAAATAAATATAATTATTTGGAATTATAAACAAGGCCTAAAATGGCGCGGCAGTTTCAAATTTTCAATTCAAACTTTGACCGACTATACCGGGTGCAAATTAAAACGGATTTCAGTAAAACCAAAAATATTTAAATCTGTTAGTGAATACCTTTCTAACAAATCTGAAAAATCAAAGTTTCATAGCGGGAAGCAAAAGTTATAGCCAAACGAATTTTCAGAAAGGTCGCTATAAAGTTTAAATAGCCCATGAAAATGGCCATTTTGCAAACGACCTCAGAATTCGACGAAACCACTTTTGTTGGATCAGGGATGTCAAACTATTGCTGGGTTTCAAATTTCATAATTTTTGAAGCTAGTATGTGAGTGTGGCAAAGGAAAATGTGTTTGGTCAATTTCTATTAAATTGGATCGACCAGAAAAGGGCCATTTTGCAAACGGTCTCAGAATTCTATGAAACTAATTTTTTGGGACCGTATCGTCAAAACATAGCTAGATTTATTTTTCGGGAATTTTTAGAATCAGTATGTGGCCCCGGCAAATTGAAATGTACGTTCAAATTAAATATTGAATGTTTTATATTTTAATTTGAAGGAAAACTGACTGAAACAGTCGAAATACCATTGTGTTCGGAATGGGGGTATTTAGCTAGGGGCAACAGTCATTGAGTTTGGATTGGAGTTCGTATGAGGTAAGGGGTATTTTTGGATTTTTAAAATTTATAAATATAAAAAAAATCCTATTGGGCCACATCATTTCTCTCTCTCCAGAAAAAACCCGATACCCCTCGCGATAGACGGCAGTGCTGCTCCAAGCTTCCCTCCCCGATTCCTCCTCCCACGCGCCACGATAGCCAACGCCCCAGTTGGAATTTTGAAGATCTCCCTCCCAGCTTCAGATCCATACCCGATTCAACCCGTATCGTGCAGTATTTTCTTCGAATCGCCTCCCTAAAGTCGTGTACTTTTAGCCGCCGCCAGGCCCAGGAACGTCCGTCGAGTTCATTGGAGAAGGGACCCCCAGGTGCGCGCCTCCTAGCTCTCTAACGTGGCAGGGTCTGATCGTCACCACGCTACACGCTTTGGCCAGAAAATCCAACCTAGTTTCGAACGAATTTTGAAGGTAACGGCCTAAAGTGTATTAAACTATATTATAGCACTTCAAAGCGCTACAGTTTTTGATTTCACTGTAAAAATCGTATCTTTTTCGTTTATTGACGAAATTCAGTGAAATAAGAGACAGTGGACTCGTGTGGACGTCTTATACATTCTAGAAGAGACCGCATATTTTTCTGAGCCTTCTGCTATTTTTGGTGGAGTGGAACCCAATGTGAGATTTCTAAATTATAAACGATATAGAAAACAACGATGTATAAATTATATAGTCGATGTATGAGTTATATAAGCGTTGTACACCTCATGTATAAGCGTTGTATAAGTTGTACGTTTGATGTATAAGTTATATATGCATTGTAAAAATAATATTTGTATTGAAATAGAAGTGAAATATACTTATATAATATATACATATATACATGCCCCTCGTCCACAAACCATGGACGATATTTATTGGATGTGATTGGTGTGAAAATTGGTTGATAGTGAATGGTTGATTAGAATTATTTGTGGTCGAAATTGATTGATTGTGGTTGAAAAATACCCGTTTGTGGTTGAGAATTATTTGGTTGAAACCACATAAGATTAGTTTGTGGAAAAGAAAAAAAAAATATACATGCCGCCTGCGTGCGAACTAGATGCATGAAATCCCCATTGTCAAAAGCTGCGAGGCTTTAAGGTAAAGCGAGGAGCCGTACTAGGGACGACCCCGGTTTTAACTACCCTACAGTTATGCGGCCGAAATTTTCAATAATATTCATGTGTTAGAATTATTTTCATGTGTTGAAACTACATTCATGTGTTGAATAGAAATTCATTCATTGAATATAAATTCATGTGTTGAATAGAAATTCATTCGTTGAATAGAAATTCATGTATTGAATGGTATTCGTATTTTAAATAAATTGTTTTAACAATAAAAATCACATTTTTATTTTATATATATGAACTATAGAAAACATTCATGTGTTGAATAGAAATTCATTCGTTGAATAGAAATTCATGTGTTGAATGGTATTCGTGTTTGAAATAAATTGTTTTATAATAAAAATCATATTTTTATCATCTATATAAACTATATGAAATAGTCGTGTTTTGAAATAAATTGTTTTATAGTAAAAATCATATTTTTATCCTCTATATAAACTAAATAAAATAGTCATGTTTTGAAATAAATTGTTTTACAATAAAAATCACATTTTTTATTATAAACATGAATTGTTAAAAATAGTGAAGTGTTGAAATAAATGTTTGTTGAATAAAAATATCATTTTTATCAAATGTATGAAAAGCATATGGTATTGAAATAGAAGAATAGATTATATTTATATATATATATATATAATCAAAATAAATTGAATAATGAAGCTGTAGTTCGTGTTTTGAAACAGTGATTTCAAATGATTAGTGCGGGAGATCTGACCATCGGATTTTCCCGAAATCGAAACCGTTGGGTTTGCTTTGGAAATATCTTTCCAACGACACCAACTTTGCAAAGATCCAACGGTTGGATTGCCTGGAATGTTTAATTCAAATCTGAAGAAAAACAGCGCCAGAATCGATTATATATATATATATATATATATATATATATATATATATATATATATGTAAATATAATTAAATTAAATCGTATAACGACGCTATAGTTCGTATTTTGAAATCGAAACTTCAAACGAGTATACCGGGAGATCTGACCGTCGGATTTTCCCGAAACTAAAACCATTGGATTCGTTTTGAAAAGATCTTTCTAATGATATAAAATTTATGAGGATCCAATGGTTAGATTTTCAGATATGTGTAAATCAAATCTGAAGAAAAACAGCGCCACGACCGCTTTATGGCCCGAACCGTCGTTTGAATGAAATGGCTATTTTTAAATAAATAAAAATAGCGATAAATCGTTATAAAATATTATAAACGATATGGAATGTGAAATTTAGAAACTAACTGAAGGTTAGCTAAGTTGAATGGTTCCCTGGGTTTTGATCTGATGTTGGTTTCGTCCTTCGGGGTTAATATTTGGGAAATCGTTCTCTTACTAATTTACGAATAGTGACTAATGAATTGGAATATGGCGTATGTTGTGTTTATGTAGCACTTATTTATTATATACGCGAGTTCCTTAGAAAGACCGGGTTTATCCCATTTTGAATAACTGAATCGATGATAAGAAATCGATGATGAAGACGGTGGTTGAAGACCGGAGATCTTCACCTCGGTTGGATGATAACTGATGTCCTGATTGGGAGGCATCCCGAAATATGGATAATGAGTGGTGATCGTCCAGACGTACGTGGAGATCGATGGGTATGCGAGGTATATAGTGCCTCTGGTTTCGTTCAGACCCAGAACGAACTTGCAAATGGACTGTGTGTATGACATTGGAATTCATTCTGTGTGATTGATAGCCATCAGTTGCATGGTGTGAATTGCCTGTGTGGCATGCTAAGATGCAGTGATCAAGGCTTCTGTTGAAAAGCAAAGTCTTGTGGTTGATGATCAAAGCCCGGCCTGTGTGGCATAGCTTTGTGTATAATGTTACTTCGCGAGCCTCACACCCCGGTATGAACCAGAAACGGGAGAGGACCTCAGGGAGGGCATGCGTTTCCTTCTAGCTAGAGGTGGTGTCGGTGCTTAAACAGGCTGACATTTATATTATTTTCACCTGTGTGGTTGTTGCTGTTGCGAGGCGCCTCGAATATATCGGTGACTATGTGAAGCCGATGGAGCCATTCGTTTGCTCATTGACGCCCCAAAGGGCGGGGAAACGCAGTGTTCAGGCATTTTAATCCATATCGGTGGACCGGCCCTGTCGCTCTTAGGGTCACTCGAGCTTTGATCCTGAGACACGGGCTAGAGCATCTCGAATTCGGTAAGGACTATCTTTTGCCTTGGTTCAGGACGGAAATCCAATTTCCAAATACGACATGTGTGGTTTTGATTGTATATATATGGCGACATGATATATGGTACCCATGCCGTCTATGATTGATAATTATGATTGAAATTGTTTTCAAAACATATAAACACTAGTAATAATATCAAATGCTTTTTTTTATTCGTATCAAGCATATTTTGGCCATTATAAGGTAAAACTCTATCCTCCGGTTTGCGTTGCATTATGTGATGGGAACTGAGTCTTATAATGGCTTCATTTTTATAAAAGGAATTGCGATGTTTAAAAGAATTACTTATTTTAAAGCACTGGCAATCCAATGGAGTAAACCCGTTCCGCGAAAGTGGCGTGGTCCTGTGATTAGCCATATTATAAAATGTGTTAAGTAGATTTCTCATACCAGTCCCATGACTGACTCGTAGTTTGTTTCACTTGCAAACTCGGGTGCCCCTTTTTCTACATGGGCAGCCTTGTGTTCAGGTTTTAGCAGGCTCTCTCTGGATGGTTGGAGCTGAAGATGGATTCTATCATTTATCTCTTTTTATGTTGTTCAGCTCCTATTGTACATATTATGTTTGTTTTCCGCTGTAGACATTTATGTATACTTGAACTGTATTTGTACTAAGTATGATCCTGTATACTGTGTAACTCTGATGATTACATTTATACAGTGTATTATTTGTACATTATTTGGTGTATTTGTTTATTTCTGTTTTGCTATTATCTGTTTATGTGTTATATTCCAAAGATTACCCTTGACACCGTCGTACGGGGTTTTGGGGTTGTCACATCAGGTCATAGCACGGAAGCTAAGAAGAGGAATAAAATTGTACGCCCGACAAATAGGTACATGTTTACTATATTCATTGGGTTTGATGATTTTATGAGACGATTGGCAAGTCAAACTTAGCTTTTCATTTTTTCTTTTTGATTGATGAGGGCCCTATGAGGCAAGTTGTGGTTTTACCGATCAACCCATACAAAGGATGTTATGGCGAAATTTTTCGAAAATTTAGGGTGTTAGCCAAATTTTTGAGAAATTTGAAAATTATTAGAAACTGAAAAGTTAAAGAATGGAAGCCAGAATGAAAGTTGAGTTGTTTAGTTGAACAACTTTTAGCTCTGTCCCTTTTCGAGGATGAAAAGATTTTAAGTGGGGGAGATTGTAACAACCTAGAATTTCTATACCAATTAATTTTTTTTATTTTAGCTATTTTAATATATTTTGAATATTTAAAACGATTTATTTTGAGAATTAACGATTTAAAATTTATCTAAATCGATGTTAGAATGTATATATTTATTTTAATAATAAAGCGAGCTTGAAATGGCATGGTAGTTTGAAAATTCGATTTTTAATTTCAATTGAATATACATAGTTCAATATAAGTCAGAATTGGATAAAACAAGAAACGTTAGAATCTATTTAACTACTCTTTGTAATGAATGTAAGAAACTGAGATTTCACTTTATAAATTGTTAGTTATGTCCAGTTTAAAATTTAGAATAGTCGCTATGGAATTTATATATATTTTTATATAATATATAGCCCTTTAAAATTGTCATTTTGCAAACGACCTCCATTTTCGACAAAACCACTTTTTTTGGATTCGGAATGTCAAATTATTGTTAGGTTTCAAATTTCATAATTTTTAGAATTAGTATGTGAGCGTGGTGAATTTAAATGTGTTTTGTAATTTCAGTTTGAATTTAATCGACTGGAAAATAGCCATTTTTCAAACGGCCTCCAAATTCGACGAAATTAGTTTTGTTAGGACCGTATCGTCAAAATATAGCTATATTTTTTTTCTGGAATTTTTGGAGTAAGTATGTAGCCCCAATAAATTAAAATGTACGTTTAAATTCAATATATATTGAATTATATTTTAATTTGGATGAAAACTAATCAAAACGATAGAATTGGCTTACAAAACATATTCCATTGTGTCCAGAATGGGGGTATTTAGCTAGGGCGACAGTCGTTGGGTTTGATTTGGAGTACAAACGGAAAATTTATTTTTTATGAATTAAATATAATATAAAATTTATATAAATACCCTAAATTCTCTACAAACCCTAATCACCAATCTAAAGCCACCGCGATCAGTTGAAGGGCGGAAATTGCTTGTTCCATCCTTTCCATTTTTCTCTTCATTCATGTTATAATCTCAGAAACATATTGAATGATTACTGTAGAGATTTTTTCGCTCTACAAATCCATACTTTTGTGATAAATTATCGTCGAGTATTTCATTCGAATTTCCACCATAAAGAAGACGACTTCAAGCTCGTTTTCTGTGAGGTAGGGACCACCGAATGGGCAGCCACTCACGGCATTGGAGGAGGGCATGACGGCGTGTCAGGGGGTGTGGGTTGAATGGGGGTCCGGCCGACCCCGGTGGCGGCGCGATGAAGGTTTGAACGATGGGTTTAAAATGAGGCGACGGGTTTTTTCAGAGTGAAGAAGTAATTAAAGGGGTAATTAATTTTAATTAGTTGATTAATTATATTTAATTATATAATTATGTAATAAAGGTTTGTAATACCATAACTCTTTCATACGAGGTCTGAATCGAACGATTTCAGTTGCATTGCGATCATGGCGGAGAACTCTACAACATGGAACTGAATGAGACTGATTTGGAGCTAGTTTATTTTTAGGCTAAATTAAACGCCTGTTTAATTTAGTTCCAAAAATAAAAATCATTAATTGAAGAATGGCGGAGTGGAAACCAATATGGGAACTTCTTCTCACTCAAAATTATTTTATCATGTTATTGTATTCATGTATAAAAACATAAAGAATTGCCAGTGGAGATTTTTATCAGTTTAATCATTTTAAATTGTATAGGGTGCCTGTTAGCTCACCTCCCTCGTCCAAAGACCATGGACAATTTAATTGACTATACTGTGTGTTGATTGTGTTGTTGAAATACTTAACATATTAAAAATAATGTTAATAAATTTATGGTTGTTGAAATTAAATTATAAATATCCATTTATAATTTAAATAGTGAAAATTGGCCGTAGAAAAGTAATTCAATTCGCATTAGAACTGGTTAAATCTATTAACTAGTGATTATTTTGAATCGACGGTTGTTGTTTGGAAACCCCACATGGGTCTGGGGAGGATAATTTATTCACATCTCCCCTGAATTTAATTATATGTCAATCGATTGATCGACAGACTGTGGTAAGTGTTATTTAATTATTTAATGCTTATACAGTAGTAAATTGCACTCTGGATGATGTTTGAATGTTTGATGATTATTTATCATTATTGTTGAATACATGCGATGTATGAAATCCATATAACTGAAATTATATGGTAATTGATTGAGTCGCATTCCGATTCAGAAATAAAGAATATTTTAAAATAACGAATATTTTAAATTAATATTCAGTGAAGAATCAAAAATGTGATTTTGATGTTCGATTTTGGATGGACACGAAAATATTAAAATGTGAAGCCAAGTTAAGTAGTTAAACTCCATTTAAACCCGAATGGGTTTATCGATCAATTTTATTCATTTTATAATGAATACGAAAAGGAAATGGATTTCAAAATCTGATATTTTGAAAATATTATCATTTTAATATTATAATGATATAGAATATTCAATTTTGATTAAAAATTGAAAACAAAATCGACAATATATATATTATTTATATATAATGGCCTGAATAGAACGCGTCGTGCAACGACCGTTCGCGAATTTCGACCAATTAACTTCAAATAGATGTAACGGGAGATCCGACCGTCGGATTCTCCTAAAAACGGAACCGTTAGGTTCGTATCGAAAAGAGCTTTCCAGTGATAATAAGAGATTTGAAATCTAAGGTTAGATTTTAAAATATGTCCAAATCAGTTTTGGAAAAGGTAGCTTTGGATGCAGTTCGGTGGCCGATATTGGAAACCGACTGTAAGGGCCTTAATAAAAGTATTTAAAATATGGAAAAATTGTGTAAAATCATAATAAATGATTTGGAAAGAGTTTGGATGAAATATTCCCTATTTATAAAGATAAATGATATTTTTATCATAATAAACTAGTTAACAACTAGAATAGAGAACTGAAAGGAATTGAAATGGTTTTAAAATAACCAGAATTTTCCAGCATATGAATTGGAAAGGATTTAAATGGAAATAATCTTCAAAATATTTCAATATTGGATTCCGTGATTATACGGATATTGATGAGGAATTTGGAAGAAATAGATATCGTTATTCCCAATACGATATTTGTTGGTTTCAGAATTTGATATTGAATATAACCCGATATAATTTCTATTCAGAGCCTAGTATTTAATATCAAATTGGATGTTGGTTTTATCGTGAACAACATTTTAAATTACATTTGTTCTTTAAAGCAATTAACAGTGAAGTTAAGGTTTGGAATTTATAAATCTTTTATTAAGATTTAGTGGAAATTTTCCAAAGTAAAGTTTTCCAATTTAATACATTAAATTGGAATTGAATGGAATTCGATTTAATATTAATCGAGATGAGCTTCGGTGAATGAAGACCGTTACTATATATGGAATTTAAAGGGCTTTGTCGTTATTCCATTTATATTATTAGTCTGATACGGAAATTTATATCAATTATATATTGATTTGTTTTCCGTGAAGATTCCATATTTAATGGAAATTGATTTGGGTTTATCGTGAACTGTGTTTTAAATGACAATGATTCTTTAACCCATTTAAAGGCAGGATTAATTTCTTAAAGTTGAATAATCATAAAGTAACGATTTTTGGATATTAAAACTGAACTAGAGTTTTAATGTGTCTTTAATTAGATTGAAATGAGAATAAGATAATTAGATTTATCGAATTCATGAAATGATCGAGAATGGAGTATCACCAGTTTTACTCCAGGCGATAGCTAAATCTTTAATTGGATTTGAATGTGAAATGGTAATTAAATTTACCGATAGCACCGTGAGTGTTAGATATGGACTACTACCAATTTTGATCCATTGGATGAATAGGTTGGGATTGGAAAAATATAAAATAAAGGAATACGTTGGTAAGGTTAGATAATTCTGACTAGTGAATACGCCTTAATTTGATTTGGAATTGTTAAAGAATAGAATAAAAAAATTTGAAATTGATATCCAAAGGAAGATTAAAGAATAATTTGAAATGAATTTACCTTTGATAAAATAAATGGGAACCTTTCCCTAAAGATGTGAATATTTGAATAAAATAATATTCTGAATTGTAATGAGGCGTATGATGTGTTTTTATAGCACTTGATTATTGATTATAAAATACGCGAGTTATTCGGAAAGATCGGGTTTATCCCATTCTGAATAACTGATACGGCGATTAAAAGTCGACGATGAAGACGGTGATTGAAGACCGGAGATCTTCACATCGTTTGGATGATTATTGATGTCTTGATTGGGTCGTACACCCAAGACAAGGTAATAAGTGGTGATCGTCTGGACGTACTTGGGAGATCGACCGGATATGCGAGGACCTCTCTCCTGTATTGGACATATGGGATGAGGAATAAGGTGCCTCCGGTTTCGTTCAGACCCAGAACGGACTTGTTAATGGATGTGTGTCTGACATTGAATTTAATCCTATGCCGATTGATTTCTATTAAATATATATCTATTTGGTGGTGGAGAATTTATTCTCTTGCTTAACACCCTTCTCTGAGATGTATGAGCTTAGAAGTTATATATTCATAGACATCAGTCGTATGGCGTGGATTGTCAATGCAGCATGCTAAGATGCAAATGATCAAGGCTTTTGTTGAGAAACAGAGTCTTGTGGTTGATGATCAAAGCACAACTTTACTTATCACCGCTTTGTATATAGCGTTCATTCGCGAGCCTCACACCTCGTTATGATTCAAAAACGGGATAGTGACCGTAGGGAGAACTTGTGTTTCTTTCTAGCTAGAAGTGGTGTCATGATATGGAGCCCAGACACTTTTACTTATGTGGATGATGGATCGCGAGGCGCCTCGGATATAATTGGTCGACGTACTGACCATTTTGGAGGTCCGGTAGGATCGGGAAACGTATTGTTTAGGAATAACAAATCCATTAAAGTAAGTGTGGACCAGCCCTACCGATTCCAAGGGCTCGCCAGCGTCCGAGTCCTGAGGCATTTGCTAGAGTGTCTCGAAACCGGTGAGGAGCCATCCCTTTCCTCGACTCATAGATGGAATTCAATTTCCAATGCGACACTTTTCGGTCTTAGTTGTAAACCTATATGGCGACATAGTAGGATGGGGTACTATGCCGTCTATGATTGATACATTTATGTTTGAAGTTGTTTTGACACTATACACTTATATTAATATCAGAATGATTTGTTTTCAAAATGTACCAAGCATGTTTGGCTATTATAAGGTAAAACTCTATCCTCCGGCTTACGTTGCATTGTGTGATGGGACCTGAGTCTTATAATAGCTTCATTTTCCAAAAAGCATTGCGTTGTTTTATTTTAAACTGAGATTCATATGGGGTAAATCCGTTCCGTGTTATACGGTGTGGTCCCATGATTTCCCAAATTTTAAAGTAAAGATTTAATAACTACTTTAGTTCTCACACCAGTCTCATGACTGACTCGGAGTTTCTTGTTTCCACCTAAACTCTGGGTGCCCATATTTTCCATACGGGCAACTAGTAGTTTTGGTTTTCGCAGATATTTCTTCTCCTAGGATCCTGGATTACAGCTGGAGCTATATTCAGAAAGCTTTGTATCTATGTATTTCTTTCAGTTGTGTTGTTGATGTATTTTCCGCTATGAATTGTATTTATACATTTAAATTTCCACTGCTTTGTATTTTAATCTCTGATATTATTTTATATCTGTTGTGTAATATTTATTCATACTCTAATATCTTGTACTCTGATGTAAATTGTTGTAATAGCAATGAAATATTCTATTGTTTGTGTTCTGATGTGTCATGTTCACAAAGCAATCCGGGCTTTTCCAATGGGGGAAGTTTGGGTCGTTTCACTAAATAACCACTTACAGTCTCACTGTCTATCTAACATAAAGGTGGATCCATTTATCACTTAATACCTCACTAGGTGGTTTACTACTTCCTAATATAAATTAGAGGACACTATCTACTAAGTCTTACTAATTTAAGGCTCCCATCATTCACGCATATTCCTAAACCCCACTTAAGGCAAAAGATAGTAAGCAGTCACTTATTACCTATAGGCTAGGCAAACGATTAATCGTCATTTATAACCTTTCCTCTTGCAGACCCCTATGTTACTATCTAGCTGACCTTCTTGGATAATCCCCTAGTTACTTTTCTGCAGGATAGGAATACTTATGGACATTTAATACCTAATCCCTAGGCAGACTTTACCCCAGTCACTCACTACATAGAGGAAGCGGACTATCGTGGAGATTACTGATCTCGTACCCAGTTAGCCTTTAACACTTCTTATTTATAGAGAGGTGAGCTACTCGATCACTTAACACCCTTTTAAGGGTGGACCCAGTGACTCTACCCTTATGGGTAAGGGTGAATCAAATCACTTAATTACCAATAGGTGGATCCCACTACTTAATAACTCTAATCATAAAGTAGTCTACGCTATGAATTATTTCCTTTTTGGTTTCTTCTTTCGGAATGGGGTAGGCACTACAGCCACTTAATACCTCAACAATTGACGTAAACCTTTTAGGATAGTTAACGTTACATTATTAATTATTGTCATGGGTTCCTATAGTTAATGGTATCTCACATCTGTTGTTCATTACTCAACTATTTGAAAGTGCAAACTTCTATCCTTAAGGAAGATGACCTCGCATCATTAACCTACTAAGTCCAGTCCTCATTTCTAATTAAAGGTATTGATTCTAGAATTAAACTAGAATAAGATAAAGATAATTCTCTATATCTTCCAATCCTAGAATATTTAATTATTTACTTCCTTATTGGACTTAGTATCTAATATGGTCAATAATACCCAGTAAATCCCCTTTTAATTTCAGTTTATTACTATAATGATTATATGTCGTTGATATTCCTAAGGCATCACATAACCTATTAAAGCCATTTATATCAGTCCCGTTTGATTACACTTATTCTAATTATTGCACTCCCAAATATCACTATAGTTATTTAATTTCATTAGTTCTTATATATATAAGCTTTATTATTATTAGTTTCCCTAACTGGAGTCACAACACCTATTCCTAATTACAATTAAATTGTTACCATTTGTCATTTATTTCCTTTTCAATTCTTTTCTCCAAAACATACATGGTTAAAATATTTATTTCCTTATTTGTAACCTTTTATGTATAGCCATCAATTCCACATTTGTTGGTATAATGGTCATAAATATTCAATTCCATTTATTATGAACCATATATTTATATCCACAAAATGGAAACCTTTCAAATTCAAGCACACAACATACATTCAATTTGATAATAATATAGTAGCATTATTTACATAGCTTTAGACGTATAAGATTATAATAATTATATTTTAAGCGCGTTGTTAACATAGTTACTAATTATATTTTATTATTGTTCTTAATATTTTATATTCCAGTCTAAACTAATAATCCAAACAATCCTTTTCGTGTTTAATCGTGTTTAAGATTCAAAATCCCATGGAAAGGTTATTTACTATAATTATTGTATATTTTCCCCAAACCATTTAAAAGATGAATAATAACACATTTAAAATCACAAAGAAATAAGTTAATATTTTGTTTGGAATAGCTGTTGCAAACTACGTACAAAAATATGAGTATTTACGCATCTCTTCCTATTTGGATTGTTTATATTCCTTGTAGGTTTCAAAAAAATGCCTTATATATATGTATATAATAAGAGCAAAAAGGCAAATTTACAACAATCAATTAAAAATCCCAAACAATACCAAACACGAACAGGTTTATAATTCTAAAGTTATAACTGCACAAATCATTTATTTACACCCAAATCATATAAATCTAGAATTACAACATTACACATCTGACAATATTTTGAGATTGACTTCCACATTCAGGGTGTTTACAATAACCATAAACTCTCCAAATGAATTATATGCAATATAAGAATATTAAACTAAAAGACTTACGGATCCATATCAAATTTCATATATATTATTCAGATTTGACATAAACAAACAAACCTGATGTTTTTAGGCATACGATCCCGATTCAACACAAATGAATTATATAATATAATATAAATAATGAATATATTTCCCACTCACAAGAAAACTATCCTAATCCAAATCTCAACACAACTTTTAGTCTATTATTCCAAATCTTACAGATCTACAATTTGTATATAAAGGAATATATATATACACACACACATACTGAGATTCATAGATCTGAAAGAAAAAATGGAAAAGAAGATGGGAAAACTAGAAATAGATACTACCTATTCATAGAAACAACCCTTTTGCACGAATCTAGATTCAGAACCTTTGTTTATATTACTTGAATATATTTATAATTTATAATTATATAAGAGGCTTGAGAATTGGGAACGGTAGACCTTCGCTGCTGCATCCAGAAAATTTAAGCAAAAGAGTGAGGGCCTAGCCCTTTATTTACAGGCATAGAAATGACCATGAACCGTTTTATTTAATTCCGAAAAAATCCTTCTGTTTATATAATATTTTTATATAACTTAACCCTAGTCGCCAAAAGGAGACATCGACCTGGAGTCAATAGGCAGTCGACCGCTAGGTTGACCTATCTCCCGTGGAAGGCAAGGTAATATTTATTATCTTATATATATATTATCTTGTCTATTATTTTTCATCATTTTTGTAATTCGTTGGTAACTTTTTTATAGACTCTGTTCGTGAGATTCCAATCAAAAAAATTGAGCAAAATTTCATCATGAACGCAACAGTGCAAGTTTCATGGTCAAATTCCATCGTTTGCAAAATTCTATTTTTGGGATATAACTAAATAGTTAATTTAATTATGGCTAAATTCTAGGGTGTTACATTTCTTTCATTCTCTCTTCCATTTCCCAAGTGCTTTCCATTAGGTTACCTCCCCATTGTACTCGAAATAATTTAATGATCTTGTTGTGAATCCTCTTAGTTCCATGCTCCATTGTGCGTGTGATGGCATGGGATACTATAGATTCCAACTCTAAGTTCCTAAGTTAACCAGTTGCTAGTCTAATAATTAAGTCATGAAGACTCTTTATTAAATGAGGAAAAAGGAAATCAATGTGGGCTTCTACCAACTTTTTTGGGAGTTTCACACAATAAGTCAATTTCCATATCCTTTCCTTAAATGACCCAATAAACATAGGAGCTAATTTATTGGCTTTGCCAAAACTAATGATTTTCCGAGAGAAGAGAGTTAACATATACCATATCATCAATATCAAACTGAAGTTCCTTCCTTTACCCATTAGCATGTGATTTTTGTTGGTCTTGAGCCGCCTTTAATCTTTGTTTGATCGATAAAATTTTCTCTCTGGAATCATGAGTCAGATCTAGTCCAGGTAAAATTTTATTAATAATTTCTGACCAATAACTTTGTGATCTGTATGGTCACCCACAAATTGCTTTAAAAGAGTCCATACGATCATTGCTTGATAACCATTATTTTATGGAAACTCGACCGAAGACAGATGTCGTTATCATGATCCTTCAAAATCCATACGATTAATTTTTTCAGTTTGTCCATCGATCTGAGAATGGTAAGCGGTGCTCATATTGAGAGATGTCCCTAATGTTGCCTAAAGGCTTCTTTAAAATTTACTTGTGAATAGATGGTCTTACTCACTTACTACACTAGTCGGGATCTTATGAAATTGAATTATTTTCTTGATATATCTCCGAGCTAATGAATTTGTAGTACCATTCTTCTTGATTGGAAAGTGTGCACTTTTGTTTAGTAGGTCAAACATAACCCAATTACCTCTTTGACTTCTAGGTAGACCTTCCACGACGTTCATCGAAATACGTTCCCATTTCCAAGTGGGATTTTCTAGCGATAATAGCAGCCCTCCGAGATTACCTTGCTTTACTTTGATCTTTTGACATGTCAAGCAGTTAGCTATGAATTATTCCATATGCTTTTTCATCTTAGGAAAGTCTTCTTTATGTCCTTCTACATTTTTTCGCCTCTAGGATGCATGGTCATCTTAGGGTGATGGTGTAACACCCCACATTTTTAATAATAAAAGTAATCAAAATAATTATAGAAATGATTAATAATGGAAAATAGTCATTTTTGGAATTGTCATAGTTTGTCTTAGAAACATATAACACTGCGTAGGTAGCAATTTTCTGAATAATTTACATATATAGTATATTCAAACAGAGTTAATACGGAATTTTTTTAACGTTCGAAGTCTCATGTCGAAAAAATATTCATAAGTGTAAATGTGCAAAAATATATTTATTTTGAAAAAGTATGTATGTATTAACTCTAGAACAATACACGTTTTAATTTGAAATTAGACATGTATTATAAATAGAAGAAAATCAAATAAAACCGGAAACAAGAATAACGTTAAAAAAACAACGTTCGAAAAAATTAATCACACACGATCAAAATGGGAAGGATACATGTCCTAACGTGTTAATGCACGTTTGGGTCGGCCATGTGTCGACCCATACAGGGTATGGGTTGATCCATGCCACGTATAAACGACGTGTTCAGACGGACACAGCTAGTTTCGACATATATAAATAAACCTACCGGGCTTGCTGTCAAACTCATACTTTTTCTCAGTGGATGCGGAGGCCCTGCCATTCCCTTTCTCCTCCAACTCTTCAAAAATAGAAAATATCAAATTTAGGCTACCTGGTTCATGATTTGGAGGTGAAAGCTGCGGATTTAAGATTCAGATATCCAAATTCTCTATCCATATGAGGTTGCAGATAAAGATAGAAAAGTCCACGGAGAATAGATCTAAATACAAATCAAATCCAGAACTTGTAATGTGAATTAAAAGTGAGTGGATTTAAATTATTCTTTTTAATGGTGGTGTTTATCATCGCTTAGTTCGTATTAAATTTATTAGATACTTTCTCAGTTCCCTTTTCCCTTTTTGCTTCTGATTTTACATTTACATTTTTATGTTAATTTTTTGTTATATCCAAAATATGCAGAGATCTAAATAAGTGTATGACTGATTTTTGTGCTTAATTTTATGCAACTGATTATAATCCTTTTTATTTTCCATGTGTTGGTAAATATAATTCAATTGGAATTAGAAAAAAGTAGGATATGATAATTTAGGGCTAAACGAACATGTAGTGCCAAAACTGTAATATAAGGGAATTTGGATTGAAAACAGGCAAACCTGATAAGACTTTCCATATAAATGTGACACAGGCTAACATGACATAATTAATTTTACGTTCAGTATATTCATAGTTGAATGGTAAATCTAAGGATTCCCACATTTATTTGTTAAAATTATCGTTTAGATTTAGAATGGAATGAATATAGAAATTATTAGAATTGAAAGAAGAAGGGTATAAACCTAATTATGTCAAAGTTTATTGTGGTTATGCCAAAATTGGCAATTCAAATTGAGAACAGGAACTAATGTATACTAATTAAAATAGGAAGTTAAGAATAGCCTAGATTGATTGGTTAGGAAAAGGGAACATATTTCCATAGTTTACTTTGTATAAAAGAATGGAAAACAAAATTGCAAGTATAAAAAAAATAAAGACGTAGATAAATGCGAAATAGGGATTTAGCCGTATTGTGCACTATCCAATAGTCTAAAAATAATTGAAAAGAATGTCTTGCAATTTTGAATTTCTATTGTTGTAATTGCCTTAAACTATGAAAATCGATTCTTGTGTAATTTTAAATAATCAATAAAATAGGAATATGCCTTGCTTCCTAAAGAATAAATTTACAAAGATTGTAAGAAAAATGGTAACAGTATTAAAAGGATGTTATGTAAAGAAAGGAGGTAAGAAATCAAGTTAAATACTTGATAGCTAGGCAGGAATCTAACCTATTATGGTAAATAAGGTTATAATATAGGTACAAACATCAATGATATCCCCAACACGCGTTATAAGCCACGAGATAACATTACGCATCATATTTGGGAAGATCATATGCCCCAATTTTCTATTATGTACTTAAAGGTCGAAAGTAAGACTTCTTACTCGAGTTCTTATCAATACGGTCTTCCCGTCTTGGTAGTTATGAGAAAATTCTTGATTTAGAACATAGAGCCTTATATGCTATATTCGTTGGTATTCAAGTTAATTAGACTCAGTTCATTTTTGATGAATTAAAAGAATTTTGGAATCGGTATTGACAATCGATCATATATGCTCCTTTCATTATGCGCTTGTTGAAGGCAAAAGAAGTTCCTACTTATTTATCGACATTCGAGGAAATTCCAGACAGCTAAAAAATTCTTTTCCTTGATGTATCTTCCACAAGAACCACCTACTTTTTGCACTCTCAATGAATGGAGAGAAAGGCATCATGGACAACAAGTTCCACTGCAAGAGCATCAACATGAAGAACGAATTCAAGATATATCAAAATCCTCGTCTCAACATGCTTCTTAATTTCAAACATTTGAAGGTATGACTTCTTCCAAAACGCAAATACTTCCAAATGAATCGTTACGTGAAGTTGTTATTCATAATCAACAAATTTCATATCAAAATCAAATTGCTTTGGGAAATCGAACTGCGGATATGTAATTTGGTCTAGCGTCTCGTCTAGCAATGGTTGAGAAGGCGATGAGTACGGTTGTGCTATCTTTAAAGGAACTCCTACGATGCACTCGACCTCCAACATTATCTCCACCGTCACCATTATCCTCACCGGAAAAGGCTTCTAAACAAGAGCATTCTAAAGAATCTGTGATAAAGAAGAGAAATGGGAAGATAAGGAGGTGGAAAATAAACCTAAAGAAGCGGAAATCGAATGTAAAGACGCCGATACTTAATTAATGTATTCTGAAAAATATATATAAATATTAAGCTTCTAATTTATGACGTGGTTGTAGGATTGTCGTGTAATGTGCTTATGACGTTGATGTGTGGTATGATTGTGAGACACTTGGTGATATTATTTTGGTATGTGTTGTGAATATGATGCTTTAATCTTGTTAATCTTTATTGTATCTCCCCTATATTTTCTAGGTGTGTACATGTTATCTAAAGTATGAAAATTACTTTACTACTTTTGAAAAATGGTGTGTACATGCTATCTAAAATAGAAAACTATGTGTATACTCCTTTTTGACAATGACAAAGGGGGAGAATACTTTCAGGAGGAGATCATGAATTAAGGTGGAGTTATAGAACTTATACTCTTTGTTGCAGAAAAAAAAGGAACGGGTTGATGGTGATGCAAAACAAACAACAGATAGTCACCAACAAAGCAATCGCAGATCTAGCAATAAAAGAAATAATACAAGAGGTTTATAGTGGTTCCACTAACGTCTTGTTAGTGTACGTCCACTTGGGGAGAGGAAATTTTATTACTTTTCTCAATAAGAAAAAATTACAAGATTGATAGTAGGGAAGAAGAAGAACCTTTTAGAGATGATACACCTCACATTTTTGAGATGATGTGAAGGTAGGTCTTCTATCTAAGGACTTGAAGGATCAGATGAAGGGGTTGAGTGAAAGTAGAGGAGGAAGTAGTACGGAAGCCTTCTTAGCTGGTATGGAGAGTGGGGAGAAGAAGAAGAAAATAAAGTCAAGAGATGGGAAGCACCGTACTTAAGGAGTCAAGGGTGGAGCCTACAGTTCTCGTGGAAAGATGTCAAAGCTAGGCATACGAGAAGGGACTTTGAGTTTCTGCATAAGCAGAATATGATCAAAGGGGAAAGCTTCAACAAGGTGGGATTTTTCCAAGACGATGTGCTTGATAAGCAGAAGAAGGGATCGTCTGAAGTTGGTCAGAGATCAAAGGAGAAAGCAGTGGATATGCATAAGTCTTTGCAGACTACTAAGTTCGGGAGTTGCTCGAACTGGAATCGCTTATCGAAATGCTAGGTGCCACGTGGTGGCATGGTGTGGGGTGAGGGTTGATATGGTTCATGGAGACGTTTGTTTTCATGGTGAAGATTGATAGGTCTTACTTGAAGGGGTTACTTTGTACACTTTGTTGGCAGGCGATGGCGTTGCTGGAGTTTGTTGACAAAGTGCAATGGGTGATGGCCATGCCGAAGCTCATTGGGGGAAGTAACCATGTTGTCTTGTCCGAGAAGATGCTTAGAGTAAGAGGATGTAGGTGGAGTTGGTATGCTTTCAAGGAAATATAGTATCAAAGTGGAGATTGTTAGAATTTGTGATACAATATTTCCATTTGCTGAAGATTGGAAGATATTATTAATTATGGTGATAGAATATTTCCAATTAGAGAAGATTTGGGAAATATTGTTAATTTGAGTAATATAATATTTCCAACTGCAGAAGATTTGGAAGATATTAGAAATGTATTGCTCTTTTATTTGTAAAAGGGATAGGCAATAAATTACCTACATAAGTGGAAAGATTTGAAGAAGGATTCTTTTTGGGATAGTGAAGTAAGGAATTAATTCGCTAATTGGTTGGTTAAACAAGGAAGCCTATCAGGAAAATTGGAGAATTAGTTAGGCATTGATTTATATCATAAATCAATTACTTCAACCCCAAGCATTAATCCTTATATAAGGATAGGGATTAGGTGAATGTATTATCATCTCTAAAAAGTTCTTCTTTTTCCCTACTACCAGTCTTGTAATTTTTCTTATTAAGAAAAGTAATAAAATCTCCTCTCCCCAAGTGGACGTACACTAACAAGACGTTAGTGGAACCACTATAAACCTCTTGTGTTATTTCTTTTATTGCTAGATCTGTGATTGTTTTGCTGGTGAATATCTTTGTTTGTTTTGCCTCATCGTCAATCCGTTCCTATTCTTTTGTTTCGCAACAATTGGTATCAGAGCTACGAGGTTGATTGAGAAAGGGTGTTAGGCATTATGGCAGGAGATAAGGAGAATTCAACAATTGTATCAAGGTCATATGTCAAAGGGACATATATGGAAGCAGGATCTCAATTAGTAATAGAAATATGGAATGGGGATAAAGACTTCGAGAAGTGGCAATGGAGGATGAAAGTTGTTCTGATGAGAAAAAATGTTCATCCTGTGGTATTTGCTCCTAAGGAGTTGAAGGATGATATTTCAGCCGTGGAAAGGAAGGAGATGGAACGATGGGCATTTACTACTTTACAATTAGCAATGGGAGAAAATGTCATTTCAGAGATTAGTGGTGAGACAACTGCTAAGGACATTTGGACCAAGCTAGAAAAACTCTATCTAAAGAAGTCACTAACCAACCATCTGATTTTGCTAAAGACGTTTTTCAACATGCGGATGAGAGAGGGCACTTCAGTGAAGGCACATCTATGCTTCTTTGATGATCTCGTGATGAAGATGAAGACTGTTGACTTGAAAGTGATGAGGAGCAAAAAGCAATGACTCTTTTGTGTTCTCTTCCGGAGCGATACACAGGTTTCGCTAACAGTCTTATCTATGCCAGAGATACACTAACAGTAGATGATGTGAAGGAAGGTCTTCTATCTGAGGACTTGAAGGATCAGATGAAGGGGTTGAGTGAAGGTAGAGGAGGAAGTAGTACGGAAGCCTTCTTAGCTGGTATGGAGAGCGGGGAGAAGAAGAAGAAAATAAAGTCAAGAGATGGGAAGCACCGTACTTGGAGAGTCAAGGGTTGGAGCCTACAGTTCTCGTGGAAAGATGTCAAAGCTAGGCATACGAGAGGGGACTTTGAGTTTCTGCATAGGCATAATATAATCAAAGGGGAAAGCTTCAACAAGGTGGGATTTTGCCAAGAGGATGTGCTTGATAAGCGGAAGAAGGGATCGTCTGAAGTTGGTCAGAGATCAAAGGAGAAAGCAGTGAATATGCATAAGTCTTTGCAGACTGCTAAGTTCGGGCGTTGCTCGAACTGGAATCGCTTATCGAAATGCTAGGTGCCACGTGGTGGCACGGTGTAGGGAGAGTGTTGATATGGTTCATGGAGACGTTTGTTTTCATGGTGAAGATTGATAGGTCTTACTTGAAGGGGTTACTTTGTACACTTTGTTGGCAGGCGGTGGCGTTGCCGGAGTTTGTTGACAAAGTGCAATGGGTGATGGCCATGCCGAAGCTCATTGGGGGAAGTAACCATGTTGTCTTGTCCGAGAAGATGCTTAGAGTAAGAGGATGTAGGTGGAGTTGGTATGCTTTCAAGGAAATATAGTGTCAAGGTGTAGATTGTTAGAATTTGTGATACAATATTTCCATTTGCTGAAGATTGGAAGATATTATTAATTATGGTGATAGAATATTTCCAGTTAGAGAAGATTTGGGAAATATTGTTAATTTGAGTAATATAATATTTCCAACTGCAGAAGATTTGGAAGATAACAGAAATTTATTGCTCTTTTATTTGTAAAAGAGATAGGCAATAAATTACCTACATAAGTGGAAAGATTTGAAGAAGGTTTCTTTTGGGATAGTGAAGTAAGGAATTAATTTGCTAATTGGTTGGTTAAATAAGGAAGCCTATCAGGAAAATTGGAGAATTAATTAGGCATTGATTTATATCACAAATCAGTTACTTCAACCCCAAGCATTAATCCTTATATAAGGATAGGGATTAGGTGAGTGTATTATCATCTCTAAAAAGTTCTTCTTCTTCCCTAATATCAGTCTTGTAATTTTTCTTATTAAGAAAAGTAATAAAATCTCCTCTCCCTAAGTGGATGTACACTAACAAGACGTTAGTGGAACCACTATAAACCTCTTGTGTTATTTCTTTTATTGCTAGATCTGCGATTGTTTTGTTGGTGACTATCTTTGTTTGTTTTGCCTCACCATCAATCTGTTCCTATTCGGGGTTTTTTTCGCAACACTCTTTACTACATTGTGTTGTCATCATCGAAAAATGATAGAATGTTAGGAAATCCATTCTTTGATTTCGATGACGACAACTACACAATGGAAATCATATATATAATAAGGTTATGTAGATAATTGTCCAAGAATGACTTAATATAAAGCATAAAACATGACTCGACAACAAGGAAAAGAAAACAAGAAGCAATAGAAGTATGCACAAAGAAGGGAGAAAAAGAGGACAAGACATGCACAGCTAACACAGGTGTGTCAAACATCTAGACATATTACCAGACGTCTGATTTCAGAATCAGAAAACCATCTGCATAGAGACCAGACATCTGATAAATATTCTAGACGTCTCAATTTTCTCCTTCGTTAAAAATATATGTTTGAAGAAGCATTCAGACATCTGGAACAAAATCCAGACATCTGACCTACACGTTCATACTTGCCTACAAGCGATCCACTCAAAGACTTTCAACTAGTATCAGAGCAAGATTTGATCAAACAACAGTAACTTGTATTTGCATCACTTAATATGGCAAGTATAAGTATATTTCAAGAAGGTTAGTCCACATAACGTCCTCTATTTTTTAATGGGTCAAATTATGCATATTGGTCAACTCATATGAGGATTTTTACGAAAGCAAACGGTTTAGAATTTTGGTCTGCTACTCAAAATATATATGAAGCACAAACTACTTAATTGAGTGCATGGACCGATACTCAAAATACCGCAACTTCTAACAATTCGAAAGCAATGTATGTATTATTTTTTTGCATTAGATAAAAATGAATTTTCATGTGTCATGATGTGCACTACCGCCAATGATATATGGCGTACCTTACAAATCACTGACGAAGGTACCACAAAAGTTAATCAAACAAAAATCTTAATTTTACAAAATCAATTCTCATCTTTTAAAATGAAAGGAAATGAGTCCATTAGTGATATGTACAGCAGATTCCAAACTATACAACATGATCTTATGGCACTCGGAGTCAAGTTCACTGATTTTGATTTAGTTACACGAATTTTAAATTCTTTGACGAATGATTGGGAGAGAAAAATTTTAGCCATAGAAGAGGCTAATGATGTCTCTCAACTCAAAGTTCAAGAATTAATTGGGAAATTATTATCCTATGAAGCTAACTTGCAGGCTAGAAAGGAACAAAATACTGAAAAGAAAAATATACCATTTCAAGCTAACAAAGAAGGTTCTGACTTGGACAAAGATGAAATTGTCTTCATAACCAAAAACCATAACAAGTTAAAGAAGTTCAGGAAAATGACGAGGTTTCAAAAGGATGGGAAATCAAGTTTAGCAAATCAGACATTTATCAAATGCTTCGATGTGACAAATTTGGTCACATGAAGAAAGATTGTCTAACGATGCTCGATGAAAAGAAGAAAAATAAAATTGAAAATTTTAAAAAGAAAAGAAGAGCTTTTCAAGTCACTTGGGATGATTCTGATTCTTCCTCATCAGAAAGTGAGAGCAATAGTGATATGGAACCAGCAAATGTATGATTTATGGCAGATACGGATGAGGTATTCCCTGAACTTACTTATAATGAAATTTTAGGAATTAGTAATGAATTAGATGATAAGTACAGAGAGCAAAAAAAATGAACAAGGGTTATATTTCTAGAATAAATAGATTGGAAATTGAGATAGGATTATTGAAAGATGAAAAAGTCATCTTAGAAGAAGAATTAGAAAATGCTCAAAGTGATCATAAAAAATTAACTTTTGAAGATAATTTATTATCAAAAGAATAAGGAAAAGCTAAACTAGAAAACAATGACATTTTGAATAAAAACATAACTTTGAGTAGTAATCTAGAAGTTTCACTTTCTGAAATTTCAAAACTCAAAGATGAGTTAGAAAAGATCTATGTTATGAAAATTGCGCTTAAGCAACACGTAAACGATTTTAGTAGATACATCGCTTAATTTTGAAAAAGTGGAAGGCATTAAGCGATTAGCGCTTAAACACGCTTTTTCAGCGCTTAAGCGCGCTTTTTTCAGTGCTTAGTAGTGCCTCGCTTAAACTTCATCATTACATATTGTATTAAGTAATAAATTGCTCATATAATAATTAAGCATTGCTAAAGTGCTGCTTAGTTGTTGCTTAAGGCCTATTTAAAAAACATTAGGCCCAGTTGGACTCCGAATGGATCTAGCGCTTAAGCAGTGCTTATGCGTCGCTTAAGCGCCATTAAGCGAAGCGAGGCTTCCATCGCCTCGCCTTGCTTAGCGCTTAATATAACATAGGAAAAGACTACTACAAATGTTTCAAAATTCAACAAGGGAAAACAAAATTTGGAAAATATAATTAAAAGCTTTAAACCTTCTGAAAATAGAAATGGATTAGGTTTTAAAATGGACTTAAAATCTATAAATCACGGTTTTCTTGATAAAAAGGTTTTAAAAGAAAACTTTTAATAAAAAAGCATTAAAACCTAGAGAGGTGAAAATATGGATTTCAAAATCCATTAACAAACTTATTAGACAAAAATATGTCAAAAACTTTATACAAGATGTAGTTTATAAAGTAATTTTTTTTCAAAGGCCCCCAAAACCACCTGGGTATGGCTGTCTTCTCCGCCTAACATATAGGACCCTACCGGAGGAAGTGAGTACCAATTAAATCTTCTTATCTTGCAGGTACCCAAAACAAAACAAAACGAGAAATGGATATTAGAGAGTGGATGCTCCAAGTACATGATGGGAAACAAAAGCATGTTATCAAATATTACATACATGTATGGTACTGGCATAGTAACTTTTGGTGATAACTCGAAAGGATACATCATTGGCATTCTTGAAGTCATCAATATCGATATATCTAATTCTCCAATTATTTTAAATGACATAACTAGATGATAAATATGAGAACTAGATTCCTATTATTTCAAAATATCATCTTAATGGAATATAACCAATAGTATGCCTATCAAGCAATTATTATTTTTTAAATCATCTCATATGTAAAATTTATGAATTCAACAAACTTCATTTATTTTTACAATTCATAACCATATTTATACAACGTATTTAAGTTCATATAATACCTTTTGATATACTTTATTGCACCAATATAAAAACTAAATGGTTATTACCCTGGTTATTACATATTTATATTTCCAATAATTTTAATATGAGGTATACTTAAAATTCCTTTCATTATTCATTGTAGTTAGGCCAAAAATAAAATTTGTAACATGACCTAGAGCTAACTAACAAAACAACCTAACCAACATGAATCCACAAAGAATGGAGACCATAACTAAAATAAATTATAGAAAAATTAAGATTTTGAAAGTTGTTACTTCTAAATTTCCTAAGATGGATTGAGACTAAGGATCAAAATAAACAAAGGAAATCTTAATCGAAGAGAAATCTATCAAGGTAGATGGATTCAAAAGAAAGGAAATCTTATGACAAAGTTAAATTTTAGAAGAACTTTTATATCAAATATCCTTCTTAAAACCATTTATACTTTATCAAAATACGTTGTCTCAAGAATGATTTTGAAATTGATTCCACCCAATCTTGGGTATCGGTACCCTATCTCTAATGAGTATTAACCCCATAAGCTAAGGTTTTCTCAAACCTGGCTTTGATACCACATGTAACTACTTGCCCTTTCGTACCATTCAAGTCGATAATAAAACCAACTCAAATCATTCGAAACAACATATTGTTATTGCTGTGGGATTAAATATAAATATCATCGTAGAATCATAGACAAATCACAGACGTAGAAAAGCAGAATATCTCACAGTGGCATAAATAAATTATAATAGTTGTTCATAAAGATACTAAATACAAAAATCTCAAAACATACACATAATATCAGAGCTACAAAATCAAATACAACGGAAGTCTAAATACAATGAATTTCTGATACATAAGGGAACAATTTAAATAGATAAATAGGTAGAAACATGGTGTTCAACAAGTCTCCAACTCTGAACGGTGCAATACAAATATTTTGGTACTTGATTTGATCAAAGCATGGAGTAAAAAACAATCACGTAGGGACTAACATTCTCATATGAGTGAATCAACTTAAGTGAAATGTTCAATAGAAACGCATCAATAGTTTAGAGGATGTTTGGGATTCCCATCCTCTAAGAATCGGTGAAACTATATACATATAATGTAATACGTTATTATAATAATGTCAATAAGTGAAATATAGTATTGAAAATAGCGTAAGAGGGATTATGTTTTTACCCATACACTGTTTAATATCTAGTCTATCCAGATACTGCGAAATCCACTATAAACTAGTGGGTACCAAAGGGCACTCCATACTTACGATACAAATAAAAAATCGCAAGAGGCTCAATCAGGATAATATAACAATGCATGCAAGGCAATAACCAGGGTAGGAATCTTCCAATTGCACTCTCGGACCAATGGCAACGCATATCCCGGCTGCCACCCACCTCGAATAACACTCCTAAAATCACGGATGCGCATCAAATCAAATCAAACTGAGGAACTATAATAATCAAGAAATAAGTGTTGTTGATCGAGCTAGATAACCCACTTGGTCACGATATAGTTCTTGTTTTAATCATTTTAATTATGGCCTGAAAGTCAAGAATATCCATCATCGTTTCTTACTTCATTCCAGTAGCATTTGCCAAATCATCCTACTTCATTCTGTATTCATCCACCACGTACAGTTGTTAAACTAGTTTTCGGCATTGACAAAGAGTATGAAAATAAACGACCTAGGTTCCTTTAACAAACAAAGCCTTACATTTTTCACACTGTGGTCATTTACATTTAAAAATCATATTTCAATATCATAAATCAATTTAACTTCAAGTATTGATTTCTTTATAATCATTTATTCAAAACTAATAAATATTGGATTTAGTTTCAAATTTCAAATTTTCAAATTCCATATTGTCAAATAATTCATTATCAAGTTCAAATTCTAATTTTATATTCTATTTTAGGAATATCATTATAAATTGAAATCTTTATCTTAAATCAATTTGGACATAATAGCTCAGATTGGAAATAGACTTTAGTTTAAAATAGTAAAATATATTTAAAAATGATTTAATTTTAAAATAGCAGAAATATATATAATTAAATTTAATATAAAAATGGTTTCATTGAATTTTTTTTATTAAAATAGTTATAAAATTTCAATAGTTAAAATATGTATAAAATATTTTTAATAAAAATTGTTACAAAATTATAATAGATAAAATAGTTTAAATATAATAATCTTGTCCATACCAAATATTCAATATTTCAAAATTTGACTTATCATAAATTTAGATTTCAAATTTCCATTCAAATTAATTTGAATTAAATTGGTCTAAGTTTCAAATTTAGTGGTTTGGAATTAAAATCACAATTCTAGACCATTACTTTAGTTTATCGTTCCATCATGTTATTCAAAACAACTTTCAAAATTTGATTAGCAAGTTAATTTCTTAAATCAAATTCTTCATCTTTCAAATTTATTAAATTAACAAATTATCAATTTAAATCAAAAATTAGATTCTTCCATTCATTTCATTTAAACAAATCTTAAATTAAATTCTTTCATTAAATTTAATTTATTAAAGTTATTATATTAATTTTTTGATGGAAAGTTATTATATTAAATTAAATATTAACATTAGATTAAATTTTAAATTACATCATTTAAAACTAAATAAATCTTTGGGTCAGTCTGTCTCAAGTCCCTAATAAGTTTCAACATTCACGTCACATCCAACCAAACTTTTCATATAAATTACATCACTATTTTTCACAACCACGTAAAAAATCACGTAAATTCTTAATTAAATACAACAACTAATCGTCATCAAATTCAGATGTTAAAACCACCAAAAAAAACTTGTCAAAAATTTAAAAAACAGTGAAACAACAGTATTATGCATCAAAAGATGCACATATTTGCAATATATCATACATTTCTGCATAACTTGCAGTTATGCATCAAACTGCACTATTTATGCAGACATGTGTGCGTTTAACACTGCAACAAAAAACATTTTTCGCAACCGGCGATCTGTTGCAGTAGACCTATTGCAATAGGCCTGGGCCTATTGGTATAGCCGAAGTTGCTAAAAGTCTGCAACATTTTCTGCCTGTTGCAATAAGATGTTGCGGTATCCTTTTTTGCAACAGGCTTTTGCTGTTGCAACAAATCATTTTGCAACAGTATATGCCTGTTGCAATAGATCCATAAATCTGTAAAAAAAAAAATCCAGCTTAAATATATTACATATTAAAAGTATTCGTTTTTGTAATAGTGTATATCACAAAATATAATAAACAAGTACAAATTTTATTTTAACAAAGTTTTAATACTACAAACAATTACAACAAAAATTTGTTCAATTTTCATACACCACTCATGTATAACAATTTCTTCTCTCGCACAACACATTTTTTTCAAATAGAATATTTTCTAATCATATTTCTGTTTGTTCGCAACAACTACAGAAGCCTCTTTTTTTTTCTTGGACGGCGATATCCATATCGATCAGTATTAGTCTACTTCGATCTCATTATCAATATCATGAACAACATATGTAGATTGCGCCTTTCTTCAAAAGATGACTTTCTTTGGGGATATTCATCCTTAAGTGCATCAGGATCAACATCAGCATCAGGGTTAAGCATTAATATCCATATAGGCCTGCCCAGCATGATTCACTAATATACAAACTTACCTGAAATGAATGTGATGAAAAAATAGGAGCAACAAATATAACCTCATATATTAATCTACTACCGCATATAAAGCCAGGTGATGAGGACAAGGACTACCTTTTCAATTATGATGATGATCCAGACTTAGACTCTCTTTAGTTGAATCTGCGATATTACAATCTGAATTTGAAAGAATAGTTTTACTACTTTACTTTTAAGGCTTTGTAGACAACCCTTCAATGGTATGTGGAAAATTGCAAACTGAATGTACAGATGTGTTACAAGCAGAAAACAATTTAATCGATTTAACAAGTGTGTTATTCAAATTCCCAAAAAAAACTACTATTTATAAACAGGAACAATAAAAGCTTACTAGCTAGAATATTGATTAACAAATCGAAACAGTAAACATAATCTTCATTTCTAAGATAAAAGAAAACTAGAGAAAGGAGATAAACAAAATAAAAAATTCGATTTTTGTATGCATAATTTTACTTCATCATGGCTAGGAAATGGGATGGTCTCCATCTTAAAAGCACTAACATGAAAACCAGCTATCAATAAACATTACATATCTCACCATCTTAAAAATAACAAAATATAGAAACAATGATCCAACAATGCAAACTTAGAAAGTTATAGTGGTACTACTAAATAAACAGGTGGAAAGGAGGGTGAAGAAAATAAAACTGCAGGGATGAGATTAAGATCAACAATAGTTTTTTTTTTCTTGTGCTACTACTCCTTACCTAGCGGTGAGCAAACATCCAATAATAACGATGTCGTCTCCAATTTTGGTATCGATGTGCATCATAATAGCCTTGCAAAGTATAAGGACATATTTACTTAAATGACAGGAAGAAGAATAAAGGATATTGATTTGTGCTTTTCCTATTAATACTGGGTTCGATTCAATTATCCACATCGTTAAGCCGGAGTATTCAATAGCTGGACACATAGAGCAATCCAAATAGATTTAAGAAAAGTAGAAATTTTAAAGATAGAAATGAAGGGAGTTACCTTAAAAAATTACTAGATAATTGAAGACGGAAATGATGGATCAGAATTTCTACTGTATGGACTCAGAATTTCTATGGTCTGGACTCGGAATTTTCAAATAGCAGTATAAAATGCAAAGGGAAACGCAAACTTCTACTTTAGTAGAAGTTCATCATTAAATATGTGGAAGGACACATCATGCATGCCATGGTCCATGTATGGAAGTAACAGAACTGCCACATGACTTGGCCAATATAAGCTATTGCTTAATGTCTATTTTCATGCATCCTTACAGCAATAAATGTGGATTTTTTTGTTCAATAATTTATGTATGTGTGATGGCTAGATTTTAAAGAAGAAGAAGCGTGCATTTATGCAACTCTGAGTTCAGACAGTAGAAATACTGATCCAAATAATTTATGTGCGATGGCTAGATTTTAAAATCAGCGTTATAACTCCATCTACAATGACTCATCATCATTTCATTTTCCTCTTATTTTTCTAATGGTAATCTTTGGATCTTTTCTGCATGTGAAAAATTGGGCTTTGCAATCAAAGTGACATGTCCAAGATAAATGGACTTATATTATCCATTAAGATTAAAAATTCATGACTTAATGAACCTAGCAGCAACAAGGTCTCAGTGCCAAACTCAAATTCCTCTACTGTAACATCTGAAGTGGATTACCACTGTGCTTATTTATGAAACTGTGCTAATAACATGAAAGAGAAAACGTATATGCAACTGTGCTCGAATGAATGCCAAATTGTAAAAAAATGGTACTGGAAGAAAAAAATGTACCATAGGATTAACGATTTAAAGCTATTTCTCCAGCAAACAAAACGCCTACACCTCCTTGCCTAATCTCAAAAACATCAACAATCACTACCGCATCTGCACCCTATCTGCCGTCATGCTTGTGCTGATCAAGTACCTCCACTTCACCCGCAATCTTCCCTTTTCATTCTCTGAGCAAATCGCCTCCAACTCCTCCATCACCCATCCACCGATTCCTTTCCAACCACCCACCGACGAGTTCGATTTCTTCTCGGAGTCCATCGCCAGTCCGATCAGAAGCATAGTTGCGGATTTGGGGGCGAATAAAAAACACTGAGGCTATAAATAAAGGAAAACTGATAAGGAGGTTAAGTAACGGCGGATACTTTGAATGCAAAGTGAAGAAAGGGGGCAGAAGTGTCTAGATTATAGGGTTACGGGGGTAAAAGCGGGAAACGAAATTATCGAGGAAAATGGGGGCAGGAATGTATGTGTATGACCCAATTAGAAACATATGTTACTGTAATATGCACTGTTACTTCAACCGGCAAATTAACATAGGAGATGTATGGCTGCAAATCAAGGGAGTAAATCAGAGAATGGTGGATAATTTTGTAGCTGATGGCAAAGCCGGTAGAATTAGCATTTGCGTTATGTAAATTTATATGAAATCAAAACATAGATTTGCAGGGAAAAAAATAGGTTGAACCAAAAAACTTGTGCTGCCTTGTGTAATCCAAATTTGTAAGGCTTCAATGCACATCACAACAACTTTTATTTTAAAATATAACTTAATTCTTATTGAAAATTCAAAATTTTACTTTTAAATTTTATGAGTATTACAACATTGACGTTTTCTCTTATAGTGTTACATTGTTATTTTAATTTTTTTAGTTTAATGAAAATTTTAAAGAAAAAAAATAAAGTTTTATGAATATTTTGTAGTTTTATTTTAGTTATAAGTTTGAAATTATTTAAATTACTGAATATTTAATAAAATTATCAATTATAAGTATTGAATACTAAGTAATAAAAATACATATTAATATTAATTATCAAATACAATTATTAAATAACTTTTAATTATTTCATAATCAATATTATTTATTTATTAATTATTAATATATTTAATTAAGTTTGAAATAAATTTACCTTTGGTAAACTTGATTGAAAAGAAATATTATACTTAATACTTCTATTATAACCAAGTATTACTTGGGGAAAAAATAATTTTTAAAAATTTGTTTTTTGCAAGTGGCTTTACCAGTTGCAAAAAAATTACAGTTATCGCAACTGGCGTGAACACTTGCGAAATATTTTTTTTTTTTTGCAACTAGCTTGGAAGCGCAGTTGCAAATTATATGTCTATTGCAACTGCAATGAAAGTGCAGTTGCTAAAAATATGTTTTTGCAACAGGTAGGAAAGCACAGTTGCGAAAAATATGCTTTTCGCAACGGGAGGTAAAGGGCTGTTGCTAAATCTTATCTATTGCAACTGGTACAAAAGGTCTGTTGCTAAATACCATTTACTGCAACTGTCGTTTGACACCAGTTGCAAATAGCTAGTTGCAATAGGGATTTTCTTGTAGTGTAACGAGGTTGCGGTATCCTTAAAGGTCGAGCTGGCATGTGCTGCTGCCTTTTTCAGCATTTCGTACGTCTGCTTCAGCTCCACTGTAATGACAACACTAAGGGTTAACATTCGAAGGTATAAAGGAGAACGATGAAATGTTTATGGCACAAGAAGCAGATCTATCTATTTCCTTCTCTAAGTTACTAATGGTCATCTGCTCGTCATTGATAGTCAGCCTCTAATTCAGGAGTTCTAGGTACTTCTTCTTGATCAGTTCCGAGAGGTGGAAGGAATACCTAGTGAGCTCCTCGGCCTGGTGATACATATCCTTCACATGCATCCGTATCTTCTTGGAATCCTTAACAATAATCAGGCTGATGTTAGGAAGGAATACCAGCTCATCAAAGTAATGTTGAGGAAATTTTTACTTTAGCACGCCTTCCTCTCATCAACAGAAAGTTCTCGACTCTCAGGCACCGCTAGATCCTACCTCTTCGTTTTTGTCGTTCCCTTTGGCCTTGAATGGCTTAACGATGATACCTTCCCCTTAGTAGCTTAGGTAGGAACTATAGGCACGATATAGTTCTTGTTTTAATCATTTTAATTATGGCCTGAAAGTCAAGAATATCCATCATCGTTTCTTACTTAATTCCAGTAGCATTTGCCAAATCATCCTACTTCATTCTGTATTCATCCACCACGTACAGTTGTTAAACTGGTTTTCGGCATTGACAAAGAGTATGAAAATAAACGACCTAGGTTCCTTTAACAAACAAAGGCTTACATTTTTCACACCGTGGTCATTTACATTTAAAAATCATATTTTAATATCATAAATCAATTTAACTTCAAGTATTGATTTCTTTATAATCATTTATTCAAAACTAATAAGTATTGGATTTAGTTTCAAATTTCAAATTTTCAAATTCCATATTGCCAAATAATTCATTATCAAGTTCAAATTCTAATTTTATATTCTATTTCAGGAATATCATTATAAATCGAAATCTTTATCTTAAATCAATTTGGACATAATAGCTCGGATTGGAAATAGACTTTAGTTTAAAATAGTAAAATATATTTAAAAATGGTTTAATTTTAAAATAGCAGAAATATATATAATTAAATTTAATATAAAAATGGTTTCATTAAAAATATTTTTTATTAAAATAGTTATAAATTTTCAATAGTTAAAATATGTATAAAATATTTTTAATAAAAATTGTTACAAAATTATAATAGATAAAATAGTTTAAATATAATAATCTTGTCCATACCAAATATTCAATATTTCAAAATTTGACTTATCATAAATTTAGATTTCAAATTTCCATTCAAATTAATTTGAATTAAATTGGTCTAAGTTTCAAATTTAGTGGTTTGGAATTAAAATCACAATTCTAGACCATTACTTCAGTTTATCGTTTCATCATGTTATTCAAAACAACTTTCAAAATTTGATTAGCAAGTTAATTTCTTAAATCAAATTCTTCATCTTTCAAATTTATTAAATTAACAAATTATCAATTTAAATCAAAAATTAGATTCTTCCATTCATTTCATTTAAACAAATCTTAAATTAAATTCTTTCATTAAATTTAATTTATTAAAGTTATTATATTACTTTTTTGATGGAAAGTTATTATATTAAATTAAATCTTTACATTAGATTAAATTTTAAATTACATCATTTAAAACTAAATAAATATTTGGGTCAGTCTGTCTCAAGTCCCTAATAAGTTTCAACATTCACGTCACATCCAACCAAACTTTTCATATAAATTACATCACTATTTTTCACAACCACGTAAAAAATCACGTAAATTCTTAATTAAATACAACAACTAATCGTCATCAATTTCAGATGTTAAAAGCACAAAAAAAAAACTTGTCAAAAATAAAAAAACAGCAAAACAACAGTATTATGCATCAAAAGATGCACATATCTGCAATATATCATACATTTCTGCATAAATTGCAGTTATGCATCAAACAACACTATTTGTGCAGACATGTGTGCGTTTAAACTACAATATAAGCATCCTTTGATGCATTAATTCAATCCCAACCTGTTTTTTCAAGCATACACAGTATTTGAACATTGTTGCATACATTTTTGCGCATATTCATAAGCCTTCATCCTTTCTTACTTTGTTGCATGCATGTATGCATATATACGGAATAAATGCATACATTTTTGCAACTACTCGTAACACGTGCAACTTAGTTCAACTTTATATGCATACATGTATGCAACTATTACCTATATATGCATATATGTATGCATATATTGGTCCAGATTTTCAATGTAAAACACTAGATGAATATATGCACACATGTATGCATATATTGATAATAGTTACATACATTTCTGATTTTTTTTTATTGCTTACGGGAATATTTGCGATTTTTTTATAATTTATGTACCAGCGCATTTTTTTTGGATAACATGTAACTGGCCAAAATAGAGACCCACTTTACATTTCAAAGTTGGGATGGATGCCATTTATATTTTGATACTTTTTAGGGATGTGTCCCTAATTTTCACTGAATCTTTTATATTAAATCTAAAACATTTTGAGATAGATTATTATATTCAGTTAAATTATGTTAATAAATTATTTTAAACTATATTAAATTAGTTCAAATTAAATTTTAATTAAGATTTATAAATTATTTTTTACAACAATTTCAATCCAAAAGAACGATATTATATCCTTTCATTAAATCAATTCAAACTTAAATTCATAAATTCAAGTTAAATTATTTCAAACATTAATTTAAACTAAAATATTTAAATTAAAATTAATACATACTTGTAAAGTATCAAAAAGTAATTTTTTTAATCAACGATGTATGTATATAATATTCTATCATATGGTCAAGTGATTTGGTATGCATCATTTCAACACGTGTTGTTTTAATTTTCGGTATATATCATTTCAACTCATATCCCAAATCAGTGTCAGGAAAATAAAATGGTTTGGGTATGTATCATTTCTACCCAATGATTTTCCTATCTGCAGGGAACTTGCAGTGTGAGTCATATCATAACAACATAATATATTAGTTCATGTATCGCATGTTAACATCGCAATAACATAGCATAACATGTGTCACATATCATATAAACATAATATAGCATGACGTGCATCATGTATCATAATTATGTCAATATTTCATATTGTGCGATTAACTTAATATAAAAATATAAATCGTGAGTGACTGCTCACTTTTCGTGGCAAATAGAAGATAGTTATTCCAAATATTGAATACATAACATCGCCATAAGCAGTTTAAAAGAGGAGTTGAGGTGTTTTTGGCTAGAGAAGATAAATTTTGATTTTCACAAAATTTACAGATCAAAACAAAATTTTAGATACTTTTAAACAGATTTTTGAACCTATTAAACAACAAAATTTAGAAAAGTGGCCAACAACAAGTTTTAGGGAATTCTTTTCTCTTCAAATATAAAAGAAAAACTGGTTTTCAATAAAATTTAAGGGAGATAAGATTGAAATAATAACAAACTAATTTTCGGGTTAGAAATCTGGATCCAAGAATATTTCTGAAAAATTTACGATTTCAACATAGAAAAATATGAAATCTAAAAAAGTCGTTATAGCTAATTAAATTACGTTAAATCTGTAATAAGAAAAGGTTGATTCGAGTTCCTTAAGGGGTGGTTATGAACTCTACAAGAAAGGCTAAAATTCTAAATAAAACAGAAAAAGATTTTTTTCAAAACACAAGGAGGGTGATATGGAAAATTTGCTCGGGATGGACTGCACCTGGGTTCGACGCGTGTTGTTCAGGTCACGGCCGGTCATGGTCAGGGTTTAGGGTTAGTAAGGGGTGGGTCATGGCAAGGGGTTTGATAGGTCATGGTAAGCTAGGTTTGGTTCATGAATTGACCAGGAAGAAAGGAGGGGTTTTGGAACCAAATACGTTCGGTCAGAGGGAGTTTCCCAGGTGGGTCGGCTTACTAGAGGCGGAGGGAGGTTAGCTAGGTGTGGTCAGGTCAATGGTGGAGGTCCTAAGTGGCGGTGGTAGCCTAAGGAGAAACGTGGTTGGGTATTTAGTTCTAGGTTTTATACAATTCGTCAATCAATTCGAATTTTGAAATTACAAATAGGATTAGAAAATTGGGAATGAGATTTAGAAAACAAATCAAAACAAAATAAAATTTACCTGGATTTTATTTGTGAATAAAGACCTTTTTGCAAAGAAAAAAATGGGTTGTAAAGGAGGAAGGCAGAGAAGGTTTCAGGGAATAAGAATGAAAATGCAGATAAGAAAATGTAAGTATTTTGTCCTTTCACGAAGTCTCTACAATTCAAAACATCTATAAAAGAGATAACAGTACGAACACGGTCAAATTTGCATAGTTTTTCACAGAAAATGTCAAATTTGAAGAAAAGGATGTGGATTTTCATGAAAGAAAAATGTTAGTCAAGTCATAATTTAAAGTAGAATCATAAGAAAAGAATTTTTTGAACTTTAAAACTTTTAACTTTCTAATTCAAATTCAAATTTTGACTAAGTTTGACCAAAATTATTATTTTTCAGAAATTTTTTCATATCAATGGATTTAACAGATTAAAGTACTCAGTAACTCAAATTTTGTGATTTAATTTAAATTTTCGAATTAACTTAAATTCAAATAATAATACAAATTATGTTAAATCAATAATTAAGTTTTTATTTGACAACCATCAAATTTTCATCACCAAATTTGTACCTACTTATGTTTGTATATAGAAATCTAATTCATTTATTTCATATAATTTAATAGTAAATTAAATCTTAAATTTTGAAATTAATTTCCAATGAACCACTATTGTTATTCGTTCATAAATGGAATGTTAAGAATCTGAGGCAGTCCAAATCTTGTTTAAGTATTTGACATTTGATCAAGATTTTCATATTACATTTTATTCCTGTTTTTTTATCATACTATGTTATTGTTACTAAGTAAGTAAGTAAGTATTAATATTGTTTTACATTAAAAATAAGCTACAAATTTCCCTAGCTTCTAGATAGAACGAACATACGTTTCTACCAATAATAAAATTTGATCTGCCAATAATGAAACTTGATGTACGAAACCCTGATTTTTGTTATGTAATGGAAATTTTGGTTGTGTATCCATGTTCACATGTTACCTAAATAAAGCGAGAAATGGAGAGGATTAGTCCGGGTTGTAACATCCCAGATTTTTTCTGCCATTGAAATTGGAATATTTAAATCTATTTATATATTATATTGGAGATATAATGGATTATATAGAGTTCGAATATATATATATAATTTATAGTATAAGTAAAACGAGCTCGAAATGATGCGGTAGTTCGTAATTTTCGATTTGAAATTTAGTTGAATGTACATGATCCGATATAAGTCGAATTTCTATGAAACAAGAAACGTTTGAACCGATTCGATTATATTTTTCTAACGGAAGAGAAAATTGGAGATTTCATATTAAAGGTTGTTAGTTATGTCCAATTCAATTTTTCAAATAGTCGCTGTGGAATTCGTTAATAAACGATAACGTTTATTTAATAATTTAAATAGGGTTTTTAGTATAATTTGGATAGCGTTTTAACCCGAATTTCTAAATATTGAGTTTAAAATATATATTTGTTATTCTGTTTGGATAAATACAATAATAATAATTTATTATTTATTAAATAAGATTTGTTTTGAATTTAAATATATTTTATTGATATTTCAGGCTTTAAAAATGTTTTCTTTTCAAACGATCCCCGTTTTCGACAAAACGAATTTTATTGGAATGCGTACAATTAATTATTGCTAGATTTCCAATTTGGAGCCAATCGGAGTTGTTTTATCAGTGGATTCAATTTAAAGATGAACTGACAAATTTAAATAACATTGTTGTACAAATAGAGTCATTTTTCATTGAAATTAATTTCATGTGGACTGGAACGTTAAGACATAGCGGTGTATCCATTTCCATTGTGTTTGGCGCCATGTATAGTGGTACGAATATGGAACGTTTAGCGTAAATGACGGTTAGCGGTAAGATTTAATACCATATTAAAGTAAAATATTATATATATACTTCATACCGAAGTAATTATAGTATGCCCTACCCTATTACTTAAGCCCAAAGTAAGTAAAAGCGGCTACACTATATTCACGAAAGGAAAACTCTGTACTAGCCTACCTTAAATTTAAATATTTATGCTGCAACCCTACATGTGAGGAAAAGTAAGCCTAATCTATCACTGCAATAACATGCTGTCCCATTTTCAAACACGTGCATGAGTTATGGCCTAATGATCAGCACCCTACAAATTGCTTCACGATTAAGTAAATGTACCGCCTGTATGAACATGCCAATTTTTTTCTCAAGGCCTACCTGACCTATCACCCTAGCATGTACCAATGGAAACGACACCTCCTTCATATCAAAGCAAGCATGCTGATCGAAATCCCTCTGCATTGTAAGATCAAATCATCAGTATGTCTACCCTTACTCCTACTGTCCATTTTCACATTAACAAACCGTGCAAATCACGTATAGCCTTTTCCCCCATCTCCCCATCGCAACCTAAAGCGACCTAATCTAAATCTTGCTGTGTACTGACGAATTGACCCCGTTCTTATCTTCTCCAAATCTCCTATATATACGCGTTGCCTCAGCTCATTTCTATATCCAGCAAGACTAAAATCGAGATCATCATCCCATGTAAAGTAATAAGAAAACAATAATAATAATAATATATATATATATATATACACACAAAACATCCCTTTCCGTTTAAACTTTGCCTTGTTCCTTTTCTTTCCCACAAGAAAACCGACCATTTCCTCCATATCTAAAATGAAATCTCCTCAACTTTGAGGTGGCTGCCTTTATGGGTTTGTAGCAGCAAGGAGGCGAGGGTTCAACTGGAGTGCGGTTCGGGGTGAAAGGGGGTGGCAAACAAGTGGAGTTGTAGTCGTAGAAAAGGAAAATGACGAGGAGAGATAGACGTGAGTGAAGAGTTGCAGTTGTGAGGTGTAGCGTGGCAAGTAGGGAAGGCAGGTGGAGATAATGTCGTGCTATGAGGTGAGGTTAGCCAGCGAGAAGGAGATGAGAAGTGCAGCAGGATGGACTAGAAGTATGGCACGGTTGGGGGAAGAAACATATTATAGTGGGAGCATGAAACATGAAGAAAATGGTGAAAGGGTGGCGCAAGCTGAAGGGAATTGGTCACTGTAGTTTGAGCAGGCTTGGTTTTCTTGCGTGAACAATACTGGAAGAAGTGACATTAGTTGGGTTTAAAAATAAAGTGGGAGAGTGATGTGATGAAGAAGGCATGGTACTGTTTCACGCATGGTTGAGGTTCGGTAGAATTAACACATCAGAATCAAGGAGACGGAGGCATTGGAGTTCAGCGCAATGGAGTTGCAGCGGCAAGATGGCTAATGGAAGACTCGCGGCTTGGCTACAGTACATGTAATGAAGACGATGAATAGGGTACTACTGAGTATGTTTTCGTTAGTCTAATTATATTCTATTTTGCCTAATCCAAATTTATAATACACTATAATAACGAAGTAACGAAAGTTAGATAGCAGTAAGAAATGCATACTTAACCTGTTTTATAAGGCGTAATTATATTTTAAGTAACGTGGCCAATGATTTTAAATTATCCAACCATGGCTTGTGTAACACAAGTACAAAAGGAATAGCAAAAACGTGACGTGGAAATTTAGTTAACAAGATGTTGAACATGCCAATATACGTGTTCAAATATAGAATTCTGTGGCCATCTAGCATGACGTATAACTATTTAATTAAGTAAAGATTCAACTAAAGTTGAATTAATTTAATTTAAACCGATAGCTATAAATTTTATAACATGATATTATGTTATCAGAATTAGACAAGACCCAGGGTGGTGGAATCATATCAACAGGCGTAATATTTTAAAATTGAATCAGACGGAGTCGAACATAGCTGGAAAACGAACCGTTTGAGGACGAATGGAAAATCAAGGTGAGTTCAACTCACTCAGTTTATCCCGTTCATATTTTTATAAACCGGATTTTTATTTTGTGTGCAATGTTTACTGATGGTTGATGATTGGAAGACTGTTTGTCTGTATGTTGAATATTTTCAGATATTCACTTATTAAATTAAGCGTTTGTTTAATTTAATCAAATTAAATCGTTATTTTAACGACTTGATTCCAATTGAGGTAACTTACCTTGTTGGTTACGTTTATAATATAAACGTATTAAATAAATCATTTGATGCTTGAATGGATGTTATAAATTGTTTGTTGACTATTATTAGCTGAACTGTTTATTTCTAGTTATCGGAAGGAATAAATATATTGTTGTATTAAATGTGAGATAACCCATTGTGATGCAGGGAAGGATAGGTTGGAGAGATCCAACCGCATTCCTCAAATATGTTGTTTATATAAACTATTAATCAATTGTTGAACCAAAATTCATCACTTATTTGATATTAACCAACGGGGTATATTGGTTGAGTAGTTCTCGGCAGATGACCTGTAAATGAATCATTTTATAGAGATTGATTTACCGTCAGGTAAATCAATAGAAAGAAAATTATAAAATTTATTTATAACTAAGGATAGATTTGAAATCTATTTTATATAAATTATTTTTAAATAAAATTATTAAAGGAAATTTTTACCTTGTAATTATAAAGACGAGTATATAAAGCAAGATTTGTGGGATAATGATTTTTCTAAACAAGTGGGAAGAAATTAACCAAATGGTTAAGGGTTGAATTTATTGTTTAACTGAGATGATTTAATTTAATTAGATTAAATTAAATAGAGTTATTTAAATTAATTAAAAGAAAGGGCTAATGGAATTGGTTAACGGATTAACCTTGTTTTGAGATGACCGAGTCAACTACTTGAACGAGAATTGATGATTAGAAATAATTATTGAATTGTTAATTATTATTAAAGATAATTACTTTAAAATAACCTTTTGAAGGAAAATTAATCAGTTAATTAATAGTTAATGATAAAGTAAACTTTTCAAATGAAAAGGAATTAAGGTTAATTATTATTCAAGGAAATGATCGGGTAACCAGAACTCGATTAGTAAAGTCAAAGGTGATCTTAGGACCCTGTTTACAATTAAAAGGGAAATTTAATAAGTCTACTCATATTTATATGAGTTAGATTTTGGATTTATTTACGGAAAAGATTCTATAAAAGGAAAGTTTTAAAACAAGTTTTAATATGAGTTGAAATCAAACGGAAGCTTGAGTGGATTAAAACTGATTATAAAAGTGAAGATAAAATGATATGATTTGGTGATAAATGTTTAGTTAGGAAATGAAGTTTAATTGGAAAAAAATGAAGATAAGTGGTCATGAAAAGAAACACTGTAGTTAATGGAACCTTGGGTTAATTACTAGGATTTGGGATTCGTTTATAAACTTCAATCTATTTCGAAGATAAGAATGTTGTTGACTCAAGGTCTGAGAGGTAAGTAAAATACCCCAACTTGAACGACCTCATGATTATCCAAGGATGATATTAGTTTAGAAACGAGGGTAGTTGAGGGAATTAAAGGAGTATTTTATTTTAGCAGTTTTAATGGATTTTCAGGATTTAAAATGAATTATTTTAAATAATAACGACTAATAATTTATTTTAATTGAAACTAAAACGAATAAATTTTATTTAATTATAAAAGGAGATTGAAATGGCGCGGCAGTTTGAAAATTCGATTCTAAATTTCAAATGAATGTATAGAATTCAAAATAAATCGGATTTCAGTAAAACCAGAAATATTTGAATCGGTATAAGTATACCTTTCTAAAGGATGTGAAAAATTCAGATTTCATAAAATAAATTGAAAGCTATACCCAGTTTAAAATTTAGAATAGTCGCTATAGACTTTATATATATTTTATTAATATACATATAGCCTTTAAAAATGGCCATTTTGCGAACGACCTCCGCTTTCGACGAAACCACTTTTGTTGGGTCCGGAATGTCAAATTATTGCTAGATTACAATTTTCATAATTTTTGAAATTAATATGTGAGCGTGGTAAATTAAAACACATTTGGTAATTTTGTTGAATTGGATCGACCATTAAAAAGACCATTTTTCAAACGGTCTCCAAATTCGACGGAATTAATTTTGTTAAGACCATATCGTCAAAACATAGCTAGATTTATTTTTCGGAATTTTTGGAATCAGTATGTGGCCCCGGTAAATTAAAATGTACGTTTAAATTTAATATTAAATTATTTATATTTTAATTTAAAGAAAAACCGGATGAAATGGTCAAATGGGCTTATGAAACATAGTCCATTGTGTCCGGAATGAGATTTTTTGGCTAGGGCGACAGTCATTGTGCTTGATTTGAAGCTCATATGGGTTAAGGGGCCTTTTTGAAATTAGAGAATTAAAAATAAAATATTATAAATACTCTTGGATTACAAAATCCTAACCCTATCAAAGCCGCCGCCATCATTTCGTGAATGGCCAGAACCATTCGAAACTTCTTCCCCTAATAACTCGTAATCCAGTCAGTAAAATTCATCGATCCTTTGGACAATATTGTAGTGCTCTCTCCAATCTTCACATCCATACGGACATCGCTACCTATAGTGGAGTATCCGTCGAGATCCAGGCCTCCAAAGCCGCCGTCGTTCACACCCGAATACCCCCTCCACTGTCGATCGAGATGACCGCCGTGGGGGGCCCCCGGTGCGCCGCTCTCCCCCCTCCGACGTGGTGCATTCTGATCGTCGTCCCGCTTCTTGGATATCGTGAAAGGTCGAACCCTAAGTTCAAACCTGAAGTGGAAACCATTGGCCTATGTTTTAGAAAGAAGAAGGTATTTTTTAAAATAATTAATTAATAATCAAATTTAAATACTATGAACCTTTAAAAATTCGTAACTTGTTCATACGATGTCGGAATCACATGAAAAAGGGACCGTTAGGATCGTGGCAGTATCTACTATATTTTAGAAGTGACTGAAGAAATTTTAGAGTGATCTGTAATTTTTGAAGAATTCAAAACCAATGTGAGATCTTTAATTTAAAATTAAAATTAATTATGATTGTGATGTGAAATTTATATATATACGCTGTTAAAATTCATATGTGTGTTGCATGAGAATAGAATTGATTGATTCCGGTTGCTATGGTCTGTTGGATTGAATTGTGTAGCAAAATTTGTCATAAATTGTTTATACAATAAAAATTACCTTTTTATTGTATATATGAATCATAGAATTTGTCATGTTGGAAATAAATCGTTTATACAATAAAAATTACCTTTTTATTGTATATATGAATCATAGAATTTGTCATGTTTGAAATAAATCGTTTATACAATAAAAATTATCTTTTTATTGTATATATGAATCATAGAATTTGTCATGTTGGAAATAAATTGTTTATAAAATAAAAATTACCTTTTTATTGTGTATATGAATCATAGAATTTGTCATGTTGGAAGTAGATTGTTTATATAATAAAAATTACCTTTTTATTGTATATATGAATCATAGAATTTGTCATGTTGGAAATAAATTGTTTATACAATATGAATTACCTTTTTATTGTATATATGAATCATAGAATTTGTCATGTTGGAAATAAATTGTTTATACAATAAAAATTACCTTTTTATTGTATATACGAATCATAGAATTTGTCATGTTGGAAATAAATTGTTTATACAATAAAAATTACCTTTTTATTGTATATACGAATCAAAGAATTTGTCATGTAGGAAATAAATTGTTTATACAATAAAAATTACCTTTTTATTGTATATATGAATCATAGGATTTGATTGTAAACCTATATATTGCGACATGGTTAAAAATAACATTTTTGTTGTATGTTTGATTTATTATAAAAAAAGAATCATGTTTAGAGAAAATGGTTAAACACTAAAAATAACATTTTTAATGTATGTTTCTCATTATAAAAAAGAATCATGCTTAGAGAAAATGATTAAACATTAAAAATAACATTTTTAATTTATGTTTGATTTATTATAAAAAAAAGAATCATGTTTAGAGAAAATGGTTAAATATTAAAAATAACATTTTTAATGTATGTTTGATTCATTATAAAAAAGAGACATGTTTTGTGAAAATGGTTAAACATTAAAAATAACATTTTTAATGTATGTTTGATTTATTATTAAAAAAAACATGTTTAGAGAAAATGGTTAAACATTAAAGATAACATTTTTAATGTATGTTTGATTTATTATAAAAAAAGAATCATGTTTAGAGAAAATGATTAAACATTAATAATAACATTTTTAATGTATGTTTGATTCATTATAAAAAAGAAACATGTTTAGAGAAAATGGTTAAACATTAAAAATAACATTTTTAATGTATGTTTGATTTATTATAAAAAAAGAATCATGTTTAGAGAAAATGGTTAAACATTAAAAATAACATTTTTAATGTATGTTTGATTCATTATAAAAAAGAAACATGTTTAGAGAAAATGGTTAAACATTAAAAATAACATTTTTAATGTATGTTTGATTTATTATAAAAAAAGAATCATGTTTAGAGAAAATGTTTTAAACATTAAAAATAACATTTTTAATGTATGTTTAAAAATGACATTTTCAACATGTTATATTAGAATAAAAAGAAATATATGATAGACAAGTTTTGTTATTAGAAATGACATTTTCAACATGTTATATTAGAATAAAAAGAAATATATGATAGACATGTTTTGTTATTAGAAATGACATTTCGACATGTTAGATTAAAATAAAAATAAATATATGATTAACATATTTTGTTATTAGAAATGACATTTTCAACATGTTAGTTAGAATAAGAAGAATGATATGTTAAACATGTTTTGTCATTAAAAATGACATTTTTATCATGTTAAATTAGAATAAAAAAATCATATGCTAGAATATGATCTTGTTTGATTAAAACATTATTTTTAACATGTAGTCAAAATCGTCGAACGAATTATATTTATATATATAATATATAAATATAAATTAAAATAAAACGAATCGCGCGCGGTAGTTTGCGTTTCGGAATCGTAACTTTAAACGATTATACCGAAAGATCCGACCGTCGGATTTTCCCAAAACTGGAACCATTGGGTTCGCTTTGGAAAGATATTTCCAACAATATTAAATTTTGTTAAGATCCAATGGTTAGATTTTGAGAAATGTGTAATTCAAATTTGGATAAAAATAGCGCCGGGCCACGTAACGATCTGAAATGTCGTTCGAATTAAATGGGCTATTTTTATATAAATAAAAATAGTGATAAATCGTTATAAAATATTATAAATAATATGAAATGATTTGAATTATATATTTTCAAGAATTATTTGAAATGGCTGAGTTAAATCTCATTTCAAATAATTATACGACGGTTTAAAGTCGAAGACAATGAAGACGGTGGTTGAAGACCGGCGATCTTCACATCGAATGGACGACTGCTGATGCCCTGCATTGGTTAGCTCCCAGTAAAGGGTTAAAGTGGTAGTTGCTAGGACGTACTTGTTGATTGTCCGGATATGCGAGAACCTCTCTTCCGTATTGGACATACGGGACAAGGAATAAGGTGTCTCCGGTTTCGTTCAGACTCAGAACGGACTTGTAAATGGATGTGTGCATAATATTAGATTTTATTCTGTGTTGATGATTTCTATTAAATATATATTTGTTTGGTGGCGGAGAATTTATTCTCTTGTTTAACACCCCTCTCTAAGACGTACGAGCTTAGAGGTTATATATTGATAGTTATCAGTCGCATGGCATGGATTGTCAATGTGGCATGCTAAGATGCAAATGATCAGGGCTTTTGTTGAAAAGCAGAGCCTTGTGGTTAATGATCAAAGCACAACTTTAATTAGCATAACTTTGTATATAGCGTTACTTCGCGAGCCTCACACTCGGTATGAGTCAAAAATGGGATCGTGACTACAGGGAGTGCATGACGTTTCTTTCTAGCTAGAAGTGATGTCATGGTATGGAGCCCATACATTTTTATTTATGTGGATGATGGATTGCTAGGTGCATCGGATATTGGTCACTACTGGCCAAGTGATAGGTCCGATAGGACTGGGAAATGTGTGTTCAGGATTAACTAATCCACTAACGTATGTGTGGACCGCCCTGAAGATCCAAGGGTCCACTACGGGGGATCATGAGGCATTTGCTAGAGTGTCTCGAATCGGGAGGAGTCATCCCTAGCCTAGACTCATGATGGAAACCTAATTTCCAATACAACATTATGGATTTGATTGTAAACCTATATATGGCGACATAGTAGGATGGGGTACTATGCCGTCTAGGATTGATACATTTACTTTGTGCTTTAAACTGATTAGACACTAATAATAATATCAAATGATTTTGCTGTATACGTATCAATCATGTTTGACCATCCAGTTTGTGTTGCATTATGTGATGGGACTTGAGTCTTATAATGGTTTCATTTTTCTAAAAAGCATTGCGTTGTTTAAAAGATTTACTTATTTTATGCATTGGCAATCCAATAGAGTAAACCTGTTCCGCGTTAGCGGCGTGGTCCTGTGATTAGCCTTATTATTAAATAAGTTAAGTAAGATTTCTCATACCAGTCCCATGACTGACTCGTAGTTTGTTTTACTTGCAAACTCGGTGCCCCTATTTCCACACAGGCAGTCGAGTGGTTTGTTTTGCAGATATTTATTTATTGAGTAGGATTCTGGATTGAAGCTTAAAGCTGCGTCCAGAGCATTGATAGGGTTCCGCTATGTTAGTTTATTGGCTCCGCTGCATTGTATTAAATTTATTGTAAATTAATCTTCCGCTGTAGTATTATTTTTCGATGTACCCTGATATATTCTATGCTCTAATGTAACATTATTATGATGTTTATAAAAGTGTTATGTTAATTTTTCTGACGTGTTGTATGCCCAGAGTTAGCTTATCCGGGCTTCGAACAGTCTTGGTCAATTTAGCGATCGATTAGGTCCGAGCGAAATCTGTATCATTACAGTATGCTGAACCAGTAAATCCATATTTATTTTCTATGAATGATAGTTGTTTATTTTGATAGTTAAAACGCCGATTATCAAAAATCTGGCCAAGCTGATTGTTGATATGGAAAGATCGGGATCAAATTTATATTCGAAAACCATCCGACCAGCAAATACGTAACGTTGAAGATACTGTTCAGAAGCTGATCGAGATGGAGTAATTGAAGACCATGGATCTTTATAAGCGGAAGGATTATTTGTCGAAATTCTCTAGTTTGCAGCTAGAGGTATTCTGACGTGATTCGGTTGTGAGTGGGATTTTACGGATTGCAAGGGCTTCTCGCTACTAATCCTTTGGATGCGGTAAGAGAGTGCCTTCGGTTCATCATGTTCCTAGATGACGTGTATGGATGATGCGAATGGCAGCCAGAAGTTCCAAAAGTCGATTATAACCTCAAGCCTCATCAACCAGAAATGACAAAAATCGGGCAGGCAGCATGGCTATGTGGGTCGTACCCATTAGGGTGTATAATCACTTATCTAAAGAAATTCCTTTTGCTTCTTTAATATATCGATGCTGTCCCTTTTCGGGAAACGGTTGCTGATCCCAACCGTTGGTGATATACATTCGATACACTCAAGCGAAATGAGTGGTCGGTCATGTGTGGGTCGGGTTGTAAGATGTTCTTGTTGAACCTAGTGTATTCGCCTCTAGAGATACACTATCGGTAGGTGGTTCTATACCATGTCATAGTTGGAATCCAATCTCCAATAAGCTCTGGCGGTTTTGATTGTATACTATATATGTGGAGCATGAGATGCAAGCATTCCGCTAAGTTGCTATTTATTTGTATTTAGAAACTATTATAATATTAGACTAATATATGATTTTCTAAATGTTTTGGGTTATCGTAAGATAAAAACTGTCTGTATTTATGTGTGGATTTGGTCTTATGATTATCCTTTTCTTTCGAAAAGATTTTGAACTTTAAAATCAAGTTGGATGATCCCCCTTAAACAGTGCGAGTTTTTCTCACTCTAGTTCACCAAACTAACCTCGTATTTGTAATGCTCGGGTTAGATCGGGTTGTGCAGGTTCAAGTTATTGGACACTACAAAGTTCAAAAGATATGCTGGAAGAGTTCAGACGTATGATGGTATACAGTTATTATTCCCCTGTGTGTTGAATATGAGGACAGGTTATTATAACTATCCAGATGTATTAATTACTAAAATTTTGTTCCGCTGCGATGTGAGACTCTATGTAGTATTGTGTTCTCCTTCTTCTTGTATTCTAATATTTCTTTCTTATCTCACCCTCTGATTTCTTTTCTACTGACATCTTGGTTTCCAGTACAATTTGGGTTGGGTTAGTGTTGTTCGATCAGCTCAAAAGGTACCGGAAATTTGGGTCGTCACACGGGTTGTGTTTGTTTAATAGCGTAATATAACTATTGTAGAGCAATCAAATGGATTGTCTAAGAATATTATTTCAGTTGCAATACCGAATCCATACCAACGCAATTGGAGCATCAAAATTCGAGTGACAAATAAAGGCAAATTTAGATCTTACAAAAATAATAAGGGGGATGGTTGTGTGTTTTGCATAGAACTCACCGATGAAGATGTAATTTTTTCAACTTAGTCTTTTCAATTATATTTTCTCCAGTTGTAATATTATTAAAATGTTATTATGATTCTTGTTTGTTTTAAAAAAATTAACATGGTCTCAAGTCTAAGCAACATTGTTTCACAGAACTGCAAATAAGTACTATCCTATATTTGAGTGTGGAAAAATTTATTATATTTCCAAAGGAATTATTAGACCCGCAAATAAAGAATTCATCACTATAAGAAATAAATATGAGATGATTTTAAATGAGTACTCATTACTTGAAGCAATGCATGCCGCGAGCTCCTATATATCAATAGTCATATACAATTTTGTAAAGATTAACGAAATCCAGAAATACCTTGCAGAATCCAGGTAATGCATCTACATTATTAACTTTTTATACCTCATTGTCTATTTTCTTAGCATAAGCACCTTTTAGATATAGCTGTCCTTTTTCAAAGTGTATCATCAATCAAAGGAGTTTGAGGAAAAAGCAACAGTGAGACCATTCTAAAATGGATATAATTATTGCAGATGACTCGTAAGTAAACATATTAAACCAGTAATTTTTTTAAATTGAAACAGTAATGTTTGAAATTAAATTACAAATCCAAAACTGTTAATGTGACGTTATGGGGAGAACTTGCTACAGGATTGGGCTGTGAGTTGGTGAAAATGTTTAATTATATTACATATGTTTTATTTGGAGAAAATGCCTTTCTTTCCTCCTAGCTAATTACAAAGAAAGGAAGCATGGCTTCCTACTCCTTAAAATCTCCTCAAACCCAAGACAATCCTATATTAAATCAAAAGAGATATCTAAACTCTCCTTTTTGTTGTGATTTGTTGTATTCAATCACATGTATTTTGAAGACGACGTGTTTTGACGAGTGCTTTGTAGTGGAGAAGGCGGTGTATGAACCGGAGTATGGAGGAAGAGGATGGTGTCCTATTTTTGACCGGATATTTTAGGAATATATTCCTAAAATATATTCTGAGGGGCAAACTAGATATTTTGCCTAGGCCTTCTATTCTCTTATAAAAGCAGCATCTAGGTTTGGATTATAGCATGACCAAATTGAGTTGAGAGATTAAGAGGATGTGTGCCTCTAAAGCTTGTGCTCTAGAGAGGAAGAATAAGATTTAGGACAGAGAGATGTTATTCCTACTGGTGCCTCCAGATTGATCTAAGGGTTTGTCATCGTTCTTCACTGTTCTCCTTCTCTAACAAAAGTTGTAGGCATCTAGATATTCTTTTTCTATCTCAATAAGGTTATTGATTCAATTGTAGCTTGTTTACTATTGGTTTTTGATCCATTAAGTGTAAACAAAATTTGTTTTTGTGAACCAATAAAGAGGGTGGTTGGGTGGAATATCTTATGTTTGAGCGTGTAATTTCATATTTGTGTTATTTTTTATAGAACTAATCTTCAAGTAATTGGACGAATAAGATCATGGTCGCTTCCGCAAAGGCGCAATTTTCCTAACAATTGGTATCAGAGCTCATTAACATGGTGTCGAGACGAAGATCATTGTGGTATTACAAACTTTTTTTAGACCGTTGGTTTTTGCGTGGTGCATCTCATGTGGAAGATAAATCTTTTGCAGACGGTGGATGAAGTTTGTAATGGTTTTGATTAAGTGGCAGAAGAGAACTTTTTTTTGTATGTACAGAGATTTGGATTAATCTTTTTTGTTGTCAATTGGCTTTAGTTTCTGGCTGTGTATTTAGACCGGTATTTGAGAGGATATATTGGCCTTAGTGGTATTGAGGTTACTTTGGAATCTACCTTATTTAGAATTTGGATATTTACAACATTTGTTGCCGAGCGGGGACATAGCATGTGCTCGTTAACATGGTGTGATGAGGGGTAGCTTTGCTGGAACCCGTTTAGTAAATATTCAGTTTTTCTCACTATGAGATTTTGATTAAGGTGGAGTTCTTTTTAGAAGAGTTTTATGTTGTAAAGAGAATTTGACTCGAGATGGGATGTTGAAGATATGTGATTTTGCATCAAGGTGGAGTGTTATATTTGGTGATACAAATTCACAAATAGGTGGAAACAAATATGATAACTGGAAAGTAAATATTATTAATATGGATAAGCATAAATTATTGATTGCAGTTGCATGAGATGACAAAGAAAGTAACACAGGATTATTTTCTTCCATCTTTGCAAAGTAAGGGAATGACTGATATTACATGTTATGTTTGCGCCATTTGTTTCCTCTGCGATTGGCCTCCATTATTTCTTACCATATCTATTAATTTGATTGATTATTCACATATATTTCACTGGCTATATATTGGGGGAATACTTCATTGTAAACCCATCCTGGCGTGGAGCCAGTGATCCCCAAATGTAATGTCTCTTCTTGTTAAGCCTAATTTGAGTTTTTGGTTATGTAAACTCTTATCTTGTAATCTCTTATGTATCTCTCTTATATGGAATAAAATCTGCCTCCTTTGGATTGGACGTACATTATCTTCTTGATGATAGTGGAACCAATATAAATATTGTATGTCTTTATTTTCTTCTTTACAATTATTTACTATTTGTTTAGAGTATTAGAATAATTATTGTTAAATTGATGTTCAATTGGCAAATCTAGATCCTATTTATTATTGTTTCCATATTTGTGCAACTTTTTCTCCCAACAGATTGATATCGGAGCTAGATCACCGCAAAGCTTAGAGTGATTTTGGATTGGAAAAATTGATTTGTGTTATGTCGGATATGATGGCATTTCCAAAGATGACTATTTTTGATGGAAGAAATTGGGGGATTTGGAAGTATAAAATGGATGATGTGTTTTACCTCAATGATGTTCATGATCCGATTGATGGAGATGGGGAAAATCCCTCGGATGTGGATGAGGGAAGATGGAAGAAGACGAAGAAGAAGGAAATTGGTTTGATTTGCCTATACATTAGTGATTGGTTCATGTTTTTGACTTGGGTGTTCACGTTGATAGTGCTCGAGGGATCGGTGGAGATCAAGCAAGGAGCTTTTGTCAAGTGGTAGACAGGTGTCGATGTGGAAAATCCACAAGTCAGAGATCTTGTGGTATTGCAAGCACTTTTAGACCGTTAGTTTCCATATGGTGCAGCTCATGGTGGAAGATGCATCTTTTATATATGGTGGGTTGTGTTTATAATTAAGTAGGTGTGGTCGTAGCTCGTTTAAATCGACTTGGTGTGATTGTTGCCCTGAAATATATTAAGTCCCTGTACTCCAAAACAGATGGGGTGTATCTCGTGGCCTTGAAATCGAGTGTTGTATTAATTGAGAGTAGGTGGTCGTTGAAAGGGCTAGATTGACTTGTTTGGTGATTGTTAGAGTGTTGGTATGATTTCAAGTTAAGTTGGAGTAATTTGTGATTTGTGATATCACATGTCCATGGTAGTCAGATGACTTATTTGTTGATGTGATTTCATATCAAGTTGGTATGTTGTGACTTGTGATATTCAATCACATGTATTTTGAAGACGACATGTTTTGATGAGTGTTTTGTAGTACCAAAGACGGTGTGTGAACCGAAGTATGGAGAAAAAGAATTCACAACAGTCTACAAGGTGCTTACATGTCACTATTCTTGAGCTTACAGGCTATGGATATCCAAAAGCTTTAGATTTCCAGCCTAAATTATAGTTAATCACTTCTAAACCTATCAAGGTGAGTTTTTGAAACTCACTCTTATAGCTTTACATATAATTTGTAATGCTTTGCTTGAGAATTTTGGCTGAATTCCATTTACAATGAGATGAAAATGAGTTTCAAAAGTTTTCAGCGTTCATGCATGTCAGGGTTGGCCTTTAGAGAATTATTTCTTCTCCAATTCTTGTTGGAATTGCGTGTTCCTTTTCCCGATTCCTAATCTGAAAGTAATAGAACATGCACGCTCGAATTCAATTCATTTCAAGTTTGCAAACATCGTTATATTAGTTTTCAAAATTGAACATGAAGCAAGTAGCTGACCTGGGGAAATATGTGTCCTTAGGTGGACCTATGTTTAAGTCGGGTCGACCGAGGGGTCGGTCAGCATATAGTATGGTCGACTGATGGGTTGACCAGGCCGAATAATGTGGTCGACGAAGGGAGTATGATTTCCCTGGGTCACTGGATGAGTCTTTTTGTTGTTTATTGTCCAGTTTTTTGGTTGATTTTCTGAGGTTTGTTCTATGCTTCGAATGTGTGATTTGCAAGCTTTATTTTATGTAAATTTCTATCGGCTTAATGATTCATGCGTAAGCTAATATTCCTGTGGATCCAAATCTCAGATTTTATAGTTTTATGTGTGACATCCCTTAAGTGTTGTCATGTGCTTTTGAGTCACCATGAACTTTTTATATAGTGATTTTAAATAAAGACCCTTACATATATAATGGCGTCGAGACAATGTATTTTTATTATTTGGTTTTCTTTCTATATAAATCGTCTCAATGCAATATTATATACATTATTTTCCAATATATATATATATATATATATATATATATATATATATAAGGGTTTTCAAAGAAATAAAATAAGCAGTTGCAGAATGGTTTTATAACTCGTTTTCTCTAATTCAAGTATAATTTCTAATATATAAACCACATGTTTTTCATCCTTCGAGAATGTGTGGTTGTGGTTAAACGATGTCGTAAATCTAGGGGCATGGGACACAAAGGCATATGAGATTTGTTAATTCCATAGTTGTCCAATTGAAGCTATTGTTTTCTTGTGTCTTTGGTGTGGAATCGACTAGCGGGTAGTAAACTAGTAGAGAGAACGTGTAACACCCCACTCCCGCTATGATCACTCACTAAGGGAATGCCATAGCATCGGTGGAGTATTTTAGTGAATATAGAACAGAAAAATTACAACAAGACAGATATAAATAGTACTTGAAATTTTAAAACATCATCTCATAACAGCGGAAGTAAAACATGTCTGGTTACATCATAAAACCACAATAAAGGTCAAGTACAATATCCATCAAAATAAAGAAGTACATAATCCCACTCTCATACAATAGCCAAACAAAAGAAAAGATAACTGGATAACTGGAGCTTTACATCTATCCAAGCTCCTAAAGACTGGAACAGCAATCCGATCAAGCTCCACTACTGCTAGGATCCACCGTAGGACCTGAGGGTTGGGAAAAAGATAAAAACAACAGGGTCAGACATAAGTCTGAGCGAGTCCTATAACTTTAACAATACAATCGTTAAAGTAACCAGAGAAGACATAAACTGATATACGGTAACATATAGGGATGAATGGCTACCCTAAGCAGTCAACTAAACGAAGATAAAGGATAAAGACGCATCTACCCTCCCTAAGGTAAATTACTAAACTGCACCACACCAGTCGTTCCTAACTTAAAGGTTGATCCCACCCAAGGACTTATAAAATTTACTAATTAGTACCTGCGTACCCCTAGGTGACCAAGTAGGCGCCACGGGGCCCTACAATCCACTAGGTGTACACACTACTTCCCATTCGATCGGCTCCCTAACGTAGATACCCGTGCTGGCCCCACCGTGGGATGTATCATTCCCCAATGTGGCAACCTGATGGAACTAAAGGTGCACGGCTTATATCTACTCGATGCAACAACGGCTTACCTACCAGCCCGGGCCCACTCACGCATATGAAGCCCGTTGGACTTGCGTTGCCACCGCTAACCCGTTTGCCTCTTACAGTCAAGCCCAGTATGCGTGTCCCGTCCTCGACATGGGTCGAGCCCACAAAGATACGTATGGGTTACTGGTTGAAATGGGCCTCCACAAGCTACCCACCTAAGCTTGTCCCTTTTTCTAGTATATCCCACTTAACCCTTTAATCATGTTTTAATTACATGTTCCATTTTGGTTAAGTATTCTAATCGTATTTTCTATTGCCACCCAAGGCAACCACTAGATTTTCTCATGCCACCCGAGGCACCCACTTAACCCCTCATGTCCCTCTACATGCTAATATGGTTAAGTGTTTCTTAATTAATTAATTAAGAACGTAACCTTTGTAAAGACCTCTCACATTAGACTGTCTTTTATGACCGCTGGTTAAGCCGGTTGGGTCCGGGCAGCCTTATGTCATAACAGAGTCTAACCTCGTGTCTTTACATTAATTACGTATTTAGTTTGTGCCTAAGACCTCTCACATTGGGCTAACATTTGTAGCAACTGGTTAAGCCGGTTGGGTCCGGGCAGTTTTACGCTACAACTGAGTCCAACCTCGTGTCTTAGTCAATTAATTACACCTAATTAATCACCCTCATAATTTTATATTAATTATCCCTAATTAATCAAGTTTTCTTAACATGGGTAGACCTAACTTAATAGGTAAATTCCCATGGGGTAGACCTAACTCAATAGGTAAATTCCCAACACATAGTATGGGTACACCTAACCAAATAGGCAAATTCCCATACTATGTTTATTTATTTTGTGTTATGCATAATTATATTAATTTCACACAATCTTATTAACTTATGCATTTAATTACCCCATCGTTCCCACGTAATTTCGTTCATGATATAACACATATAAAAGGTGTCAACTTGCATATGAATGAACATGTTTCAAAGGTGCCATCTTGCATATTAACAAACACATAACTTGCATATGAACTTGCATAACATGTCACATAACTTGCATATAATATGTCACATAACTTACATATTCATTTTGCATAACAAACTTGCATATTAGCTTATAGACTTGCATAATGTGTCATCATGAACTTGCATATTAATAAACATGTAACTTGCATATTTACATACATGTAACTCGCATATTAACAAACATGTAACTTGCATATAAAGAAACATGTAACTTGCATATTTACATACATGTAACTTGCATATTAACAAACATGTAACTTGCATATTAACAAACATGTAACTTGCATATTTACATACATGTAACTTGCATATTAACAAACATGTAACTTGCATATTTACATACATGTAACTTGCATAGCATATTACCATGAACTTGCATAACATGCATATGATTACATAGCCCACAACTTGCATATTTAGCATCATGCAAACATAACATACATCATATTAAACTTGCATAAGCTTACATACTCAACATGCATAAACATAAGATTAATGCTAACATCATATCATATGATTCAAAGCTCATTAACCCACATACAAAACCATAAATCTCATCACATCTCATCTAATTAGTTTACCAAAAGATCATCAAAGTGATAGAAACTCACAACTAGCAACTTTGAACACCAAATGAAGAAGATTAAGATGCTAAGAAGGGATTAGAAGTTGATTAGAGAGTGATTAGTATGCAACCCTCTTCATAAAATTAGTGGAGGCCATGAGAGCTAGCATTTTGCCATAGTTTAGTCACTAGGTTTAATTATGAATGAATTAGGGTAGGTTAGGGTCTTATTTATAGATTAGGCAAGTGTTTTAGGCCATAGGATTAACCCTAGATTCAATCCAAGCCATCAAAGCATGTCTTGGGGAAGAAGTCAAGTGTAGGAACCATCTAGGGCCTTTAGATTAAAGATGGACCATGAGAACCATTCAAATGCAAAATCTGCACTTGAGCGAATCGGCCCACGGGTTGACAGCCAAACACCCTGGATTAACCCCTAGTCGACCCAGCGGGCTCGGGTCGACTTCAAAAATCGGCCGGTTCGGTTATTCCCCTCTCCCAATTCGCTGTTTTGAGCATTTTTGCATATTTATTTATTAAATTTTCAATTATATATATATATATATATATCAATATATATATATATATATATATCTACACAACCCATTTCACTTAATTAAGTATACTTTAATTTGGGAATTTTCGTGAAACTTCGCGAGGCCATATCTTGGTCATACGGACTCCGATTTTCGAAAACTCGGACTCTATTTCGCGTATTTTTCCGAGACGAACGCAATGGCATAGCCCGTTTCCCTTGATTCCCATTTTAGAATTAAATTCTGCCTCGATTTATGTTATTACAGGTTATTGAAAATACGGGTTGTTACATTCTCCCCTCCTTAAAGGATTTCGTCCCCGAAATCTTCAAGTTAGGAAGAACGTATCCTACCATCCAATCATCCATCTACTCAAAGCATCATCCACGAGCAATCATTGTCCTTACAAGATTCTAAATGCTGGATGGATATATGCAAAAGTGTGTGTATATGTACTTACCTAATGCAAAAATCAGGCGGTTACTGATACAGTAAACCTCCTTAATGCAAACCATGATAGTGCCATGCATCCAATATGTATGCGAAACCCTATTGACACATACAAATTTCTACATGCGTGCACAACCATACACAAAAATGCATCATCCATATGATAACACAGCCATGATACATCCATCAATCTAACTACCACATCCATTTATGCAATATGCAACATGAAGTGACTGAGCCGATCTAGTGCCTAATGTGTGTGTATATGCATCCACGAGCAACCACTAGCAAACAATTGCATCCATATGCATCCATCAACCATAACATGTTTCAAACACATGTTTCAACCATAGGTTTTACCCTATCTAAAGGTCATAGGTATTAGCGAGAGGATATACTAAAGATAAGATAAGTACTAGACAAGCAATAAAGGAGAAGTTAAAAGACATACTCTCAAAAAGAAATGGATACAAAGAACGCATCTTTGCTTCCGTCTCCCAAGTAGCATTGCTTTCGTCATCTCCCCATTGCACTTTAACTAGCTGAACTTCTCTGTTCCTCAACTTCCTAGTTTCTGACCCAAGGATGCGAGTAGGAGCTCGTCGAATCGTCGCATCACGCTCTACCTCTACATCTCTAAGCAAGCTCGGCTCTACCACCTCCGCGGTCTCATGTAAGCACTTCCTCAAATGTGATACATGGAATACATCATGAACACCACTAAGTCTGTCGGGCAACTCCACCCTATATGCCATCCGTCCAATCCTTTCCTTAATAGGAAACGGCCCAACAAATCTCGGTGCTAACTTCCCTACGGACCCAAAGCGAACAACATTTCTCAATGGAGATACTTTGACAAAAACCATGTCCCCAACCTCAAACTCAAGATCCGTCCTTCTCCGATCCGCATAAGATTTCTGTCTATCTTGCGCTGCTTTCATCCTTTTTCGAATTAAATCAATCTTCTCTGAAGTCTCTCTAACCATATCCGGCCCAAGCAAGATCTTATCCGTAGATTCCCACCAACATGTAGGAGATCGACAAGGCCTTCCATAAAGAGCTTCGAAAGGAGCCATACCAATACTGGACTGAAAGCTGTTATTATATGCGAACTCCACCAAAGGAAGATGTTCTTCCCATGTACCTCCAAAATCCAAGATACAAAGCCTCAAAAGATCTTCTAAGATACGGTTCACCCTCTCAGTCTGACCGTCCGTCTGAGGATGATATGCGTGCTCAAACACAACTGAGTCCCTACCGCCTCTTGCAAACTTCTCCAAAACTCACTAGTGAAAATAGGATCTCGATCACTCACAATGCTGGATGGTACGCCATGCAATCTAACAATCTCTCTAACATAGACTGAAGCAAGCCATGGAGCGGTCCTCTTACTCTTTACGGGTATAAAATGGGCACTCTTGGTAAGTCTGTCTACCACAACCCAAATTCCCGTATTGCCCTTCCTCGATCTCGGTAACCCGTCGATGAAATCCATCGAGACACTATCCCACTTCCACTGTGGAACTTCCAATGGGTGTAGCAACCCACCGGGTTTCCTTTGCTCCACTTTAACTTGTTGGCACACTAAGCATCTAGCCACATACTCGGCCACATCTTTCTTCATACCGGCCCAGAAGAAAACTCTCTTCATGTCTTGGTACATTTTGTCTCCACCGGGATGAATAGTCATTCTTGAACGATGTGCATCATCCAAAATAGCCTTCTTCAAACCCTCATCTTGCGGTACACAAAGTCTACCGTCTCTATGCAACCATCCCTTATCATCTATGGTGTATCTACCCAAATGGCTGGACGACTCCCCTCTTATAAGCTTCTCTACCAACACAACCAACTGTGGGTCGTCTCGCTGACCCTCGCCAATCCGTCTCAAAAGAGTAGGTCTAACCTCCAAGGATGCCAACAAACCAGGTACAAAATCAACAGAAGGTCTGAAGTCAAACAAAGAAAGAAACTCCAAGCTTCGTCGTTCCACGAACAATGGACTCAAAGATAGCCTTTTTCTACTCAAGGCGTCTGCCACCACGTTACCCTTACCAGGGGTATACGCTATCTCGAAATCATAGGATGCTAAGAACTCCATCCACCTTTGCTGTCTTAAGTTTAAATCCTTCTGAGAGAATAAGTACTTCAATGATTTATGGTCGGTGAACAACTCGAATCTCTCACCAAGAAGATAATGGCGCCAAGACTTAAGTGCGAAAACAATCGCGGCCAACTCTAGATCATGGGTAGGGTAATTCTTCTCATGCACTCTCAATTGTCTCCCTCCATAGGCTATTACCCTTCCCTCCTGCATCAAGACTGCGCCTAATCCTGTTCCACAAGCATCGGTATAAACAACAAACGGCTTACTCCCATCCGGGAGCACTAAAACTGGAGCGGTGGTCAAAGCTCTCTTTAACCGTCGGAAAGCATCATCACAATCTACATCCCACGAGAAAACCAGATTCTTTTTCGTCGAGCGGGTTAATGGGGCTGATATCTTCGCGAAGTCTTTGATGAACTTCCTATAATATCCTGCCAACCCCAAGAAACTTCTTACCTCGGTAGCATTTCTAGGAACTTTCCAATCCTGGATAGATACTATCTTTGCGGGATCCACAGCTATCCCTTCCTTAGAGACCACATGCCCTAAGAATCGCACTTCTCTTCTCCAAAAATGGCATTTAGAGAATTTAGCTTTAAGACTATGCGCTCGAAGAGTCTCCAACACTTCCTTGAGATGTAAGGCATGCTCTTCTTCATTCTTGGAAAAGACCAAGATGTCATCCACAAAAACTACTACAAACTTATTCAGATACTCTCTGAACACTCTACTCATGAGATCAACAAAGTATGCGGGGGCGTTTGTCAACCCAAATGGCATCACTAGCCACTCATAAAAACCATCCGGAGTCCGGAAAGCAGTCTTCTCTATACTGTCCTCCGCCACTCTTAACTGATGAAACCCTGTAGCTAAGTCCATCTGCGAAAATACTGACGCGCCAACCAACTGATCAAAGAGATCATCTATCCTCGGTAATGGGTGTCTATTCTTCTTCGTGAGCTTATTAAGTTCTCTATAATCCACACAAAGTCTGAGGGACCCATCCGCCTTCGTGGCAAACACTACTGGAGCTCCCCACTCCGATATACTTCGCCTTATGAACCCCTTCTCAAGCAACTCCCCTACTTGCTTATGAAGTTCTCTTCTCTCACGAGGAGCCATGTGGCGTACTGGCAAAGACACTGGTTTGGCATTATCCACCAAATAAATTCGGAAATCTATCTCCCGCTTCGGAGGCAAACCCTTTACTTCTTCAAACACATCCGGATATTCCCGGACTACTCTGACAGAACACAAACTCTCGACCGAAGCATCGAGCGATTCAAGATAACTTAGCAAAACAGATTCCATGGGATTGCAAGAGATCTCGAGAGTGTTACCCAAGCGGGTCATGAGCCTGACAACTCTCCTTTCGCAATCAAGAACGGCACCATTACTGGATAACCAGTCCATGCCCAAGATCAACCCATAGCCCGTGAAGCCCAATACAAAAGCATCACATCTAAACTCAACGCTAAGTATAGAAATCTTCAAACCCAAACATATCATAGACAGATATATGGAGCCCCCAATTGGGTTTGAGACAACCAAGGGATCATCAACTAGACTGGTGTCTAAGTGCAGTGACTCAACTAACGATGATGAGATAAAAGAATGCGATGCGCCAGAGTCAAACAAAGTACGAACTGGATGATCAAACAGAAAAACCAGACTTTCAACGGAAATAGTTCTACCTCTCTGCTGAATCGGTGGAACTGAGAGAACCTGAACTTGCCCCCCTGACTGAGGTGGTGCTATAAGAGCTTGCACCTGGCCTCCTGAGGTAGACCCCGTCTTCTGCCCCTTCTTTGGGCAGTTTTTCACAAGATGCCCTGCTTCACCACAATGAAAGCAACCGGTTTTCTTCTTTTTGCGACAATCCTTACTAAGGTGTCCTGGTGTTCCACAATTGAAGCACTTCTTCTTCGTCTTCTTTTTGTCACCATTGCCTTTTCCGCCCTTGCCTTGTTGTTGCTGTTGCGGTTTCTTCTGATCCCCCTTTTTCTCTGGTGCCTTAGAATTCTTATCATCCTCATGCATAAGTGCCATGTAGACAAGCTTCTCAAAAGTGGCCCCCATAGGAATGTGAGTCATAGCTATTCCTTGCAATGGTTCGTTCAAGCCTCTAACGAACCTCAAAGCCTTCTTCTCCGGTGTATTCACCAACTCTATGCCAAACCTTGCTAATTGATTGAATTTGTTGACATATTCTTTCACCGTGAGATTCCCTTGCTTCAAATTCAAGAACTTCTCCATAAACAGATTCTCTTCCGCCCTTGAGAGAAACTTAGCCCCAAACCTTTGCTTAAAATCTGCCCAAGAGTCAACAGGGCGTTCTCCATTAGTGACCTCCCACCAGAATGAGGCCTCTCCCTTCATTAACCAAGCCGCCAACTTGACTTTCTTTCCCTCTTCCACTTCAAAGATATCTAGCAACTCTTCCACTTCCTTAAGCCAATCTCTAGCCTCTACGAAAGTCTCTGAACCAAGAAAAGGTTTTCCTCCTATAGCCTTGAACTCCTTGCAAACCTTAGCAAAATTATCCACTCTAGGCTGAGGAGGAGGAGCGGTTGTCTCTGGTGTAGTAGCATTGGCCGGACCCGCAGCCGCGGCCCTAGCCTCTTGCAACCTCCTATACCATAGTGGTATAACTAAACCCTCCGGGATGTTAAGATCTTCAGCCATGCTGAAACGAAAGAGGAAAGATTCAAAAAAGGAGATTCCGAAAGATAAAGATATGGCTATTGGGGATTATGCTTTTCTTTTTCAAAAACTTTTTCTCTTAGAAGACATGCTTTTAAAAATCCTTTCTTCGAAAATACTCTTAGAAAGTAGTTTTTTCTCAAAAATTTTATCTGTTCTGGTAACCTTAAGCTCTGATACCACGTGTAACACCCCACTCCCGCTATGATCACTCACTAAGGGAATGCCATAGCATCGGTGGAGTATTTTAGTGAATATAGAACAGAAAAATTACAACAAGACAGATATAAATAGTACTTGAAATTTTAAAACATCATCTCATAACAGCGGAAGTAAAACATGTCTGGTTACATCATAAAACCACAATAAAGGTCAAGTACAATATCCATCAAAATAAAGAAGTACATAATCCCACTCTCATACAATAGCCAAACAAAAGAAAAGATAACTGGATAACTGGAGCTTTACATCTATCCAAGCTCCTAAAGACTGGAACAGCAATCCGATCAAGCTCCACTACTGCTAGGATCCACCGTAGGACCTGAGGGTTGGGAAAAAGATAAAAACAACAGGGTCAGACATAAGTCTGAGCGAGTCCTATAACTTTAACAATACAATCGTTAAAGTAACCAGAGAAGACATAAACTGATATACGGTAACATATAGGGATGAATGGCTACCCTAAGCAGTCAACTAAACGAAGATAAAGGATAAAGACGCATCTACCCTCCCTAAGGTAAATTACTAAACTGCACCACACCAGTCGTTCCTAACTTAAAGGTTGATCCCACCCAAGGACTTATAAAATTTACTAATTAGTACCTGCGTACCCCTAGGTGACCAAGTAGGCGCCACGGGGCCCTACAATCCACTAGGTGTACACACTACTTCCCATTCGATCGGCTCCCTAACGTAGATACCCGTGCTGGCCCCACCGTGGGATGTATCATTCCCCAATGTGGCAACCTGATGGAACTAAAGGTGCACGGCTTATATCTACTCGATGCAACAACGGCTTACCTACCAGCCCGGGCCCACTCACGCATATGAAGCCCGTTGGACTTGCGTTGCCACCGCTAACCCGTTTGCCTCTTACAGTCAAGCCCAGTATGCGTGTCCCGTCCTCGACATGGGTCGAGCCCACAAAGATACGTATGGGTTACTGGTTGAAATGGGCCTCCACAAGCTACCCACCTAAGCTTGTCCCTTTTTCTAGTATATCCCACTTAACCCTTTAATCATGTTTTAATTACATGTTCCATTTTGGTTAAGTATTCTAATCGTATTTTCTATTGCCACCCAAGGCAACCACTAGATTTTCTCATGCCACCCGAGGCACCCACTTAACCCCTCATGTCCCTCTACATGCTAATATGGTTAAGTGTTTCTTAATTAATTAATTAAGAACGTAACCTTTGTAAAGACCTCTCACATTAGACTGTCTTTTATGACCGCTGGTTAAGCCGGTTGGGTCCGGGCAGCCTTATGTCATAACAGAGTCTAACCTCGTGTCTTTACATTAATTACGTATTTAGTTTGTGCCTAAGACCTCTCACATTGGGCTAACATTTGTAGCAACTGGTTAAGCCGGTTGGGTCCGGGCAGTTTTACGCTACAACTGAGTCCAACCTCGTGTCTTAGTCAATTAATTACACCTAATTAATCACCCTCATAATTTTATATTAATTATCCCTAATTAATCAAGTTTTCTTAACATGGGTAGACCTAACTTAATAGGTAAATTCCCATGGGGTAGACCTAACTCAATAGGTAAATTCCCAACACATAGTATGGGTACACCTAACCAAATAGGCAAATTCCCATACTATGTTTATTTATTTTGTGTTATGCATAATTATATTAATTTCACACAATCTTATTAACTTATGCATTTAATTACCCCATCGTTCCCACGTAATTTCGTTCATGATATAACACATATAAAAGGTGTCAACTTGCATATGAATGAACATGTTTCAAAGGTGCCATCTTGCATATTAACAAACACATAACTTGCATATGAACTTGCATAACATGTCACATAACTTGCATATAATATGTCACATAACTTACATATTCATTTTGCATAACAAACTTGCATATTAGCTTATAGACTTGCATAATGTGTCATCATGAACTTGCATATTAATAAACATGTAACTTGCATATTTACATACATGTAACTCGCATATTAACAAACATGTAACTTGCATATAAAGAAACATGTAACTTGCATATTTACATACATGTAACTTGCATATTAACAAACATGTAACTTGCATATTAACAAACATGTAACTTGCATATTTACATACATGTAACTTGCATATTAACAAACATGTAACTTGCATATTTACATACATGTAACTTGCATAGCATATTACCATGAACTTGCATAACATGCATATGATTACATAGCCCACAACTTGCATATTTAGCATCATGCAAACATAACATACATCATATTAAACTTGCATAAGCTTACATACTCAACATGCATAAACATAAGATTAATGCTAACATCATATCATATGATTCAAAGCTCATTAACCCACATACAAAACCATAAATCTCATCACATCTCATCTAATTAGTTTACCAAAAGATCATCAAAGTGATAGAAACTCACAACTAGCAACTTTGAACACCAAATGAAGAAGATTAAGATGCTAAGAAGGGATTAGAAGTTGATTAGAGAGTGATTAGTATGCAACCCTCTTCATAAAATTAGTGGAGGCCATGAGAGCTAGCATTTTGCCATAGTTTAGTCACTAGGTTTAATTATGAATGAATTAGGGTAGGTTAGGGTCTTATTTATAGATTAGGCAAGTGTTTTAGGCCATAGGATTAACCCTAGATTCAATCCAAGCCATCAAAGCATGTCTTGGGGAAGAAGTCAAGTGTAGGAACCATCTAGGGCCTTTAGATTAAAGATGGACCATGAGAACCATTCAAATGCAAAATCTGCACTTGAGCGAATCGGCCCACGGGTTGACAGCCAAACACCCTGGATTAACCCCTAGTCGACCCAGCGGGCTCGGGTCGACTTCAAAAATCGGCCGGTTCGGTTATTCCCCTCTCCCAATTCGCTATTTTGAGCATTTTTGCATATTTATTTATTAAATTTTCAATTATATATATATATATATCAATATATATATATATATATATCTACACAACCCATTTCACTTAATTAAGTATACTTTAATTTGGGAATTTTCGTGAAACTTCGCGAGGCCATATCTTGGTCATACGGACTCCGATTTTCGAAAACTCGGACTCTATTTCGCGTATTTTTCCGAGACGAACGCAATGGCATAGCCCGTTTCCCTTGATTCCCATTTTAGAATTAAATTCTGCCTCGATTTATGTTATTACAGGTTATTGAAAATACGGGTTGCTACAGAACGTGTGGTATGGAATACACAGTTACCACTATTCGGTTTATTGGTTGAGAATTTGCAACAAATTCACCAATAGTGACAGATTACTGAGGGTTAAACTGCTTGGGAGGTTTCATTAACCTTACCGTTAAGGCGAAACTGCTTGGATAGGTGTCAGCGATCTTACCGTTAGGTGAAACTGCTTGGGATGGTGTCAGACCTTGCCATGACCAACTAAACTGCTTGGGTAGGTATCAGACCTTGCCATTAAGGCGAGACTATTTGGAGAGGTGTCAGTGACCTTGTTATGGCTACTGTAATCTTTTTGGATCTGTCTTATATTGTCGTGACTTTGTTGTTATTTGATGATTTTGCTGTTTTGGATCCACTTTATGAGGTTTGGTCGATCTCTTTGCTATTGATGCTTTTGGATCCAATTTATGTTGGTATTGACATAAATTTTTTTGTATAGCCTTAATGCTATTTTGATGCTTATTTACATGTATGGATCATTTTTCGTTGAATAGGAACCACATACGAATTTTTATGTTGTCACTTGATGGAGTTCTTTAGTTATTATTTAATATGTTACCTTTGTGCTTAACTTTGATGCTTAAGCACCATATGTTGGGAATAAACCCCTCATTTGTGATTATTTGAGTTACTCATCGGATCATACATTTTGCTTTAATTGAATTTACCTTAGAACAATTTTTCGATTTGGGTTTGACTTATTCCTTTTCTATAAAAGGAACTCTCATCTTTATGACTTTATATTTCTCTTGTCATATTATAACTGATATGTTTAAGCTAGATTGACCTGTGTATTTTATACCCGGGTCTGACCGAGTTGTTTCAAGTTATAGTTTGTTGTTGATTCGTGGTTAGCTGATTCATCTTAGACTGCCTCTCTTGAAGATATTGCTCTAGTTTTGTAGTTTTGTATTCATGTCATTTTATATTTATTCTTTTGAGACTTGTTGTATATGTACGCGGTTTATGTAAACCATTCAACTTTGTAGCACATGTATCTACTGTATTCCATCGTTGTACGTTCTATGATCTGTAATCTGTGACGGGTTGTAATTTTTTCTGGTCATGATCCTTCATCGTTGTAGTTCTATATTAGATGAATTGAGTACGTCGATCCACTTGAGATAATATTCTTTTTCTTAACTATGCACCCAATCGATGTATGCGATACCCGTCCGATAAAAAATATGCATGGTCGCTCACAGCTAGCCATATTCTCCGCTCCAATAGACAGTATTAACCTGTAATGTTCTTTATTACGGTAGGTCTCGAGGTGGGGTGTCACAACAAAAATGTAAAAATATCACCTACTGATAATGATAGGATCATGCTGTCTCATATATCAAACAACTTGACATTGGATCAGGATAAGGTCAATGCACATTTTTTCAAATTATATTGCACGCTAATGATTTCATATTGATTGATTATTATTTTTCAATATGTAACATGTATTCTTCAGTGTATAGCTTATATAACTTACATCAAATAAAAAATTATGGTACCAGGCTTGTAAGAGCCGCAACAAAAAGGTAATAGAAGCTACATAACTAGGCCATTTGTATAAAGAATGCTAACAAATGAAAATACTTGTGTTTTGAGGTAAAAATATATATGTAGTTATTTATGCTAATTGTTAATATATGCAATAATATGGTAATGTGACGTAGATATATTACGGTAATGAAAATTAATGATACATTTGTGGAAGCATGGATTACCGCTTTCAATGAAACAACAGAGAAAGTCATAGGCTGCAGTGGTGATAATCTTTGCAAGATTAAGAACAAAGAAGGTGAGAACATATATGAAGAAAAATTAAGGGAGCTGTTATGGATCTCACGTCTTTTCAGGATTGGTGTAGTTCAAATTGGCTACACAAATAGAAAAAGCAAAATATCACTGCTATGTTTCAACTGGTTATTGATTATTTGGCCAAATCAAATTGTTTGTTGGAAGAAATACGAATGATGACAGAGTTTACAGTTTAGTTTTTTTTTATTTCAGCAACGCTAGTTTAATCATCTTAGCAATTCTAGCTTTTTTTAAATAACAATGGTGCTTTTAGGTATTTACGTGAATAATGTAGTTCATTAATATGTGATTTATTTATTACACCTATTATTGCATTTTTCATATTCTTTAATTATGATTTCAAAAATAATTATCTGTTTTAAGCTAATATTTGTTTGATTTATCATTCATTTATAAATTCAATAATGATTAAAAGATAAAAAAAGTCAACGATATCGAATATGTTAACTAATTGAATTTACATGTTTGCATTCATTTTCATTTGTTAGAAAATAACATAATGGGTTTTTCATTAAATTTATTGTTTAAGAAATTAGTTAACATATTTTCTTCTTTAATACCACTCATTACAATAGTCGGTTTTTCTATCGTTGTGCGGTTATACTAGTTATAATAACGCAATAATAGGGCCTGTTTGCGGTAAGCGAAGGTAGGGAATTATAGCGGACCGTTTAAGATGATCATCTTAGTGGACCATTTAGTTATGAGAATGCGTTTGCGGCTTTAAGCAGACCATTTAAGCGAATCATTTTAATTTGTAATTATTAATTTAAGTGAGTATGTTAAACGAGAACCATATAAACCAGAACAGTATTATTGAAACACAACATAAGTATACAGAATACAACAGAAATTGAAATAGTAGCAGAAAATCTTATTTGCTGCCACCTCCTTGGTTGACCAGACATACTTTGTAGATATCAGAAATATGTTCGAGACGTGCCTCATGCGACAACCATGATCTTGCATCGTCATCGCTCAAGGCGTTGAACAAATCTGTGTTGCTAAGTAGTGTAACAATATGTAAAGCTTCACTGAAAATAAAATCCACTTCATCTATCAAACGTTTAATGCTTGCTACCAAATTTGCGTAGCTTAAAGAATTTTACGTTGACTGTACACTGTTTGTGTTCGGACTATTTGTGCTAGTACTTTCCGTAATTGTATGAGACTTTTGCGCTTTTTAGTGTGGATGAAATCGACGATGTCAGACATCTTCTCGTCGATTTCACCACGACATTTTCTGAAAACTCCACATCGACTTGCAGATGAGCCAACATGTCGATTTTGCTGCACGGGAGTTTCTTGAACAGGAGTTTGAGTCGATAGGTCAAGATACAAAGAAGGATTTGATGGTGAATTCAAATTTGGTATACTTTGCCGTTATTCTTGTGTATCATTTAGCTGACTTTGAAATCAATCAAAAACATACATAAGGTCCCGATGCAAAAAGAGTAAATTGTTTTTGTTGCTCTTCTTGAGTAAAAACGGTCGCATAAGCTGGTGTATACGTCATATTTCCAGTTGCATTTGTTCATTTAAATAATTGTTGTAGATCCAAATGATCAAGAAGAGCTAGCCGTTAGGCTCGAAATGGAGCTGTTAGGAAGCGACACACCAAATGCATCCGACGCGTCGCAAGCTGTAACGGGCACTTCGAGAGCATACGAACGGTACCATAATTTGTTCCGTATTGACCATTTATACTATGATACCACGCTATGTAATTATTATGATATGTATGTATGTATGTAGGGCTGTCAACAGATACTTTCAGATACGGATAGTGTTGTATCCGTATCTGTATTCGAAATCATTTTCGGATATCAGATATCCGTATCCGCGGATACGTCAGATATCGGATAATTATGCTATCCGCCAACGATCGATAAATCAAGAAATATAAATGAAATTTAATAGTTTAAAATAAATGTTTTTTTTTAAATCACTAAAGTATTAAAAATAAGCATATATGATGAAATTAAATAGATTTGAGTAGCTAATATGCATTTAGTTCATATAATATAAACCTTCAACTTAGTAAAGCAACAAATAAATTTAGTTTATTGTACTAAAATACATATAATTTTGAGCATAATGTTAAAAAAAAATCGGATGGATAATTTTTGTATGCGGATATCTATGTATCCATATCTGTTTTTTCGAATATCGAATGTTTATCCGCTTTTCGGATACGGATGCGGACAGATATCGGATTTTTCGGCTATCCATTGCCAGCTCTATATATATGTATGTGTGTGTCTATATATATATATATATATATATATATATATATATATATATAAACTTTATATTAGAATATATGACACCCCAAATAGTGAGCACTCCATTTGCCCCCCTATGTAAATCAAACATTTATATTAGAATAAATGAGTGGGAGTTGAGAGAATGAGTGGAGGGAGAGAGAAACGGGATATGTGGTGGAAATCAGAGGGCATTTAGAGATGCTGCACTATTTGGGGTGCCATTGAACGCTCGTCATATATTAAAGAATGTGAGGGGGAAGTGAGAGAATGAGTGGAAGAAGAGAGAAGATGAAATATTTGGTGGAGGTTGAGGGACATTTGGGGTGCTCTCGAACCTGTCTCTATACACACACACACACACATATATATATACACACACATATATATATATATATATATATATATATATATATATATATATATATATATATATATATATATATATATATATACACACACACACATACATGCATACAAATTTGGCCCATATGACTAGCTCTCAGTAAAGAATCAAGCGCCAGACCTAAAAGTGTTTATTATCTGGGCCTGAAGATTGTTAGCCCATACCAGCGCTAGGGTTACGTTCATAAACCCTAGCCTATAAATACAAGAAGACGGCCACCGCCTCCATTTTATACCAGTGGAAACAAGGGCACATAATTTTGTAATCGGACATTCCTGCAGTTTCTGGTTAACCAAAAACTCGTGAAACCATGCGGGCGAAGGTTAGTTTTCCTTTTCGGTTCTTCATTTTACAGTAATTAGATATTCTACAACGTATATATCAAGATCTGTCGATTCCGTATTGTTTTTTGTGGAAATCGTATTTGTGTCGTAGTTTTGGATCGAGCTTAATTGAGCATCGGATTCATAGCTACAGTTTGTATTTTATTTTATTTTGTTCAAATGCTTAATGTTTTCTTCCGTTGCGGTCTTGCTTGGCATGGCGTTTTCTTATAAAATTCATAGGAATATTTGTAGTTACGAGTGCATGCGGGTATATCAACTATCATACTTTTTTTATTTAGGGAAGCACACAATGATATTCGCAATGTGGCGAAGCTATAATATACTGCTAAAGCTGTGATCTAACTAGAATATAGGATTGGTTTAAAATTACAATGCTTGCAACGTATCTTATATTTTTTATTTCAATCAATATCAAATTGCTGCCAAAGAGATCTCAATTTATTTACGATTTCTTCTCTACAGTGGGAAGCAAGTTGCTGATTGCAATGATAGGCAACTTGCAGAGCAGGTCCTAGAACTTTTAGTACCCAAAGGCCAAAGCACAAGGCAAAAACGAGGACCTTCTACATAAGTTAATGTATTACATCAAAACAAAATGTATTGTTTAGATGTACCAAAAAAATAACTTTATACATAATAATAATTTAAATCTGAACATGTACATCTCACGGCAATACTAATTAACTCAAGATACTTCATATTTAAATGTACACAAATTCAGATAAATCAACAGTACCTTTAACTTTTCAATTGAATTTCTGGCTGTGTTTGTGTTTTGTTGTTGTGCCTGTTTCTGTGCTTCTTGGTTCCTGCCTTGAAGATGGAAATTCGGTGTTGTTGGCACTGCTTTGCTCGCAGAGCACATAGCGGCGTAGGTGGAGGTGGGATCCGATAATACTAGTTAGAAGAAGTTGAAATATGGCAGTATCACTTTCAATATCAATGTTCACATGATGTATTCAATATGAATGTTGCACAGCTTGGAAACGATGATGGAAATTACATCAAAATCAAGGGTTTCTTTATCTCACGCAGACAAAAATGAGCATATTTCACTGATCTATCACCTACATCAACATTAGACTCTCAGTTTGATTTACCATGACCCGCATGAACCAAAAAATAAATCAATAATTACAAACAACTTTAAAATACTTAATCAATTTTTTTGGATTGGCATGGTCCAATCAAAAATAAAGAATTGCTCAAAAATTTGTATTATCTCCATAAGCATAGACAGTGAGGGGAACAAGATACATTTTAAAAGTATCGCTAGGATAAATTTGAACTGAGTAATCAGACAAGAATACAATTAAAACAATTCAACAACCGCTAATTGTAAATTAGCATTAAAACCGTTAGCTTTTGTGTAGAACTAATATAATAAACTAGGCAAAAATGTTTCAGTAGCTACGGTTTTAAAAAAAAAATTCTAAACCAACACTGAACTAATAATTACAGTCACCTAATTTGTGATCTGAATTTGAAAATCAAAGGAGACCGAGGAACCCAAATATTACCACAAACAAAAGGCAGTTTTTGTTGTACAATCCAAAAAAGAAATTCAATTTTGATGACGGTGAAGCTTGTCGTCTACTTGCCTTCGCCTAGCTGCTTGCATCCATGCAAATTTTTTTCTGTGTCGTGCGATGATAATGGATTGGGCCCTAAGCGGCTGCTTCTCCTGCCTTGGAGACGGGCCTGGCAACTTGCTGTCACTTGTTAAAAAATTGAAACCGAACTATTTCTTGGATAATAACAAGTACAAGACGCTGGGTGGATAGTAAAACCTTTATTTTTAATTAATATTTCATGTTGCCAGTTGTTGCAGTTCTAATTGTTTCGCTGGATGGTGTAATTTGCCATTTTTTATATCATTTTGTTAGATAATAGTACATATTGTTTGATGACCTAAAATGAAAGCAAGATATGTTTTTGATTGGTTTTGTTTTGTGAGAACTTTTACAGCAAACCAAATTGTACTTGTATGAGGATGTAAAAGTAAATGTTTTCTTTTTCTACTAATCATATCATATTCGATGCAGTTAAAGCCCTGCAACATCGCTTATATAGCGCATAGTGCTCTTCAACCATTATGGCTTTTAGTTTAGTGCTGTTGTATGGTAGATCCGTTTTAATCCTCGTTCTACCACAACCACTAAATCATAGTTTTTTTAGCATTCAAATTAGTGTTATTGATATAAAAGGTTGCGTTTTTTTGTTTTGTTTTAAACCAATTAACGCAGTTAGGATAAATGCCTAATATTAAGGCATAAGTGTTCAATGTGAATTAAAAAAATCATTGAAGTCATCGAATGATGATTGCATAGACCGTGATTCTTCTCTATTATATAAGATTAACGTTTTTTTTAACAAGTGATGGGAATGTGAATAAATTAACTTCAAGTATGAAGCTTTTTTGCATCTCTATTATTTTCTGTTACTATAGTCCTGCATTGGTTTGCTTATAACCTTTTACGCCTTCCCTGCTATAGAACTGTCGAGCGCTTTGACTGCACCAGTTTGATAACTGTTTGGTGTGGTTTTTATTTGCTGTGGCATCTATACTCTGTAATGGAGAAGTTTAGTCTGGTTATTGTTTTCAAGGACACTTCACCTTCCAGTGTGATCTGCTTATGACCTTTGCATTGGTTGATTTACATGTTACTTTATTGGATATCTTTATCTTGTTTGTCTGTCGATGCTAATTGCTTTTTGATTGTATATGTTACGTAGTGACCATTTTTATTATTTGGCTAATCCTGCTTACATCCATATTTTGCTGTTTTTGTCTTAATATAAATTAAGTGAAATATTACGATCTTATCCTTTTTGAATACGTGCTCCTAAAATGTTTAAACTAATTTAGAAGATGATGAAGATTAGGGCTGTCAACGGGTATCCGAAAAATCCGATATCCGTCCGCATCCGTATCCGTAAATACGAAATATATCCGTTATCCGAGATGCGGATACGGATATCCGATATCCGAAAATCATTCCGGATACGGATATGGTTATAGTGGTATCCGTATCCGAAAAATATCCGTCCGATTTACAGATACGTGTATGTATGTATATATATTATATAATTTTAAATTTATATTTAAGATTAAATTAATATATAAATTTCTGATATGTGTATGTATGTATGGATATGGTTATGTATGTATATATATTATATAATTTTAAATTTATATTTAAGATTAAATTAATATATAAATTTCCTTAAAATATCCGTCCGATTTTCAACTATTTAATTATAAAGGAATGTTGTAATTTGTATTATGCAACATTTTAAATCATGTACTCATTTTATTTTGTGGTATGGTTATAATTAAAACATAATTGTGTATGTGCTTCTATGGTTTATGTTTTGTTTTATTTTAGTCTTAGGGTTGTGTATTTCATTTTTTGGACACTTTCTCTTAAAATATTTGTTGTAAGAAATTTATTTGATTCATGTCCTGCTTGTAATTTTGAATTAGATGTATTCACATTTTAAAAATATATATTTTATAAATCAATTTTGTATGTGTGTGATATACTTGTAAACTTTTATTGTTTTATTTTCGGATATTTTTTGGGATATTTTTGGATTTTTTCGGATATTTTCGGATAACCACATCAAATGTACAGTTTTAAGTTTCGGATACGGATATTTTCGGATATCCTTATTCGCTTAGGCGGATACGGATATTTTCGGATAATATCCATGGATACAGATACATATATTTTTAACTGGTATCCGCGGATATCGGATATGGATTCGGATACGGATTCGGATACGGCACTATCCGTATCCGACTGCATCCGTTTACAGCCCTAATGAAGATGTTTGTTCTAATTCTTTACTGGGCATTGCTCTTCTTGACTTATGTTCTGTGAAGATGGGCTGCTATTTTTATTCAGTTCCCATTCTATTAATCTGTGTACTTGGTATGTAAGAACTGTATTACTGCGCTTACAAAAAGCTGTTAGGAACCTACTTATATAAATGCTTGATACCAAGGAGAGCATAGGATGCTAATAGGTTGATGAAAAATCTAGTACACACTAGGAATTTGTCTAGAATTAGTATGATGCACTCCACATTTCCACTAATACCTAATGCTCTTGAATGTCAAGTTATAGTTTTGTTTTTAATCGTAACAATTGTATTGTGTTAAAGAGTTGAAGAAGCAAAAAGGAACAAGTATGACTGAAGAATTGGAATGATCGCAGTAAAAAAATATGAAATGTACTTGTGGAATATAGTGTGATGGGATGAGGAAAATGTGCGGTGTATTAATTTATAGATGTTGGGGTTGCAAAGAAATTTATTTGGGTGGTAATAGACTTTGCCTATTTGATATACGCTTCAATGCTAAATTTATAGTTGCTCAAGATATTATTTTCTGAATTTTGTTTATAATCTTTCCAACAGTCACAGTGAAGGTCACTATAATTTCTAATTCTCGTCATATTTTCTTTACTGCATCTTTCAAATTTTCAAGTAATGCAATTGTCACAATTAGAAGAATAAGGATTATAAGTTGATAATAAGTGCGTAGGTTTTGGTTCAAGTATGGAGTGTTTCATATTATATCAGATTAATTCCTTGTCTGTAGTTGATATTTTTACCAATTTATTAGCATGCTGTTCTCTCCTTGGTTCCAAGTGTTTAGTTAACTAGGAATAAGTATAATGAAGAACTGAATGAAAAATCAATGAAAATTGTACTTGTATAATGTGGCGGAGCAAGGAAAATGTTTAGTCTAATATTTAATTGTAGAAATTGGGGTGGGGAAGAAATGTATTTTGGTAGTAAATTAGTAATAGAATTTGCCTATTTGATATACACTTCAATACAAGATCTATAGTAGTTTAAAATATTGTTTGCTGAGTTTTGTTCATTTCCAACAGTCATGTTCCAGGTTTCTATAAATGATTTCAAAAATCTGTTTTATTTCAGATAAGCTATAGAGGACTATCTGAATTTGTGATAGATCTACTTGGTTTCAGGGGCCTAATTAGCTATTAGCCTTCGTTTACCGAAGCATTACAGGTTGAAATTTAATTAGCCTTCAGTTACCAAAGCATTATAGGTTGAAATTTAATTAGTTTTAGTTGTAAATATCTAAGTGTTTTTTTTGTAACTTCATTTTTGAACTGTGTTCTTGATACTATCCTGTTTGTTTTGAATAGTAGAAATAGTCCGGGAGTCCTGCTTTACATGCTAACTTGGTGCATGCAACTAGTTATTTTAATGAACTATAGTTAGGAACTTTTAACATCTTCTAACATGCTTATTATTTTAATTTAAAATTTAATGAAGAATAATCGGTAGACTTGGTTTTAGTTAAATGATAAGAGTTATTGAGCAGACATCATAATTTTAAATTACAAAAGTACTATAGTTTGGGGAATATATTTAGATATGTATATACTTAAATTTTGAAGAGGGTATTTCGTTAAGTCTGGATATACAGAAAATGTCTAACGCCAAAGGTTTAATAACTATCATTAAAGATATTTGTATTTTGTAACCGGTAATGCTGTTTTTTAGTGTTTGATTATTGTTTTATATTAAAAAAACTTAACAATGGTTAGCAATCTGTCAACAGTATTGCATATCTAGTTCAATTCATGTAAAACTCAAAAAATACCTGAGTTAGGAAATTCTATCAGACTTTGGATTCTTATTTTGGTACATACCGGTATTTGGCACTGACTTGGCGTTGTTTTTGGTTCATTTTGAAAGCGCAACATGAGAATCTTTTGGATGATTCTTCCGTTGTGCTTCTCAAATTATGGTAGGAAATGAATAATGATGTTCAAAATTTTTTGGTTCTACATTACTGTTTACTGGAAGATTTTGTTGGTAGATCTTCCACATGATAACACAAAATATATGAGTTCAACATGGTTTGAAATGAGTAATGTTTTAGCGTAGGGTTTGAAAGTGTGCCATCATGGCAATTAGTTTAATTGTTTAATTTTTAGTATATCTGGTTTCTTTTCTTTTTTTTTTGGTTTGAAATTGCTTTTACTGCTTGACGAGGAAAAATAGTGGGGAAGTGGTAGAATATATCTTTTCTATAGCCATTTTTTCCATAGAAAACATCTGTTTTTTTGGTAAAATTTTGAACTTGATCACTGGTTTCTGTTATAAAACCTGGATCAAAAATCTGATTCCTGACTAGTCATTGTTACCCCTGTAAATTCGTATGATTTTTCTACCACATTCATAAATTTTTTCTTCTGCTATTGATGTAAAACCTGCATCAATAAACTGATTTCTGACAAGTCACTGTTACTGCGTGTATTTGTATATTTTTACTTCAACAATTGATTTCTTTGCTAATCTTCTTAGTTTCATCTCATGTTTACTTTCCAAGCAAGATAATCTTAATGATAATGGCCGAACACAGCGTAAATAGTGTTCTTAGGTAACTAGGTCAGTATGTCGGTCTAAAGCTAGTTATATCTTGTGAACTCTCTTGCTATGTGCTTGATGCTTATGCATAAATATTGAAACATCTAATCTGGAATATTGTATGCGATGCTTTAATAATGCAACATCTGCTGATGTATATGTTTATGTTAATAAACAGTGGAAGAAGAAGCGTATGAGGAGACTGAAGAGGAAGAGGCGAAAGATGAGACAGAGATCCAAATAAAGGGCTCGATGCTTGACGGTACCAAATCAATGTTGCCGTGATCCTGCATCATAGTCTCTTTGGTTTCCGAAGTCAGCTGCCTCGATGGAATGCCTAGTTTATTTTCGTATGTTTTATGTAGTTGAGACTTCCTATGTTTTGTTTGAGACCATTTATAATTTGCTGAATATCTTAAAAATGTTTCTGCCTATTAATTAGTGTAATGCTTCAATGTCTTTTTTTCTGGTAATGCTTCTTGGTGAAGCTTACAATTCATAAGAGCAGTTGTTCAGATTGATCTGTTTTATCTGTCTGTAATTTTTGTAGTTTTCAATTTTTAGTTGTATTTTTAATCCAGCAGCTGGGTTTTAAAGAGGGTAGTAGGTAAAATTAACTCGGTATAAACCTTGAAAATTTAGGTGTATGCCGTTGTTTTATGCATCAGTTTTGTTTGTCCTTTTGCATGGTCGTCGTAATTATTTTTGAATAAAATATTGGATGTTACCATTTTTTTGTTGAAAACCAAAATTTCTTTCAAAACAGTAGGATCAGGGTATTTCATGATCTTGTCTTACGTTAATACGTACTTGGTATATATTTCAATGTCTCTTAATCTTATTGGTATGTGCTCTGCGTATGAATCATTTTTGTTCTTTTGTTTTTTGGAAGTCATTTTGTTTTTTTTATTTGTTTACTTGTTAAATTCAGTTGCATGTTGGCTCAAATCATTTAATTAGCTCATGTTATTGCCTTTTGTATTTATTTTATGTTTCAGTCAGCCAGTGTATATTACTAATAATTTTTATTAGGTGCGTATGCTGGTAGAATAGGGCAACATATACCGTGTTGACTTATCACTGATTTCTTTTTTTTTTTAAAGCAAAATGTAACAGATAAAATAACTTGTAGAGTTACTTGCATTTCTTCTTCCGATGTGCACAATGTTGTAGCTTTCTTTCCAAAAACCTGTTGAACAAAATAAAATAGAACATAGTTCTCTAAACGAAAAGTTAATTATAAATGAAAAATCATTATAATCAAAAAATGGTAATTTTTTTTTAACTGTCACATTCATGGTACCTAACAAGTTAATAAAAATGTTGCAAAATGACATTTAGTAGACAAAAAATGTATTATTGAGTAAATCAATATGCCAGCTTGAGATAGCAGTATATAACAAATAAAATGTCGGTTTCCATTAGTTTATTACCAGTCCGCTATCTAAAACTAGAAAGGAATTGATCACTTAGTCAAGAATATTCCTGCCACAAATAAATATTGGTTTCTACTTTATTCTACCATGGCTCAAAGAGATAAAAATCAGAAAGGAATTGCAGTCACTAATCTATTTTTCAGAGATAAAAATCACTTGTCAAGTTCAAATCAGTAGCCTCAGTTGATTGCATAACCGATTCAAGTAAGTCCTAACAAATTAAATTCAAAGCATTAATTAAAATTAGGGTTAGTTGATTTATCATCATCAGACATTCTGAGGAACGATGAACAGTGATGCAGAATGGAAGAAGCGCTCTGAAGATTTGAGAAGAAACCATGGAGGAGGCGGGTCTGAAGATTTTGGCAAATCCTTCCGTGTTTTCTTCGTTTTTTCCTTTTTGTTTCTTTCTGAAATTTGAAGCTGTCGATCTTTTTTTTTTTATTTTTTTTAATTTCGTCGCGTTTTCTAGTGAGGTCACGTGACCTCACCAGGTATAATGTGCTTCCGTCTCTGACTCTGCCTCTTTGTATTTGCAACTCTTCTGTGATTCCATTTTGTAAGTAGTGGAGGGAAAGAATTTTGCAATTAGAAACTTAGCCTTTGTTATAGATGAGTAAAGGGTAGCAACCATAAGTAATGGAAAGTGGCAAGTTTGCAGACTGTTCAAATATGAACATATTTTCTAAATGAACGTACATTTTTTTAAAGTAGATTGCAGATTATATGGCGAAGCTGATGGTGCCTTTGGAACTAGTTGAGGCACTGATCAAGGAAGAGAATGCAGTTTAGAAATCGACATGTAAAGTACAAGTTAGTGACTTAGTGACCATACCAAATGTCGACCTAGAGCTCATGTTGATTACCTATCCTCCTCCCGAATAAACTTCACTCTTTGGGTCTGTCATACCTAGACTTTCCCAGTTTAACTATATAATGCCAGAAATCACTGGACGTAGCTTATTTTGTACTTTTGCCCTATCTGAGACTTTGCTTTAGTCTATTCGTGGTTAACGACTTTAATCTAGACTTTTGCTTTGGTTTTGTGAAAAAGCATCGATCGCCCTCAAGCATTGTCGGTCTACACTGTCATTTACCGATCATGCATTTCTTTGTCCTTTCCACAACAATTAAATAGTTTAAGTGACTTTGTTCGGCTATACTCCATATGTCTTACGGTACCACTTTCCGTTTCTTACTTTGTCGTATGCAAATAAGGACATGACAATATATGTTGTTCGCTCATGCAAAATGAAGCAGGTCATGTTAACCCTCTAACATCAAATATGTCACGGTATGAGCTGTGCGTTACCACATTTTCATTGCTTATAAATATCATTGCCTCGTTGGTAGGTAAGATCCAATTTTAGAAGTAAACGTTTTAAGCTAAAGGCACTATACTGTAATGGCATCAGATCTCTCATTTCCCGGAACCCTAGTTCTTACTTTCTAGTGATTTTTCGTTCTCTTCTTAGGTCTTTTCTGATTTCAATTCTTATTTAATTGCTCTATGGATTCAAAAGAGATCTCTGGTGAAGGCTAGATTGAGGTAAGGCGATGGAAGGCTAGCTCCTTATGTATTGAAACTGTACGAATCTTAAACAACCACAGGCCATATTTTCTATTACCCTGGATGTAGGAAAAGTGACTTATTGTGATATTGTTAGAACACAGGAGCATTAGTTACACATGTTTGTTGATCGGACTGAGTTGGAGTTCGTTTCTCCTATCATTAAGAAAGCCGCACGCAGAGGTAATTGCATCTAAAGAGACTCTTACAGTAGCATGAGAAGGTAGGTCTGATTGTGTCATTTTATATGTAAAGAGGAAAAATAACGTTTTCAAGAGCAATTGAAGCTTTTGATATAACGGTGTGATAAACCAATAAAAAATTTGAAGTTCAATCGAAAAAGAAAGAATTTTTGACAAGAATTTAATAATCACGAGCATTACGACACATGCTTCCAACGTGAATATTTCTTATGTTTAATAATATAAGAGAAAATGACTTATATATTTTGTTATATTTTTATGTGTTAGTTTAGTTTTTATTGTTACAGCATCTATTTTTGTTGCAACATCTATTTGTGTGGTATCCAAGCTTTTATTATATAGACCACAAATGGCATTCAATAACTTCATAAATATTGACGTTTAAGGTGTCAATCTCCACCGTTCAAAGCGTGATCTTTGTGGTTATAAACATGAGAATCAGTGCACTTGTATACGACTTGTTTTTTGTGATAGAGTTGTCAATATGCCTTAAAAGAAATTCTATAATTTATTGTGGATTATTAATTCTGTAATCAAATCTTATTCAAAATAAAAAGTGCATTTTATTATGTATTTTGATATGTTAGTTGTTTATTTAGTTAAAGTATACTGAATAGAAAACCATTCAATAATACGTTTTGTGATATTAATTATAACGTGTTGTAATCATGAGCGGTTTATTTTTAATAAAACTGACCAATTTTTATAGTGATTCGTAAAACTTTTTATTATAACAAATAATAAATACAATAGATATATGATTTAGGCAGATTGCCTAACTACTACACATAATCAGTTTATTACATTAGAAATAACATATTATATTCCTAGTCAATATGTTTCTTGGCAAGATATTAATATATAGGTTGAGACTGAAGTGCATAACACTTCAAATATTAGGCATTAGGTAATGTATTATTCATGATCGTTGGATACACCAAAGGTTACGTCACTTATTGTTGATGCTCAAGAGTTGGCAACAATACTCAACGAGTTCCAAGACAGTGAAACTACACGTCCAAAGTGAAAATAATATGCATAAAAGAAGTTAACACAGTATTTTAAAATGGTTTAGTCCGCGAAAACCTACGTCTATTTTGAAGGTTTTGCTCTTTTTATAACCTTTTAGTCAAAGTACAAAGGTGAGAACAATAGTTCCATATAAATACATTGACAATGGTGGAAAGTATGTTCTACAAGATCCAAAAAAGAGCCAGAATTCTTTTTGAAATGCTTATGCTGTACAAAAGGTCCAGGTATTCAAAAAGAGGTAAATTTCTTCTTTCCGAAGTGATGAAGCAAGCCTTGAAGATCAAAGAGGCAATATCTTCTTTCCAAAGTTTGACGGCCTGCCCCGCACCAGCCGACATTTCAAAGAAGGTGCGTTGTGCCAATGTCCAACCAGCACGGGATGGTCGCCAAAGAAAGGAAAAAGAAGAGAGCTTACTAGTGAAATAACAAAGAACCTGTAGAATATCTCACAACGCATGGAATAAAATATAATAATAACATACTTTGACATAAAACAGACTAGACAGTGCATAAGCTGAAAACTAAGCATCATGGTAGCGGAAAATCCAAATACAGCTTATGTTTCACATCATCATTATTACAACTTTAAAACAGTCTCCAAAGCAAAAGAAAGGGAAGGTTCACTACTAATGCCCAAAGTAGTGACCAACAATGACACAGGGAGAATATTTGTAGATAATACGCAGGAGCCTCCTGCTCATCTCCGGACAGCTACTCGAGCACAACCAGCTAACCTATCTCTAGTCTACCCATTTAAGAGCACCTAGAGTAATAAGAAGAGACATAAAACTCTGGGTCAGACAAAAGTCTGGTATGAGCGATAAGCATCAAAACAGAACAATAACAGGTATACTAAACTATACCTGAACCTGCAACCAAAGAGTTAGCACAACATATCGCTTATTACTCTAAGGTGCCATTAGATATAAGGCATAAGGATACAGGGGAGGGGGTGTGCTTGTCATAGTGATAGCAACCAATCAAGCATAGCAACCATCCTCACATCTCTCACTCAGCGCGTAAAGCATACGATATCCACCACTTCGATCATCCAAATCCTTGCTATGATCACTCCGCCCCATGGAGTCATGGCGACTCCACTGCACTGATCCATAGCTACTAGTCCTTGTTATGGTCATTCTGCCCCATGAAGTCATGACGACCTCACCGCACTGGCTCATAGCCATGCTACGATCACTCTGCCCCATGGAGTAACAACTACCCCACTGCACTGATCCGTAGCCTAACATCCGTCTCGGTGGTGAATCAATGCTATGGACGTCGATAACCCCTTTGCACACGTCCCGCAGCAAAGCCCAATCACGAAGTTAACTCATTGGTTCCCAACTGGATCCTGAGTTCTACTTCCCATTTGGACTACCTTTGCATCTCGGGTTTGGGTCTTCATCTTGGTTCGGCCTCCATTCGGTTCGGTTCTCCTGGGTGGTTCAGATCGGTCGTGGTTACCTTCCTTCCGTTCGTGAACCCCAAGTCGACTCGTGATCATCACATCGGATCGGTTCGGCCTCCTCTACCGGTTCGGATCGTGGTCACCTACTTCTGAATGCTCCATACTGAGTCGTGGTGCCACACTGGTTTGGATCGTGCCTCTTTCACCAGGTCGGGTCGAGCTTCTCCATCCGGGTCGGGTCGTGATTTTCAAGTGCGAGTGATTCGGATCGTGGGGCTCTCTAGGTGGGCGGGTCGGTTCGGTGCCACCATCCACGAGCGGTTCGGTTCGGGATTCGGGGGATCCGATCCGATCCCTGCACATTTCCTGCACTTTGTCCAGCGACCTGTTTACGCCATTCGACAGCGTTTTCGACCAATCTAACTTTTCTAAACAATCACAAAACATTTCAAATAGTCATAGCAACATTAATGACTAACCATAAACACCAAAACATTAATTTGATGGGTTAAAACGAATCAAACGTAGCCAAAATCCCATATTTTCCCTTAAGTGCGTTTAAGCAAAACTAATGATATGATTAGCAAAGCTTAACCAAATTTTCTAACAGAGGCCTAAATCAATATTTCGAAATTTATAAATATTTTCCCAGATTTTTAACATGCATAATTTCATTAATTAACACTAATCACCCTAATTAACTGTAATTAGTGTAAAAACAATGCTAATCACTCACCTTGGTCACAATAAAATACAAAATTTGAAATGATTCTCTGTTTGGCGCTGTTCCCAAGGCTATACATTAGTTCTACCTCGATTCTTGTGCTAATCCGCTTTGATTTGATGTGGATTTGGCTTAATCCTTGATTAGAAAGTGGTTTAGAGGTGTTTTAGATGTTGAAGGCCATTACTAGAGTTCCAAGAATGAAAGTGGCGGTTGTGAAAGTGAGAAAAGGGTGCTCTCTAAACCCTAACAACCCTTAAATACTCCAAATCCCGAAATTCCCCTCTAGGCCTAGCTGTTAATTACCCAATTAAGCCCGATTAAGCTGTTTTTCACCTTCTAAACCTTGATTCAGCCATATCCCCCAAACGTAAGTCCGTTTTCCCCAAACGTAAGTCCGTTTTTCACATATGACCACTCTACGGAAAGGTAAACCATCATCCGGACCTAATGGAAGTGGTTTCAGGTCAAAACTCCTTTCCAATCAAAAGTTATGGCTGAAACAAGATCAGTTAGGGGCAGAACGGTCATTTAAAAATCGGCAAAAATCATGAACATGGGAAATTTCGTCCATACTACTTTGTATGTGAAGAAAATAAATATTCTACGATCCTTCGATGCGTAGGATACGGGTCGTTACATTCTCCCCCCTTAAGAAATTTCGTCCCCGAAATTCTTTGACCCAAAACACACAAAGGATCCCGCATGCGTACCAATCATTAACAACAATCAAACATACAAAACAAACAAACAAGTCTATCCTAGCATGCAGAGAACTAAGTCGCAATTAAAATCTTACCAGGTGAAGAGTTCTAGATACTTCCTCCTTATGTTCTCCTCTGTTTCCCAAGTACAGTCTTCCTCATCACCACCCCACTGAACTTTGACTAATTTCACTGTCTTTCTTCGAAGCTGCTCTGTATCGTTCCCAACAATACGCATAGGCCTACGGTTCCCAACCGCCTCGGGTTCAACCTCGATATCGTCCAACTGATCTGGTGTAATAGTCACACTAGGGTCGTGCACAAACTTCCTTAACTGGGAAACATGAAATACGTTGTGAACTCCTGCCATCTTGCCTGGTAGTTAAACTTTATACGCCAAATTCCCAACTTGCTCGAGAACTGGGAATGGACCAACAAATCTCGGTGTTAACTTGCCTCTCGTGCCAAATCGAATCACCCCCTTTAATGGAGAAATCTTGATAAACACCAAGTCGCCAACGGAGAATTTCAATTCTCTTCTCCTCTTATCTGCATAACTCTTCTGTTTATCTTGGGTAGTCTTCATTCGCTGTTTAATAATCTTGATCTTGTCTGAAGTTTCTCTTATCACATCTGGTCCAAGCACAAACTTCTCACCAGTTTCTAACCAACATGATGGTGAGTTACACGGTCTTCCATACAAAGCTTCAAATGGAGCCATACCAATACTGGATTGATAACTGTTATTATATGCAAACTCTACTAGATGCAAATGGTCATCCCATGATCCTCCAAAGTCCAATATGCAAACTCTCAAGAGATCTTCTAACACTCGATTCACCCTCTCTGTCTGACCATCGGTTTGAGGATGATACGCGGTACTGAGATGTAATTCTGATCCTAACGCCTCTTGTAAGCTCTTCCAAAATCCACTAGTAAAAAACGGATCTTGGTCACTCACAGTGCTTTTAGGTACTCCATGAAATCTCACTACCCATTTCATATATAGATCAACTAACTTAGCTGCCATTCTATTCGACTTGATGGGTATAAACCTTGCACTTTTGGTTAATCGGTCCACGATTACCCAAATGCTATCATGCCCCGATCTAGTTCTTGGTAAACCGTTAATGAAATCCATCGAGACTTGTTCCCATCTCCATTCGGGGATTTCTAATGGTTGTAACAAACCACTAGGCTTCTTTTGCTCAGCTTTAACTAGCTAGCAATTCATTCATTTGGATATAAACTTCCCAACGTCTCTTTTCATCCCTTCCCAGTAGTAGGTCTGCTTCATGTCTCGATACATTTTGTTACCACCGGGATGTATAGTCAGTTTTGAGTGATGACATTCTCTAAGAACTTCATCTCTCAATCCATTGACATTGAGTACAACTAGCTTCCATTCTTTCAAATCCATCCATCTCGATCAAGTCCATACTCGTTGATCTCCTCATCGATGCCCATCTCTAACTTGGAGATGATTTTCAATAGGTTAGGACCGTCCCTCTGGCTGGAACCAATCCGCTCAATCAAAGTGGGTCTGATCGTCAAACTTGCTAACATTTCTGGATCCAATTCGCACTTTGGTTTGAAATCATACCCAACGATGTACTCCAGTTGCTTCCACTCAAGAAACATAGCCTCTAAACTGGCATGTCTTCTACTCAATGCATCAGCTACATCATTTCCCTTTCCTGGTGTGTATGCAATATCAAAATCGTAGGAAGCCAAGAATTCTAACCATCTCTGCTGTCGGAGATTTAGATCCTTCTGAGAGAAAAGATATTTTAACGACTTATGGTCAGTAAACAACTCGAATCTTTCTCCCAAGAGATAATGTCTCCACATCTTCAACGCGAACACGATCACTGCCAATTCCAAATCATGGGTAGGATATCTTTTCTTATGCGGTTTCAGTTGCCGACTAGCATAAGCTACAACCCTACCTCCTTGCATCAATACAACACCTAGTCCGGTACCATATGCATCTGTATATACTGTCATCTCTTCATTCCCCTTAGGAATGACTAACACTGGTGCACATGTCAACTTTTCCTTTAGACTCTTGAGTGCATTCTCGCACTTTTCGTCCCAGACAAAGGCTTGATTCTTCTTGGTCAATTGAGTCAACGGTGTTGCTATCTTGGAGAAGTCTAGGATAAACTTACGATAATATCCAGCTAATCGCAAGAAACTTCTTACATCTGTTGCATTCTTGGGCGTAGACCAATCCTGTACCGTGGCCACCTTCGCAGGATCTACGGCAATACCATTCTCTCAAACAACATGGCCCAAGAATCTCACTTCCCTCCTCCAGAAGTGACACTTAGAAAACTTTGCTTTCAATTGGTGTTTTCTCAACACCTCCATCACTATCCTTAATTGTTCCTTGTGTTCTTCCTCTATCCTCGAATAAACAAGTATATCGTCCACGAACACAAGAACAAACTTATTCAATTGATCTCTGAATACCCTATTCATAAGATCTACAAAATATGCTGGTGCAGTGGTCAACCCGAATGGCATGACCAACCACTCATAGAATCCAGACGGCGTCCGAAATGCCGTTTTAGCTATACTCTCAGCATCCACCCTAAGATGATGAAAACCTGTCGCAAGATCCCACTGGGAGAACACTCTCGCGCCACTCAAGTGATCAAACAAATCATCTATCCGCGATAGAGGATACTTATTCTTCCTTGTCACCTTATTTAACTCGCGGTAGTCCACACACAAACGAAGGGAACCATCTGCCTTGGTAGCAAACATAAATGGTGCTCCCCACTCAAAAACACTTCTTCTAATAAATCACTACTTCAAAAGATCGCTTACTTGCACCCCGAGCTCTCGCTGCTCCCTTGGTGCCATACGACGAAGTGGCATCACTATAGGTATGACATCTTTCACTAAATCAATACGGAACTCAATCTCTTGGTGTGGTGGAAGTCCACGTTCGGATACTGGCCAGCCACGGGCACATCTGACAACTCGTCATGCGGGATGTCGAGGGAATTTAGAAAACTAGACATTACCCCATCACTAGGTAGACCACCAAACACTACCTTCCGCCCCATCATCCGCCCTAACCGTCACCAAAAACCCTCACAGTCTACCACCACCCCGTATCTTCGGAGCTAATCGACTCCCAAAATAATGCCAAACCCAGTAAAGCCTAAAACAAAGCAATCACAAACAAACATGCATCCATGAATCGATAAAACCAAATTTCGACAAATCATACTAAGGCTAGTCGAACCACCAATCAGGTTCGTCACTACTAAAGATATATCGACCATCTCGGGTTCCAATCCCAACCTATCTACCAGGTCACTAGATATGAAGGAACGGGAAACTCCGGTATCAAACAATACTTGAACAGGAACATCATAAACAGAAAGCATACCTTGAATGATGACATTCTTTCCCTTCTCCGCTGCAGTTGGGGCATTCGACGAAAAAGGAACAGCACTGATAGCATATGCTTTCACAATCTGCTTTTCTTTAGGGGGTTGCAGACACTTGTCCTTGTGATGTCCCACTTGGCCACAGTTGAAGCACTTTCTATCCGTTGGCTTGGCCCGACATTCTTTGACATAGTGGCCCTTCTTACCACAGCTGAAGCACTCAACATCTTTCTTACTCTTTTTCTGGCCATCTTTGGTCTGATTCTGCTTTCTCTTATTCTGAGAACCATTCTTGCATCCACCGCTTGCTTGCGACTTTGGCTCCTCTGCATATGCAACCTCAGTTTTCGTCTTAGGGTAAAGACTCTCTAACCTCAATGCTTTTCCCACTATCGATTCAAATGTCTCATCGATGTGGTTAATAATCCTTTCCCCCAAGTACTGATCTAAGCCTGTTATGAACTTCTCATTCTTCTTCTCGGGAGTGCCAATAAGAGATTATCCATACTTCGACAAAGTATCGAACTCAGCAATGTACTCTGAGACTGCCCTACCATTCTGCTTAAGATCCAGAAATTTCCTAAACAACTTCGACTTCTGGGCAGCTGGGATGAACTTATCACTGAACCGGGGCTTAAACTGATCCCATGTAACTTGATCCTCTGGAGTAGCTGCCTTAATAGCATTCCACCAAATCATTGCTCGTCCTTACAACAGACGGGACGCTAGCTTTCTCTTCATTGTATCCTCGATACCCAAGTCTTGGAAGATACGCTCACAGCTGTCCAACCAGTCTTGAACATCCGTGGCCGATTCCGTTCCATGGAACGACTTTCCACCAAGACTAGTGTAATCGTTGCATAGCTTGGCGAAATCGGCCCTAGGCGCCTGCACCGCTGCACCACCACCATAAGCAGCATTAGGAACTGCCCTCTGAATGTCCCTAAGCATCTCTCTCATGAAGTCAGTGAACATAGTCCTCATGTCAGGAGCATTCCCATTATTGGCTCCTCTACCAGCACCCCTCGTATATCGGCTCATCGTTCAATATGTAAAGAGAAACGATTAACCATCCTCTTTGTGGTGTCAGTGCAGTGCGACTTCATCCTTAGCTATACTAATAGTGTATATATATATAGCTTTTGAAAACCAAAATAATCACAAATATGCACTCTCATATATGTATTATCTCTCCCTTGTGTCTTTCCCTAGGTTAACTACGCAACCTAGAGCTCTGATACCAAGTGTGACGGCCCGCCCCGCACCAGCCGACATTTCAAAGAAGGTGCGCTGTGCCAATGTCCAACCAGCACGGGACGGTCGCCAAAGAAAGGAAAAAGAAGAGAACTTACTGGTGAACTAATAAAGAACCTGTAGAATATCTCACATCGCATGGAATAAAATATAATAATAACATACATTGACATAAAACAGACTAGACAGTGCATAAGCTGAAAACTAAACATCATGGCAACGGAAAATCCAAATACAGCTTATGTTTCACATCATCATTATTACAACTTTAAAACTGTCTCCAAAGCAAAAGAAAGGGAAGGTTCACTACTAATGCCCAAAGTAGTGACCAACAGCGACACATGGAGAATATATGTAGATAATACGTAGGAGCCTCCTGCTCGTCTCCGGATAGCTACTCGTGCACAACCAGCTAACCTGTCTCCAGTCTGCCCATTTAAGAGCATCCACAGTAATACGAAGAGAAATAAAACTCTAGGTCAGACAAAAGTCTGGTATGAGCGATAAACATCAAAACAGAACAATAACAGGTATACTAAACCATACCTGAACCTGGACCTGCAACCAAAGAGTTAGCACAACATACCGCTCAATACTCTAAGGTGCCATTAGACATAAGGCACACTACAAGAAATTTGACCATTACCTACCAATATTTTACCTACCAATAAATACTGGTAGGTAAAGAGAACTTTTATCTACCAATATTCAATGGTAAAATTTATTGGTAGGTAAATATTGACAATGTTATAAAATTGTTGAAGGATGATCATCTATCAATATTTATAGGTAGGTAAAATGTATTATCTACACATATATAGAAGGAGAAGTTTTTTTGCGATTAGCCCCTACATTTTTATCATATCATTTTAATCTTTCGTTAAAAATAATGCTAAGTTGTGTGATGATGTGCCAAAAAAAATATTCTAGCAATTTTCTTGAATTGAAGTGTAACAACCCGTATTTTCAATAACCTGTTATAACATAAATCGAGGCAGAACTTAATTCTAAAATCCGAATCAAGGGAAACGGGCTATGCCATTGCGTTCGTCTCGGAAAAATACGCGAAATAGAGTCCGAGTTTTCGAAAATCGGAGTCCGTATGACCCAGTTAAGGCCTATTGAAGTTTTCAGAAATTTCCATGTTAAAAACATATTTAAATTTTAAATTAAATACAAGGATTAGGGCTAATTGGTGTCAGGCGGGAAAATTCCCGCCAGGACCCCCATGTCGACAGGGACCCCAGGGTGTCGACAGCCCTGTCGACACGGGGTGGCCAGGCATTTTTGCCTGGCGCACCATTTTGATTTGGGCTTGGTTCTGGAGAATTCCGAAATCTGATGGACCTAATTCAACCTAGGGTTAATCCTAAGGTCTAAATCACTAGCCTAATCTATAAATAAGACCCTAACCTACCCTAAATCACTCATTATTCATTCTAGCAACCAAACTATGTCAAATTGAATTCTCAAATGGCCTCCACCTAAAAAACCTAGCCTCCACCCTCTTCAAAAATCATTCCTATGAAGATTTTGATGTTCATACAAGCATTTCTAAGTTGTATGAATGATCATTAGCTTGCATACATCATCAAGTTGCAAGCTTTATTTGCTAAGCTAGAGTTTTTGGGATTTTTGTTAATTGGAGCTTTGTTTTGGGTTTTTATATGCTTGCATAAAAGGGCTTCTCAATCTTTATTAGTAGATTTGTGTCTTCATAATATTTGTAAGCCCTCTTACCTTCATTTTAGAAACTCTAAAGTTAATATGTGATGAAAGTTGGGATTTATGCATGTTTAATAAGTTATGCATGCTTATGCGAGTTCACTATGCTATGTTATGCATGCTTAATAAGTTATGCATGCTTATGCAAGTTCACTATGCTATGTTATACATGTTTAACAAGTTATGCATGTTTATGCAAGTTCACTATGCTATGTTACACATGTTTAACAAGTTATGCATGTTTATGCAAGTTCACTATGCCATGATTTGCAAGTTTAACAAGTTATGCATGTTTATGCAAGTTCACTATGCCATGATTTGCAAGTTTAACAAGTTATGCATGTTTATGCAAGTTCACTATGCCATGATTTGCAAGTTTAACAAGTTATGCATGTTTATGCAAGTTCACTATGCTAAGTTATGCATGTTTTATGTAAGATTCTTCATGTATGTTGTGCCAAGTTCCCTCTTTCTATCCTTTATGCGTTATAACGAATATGTAAGCGATAGAATGACGTTGGGGGGGGGGGGGGGTAAAACTTAAAATACATGAAAATATAAGATTGGGAATTTACCTATTAAGTTAGGTCTACCCCTTGGGAATTTATCTATTAAGTTAGGTCTACCCAAGTATTTGTTAAACTTGTAATTATGTTTTGAAAATAAAGTGGACATGACACTTAGAAAACATAAGTGTGGCCAACTCGAGGTTGGGTTGAGTTTGTAGCGTAAACCTACCCAGAACCGACCGGCTTAACTAGTTGCTACAAACAATAGGACCCAATGTGAGAAGTTGGTCATGTGTACCTTGGACCCGAGGTTAGACCAAGTTGTGGTGTAAAGCTACCCGGACCCGCCCGGCTTAACTAGTAACCGCAACAAAGTCTAATGTGAGAGGTTAAGGCACAATTAAATTAATTAATGCCTCATGATTAGGGTTAAGTCATGGCCCACTAATACTTAACCAATTTTGGGGATACGAGGGATTAAATGGGGTTAAGTGGTGAACTGTTGGTTACACTTAACTAATTTAATCCATGATTAGTGAGGGGTTAAACCACACTTAACCCTCTTAGAAAACCCTAGCAACGTGGTCTGTTCCAGCAGTAATCCCAGTTTGGTATCATTCACAACCCTAGAGGCTAGGCTAGGGCGGGGCACGATTACTGGACTGATGTAAGCGACCAAAGCGACGGCTGAGTGGTACAGCGGTGCGGGTCCAGGCGGGCTACGGACGTGCACGTAGTCCAGTGTTGGACAAACTCGAGGCACGGGTACCGGTAGGTTTAGACTGTGCATTATTGCTTAGGTGTCTGGGGTTGACACCCGAGGGCTTGATACACCCGAAGGTGGACCCAGCACAGTCTGACTACAACCATATGTGGGCCGTATGGACACCAACACTTGACGTGTTAGGTTTATAGGGAGCCGATCGACTAGACCGTTGGGCTGGACCTTGTATTAAGGTCACCTCATGCAATTGGGCCAAAGTTTGGGCTGAGGGCTCAATACCTGTTATGTTAGTTTGCTAGTACACCGTGGTGCAAAGCTTAATCTTCTCTATGTGATGACACCTTTATCTATTGCCAGTATGTTCATCTCAGTTTCCATCATGATGTTAACTTTATTAGTTTATAGACTGATCGTAGTAGGGCTTACCAGTCTTTTTGACTGACCTGTTTTCTTTCGCTTCTTTTCTTCCGTTTTCCCCCCCAGGTTCTCAGGGAGGGAACAGTGGTGCTTAACTTGGATCGCTTGCCTGTTTGCTGGATAGCTCATGTATGTCTGGACATTGAGCTCACTATGGTTTATCATCTTTATTTTGGGGATAGCACTATGTATTTCAGTATTTCTGTTTATGATGTACTAGACATATTTATTTTGGCAGTTGACTTTATGATGTACTAGACTTGTTTTGAGATGGTTTGAGATATTCCGCTGTTTTATTCTCACTTACTCTGTTTTACATATATATATTTATGTTCTTGTTCTGCCTTGATATATCATTATGCATGCTTACCCAGTTCTAACACCCCCTAGAAGCTAGTGCCCCCAAAAGAGTGACCCTAGCGGAGGTGGGGTGTTACAAATTTGGTATCAGAGCATATGGTTTACAAGAAATAACAAAAAGTTTTTAAAAGACTTTTGAAAAACTATATTCAAAACAAGTATAAAATATTTTCCAAAGAAAAGTCTAGTATTTTAAAAGGCTATTCCCCAAAAAGCCATTAGCGTTATCCTTCGTTCCCTTGACCTAATCTTATCTTATCCTTTGTTTCAGTATGGCTGAGGATCTTGCCATCCCGGATGGAGTAAACGTACCACTCTGGTATAGGAGACTTCTAGAAGCTAGGGCGGCAGCTGGCCCCGCAAACCCTACTCCCACTCCTCCTCCTGTAGTTGAGAATCCTCCCCCTAATGTCCCTCCTCCGGTGGTTCCTGTTCCCCCTCCTCCAGCAGTTAATATTCCTCCTCCCTTTGCTAATGTTCCTCCTCCTCCTGTTGCTGAGGCTCCTCTTCCTCCTCCTCCTCCTCAGCATCCTCAGGTTGAGTTCACGAAGGTTTGTAAAGACTTCAAGGCGATGGGAGGCAAGAATTTCCTAGGCACGGAATCTTTTGTTGAAGCTAGGAATTGGCTGAAAGACACTGAGGACTTGTTTGCTATCTTTGGGATTGATGACGAGAGGAAAATCTTATTGACAGTGTGGCTTTTGAAGGATGAAGCAGCCTACTGGTGGGAAGTCACCAATGGGACGAGGCCCGTCGAGACTTGGGCCGATTTGAGGGCTAGATTTGTGGCCAAGTTTCTATCTTCTGCTGAGGCGAATTTACAGATGGAGAAGTTCATTGCATTAAAGCAAGGTGATATGTCTGTCAAGGAGTATGTGAACAAGTTTAATCAGCTGGCCCGTTTTGGTTTGGATATGGTGAACACTCCTGAGAAGAAGGCTCTTCGATTTGCTAGAGGGTTGAATGAGCCGCTGCAGGGTTTGGCAATGTCACATATTCCGCATGGGGCTACTTTTGAGAGTTTGGTCAATATGGCCCTACTTCAGGGAGATGGAAAGAAAGAGATCAAGTCGAGTGATACTCAAGCAAAGAAGACTGATTCTCAGGGTAAAGGCAATCAAGGTGGTCAAAGCAGTCAGGGGAATCAGAGCAAGAACAAGAAGGGGAACAACAACAAAGGCAAGGGAAAGTGCAATTACTGTGGTGTGCCTGGACACTTTGCTAAGGATTGTAGGAAGAAGAAAAGAAAGCTTAGTGGTGGATGTTTTTCCTGTGGTGAGACTGGACACTTCAGCAAGGAATGCCCAAAGAAGAAAGGACAGGCTGGACCTTCAGGAGGGCAAGTTCATGCTCTCAATACCGCTCCAGTTCCCGATCGAGGTAGTGTTTCTGTTGAGAACCTTGTTTATGTTTCTGATCTTCCAGTTCGTACCTTGTTTGATTCTGGTGCATCACATAGCTTTATTTCATCTGATCTTGTTGATAGCTTGCACCTTAGTACTAGCTTAGTGGATGATCCCGTTTGTGTTTCGAATACCATTGGGGGTTCTGCTCATCTATCTATGATATGTGAGGATCTGAGGATCTCTATACTCAGTGTAGAGTTCTTGTGTAGTGCATATGTTCTTGGTTTCAGGGGATACGGATTGATATTGGGCATGGATTGGCTGTCCAGATACGGAGCCATTCTTGATTGTGAGCATAGGGTTGTGAGGCTTGTGACTCGCCTTGGCAACACCTTAGAGATTTCATGCAATCCGAAGGATCCCGTCATGTTGTGCTATCTTGAATCTCTCGACTCGTCAGAGGAAGCCCTTCAGTCTGTAAGGGTGGTCCGAGATTATCCAGATGTTTTTGAAGAAGTTAAGGGGTTGCCCCCTAAACGAGAGATTGATTTTCGCATTTATCTGGTGGATAATGCTAAGCCTGTTTCTTTGCCCATTCGGCACATGGCTACGCGTGAGAGACGGGAGCTCAGCAAGCAAGTAAAGGAGTTACTTGAGAAGAACTTCATCAGACGAAGTATATCCGAATGGGGAGCGCCTGTGGTGTTTGCTACTAAGGCAGATGGTTCTCTTCGACTCTGTGTGGATTATAGAGAATTGAATAAGCTGACTAAGAAGAACAGACACCCGTTACCGAGGATCGATGATCTCTTTGACCAGCTTGTTGGTGCTTCTGTTTTCTCTCAGCTTGATCTTGCTACTGGATTTCATCAGCTCAGAGTGGCTGAAGATAGTATAGACAAGACTGCATTCAGAACTCCAGATGGATTCTTTGAATGGCTTGTTATGCCGTTCGGTTTGACGAATGCACCCGCGTATTTCGTGGACTTGATGAGTAGGGTGTTTCGAGAGTTCTTGAACAAGTTTGTCGTGGTCTTTGTGGATGATATTCTGATCTTCTCCAAGGATGAAGAAGAGCACGCGAGGCATCTTGTAGAGGTGATGGATACGCTTAGAGCGCATCAGTTAAAGGCCAAGTTCTCCAAGTGTCACTTTTGGAGAAGGGAAGTTAGATTCCTTGGGCATATCGTATCCAAGCAAGGCTTAGCGGTGGATCCCGCTAAGGTGGTTGCAGTTCAGGATTGGAAGACTCCAAGGAATGCAACCGAGGTGAGAAGTTTTCTAGGTCTTGCGGGTTTTTACCGGAAGTTCATCAAGGACTTCACGAAGATATCCGCTCCTCTTACTAAGTTGATGAAGAAGCACTTAGTTTTTGCTTGGGATATGGACTGTGAGCTTGCTTTTCAAAGACTCAAGAGAGCCCTTACCTCAGCACCAGTTCTAGCTCTACCCGATGGTGGTAAGATGTTTACCGTGTACACTGATGCTTGTGGCACGGGATTGGGCGCCGTTCTGATGCAAGAGGGCAGAGTTATATGTTTTGGTGGGAGGCAACTTAAGGTGCATGAGAAGAATTATCCCACTCATGATCTAGAGCTGGCAGCGATAGTATATGCACTCAAGGCTTGGCGTCATTATCTTCTGGGAGAGAGATTTGAGTTGTATACTGATCATAAGTCTTTGAAGTATCTCTTTTCGCAGAAGGATCTGAACTTGAGGCAGCAAAGATGGATGGAATTCTTGGCGTCCTATGATTTTGATATAGCCTATACCCCTGGCAAGGGGAATGTTGTAGCGGATGCGTTGAGTAGAAAAAGGTTGACACTAAGTCCTCTATTTGTTGAGATGAAGAATTTAGAGTTCTTGGCAACCTTTGATTTTTCTTTGACAGTTGAGTCGATGACCGGTTCTTTAGCATCTCTAGAGCTCAGGCCTACCCTTCTGGAACAAGTTGGGGCTTCGCAGAAGGAAGACCCTCAGATAATTGAGATCATGGATAAGCTGATTCGAGGGGAGACATCTAGTCACCTTGCTCGATATTCTATAGATGATAAGGGTTGGCTGAGGAGAGACGGAAGGCTTTGTGTTCCGATGGTGGAAGACTTGGTGAGGAAAGTTCTTGAGGAAGCACATCGCTCCTAGTTGACTATACGTCCAGGCGGTGATAAGATGTATAAAGATATGAAGCGTATTTTCTTTTGTCCTGGGATAAAGAAGGATGTGGCAGAGTTTGTCTCTAGATGTATCATTTGCCAGCAAGTTAAGGCCGAGTCAAGGAAGCCCGGTGGGCTATTGCATCCTCTAGAGGTCCCGCTATGGAAGTGGGAGAGTATTTCTATGGACTTTATTGATGGGCTTCCAAGGTCAAGGAAAGGGAATACGAGCATATGGGTCATTGTAGATAGGCTTACGAAGAGTGCTCATTTCATTCCGGTGAAGAGCAAAAGGACCGCATCTGGACTAGCATCAGTATATCTTCGTGAGATAGTACGACTACATGGAGTCCCTTCCAGCATAGTCAGTGACCGAGACCCCATCTTTACTAGTCAGTTCTGGAACAGTTTGCAGGAAGCTATGGGCACGAGGCTGAACCTGAGTACGGCTTATCACCCACAAACGGACGGTCAGACAGAAAGGGTGAATAGGGTACTTGAGGACTTGTTGAGGCTTTGCATTCTGGATTTTGGTGGTACTTGGGAAGACCATCTTCCTCTTGTTGAGTTTGCATATAATAACAGTTATCAGGCGAGCATAGGGATGGCACCATTTGAAGCTTTATATGGGAGGCCGTGCAAGTCACCTACGTGTTGGTGGGAGACTACAGATAAGCTTATACTTGGACCCGACATGATTAGAGATACATCCGAGAAGGTCAAATTGATTAGAAGACGGATGAAAGCGGCCCAAGACCGACAGAAATCCTATGCTGATAAGCGAAGATCCGATTTGGAGTTTGATGTTGGGGACATGGTTTTCGTAAAGGTTTCTCCTTTGCGGAATGTGGTCCGATTTGGAGTTGTCGGGAAGTTAGCACCGAGATTTGTTGGACCCTTCCCTATCATAGAGAGAATTGGGAAGATGGCTTATAAAGTGCAATTGCCCGAGAAGCTGTCCGGAGTGCATAATGTCTTTCATGTCTCGCATCTCCGAAAGTGCCTACATGAGTCCGCTGAGGTGGTTGAACCTAGCATTCTTGAAGACGTGGAAGTAGAGAAAGAGGCAACTTTGAGGAGAGCTCCGATTCGTATCTTGGGGACGGAGACCAAGAAGCTAAGGAATCGAGAGGTCAAGTTGGTGAAGGTTCAATGGGGTGAAGCCGAAGAAGACGCAACTTGGGAAACCGAGGAGAAGATGCGTAGGCTTTATCCATTCCTTTTTTGAGGGTACACTCTCAATCTCTTTCCTTTGTTAGCATATCTTTCTCTTTGCTATCTATGTTTATCTAGTTATCGTGCTAATATTGTCATGAGAACCTTAGGTAGAAACCCTTTGGATGAAACATGTGTTTGAGACATGTTATGTTTGATGGTTGCAAGTGGTTGCAAGTGTTTGCAAGTGGTTACTCGTGGATGCATGATACACATTAGGCACTAGATCGGCTCACACACTCCTCATATTGCATGTGCATGAGTGTTTATGCTTATTCTTGGATGAAATTTGTATGCCATCACATGGATGTTGCATATGGATGTATGATTGAGCACGCATGTAGATATTATACATTATGTTAGGGATTTGCATACATATGGATACATTTCACTAACATATTTTGCATTGATCTTTGCATTAGATAAGTACATATACACACACTTTTGCATATGTTCATACAACATTTAGAATCTTTTAAGGACAATGATTGCTCGTGGATGATGCTTTGAGTAGATGGATGATTGATGGTAGGATACGTTCTTCCTAACTTGAAGATTTCGGGGACGAAATCCTTTAAGGAGGGGAGAATGTAACAACCCGTATTTTCAATAACCTGTTATAACATAAATCGAGGCAGAACTTAATTCTAAAATCTGAATCAAGGGAAACGGGCTATGCCATTGCGTTCGTCTCGGAAAAATACGCGAAATAGAGTCCGAGTTTTCGAAAATCGGAGTCCGTATGACCCAGTTAAGGCCCATTGAAGTTTTCAGAAATTTCCATGTTAAAAACAGATTTAAATTTTAAATTAAAAACAAGGATTAGGGCTAATTGGTGTCAGGCGGGAAAATTCCCGCCAGGACCCCCATGTCGACAGGCATGTCGACAGCCCTGTCGACAGCCCTGTCGACACGGGGTGGCCGGGCATTTTTACCTGGCGCACCATTTTGATTTGGGCTTGGTCTTGTGGCTTGGTTCTGGAGAATTCCGAAATCTGATGGACCTAATTCAACCTAGGGTTAATCCTAAGGTCTAAATCACTAGCCTAATCTATAAATAAGACCCTAACCTACCCTAAATCACTCATTATTCATTCTAGCAACCAAACTATGTCAAATTGAATTCTCAAATGGCCTCCACCTAAAAACCCTAGCCTCCACCCTCTTCAAAAATCATTCCTATGAAGATTTTGATGTTCATACAAGCATTTCTAAGTTGTATGAATGATCATTAGCTTGCATACATCATCAAGTTGCAAGCTTTATTTGCTAAGCTAGAGTTTTTGGGATTTTTGTTAATTGGAGCTTTGTTTTGGGTTTTTATATGCTTGCATAAAAGGGCTTCTCAATCTTTATTAGTAGATTTGTGTCTTCATAATATTTGTAAGCCCTCTTACCTTCATTTTAGAAACTCTAAAGTTAATATGTGATGAAAGTTGGGATTTATGCATGTTTAATAAGTTATGCATGCTTATGCGAGTTCACTATGCTATGTTATGCATGCTTAATAAGTTATGCATGCTTATGCAAGTTCACTATGCTATGTTACACATGTTTAACAAGTTATGCATGTTTATGCAAGTTCACTATGCTATGTTACACATGTTTAACAAGTTATGCATGTTTATGCAAGTTCACTATGCCATGATTTGCAAGTTTAACAAGTTATGCATGTTTATGCAAGTTCACTATGCCATGATTTGCAAGTTTAACAAGTTATGCATGTTTATGCAAGTTCACTATGCCATGATTTGCAAGTTTAACAAGTTATGCATGTTTATGCAAGTTCACTATGCTAAGTTATGCAAGTCCAACATGTTATGCATGTTTTATGTAAGATTCATCATGTATGTTGTGCCAAGTTCCCTCTTTCTATCCTTTATGCGTTATAACGAATATGTAAGCGATAGAATGACGTTGGGGGGGTTTGGGTAAAACTTAAAATACATGAAAATATAAGATTGGGAATTTACCTATTAAGTTAGGTCTACCCCTTGGGAGTTTACCTATTAAGTTAGGTCTACCCAAGTATTTGTTAAACTTGTAATTATGTTTTGAAAATAAAGTGGACATGACACTTAGAAAACATAAGTGTGGCCAACTCGAGGTTGGGTTGAGTTTGTAGCGTAAACCTACCCGGAACCGACCGGCTTAACTAGTTGCTACAAACAATAGGACCCAATGTGAGAAGTTGGTCATGTGTACCTTGGACCCGAGGTTAGACCAAGTTGTGGTGTAAAGCTACCCGGACCCGCCCGGCTTAACTAGTAACCGCAACAAAGTCTAATGTGAGAGGTTAAGGCACAATTAAATTAATTAATGCCTCATGATTAGGGTTAAGTCATGGCCCACTAATACTTAACCAATTTTGGGGATACGAGGGATTAAATGGGGTTAAGTGGTGAACTGTTGGTTACACTTAACTAATTTAATCCATGATTAGTGAGGGGTTAAACCACACTTAACGCTCTTAGAAAACCCTAGCAACGTGGTCTGTTCCAGCAGTAATCCCAGTTTGGTATCATTCACAACCCTAGAGGCTAGGCTAGGGCGGGGCACGATTACTGGACTGATGTAAGCGACCAAAGCGACGGCTGAGTGGTACAGCGGTGCGGGTCCAGGCGGGCTACGGACGTGCACGTAGTCCGGTGTTGGACAAACTCGAGGCACGGGTACCAGTAGGTTTAGACTGTGCATTATTGCTTAGGTGTCTGGGGTTGACACCCGAGGGCTTGATACACCCGAAGATGGACCCAGCACAGTCTGACTACAACCATATGTGGGCCGTATGGACACCAACACTTGACGTGTTAGGTTTATAGGGAGCCGATCGACTAGACCGTTGGGCTGGACCTTGTATTAAGGTCACCTCATGCAATTGGGCCAAAGTTTGGGCTGAGGGATCAATACCTGTTATGTTAGTTTGCTAGTACACTGTGGTGCAAAGCTTAATCTTCTCTATGTGATGACACCTTTATCTATTGCCAGTATGTTCATCTCAGTTTCCATCATGATGTTAACTTTATTAGTTTATAGACTGATCGTAGTAGGGCTTACCAGTCTTTTTGACTGACCTGTTTTCTTTCGCTTCTTTTCTTCCGTTTTCCCCCCCAGGTTCTCAGGGAGGGAACAGTGGTGCTTAGCTTGGATCGCTTGCCTGTTTGCTGGATAGCTCATGTATGTCTGGACATTGAGCTCGCTATGGTTTATCATCTTTATTTTGGGGATAGCACTATGTATTTCAGTATTTCTGTTTATGATGTACTAGACATATTTATTTTGGCAGTTGACTTTATGATGTACTAGACTTGTTTTGAGATGGTTTGAGATATTCCGCTGTTTTATTCTCACTTACTCTGTTTTACATATATATATTTATGTTCTTGTTCTGCCTTGATATATCATTATGCATGCTTACCCAGTTCTAACACCCCCCAGAAGCTAGTGCCCCCAAAAGAGTGACCCTAGCGGAGGTACCGCTCAATACTCTAAGGTGCCATTAGACATAAGGCACACTACAAGAAATTTGACCATTACCTACCAATATTTTACCTACCAATAAATACTGGTAGGTAAAGAGAACTTTTATCTACCAATATTCAATGGTAAAATTTATTGGTAGGTAAATATTGACAATGTTATAAAATTGTTGAAGGATGATCATCTATCAATATTTATAGGTAGGTAAAATGTATTATCTACACATATACAGAAGGAGAAGTTTTTTTGCGATTAGCCCCTACATTTTTATCATATCATTTTAATCTTTCGTTAAAATTAATGCTAAGTTGTGTGATGATGTGCCAAAAAAATATTCTAGCAATTTTCTTGAATTGAAGATTTCACTTACATATCTTAGCAATGTTTTTTGTAAAATGATTTCTTTATTAATTATTAATAATTATTGTGAAATATGAAATAATTAATAGTTAATGAATTGATAAACAATAATTAAATTGTAAATAATTGATATTAAATAATCATTCGTTAAAACTTATCATACATTGTTATTTTTTTTCCAAACAATTGGCTATAAAAGTTAAAATTAAAATTTCTAAAATGTTTTACAATTTCACACTAATATGTCATCATCTCAAATGACTAAAACATATTTTCTCTAGTTTATTACAGAGACACAACCAACTATAAATTTAACAACTTATTTTAAATCAAATCTAATGGTACAAATCTCAATCCACATGATCTCTTTTGTGGATCCATGTAGTCTCTTTTGATTGGCCACATTATAAACCACAAGACTCCCACTATAAATAAATAGCAATAATTTTGATGACAACTATTTATTATAGGCTAATTCTATTCATGCACCGAAGATTGCTAAATATACACCGAAAAAAATATAATAAAATACTAGACACTTTACAGACATTATGTTTTCTACAAAATTTTCCTTATTTTCATCTTTTCTATACTGTCTTTTTCAAACCTAAAATCCATTTACCCAGAAGTATAAATTCTTTTCACCAACATCAAATATAACAAAATGAACTTTTATTTTAACATTAATATTGTATCATTTAATGCTTTTAATTTTTTTATCAATTTGAGTGAAATAATTATTGTAAAAAAGAAAATTAAAACACTTTTGAATTATAGCGGTTAGTTCTTATTATTGTCACAATTGAAATTTTAGGTTTCATGATAAAATAAATTTTCATTAAAATATGTAGTTTTAACCAAATTTAATTATTTTATGGTTAGTTTCATGGATTTTATCAATCTTAATATTCCAATCACTCACCACAAACACTGCCTCAGCGAACACTTGGCATATTAAATGTGGAAGTTTTAAATTTCCATTTGTAATAAGAAATAGAACGAAAGAAAAGTTTTGTGATTGACCACCTGCAGAATAGGATATTAAAAGAAAAAATGGCATAAAATTGTATTAATAATGAAAAATCAAATTTGGGTATAAAGTGGATTTTAGTCGTTTTAATTTTTAGTAGGCAAATTCTATTACTACACCATAAACTACTTTACCAACACCATAGAGTAATTTATGAAACTGATGACAAAATTACCCTAACTATATTAAATATAAAAATATCCTTACTTAAAACAATCAAAGTCAAAATTAAAGGATTAAGATTGCAAATGTCCACATCGTATGAAATTGGTAAAATTTCATTTATAAAAAATTGAAATTTCTTTGTGTTATTAAGTAAATTTAAATTAATTTTCATTGAAGCATTAAATTTATTCATATTCTTTCTAGTTATATTCATATGTAATAAGTTTTAACATTTTGCAATTCATATTATTCATAAAACTAAGTTTTCACATTAAGTATTAAAAGTGATATGGTTCATTGAACACTAAATTCTGCTTTATATTTTTATATATTAAAATCAAAGTAAAATAGTTTATTACTTTATTATTCAAATTTAAAGTTAAATTCTGAAAAATGAATAATTAAATGAATATAAATCTAGTTAAGGATTTGAATTGCAAAAGTTTGTTTAGTTTAGAAATCAAAGTTTCTTACTTTGACTAATGCATGAGAGAAAGATACAAAAATCAGACAATTATTTCGTTTTATTCTAAATTGAGGATAGTTTAATAATATGTATGGTGTATACTAAGCAAAAAGTGGTGTACATTGTTTAATTTAAAAAAAAATGGTGCATCTAAAATAGTTTATGGTGTACAAATAGATTTTGCCTTTTTAATATTCAAAGAGATGGAATATTCTAATCACTTTCTTTATGTTCAAAATATTTGTGAAGGCTTTTTTTTAAAGTATCACAGACTGTCAGGCTTATATATGATAAATAAATATTTACTGCCTAATAAGTATTACAAACTATTAATCTTATATATGATAAGTAAATATTTACTGTCTAATATTACTGGTTACAATAACATACTCACACAAACTAAATCTTTCGATAACTCTAATTGCTGACATGGTACAACGTCTGCATCTAGTTTTAATATAGGAACATTTCGTAAATCACGGCTATTTGTTTTTTAATTTCCTTAAATTGCATTCATAAAATTTATAATGTAATTTGAAATTTGATGCGGATTACAAGGAGTATTGGCGATTGGACTCTTTCTCTCTCCGTCGCTCTCTTTTCCCTTTTTGCTTCTCCTCTTTCCCGTTGCTCTTCAGTCTCATTTTAGTTCTAGTTTTCGTCATGTCTGGGTTATTACAGCTAGATTTTCTCTTTAACCCTTTTTCCTTCTGTCAGATCTAGATCGCGACTTAGGTTTTTCACTCAAATCGGTCCTTATGATCCATTAAATTTTGGATCTTGCGCGGATACTCCGATCCCATCTGCCTCTCGATCTTCCAACTATACTTCATTCGTGACTGATTATAGCATGCGATGTATGTTTTGGTTTTGGATCTTTGGTATTTGGTGTGGTCTGTGGTATTCTGTGAATTCATAACTCTGGTGGCTTGCGTCTTCTTTATTTGGGTGTCAATCGAGTTGTTTTGTTTGGATCTGAACTTTTCGTTTGTGTGGAGGTGGGATTTTCGTTAAAGTGACTAATACCTATCTAGTTTCTGACGATTTGAATGTATGTCTAGATCTTTGGAAACTATTCAAAGTATATTGGATAAATGTAAGATCGAAGACTTAGATAACATTGAAGAATTACACATTGATCTAGACGAATGTACGGTGAGTTATATTTAGAGGTGCATTTTTTTCCTTTATAAGGCTCATCAAATTTTAAATTTTTATAAAAACGCTGCTTAAATTAAGTTCATTTAGGGAATGTTTAGCCGCTATTAAATTAAGTAGTCAAAACTACTCGCAAGTAACTTATTTTAGTTTTATTTGATAGCTTGGGAACTTTTAAGAAGTAACTTGCAAAAGCAGTTGATAAGTACAAAATTGAAGAAGCAACATAGATCCAAACGCTTATATTTCAATGCTTTTTGTAAACAGTATCAAATTAAGTTGTTGTCAAACAGGTTCTTAAACATGAAGTATTCTTTTGGAGTTTTTGGTCTTGCTATATCGCATTGGAACTCCACCTCCGTTTATCGGCTCTATTGGTGATAACGTACTATAGAGTTTAAATGGCTTTTGGAGGGTGTTGTGTTTCCATTATTTGCTTCCATAACCTCCTTGTGTTTTGGTTGATTGCAATTGCTGATGGGTCATGTTAGTTTGTGCTCATGTGATGGTCATGGCTGCTTGCTTTGACTACAACACTTGTTATGATGAAGGGAAATACTGCTTATGCTAGGGGTTGTCTTGTTGGTAATTTCACATGCAATTACAACTTTTGTCATTTTTAATTTTTGCCGTTCGTTTCCATTGCAGCCATAAACTGAATCAGGCGTAGTCTTGTTTTCGAAGCAAATTATTATATGCCTTCCAAAAATATTCCTCATATCATTTCTTGATTTCAAATTTTATTGTTTTGTTTAATCTTGTTATCGTTCTCTACAGGCTTGTTCACTATCTTTTTTGATTTCAAATTTTATTGTTTTGTTTAATCTTGTTATCGTTCTCTACAGGCGTGTTCACTCACTTATCTCCTTGCAGTAGTTTGTAAGAGTTGTGTATAAATGATGAGAGAAATTCACTGTAATCATACTATTTTTGTAGTATTTTTTTACATTTAAATCCTTGATTATAGTCTTTTGTGGTTGTTGCTGCGCCGGGTTTGTACATAATTTTCAGTTTTATTTCTATTCAAAAATAACCAAGAAACCTATTTTGTTCCCGTAGGTAGCCATTGCCATTGTTGTGGGATGTCTATTCTATGAAAAGCTTCTACTAATAAACATCACAAACAATGATGAAACTATTAACTTTTTTTTTTCGACATCATTAGGTGTTGACGAGGAACTGTGACCAGAAGTGTTGCTAGTGAGTGTTGAACTGTGTCTCTGAAGTCTATTTGAGTTCTTAGTATTTGTAGAGGCGGTGCTCTGCTCAAGATTGAAGTACTCATGAATCTTTGGATTGCTTGCTTCTAGGTAATTTTTTATTTCTTTTATTATAATACACTTTCCTATTCAATATTCAATACGCTAAGTAGTTCACTATTCAATGTTGCTGGTATTAGTGATTCGTGCTTTTAACATTTGTTGATTGCAGACAATGAGTCATGTCGTGTGTATGTAGGTGATCTTCCTGCTAATGTTAAGAGAAATGAAGAATAATTTGAGTTGCGAAGAATTTGAACTATGGAATTTAGAGGAAATAGCTTGCCAACTAAATGAAACTGAAGAAAAGGCGAAGATGAACGTGTTATGCATCAGTCTTTTTAACCATACTTAAATTCCAAGGTGTGTTTTATGCAAATATTACGTATCATATGGTTTTGCATTATAGTATCATTTATCAAACTCATATTTGCGAATTAAAAATTAAATCGAATTCATATTTGTAAACTAAATTGTTTTTTTCTTCAATTTACTGTGCTATTTTATTATGATAGGTACGATAGACGTCTGGACAAAATTCTGCAATAAGAAGTCAATGACTAAAACTAGAGTGAGAGAGTGACTGTGTACATATAAATGAATAAACGAGTATGTAGAAATGAGTCAATGTATACGAGTGAAATGTAGCAAGGAAGTGTATGTAAAAGTCATTGTGTAATAGTCAGAAGACAGTAAGTGTATTATTCGAAAGTGTAATACATATTTATTTGAATAAATATTTGTTATTTGTTTAAAAATAATTTTTTTGTAAATAATCAATTCTTGTAAAGATTTATTTATAGTAAATAATGCCATGTGGCATAAAAAAAATGTCATATGCACTAATCAAATGATGACACATGGACAAATTATTGTTTGACACATGAACCAACCATGAAATGCCAAGTGTCGGCATTAATATATGCCAAGTGTCAACATTAATATATGCCATGTGTATGCTACTACGACAACCTGTCAGTAGACATGTAAGACGACACATCATTACCCTTGTCAGTAGCCAAGTAGGATGACACATCACCAAACACATCAGCTGATGACTCATCATTTGAGTCATAACGTAGTGGGGTCCATTGATTCTTTTACCTACCAATATCAATAAGTGTAGGTAATGCTCTTTCTCTACTAACCTTTACCTACCAAATTCTACCAATTCAATATTGGTAGCTAAAATAAATTACCTACCATTATGTTAGTTTTACCCACGCTTACAATTGGTAGGTAAACACCCTATTTTCTTGTAGTGGCATAAGGATACGGGGGAGGGGGTGTGCATGTCATAGTGATAGCAACCAATCAAGCATAGCAACCATCCTCACATCTCTCACTCAGCGCGTAAAGCATACAATATCCATCACTTTGATCACCCAAATCCTTGCTATGATCACTCTGCCCCATGGAGTTATGGTGACTCCACTGCACTGATCCATAACCACTCGTCCTTGCTATGTCCACTATGCCCCATGAAGTCATGACGACCTCACTACACTGGCTCATAGCCATGCTACGATCACTCTGCCCCATGGAGTAACAACTACCCCACTGCACTGATCCGTAGTCTAACATCTGTCTCGGTGGTGAATCAAAGCTATGGACGTGGATAACCCCTTTGCACACGTCCTGTAGCAAAGCCCAATCACGAAGTTAACTCATTGGTTCCCAACTGGATCCTGAGTTCTACTTCCCATTTGGACTACCTTTGCATCTCGTGTTTGGGTCTTCATCTTGGTTCGACCTCCATTCGGTTCGGTTCTCCTGGGCGGTTCGGATCGGTCGTGGTTACCTTCCATCCATTCGTGAACTACAAGTCAACTCTGATCATCACATCGGATCGGTTTGGCCTCCTCTACCGGTTCGGATCATGGTCACCTTCTTCTGAATGCTCCAGACTGAGTCGTGGTGCCACATTGGTTTGGATCGTGCCACTTTCACCAGGTCGGGTCGAGCTTCTCCATCCGGGTCGGGTCATGGTCTTCAAGTGCAAGCGGTTCGGATCGTGGTGCTCTCCAGGTGAGCGGGTCGGTGCCACCATCCACGAGCGGTTCGGTTCGGGATTCGGGGGATCCGATCCGATCCCTGCACTTCTCCCAGTGACCTGTTTACGCCATTCGACAGTGTTTTCCACCAATCTAACTTTTCTAAATAATCACAAAACATTCCAAACAGTCATAACAACATAGAGGACTAACCATAAACACCAAAACAATATTTGGATAGGTTAAAACGAATCAAACGTAGCCAAAATCCCATATTTTCCCTTAAGCGTGTGACGGCCCGCCCCGCACCAACCGACATTTACTCCAAAGGTGCGCTGTACACATGTCCAGTTAGCACGGAACGGGTCGTGAGAAGGAAATGGAAGAAGGAAATGAACATACAAAGAACCTGTAGAATGTCTCACAGCGCATAGAACAAAATATAATAATAACATACTTGACATAAAACAGGAGAGGCAGTGCATAAGCTGAAAATCAGAACTAAACATCATAGCAGCGGAAATCCAAAATACAGCTTATTACAACTTTCAAACTGTCTCAAAGCAAAAGTAAGATAAATGAGGTACACTACTAATGCCCAAGTAGCGACCACCAACGACACAGGGAGAATGTATATATATATATAATACGTGGAAGCCTCCTGCCCGCCTCCGAATCAGCTACTCGCGCATCACCAGCTAACCTGTCTCTAGTCTGCTCGTGTGAGCACCCAGAGTAATAAGAGGAGACATAAAACTCCGGGTCAGACATAAAGCCTGGTATGAGCGATAAGCATCTAAAGTGAACAATAACAGGTAGACTAAAACATACCTGAACCTGGACCTGCAACCAAAGAGTTAGCACTACATACTGTACAACACTCTAAGGTATGTAAAGATACGGAGGTGGGGGAGGTGTGCATGTCATAGGGATGGCAAACAATCAAACATAGCATCCATCCTCACATCTCTCACTCAGTGCATAAAGCATACGATATTCACCACTTCGATCACCCAACATTCCTTGCTACGATCACTTTGCCCCATGAAGTCACAAATGGCTTCACTGCACTGATAACGTAGCCACAAATCCTTTGCTATGTCCACTTTGCCCCATGGAGTCGCAAGAACCCCACTGCACTGGCTCATAGCCTTACTAATCCTTACTATGTCCACTCTGCCCCATGGAGTCACAAGAACCCCACTGCACTGGCTCATAGTCTTACTACGCATCACCTTGCCCCTCGGGTCGTAATGACCCTACTGCACTGATAACGTAGTCTTGCTACCATCACTTTGCCCCTCAGGTCATAATGACCCTACTGCACTGATAAGTAGCCCATCATTCCTTTTTAGTGGAGAATCGAAGTTATGAACGTCGACAACTCCTTAGCACACGTCCCGCAGCAAAGCCCAACTCATGAAGTGAACTCATTAGTTCCCCACTGGTTTCGGGATCCTGAGCTCTAACTTCCATTTGGACTACCTTTGCATCTCGGGTTATTGGTCATCACCATCGAATCGAATCGGATCAGCCTTCACATTCTTCATCGGATCAGATCGGCCTTAGGCATTCGGATCGGGTCGCGCCTCCTGCATCGGATCGAGTCGTGATCCTCTAGGTGATTGGATCACCCTCCTCCATTGTCTCGTGAATCTAGTCTCCATCGGATCGGGTCTCCTCTTCTGGTCAGATCGTGAACTCCCTGCGGATCGCGTTCCAACGGGTCGGATCGTGCTACATGGATCGGATCGTGACTTCCCATCAGTTCATGAGGCTGGTCGGTTTGTGGAAGGACGAGGCGGATCGCATAACAACTCCTCGTGTCGGATCGTGATCATCTGGTTCGGATCGGGGTGCGAAGCGCGAGTGCGGATCGTGGATGTGGCATGCGATCCGATCCGGATCCCTGCATACTTTCTGCAGCTGTTCCAGCGAGTTGTTTACACCTCTCGACGGCGTTTTCGACCATTCCAACTATTCTAACCAATCACAAAGCATTTCATACAGTCATAGCAACATACATAATCAACCCCAAACATCAAAACATCAACATAATAGGTTAAAATGGATCAAACATACCCAAAACCCCATATTTCCCCCTAAGCATATTTAGGTGAAACTAATGATAGGATTAACAAAACTTAACCAAACTAACCCAAATTCATATCAGAGGTCTAAAACATCATTCCGAATTTTATAAACATTTTTCCAGAATTTTATCATGTTTAAATTCGCTAATTAACACTAATCACCCCTAATTAGCCATAATTAGTGCAAAACTATGCAAATCACTCACCTTAGCCACAAAATAAACTAAGATCTGAAATGAATCTCTGATTTGATGTGAATCTCAATGCCAAACAGCAGCTCCTTTGTTGCTTTGGTGAAGATCTTCCTTGATTAGGGGTTGCTAAGCCAAATCCTTGACCAAAAGATGATTTGGAGGTGATTTAGAGGTTAGAGGCCATTTTTAGGGTTCCTTGGTGATAAGTGGAGGCTAGAAAACTGAAATAGAATGATTCTCCATCTCATTTCAGCCCTCCCATAACCCTAATCCCCAAATGGGTTATGGGCCTATCCACTAATCACCCGATTTGGCCCGATTAAGCAGTTTTTCACCCTCCAAACCTTGTTCCAGCCATATCTCCCAAACGGTAAGTCCGTCTGGCTATTGTGACCACTCTACGGAAAGGTAAACCATCCAACGAATCCAATGGAAGTGGTTTCAAGTCAAAATTCCTTTCCAATCAAAAGTTATGGCCAAAACAGTACCAACTAGGGGCAAAATGGTCATTTAAAAATCGACAAAAATCAAAAACGTGGGAAATGATTCTAATAGATGTTTCCCAAAGTTACATGACCATACAACTTCATACGGGAAAGAAATAAATATTCTACAATCCTATGATGTATAGAATACGGGTCGTTACACTCTCCCCTCCCTAAGAAATTTCGTCCCCGAAATTCCCTAATCAAAACACACACAAAAGTCCCGCATGCCTATCAATCATAAAACAACCATCAAACATGCAAAACAAGCAAAACAAGTCTACCCTAGCATGCGGAAAACTAAATCGCAAAGTAAATCTTACCAGGCAAAGAGTTCTGGATATGCCTTCCTAATGCTCTCCTCTGTCTCCCAAGTACAATCATTCTCGTCCTCGCCCCACTGAACCTTGACTAGCTTCACCGACTTCCTTCGAAGTTGCTTCGTATCGTGCCCCACAATACGAATCGGCTTGCGGTTCCCAACCGCCTCGGGTTCTACTTCGAAGTCCTCTAACTGATCAGGTGAAATAGTCATATCTGAGTCGTGAACGAACTTCCTTAGTTGGGAAACATGAAATACATTGTGAACTCCCGCCATTTTCTCTAGTAAGCCAACTCTATACGCCAAATTCCCGACTAGTTCAAGAACAGGGAATGGGCCAACAAATCTTGGTGCCAACTTGCCTCTCCTGCCAAATCGTATCACGCTCTTCAACGGAGAGATCTTGACAAACACCAAGTCACCAACGGAGAATTTCAAGTCTCTTCTCCTCTTATCAGCATAACTCTTCTGCCTATCTTGGGCAGCTTTCATTCGTTGCTGAATGATCTTAATCTTATCTAAAGTTTCCCTCACCACATCTGGTCCAAGCACAAACTTCTCGCCAGTCTCTATCCAACATGATGGTGAGTTGCACGGTCTTCCATACAAAGCTTCATATGGAGCCATACCGATACTGGATTGGTAGCTATTATTATATGCAAACTCTACTAGATGCAAATGGTCATCCCATGATCCACCAAAATCCAATATACACGCTCTCAAGAGATCTTCCAATATACGATTCACCCTCTCTGTCTGACCATCGGTCTGAGGATGATATGCGGTACTGAGATGTAATCTTGACCCTAGAGCCTCTTGTAAGCTCTTCCAAAACCCACTAGTAAACAACGGGTCTCGGTCACTCACAATGCTTTTAGGTACTCCATGAAATCTCACTACCCACTTCATATACAATTCTGCCAACTTGGCTGCCGTCCTGGTCAATTTGACTGGTATAAATCTGGCACTTTTAGTCAATCGATCCACAATTACCCAAATGCTATCATATCCTGATCTAGTCCTTGGTAGGCCATCGATGAAATCCATCGAGACTTGCTCCCATTTCCATTCGGGAATTTCTAATGGTTGCAACAACCCACTAGGCTTCTTTTGCTCGGCTTTAACTAGCTGGCAATTCATGCATTTGGATATAAACTTCCCAACGTCTCTTTTCATCCCTTCCCAGTAGTAAGTCTGTCTCATGTCTCGATACATCTTATTACCACCGGGATGTATAGTTAGTTTCGAGTGATGACATTCTCTAAGCACTTCATCTCTCAATTCATTCACGTTGGGCACAACTAGTCTTCCATTCTTTCGAAGCCATCCATCTCGATCAAGCCCATACAGATTCATCTCTTCATCGATACCCATCTCTAACTTGGAGATGATTTCTAATAGATTAGGATCGTCCCTCTGGCTAGAACCAATCCGCTCTATCAAAGTGGGTCTGATCGCCAAACTAGCTAGCATAACTGGATCCAACTCGCACTTTGGTCTGAAATCAAACCCCGCGATATACTCCAGTTGCTTCCATTCAAGAAACATTGCCCCTAAGCTGGCATGTCTCCTACTCAAGGCATCGGCTACCGCATTACCCTTCCCAGGTGTATATGCGATATCAAAATCATACGAAGCCAAGAACTCCAACCATCTCTGCTGACGGAGATTCAGATCTTTCTGAGAGAAGAGATATTTCAACGATTTATGATCGGTAAACAACTCGAATCTTTCCCCCAAGAGATAGTGTCTCCACATCTTCAGCGCAAACACAATCGCTGCTAATTCCAAATCATGGGTAGGATACTTCTTCTCATGTGGCTTTAGCTGTCGACTAGCATATGCTACAACCCTACCTCCTTGCATCAATACTGCACCCAGTCCGGTACCACAAGCATCCGTGTATACCGTCATCTCTTCATTCCCCTTAGGAATGACTAACACTGGCGCACGCGTCAACTTCTCCTTTAGACTCTTGAAGGCATCCTCACACACTCCGTCCCAGATGAAGGACTGATTCTTCTTAGTCAGCTGAGTCAACGGTGCTGTTATCTTGGAGAAGTCCTGGATAAACTTACGATAATATCCAGCTAATCCCAAGAAACTTCTTACATCTGTTACATTCTTGGGCGTTGGCCAATCCTGTACCGTAGCCACCTTCGCAGGGTCCACGGCAATACCACTCTCTGAAACAACATGGCCCAAGAATCTCACTTCCCTTCTCCAAAAATGACATTTAGAGAATTTCGCTTTCAATTGGTGTTTCCTCAACACCTCCATCACTATCCTCAAGTGTCCCTTGTGTTCCTCCTCTGTCCTTGAGTAAACAAGGATATCATCCACGAACACAAGAACAAACTTATCCAACTGATCTCTGAATACTCGATTCATAAGATCCACAAAGTAGGCTGGTGCATTGGTCAACCCAAACGGCATGACCAACCACTCATAAAATCCAGACGGCGCCCTAAATGCCGTTTTCGGAACACTCTCATCTGCTACTCGAAGCTGATGAAATCCTGTCGCGAGGTCTAACTGGGAGAACACTCTAGCTCCTTCCAGCTGATCAAACAAATCATCTATCCGCGGTAGAGGATACTTATTCTTCCTCGTCACCTTATTCAACTCGCGATAGTCTACACACAAACGAAGGGAACCATCTGCCTTAGTGGCAAACACAACTGGTGCTCCCCACTCGGAGACACTCCTCCTAATAAATCCCTTCTTCAAAAGATTGCTGACTTGCACCCCGAGCTCTCGCTGCTCCCTTGGTGCCATACGACGAAGTGGCATCACTATAGGTCTGGCATCTTTCACTAAATCAATACGGAACTCAATCTCTCGGTGTGGTGGAAGCCCGGTCACCTCCTCGAAGGCGTCCGGATACTGGCCAACCACGGGCACATCTGACAACTCATCCTGCGGGATGTCGAGGGAATTTACAAAACTAGCCATAACTCCATCACTGGGTAGACTACCAAACACTACCCTCCGCCCATCATCCGCCCTCACTGTCACCAAAAAGCCCTCACAGTCTACCACCACCCCGTATCTTTGGAGCCAATCGACTCCCAATATAATGCCATACCCAGTAAGCCCAAAACAAAGCAATCACATACAAACATACATCCATGACTCGATAAGACCAAATTCCTGCAAATCATACTAAGGCTAGTCGAACCACCAATCGGGTTCGTCACAACCAATGGTCTATCGACTATCTTGGGTTCCAGTCCCAACCTATCTACCAGGTCACTAGATATGAAGGAACGGGAAGCCCCAGTATCAAACAAAACTCAAACTGGTACATCATAAATAGAAAGCATACCTTGAATAACAACATTCTTTCCTTTCTCCGCCGCAGTTGGGGCATTCGACGAAGAAGGAACAGCATCAAGAGCATATGCTTTCACAATCTGCTTCTCCTTAAGAGGTTGCGGACACTTATCCTTCTGATGTCCCACTTGGCCACAGTTGTAGCACTTCCTTTCCGCTGGCTTGGCCCGACATTCTTTAGCATAATGGCCTTTCTTTCCACAGCTGAAGCACTCAACATCCTTCTTGCTCTTCTTCTGGCCACCTTTAGATTGGTCCTGCTTCCTCTTATTCTGAGAGCTATTCTTGCCTCCACCGCCTGCTTGCGGCTTTGGCCCTTCTGCAGATGCAGCCTCAGTCTTTGACTTAGGGTAAAGACTCTCTGATCTCAAAGCTTTCCCCATGATCGATTCAAAAGTCTCATCGATGTGGTTGATAAGCCTTTCCCCCAAGTATCCATCCAAACCAGTAATGAACTTCTCATTCTTCTTCTCAGGAGTGTCAATGAGAGACAGTCCATACTTCGACAAAGTGTCGAACTCAGCAATATAATCAGAAACTGCCCTTCCGTTCTGCTTGAGTTCCAAGAACCTCTTGAACAACACTGACTTCTGGGCAGCCGGAATAAACTTCTCGCTAAAACGAGCCTTGAACTGATCCCAAGTAACCTGGTCCTCTGGAATAGCTATTCTAATGGCATTCCACCAATTCATCGCTCGCCCTTGCAGCTGACGAGACGCTAGCCTTCTCTTCATCGCATCCTCAAGACCCAAGTTATCGAAGATACGGTCACAGCTATCCATCCAATCTTGAACATTTGTGGCCGACTCCGTTCCGTGGAACGACTTTCCACCAAGATTAGTGTAATCTTTGCACAACTTGGCGAAATCGACCCTAGGCGCCTGCACTACTGGGCCAACACCAACTCCAGGATTGGGAACTGCCCCTTGCACTTCTCTAAGCATGTCTCTCATGAGGTTAGTAAACATCGCCCTCATGTCAGCGGCATTCCCTTGGTTGGTCCCTCTACCAGCACCCCTCGTATCTCGGCTCATCGTCAATCTGAAAAAGGGAAACGATTAACGACCCCATAATGGTGCTAGTGCAGTGCGACTTCATTCTTATACTACTAAGAGTATATATATACATAGCTTTTGAAAACCAAAGTAATCACAAATACGCGCTCTCATATACGTACTAACTCTCCCTAGTGTCTTTCACTAGGTTAACTACGCAACCTAGAGCTCTGATACCAAGTGTGACGGCCCGCCCCACACCAACCGACATTTACTCCAAAGGTGCGCTGTACACATGTCCATTTAGCACGGAACGGGTCATGAGAAGGAAAGGGAAGAAGGAAATGAACATACAAAGAACCTGTAGAATGTCTCACAGCGCATAGAACAAAATATAATAATAACATACTTGACATAAAACAGGAGAGGCAGTGCATAAGCTGAAAATCAGAACTAAACATCATAGCAGCGGAAATCCAAAATACAGCTTATTACAACTTTCAAACTGTCTCAAAGCAAAAGTAAGATAAATGAGGTACACTACTAACGCCCAAGTAGCGACCACCAACGACACAGGGAGAATGTGTGTATATATATAATACGTGTAAGCCTCCTGCCCGCCTCCGAATCAGCTACTCGCGCATCACCAGCTAACCTGTCTCTAGTCTGCTCGTGTGAGCACCCAGAGTAATAAGAGGAGACATAAAACTCTGGGTCAGACATAAAGCCTGGTATGAGCGATAAGCATCTAAAGTGAACAATAACAGGTAGACTAAAACATACCTGAACCTGGACCTGCAACCAAAGAGTTAGCACTACATACTGTACAACACTCTAAGGTATGCAAAGATACGGAGGTGGGGGAGGTGTGCATGTCATAGGGATGGCAAACAATCAAACATAGCATCCATCCTCACATCTCTCACTCAGTGCATAAAGCATATGATATTCACCACTTCGATCACCCAACATTCCTTGCTACGATCACTTTGCCCCCATGAAGTCACAAATGGCTTCACTGCACTGATAACGTAGCCACAAATCCTTTGCTATGTCCACTTTGCCCCATGGAGTCGCAAGAACCCCACTGCACTGGCTCATAGCCTTACTAATCCTTACTATGTCCACTCTGCCCCATGGAGTCACAAGAACCCCACTGCACTGGCTCATAGTCTTACTACGCATCACCTTGCCCCTCGGGTCGTAATGACCCTACTGCACTGATAACGTAGTCTTGCTACCATCACTTTGCCCCTCAGGTCATAATGACCCTACTGCACTGATAAGTAGCCCATCATTCCTTTTTAGTGGCGAATCGAAGTTATGAACGTCGACAACTCCTTAGCACACGTCCCGCAGCAAAGCCCAACTCATGAAGTGAACTCATTAGTTCCCCACTGGTTTCGGGATCCTGAGCTCTAACTTCCATTTGGACTACCTTTGCATCTCGGGTTATTGGTCATCACCATCGAATCGGATCGGATCAGCCTTCACATTCTTCATCGGATCGGATCGGCCTTAGGCATTCGGATCGGGTCGCGCCTCCTGCATCGGATCGAGTCGTGATCCTTCAGGTGATTGGATCGCCCTCCTCCATTGTCTCGTGAATCCAGTCTCCATCGGATCGGGTCTCCTCTTCTGGTCAGATCGTGAACTCCCTACGGATCGCGTTCCAACGGGTCGGAACGTGCTACATGGATCGGATCGTGACTTCCCATCAGTTCATGAGGCTGGTCGGTTCGTGGAAGGACGAGGTGGATCGCATAACAACTCCTCGTGTCGGATCGTGATCATCTGGTTCGGATCGGGGTGCGAAGCGCGAGTGCGGATCGTGGACGTGGCATGCGATCCAATCCGGATCCCTGCATACTTCCTGCAGCTGTTCCAGCGAGTTGTTTACGCCTCTCGATGGCGTTTTCGACCATTCCAACTATTCTAACCAATCACAAAGCATTTCATACAGTCATAGCAACATACATAATCAATCCCAAACATCAAAACATCAACATAATAGGTTAAAATGGATCAAACATACCCAAAACCCCATATTTCCCCTAAGCATATTTAGGTGAAACTAATGATAGGATTAACAAAACTTAACCAAATTAACCCAAATTCATATCAGAGGTCTAAAACATCATTCCGAATTTTATAAACATTTTTCCAGAATTTTATCATGTTTAAATTAGCTAATTAACACTAATCACCCCTAATTAGCCATAATTAGTGCAAAACTATGCAAATCACTCACCTTAGCCACAAAATAAACTAAGATCTGAAATGAATCTCTGATTTGATGTGAATCTCAATGCCAAACAGCAGCTCCTTTGTTGCTTTGGTGAAGATCTTCCTTGATTAGGGGTTGCTAAGCCAAATCCTTGACCAAAAGATGATTTGGAGGTGATTTAGAGGTTAGAGGCCATTTTTAGGGTTCCTTGGTGATAAGTGGAGGCTAGAAAACTGAAATGGAATGATTCTCCATCTCATTTCAGCCCTCCCATAACCCTAATCCCGAAATGGGTTATGGGCCTATCCACTAATCACCCGATTTGGCCCGATTAAGCAGTTTTTCACCCTCCAAACCTTGTTCCAGCCATATCTCCCAAACGGTGAGTCCGTTTGGCTATTGTGACCACTCTACGGAAAGGTAAACCATCCAACGAATCCAATGGAAGTGGTTTCAGGTCAAAATTCCTTTCCAATCAAAAGTTATGGCCAAAACAGTACCAACTAGGGGCAAAATGGTCATTTAAAAATCGACAAAAATCATAAACATGGGAAATGACTCTAATAGATGTTTCCCAAAGTTACATGACCATACAACTTCATACGGGAAAGAAATAAATATTCTAAAATCCTATGATGTATAGAATACGGGTCGTTACAAAGCGCGTTTAAGCAAAACTAATGATATGATTAGCAAAACTTAACCAAATTTTCTAACAGAGGCCTAAATCAATATTTCGAAATTTATAAATATTTTTCCAGATTTTTAACATGCATAATTTCGTTAATTAACACTAATCACCCTAATTAACTGTAATTAGTGTAAAAACAATGCTAATCACTCACCTTGATCACAATAAAATACAAAATCTGAAATGATTCTATGTTTGGCGCTGTTCCCAAGGCTATACAGTAGTTCTATCTTGATTCTTGTGCTAATCCGCTTTGATTTGATGTGGATTTGGCTTAATCCTTGATGTAACGGCCTGGAATTTCGCTCGATCCGAATCAGTCGTTAAACCGATCTAGACCGTTCGAAACCCCTGATCGTTTTGAGAACAGGACAAAATAGAACGCAGACGGGAGAACATTTCATCGCTATTACAACAATTCCATCAGATACAAGAATATACAGAGTATATTGAATAAATTACATTCGATAAATATCAGAGATTACAATAAATTGCATAGCAGCGGAAAATCAATATAAAACACAACTGAAAGTAATACACGGATACAGAGCTTTCCGGATATCATTCCAGCTGTAAACCAGGATCCTGTGAATATAAATCTGCAAAACCAAAACTACTAGCTGCCCGTGCGGAAAATGAGGGCACCCAGAGTTTAGGTTAAAACAATAAACTCCAGGTCAGTCATGTGACTGGTGTGAGAACTAAAACAGTTATTAAAACTTTATTTTAAAAGAGAGTAATTCAAGGGACCACACCGTATAACACGGAACGGGTTTCCTCCCAAGAATACCAGTGCATAGAATAAACAACGCAATGCTTTTTCGAAAAATGAAGCTATTATAAGACCCAGGTCCCATCACACAATGCAACGCAAGTCGGAGGATAGGGTTTTCCCTTATAATAGCCAAACATGCTTGGTACGTTTAAAAACAAATTATTTGATACTATAATAAGTGTATAGTGTCAAAACAATTTCAATCATAAATATAAATCATAGACGGCATAGCATCCCATGCTACTATGTCGCCATACTAGTTCTACAATTAAAACCGCAATACACGTATTGGAGATTGGATTTCCGTCATGAGTCGAGGCAAGGGGCAAGCTCCTCTCCGCGTTCGAGACACTCTAGCAAATGTCTCAGGGCTACGCACTCTGGGCAGCCCTGGATCCTCCAAGGCCGGTCCTCACTTACGTTAGAGGATTAATTATGCCTGAACACACGTTTCCCGGTCCTTACAGACCTATAATCGAGGCGCCTCGCATTCCAACAACCACATAGGTGAAAAGTATATAAATGTCAGGGTTGGTAAGTCACTGACACCACCATAGCTAGAAAGAAACGTCATGCACTCCTTGGGTCCTTATCCCGTTTTTGACTCATACCGAGGTGTGAGGCTCGCGAATCCACGCTAAACACAAAGCTGCCACGTAGGCCGTGCTTTGATCATCAACCACAAGACTTTTCTTTTCAACAAAAGCCTTGATCCATGCAACTCAGCATGCCACACAGGCAATTCATGCCATGCGATTGATATCTATCGATATATAACCTCTAAGCTCGTACGTCTCAGAGAAGGGCGTTAAGCAAGAGAATAAATTCTCCGCCGCCAAACAGATATATATTTAACAGAAATCAATCAACACAGAATAAAATCCAATGTCAGACACACAATCCATTTACAAGTTCGTTCTGGGTCTGAACGAAACCGGAGGCACTTTACTCGCATATCCATCGATCTCCAGGTACGTCTGGACGACCACCAACTGATTCCCCCCTCTTGGGTGTACAACCCAATCAAGATCATCAGTAATCGCCCAAACGATGTGAAGACTTCCGGTCTTCAACCACCGTCTTCATCTTCGACTTATCGTCGAATCGGTTATTCGGAATGGGTATAAACACGGCCTTTCCGAACAACCCGCGTATATTAAAAACAAATGTTACACAAACACAACATACGCCTCATTCCAATTCAGAATATTCTTTTATTCACAAAATCACATTTTTAGGGAAAGGTTCCCATTAATTTTATCCAAGATAAATTCTTTAAAATTTATCCTTTAATCTTCCTTTAGATGGCATTTCAAACCAAATTATGGTTTTTCAAACTAGTCGAGATTAGCGAACCACATCGAACTAATTATTTATTTTATTTCCCAATCCCAACCTATTCATCCAATGAAGCAAAATTGGTAATACTCCATATCTAATACTATGGTGTTATCGGTAAAATTAATTACCATTTCACGTTCAAATCTTATTAAAGATTTAACTATCGCTTTGGAGCAAAACTGGCGATACTCCATTCTCGCTCATTTCTAAATTTGATAATTTAGATTATAGATTCACATTTCAACCTAATTGCAGATTCGTTAAAACTCCTTTTACTGGGTTAAAGAACTAGGTGTTATTTAAAACACAGTTCACGACAAACCCAAATCACATTCTATTTATCATCGGGTTAAAGAACTAGTGTTATTTAAAACACAGTTCACGATAAACCCACAAATCAATTCTAGTTCAATTTAAATCAAATATATTAGGAATTCCGATTATTAAAACCCCTTTTTAAATCTAATTTATTTATTTAAAAATAATTGGGTTTTAAATTTAGTTCAAAACTAGTTCATTTCAATAAAAATCCATTTTTATCTTTTCAAATATGGAGTTTTTCACCCCAATTTTTCTCAAATCATTTCTTATGATTTCACACATATTATTACTATTTTTAATAATTTTATCAAGGCCCGTACAGTCGATTTCCATCAACGGCCATCGAACTGCACTTACAGCGACCTTTTTCGAATTTGATTTGGACATAACTCCAAATCCAACCGTTAGATTTCAAATTTCTAATATTCGTTAGAAAGCTCTTTTCGATACGAACCCAACGGTCCCGGTTTTAGGAGAATCCGACGGTCGGATCTCCCGTAATGTCCGTTTGAAATAAATGGTCGAAATTCACGAACTGCCGCGGCGCGGCGCGTTCTATTCAGGCCATTATATTATATATATAATATATATAATATATATTTCGTCGATTTCTATTTAAAACGAATTTTATAAATAGTTTTGAATTCGTTTCAAAAACATTTCAACTTCCATTTCAATTCAAATCAAAATTGAATTTTTCCTTATAAATTCGTTTTAAAATTCATTTCTATTCAATTCAAATTTCAATTCAATTTGAATTCATTTCAATTTGTTTTCAATTCAATTTGAATTCGTTTTCAATGCAATTTCAAAGTCGTTTTCTATTCGATTCAATTCAAATTGGTTTTCTATTCAAATCAAATTCGTTTTGTTTTCTATTTGAATCAAATTCATTTTATATTCAATTGAAATCAAACTGGTTTTCTATTCAAATCAATTCAAATTGGTTTTCTATTCCATTCAATTCGAAATCGTTTTATATTCAATTCATTTCGAAATCGTTTTATATTCAATTCATTTCGAAATCATTTTATATTCAATTCATATTTGTTTTAAATTCAAAAACCGAATATAATCGATATAAATATCGTTCACGTCAAAATAGCGCATCACTAATCAACACGGCTTTGTATATTTCTATTTTCAAATATTATATTTCAAATAATTCTTTTTCAAATATTTCCTATTCAAATATTTCTATTTCAAATATTTCTATTTTCAAATATTTCTTTCAACACATGACTAATCTCAACGGATGAGTACTGTCAACACATGAGCCTTTATTTTATATTGATAAAGATGTAAATTTTATTATTAAAATATTTCGTTCAACACATGACTAATCTCAACGGATGAGTACGGTCAATACATGAACCTTTATTTTATATTGATAAAGATGTAAATTTTATTATTAAAATATTTCGTTCAACACATGACTAATCTCAACGGATGAGTACGGTCAACACATGAACCTTTATTTTATATTGATAAAGATGTAAATTTTATTATTAAAATATTTCGTTCAACACATGACTAATCTCAACGGATGAGTACGGTCAACACATGAACCTTTATTTTATATTGATAAAGATGTAAATTTTATTATTAAAATATTTCTTTCAACACATGACTAATCTCAATGGATGAGTACGGTCAACACATGAACCTTTATTTTATAATATTCTTTATTTTCTAAATTGGAATGAGGCCCAATCAATTACCATATAAAGTTAATTATATGGATTTTCATACATCAACCGTATATAATAGCATTGAAAAATAATCAACCATCAACCAAAGTGCACTACACTGTATAAGCATCAAATATAGATATTTAACGCTTATAATAGCCTGTCAATCAATCGATCGACATATTTAATCAATCAGGATGAGTGAACTTCAAATTTCATCCCAACACCCGTATGGGGTTTCAAACAATCAAACACAGATTTTATTTGTGCAGTTGGGCGATGTGTAAAATTTATCGTCCCAATCAATGTCCTTCAAATAGGTGTACATAAACAAATCGTCCGGTTTGTAAATGAATATTTATTTATTCACATTCACGTTAAAAATTATATTTTTAACGATAAAACATTTTATCTTCACATATGAATTTTTATTCCGTTCATTTACAAATAAAAATGATATTTTTATTTTTCTAACTTATTTTAAAAAAAAAATCGGCGGTATAACGACACGATACTAGAAACGGGACAAGGCCTAGCCTTATCCCCGGTCTAGTGAAGGCCCACGCCATTCACACATCAATCAAATCCATTCATTTCACCAAACAATTCAATTTCAATCAAATAATCTAACTAATTTTTGCAATCAAACAAACAAGTCCATGGTCTGTGGACGATTGTGTCGGGTGCTACTAAACATCGTCTGCATCCTAGTATACATATATATAACTAGAAAAAGAAATTGAAAGGTGAGGAATTCTCACAGATAGCTATCCAATCATCTTGACTCTTCTTTGATAGAAATCTTCATCGTTATCGCATTTTTGTCATCTTCGTTGCTGTAGCCACTACATATGTAAAAATCGAATTTTTACTTCGCTATTCAATATATAAAAATCGAATTTTTACCTTGTTATTCAATATATAAAAATCGAATTTTTATTATACTATTCAATATATAAAAATCAAAATTTTATTATACTATTCAATATATAAAAATCAAATTTTCACAACGATGTTATATAGATAAAAATTATATTTTTATCTCGCTATTTTTCATATAAAGATTCGCCTTTTTACATATAAAAATCTCGCCTTTTTACATATAAAGATCTCGCCTTTTTACATATAAAAGATATCGTCTTTTCAATTTTAAAGATATCGTCTTTTCAATTTCATCTTTATAAAAATCACATTTTTATTTTTCTACACATATAAAGATGGTATTTCTAATATTCCTATCATGTAAAAATTATATTTTTACTTCTCTACATAAACAAAAATCATATTTTTACATCATCTATATAGTAAAGACTATATTTTTAATACTTTAAAAAATAAAAATCATATTTTTAATACTTTAAAATTATAAAAATTATATTTTTAATATCCTACTTACATAAAAATTATAATTTTTATTCATTTCAAAATCAAATCTTTATCATTTCATCATCAGTTTTAATTACTATATAAAATCAGTTTTTATAATCCCTAAAAATCGATTTTAATATAAAGAAAAAAAATAGTTATATATAAACAAAAATAATAAAAAGAAGAGGACTTACAGCGTCGATTGGAGGAAGGAGGGGGCTAACGGGTTAGGGTCGGGTCGCATTGGGTGGTGCGGTGGCCGTGGGGCTGCGCTCCAGCGATGAAGGGGGGGAGGGGGGGGGGGTTTAGGGCGTTGCGGTCGACATCGGGGGGGGGGGGGGGAGGGGTCTTCGTCGCGATTTCTAAAACGAGGGGGGGGGGTCTTCGTCGCGATTTCTGAAACGAGGGGGGGGGGGGGTCTTCGTCGCGATTTCTGAAACGAGAGGGGGAGGGGGGTCTTCTCGTCGATCGACTTCGAGGGGGGGGGTTCGAGTGGAGGTCGGCGGTCGTGGGGGAGCTGCGATGGCGTCTTCCCTTCTTTTTTTTTAATATTGGATCGAACTGAAGAAAAAAGGTTGGGGGGGGGGGCAGAACGTATAGGAAGAGGGAGGGTATTAATTTTTAATTTATTTAATTATTTTATTTTGCAAAAAGTTGACTTTTACATACGACCTCGAAACGAGGCCCACCGCCTGTCGTCCATAGCTAATTAACCCCATTCCGAACACAATGGGATATGTATCGTAAGCTGATTTGATCGTTTCGATCAGTTTCCGTTAAAATCAACATATAATTCTATATATCGAATTTAAATGCGCATTTCAATTTACCGGGGTCACATACGAACTCGAAAAATTCCAGATTTTTTTTTCTAGCTTCGTATTGACGATACTATCCTAACAAAACTAGTTTCGTCGAATTCTGAGACCGTTTGTAAAATGGCCAATTTCCAGTCGATTAAAATCAACTGAAACTGGTCAAACGCGTTTTCCTTTACCACGCTCACATATTGATTCGAAAAATTATGAAATTTGGAACCTAGCAATAACTTGACACTGCGGATCCAACAAAATTGGTTTCGTCGAAATCCGAGGTCGTTTGCAAAATGTCCATTTTTAAGGGCCTGAATTCCATAGCGACTATTCAGAATTTTCAACTGGACATATATTTTGATTCCCGCTATGAAATCTCGATTTTTCGGATTCGCTGGAAAGATATTATCAATTAGATCCTAATGTTTTTGGTTTCACTAAAATCCGGATTGTTTTGCACCCGGTACATTCAATTGAAGTTTGAAATCGAATTATCGAACTACCGCGCCATTTTCAATTCTATTTATAATTATATAATTAATTATATTCTAACGACGGTGTATATAATATATACGTTCGAATTATATTCAAAATAAATTTCTCGTCGATTTTATTTAAAATAATCTATTTTAAATATTCAAAATTCGCTAAAATTAACAAAATAAAAATTTTAAACTGGCTCAGATTTTCGGGTTATTACACTTGATTAGAAAGTGGTTTAGAGGTGTTTTAGATGTTGGAGGCCATCACTAGGGTTCCAAGAATGAAAGTGGCGGCTGTGAAAGTGAGAAAAGGGCATTCTCTAAACCCTAACAGCCCTTAAATACACCAAATACCGAAATTCCCATTTGGGCCTAGCTGTTAATTACCCAATTAAGCCCAGTTAAGCTGTTTTTTCACCTTCTAAACCTTAATTCAGCCTTATCTCCCAAATGGTAGTCCGTTTTTCACATATGACCACTCTACGGAAAGGTAAATCATCATCCGGACCTAATAGTAGTGGTTTTAAGTCAAAACTCCTTTCTAATCAAAAGTTATGGCCGAAACAAGATCAGCTAGGGGCAAAACGGTCATCTAAAAATTGGCAAAAATCATGAATATGGGAAATGACCTCAAGAGTCGTCTCCCAAAGTTACGTGACCATACGACTTCGTATGTGAAGAAAATAAATATTCTACGATCCTTCGATGAGTAGGATACGGGTCGTTAGTCAAAAGGGCAAGTGTTCAACACTTTTCTCGGAGCAGGCTGCAGGGTATTTATATGAGAATAAAGGAAGTGAGAGTAGGTAGGAATAGAGGTTAGTGGTCACGTGCCACATTTTTCATATTCTAAGGTCAGAACCGATCCCGGGATTGGTATGTATCTCGAGGACTTGATTTATGCCTGCTTTGAATCCTCTTTAACTCTCTTGCTTCGTTACTTTTGTATTTGATGATACAAAGTTTCTTTGCACCAATCCTGGAGACTTGGAGGAAATGAATGAACTTCGGGCAATACAAAAATTGGTTAAAGCGGCTATTGGGATACGAAATTAGGGAGTGTGAAGTTGCGGGATGCGAAATAGCGAAGGGGTATCCCGAGATACGATATGTCAGAGAATATTTATACTGATCCTAGGAGTTGGTTATGGGGATACGATTTTTGGTGTAGAGGCTTGGAATACGAAATGTGGAGGAGAACTTCGGGACACGAAATGTTATGGAGGGTGAATACCAACCTCGAAACACTTAGGCAATTTTGAGAAGTTTCAGCGAGTCGCAACGACTATGCTCGTAGGATTCCACCGGGGAACTATTCTTGCGTGTCTTGCTGACACTTCTAGGTTATTTAACCGCACGACGGGCCGAGTTGTATGGACGTGGATTGCTTTTGGTATCTCGACCAAAAGGCGAGGTAACACTTGTCCCTCAAATGATGTCTTGTGTTAACATGACGTGCTTTAAGTTGAGCACGTCTTTTGGAATTCGGAAAGATCTTCAAGTCATGTCGAGTGATTGGTCGTGACCTTTTCTTTAAGTAGCACATCCTTGTGAATACGTCGTTTCTTAGCAGCAATAACGCTTCGTCGAAGCCTGTTGATGTAAGTTTGTGGTTCCGGCACTGTTGAGAATTGTAATTGTTTTAAACTTCGTTGCTTGGACTGGTACCTATCTGGTTGCTTGGCTGAGTGTTTAATTCCTATCGATTAAGAAATTAAACGTTAATCGTCGACTTTCACTTACGCTAGAACGTAAACGGGTCATTGTCGACATAGAATCGTGTATGCGCTTACACGTTTGCACGTAGTTTTGCGCAATACGATCGACATTCATAATAAAATATAATCAGAATGGTAAGTTACGGGTGCGCGATCCCACAAGTTAGTTTTTCAGAAATGTTATCGAATCAGAAACTTAATTATTTGACGCGTACTCTAGAACGTTTATGTTCGTGGGTACACGATTGGTTGGCAAGTCGAGTTGGTTTTGACAATCGAGATTTCGAAAATGCGTATGTGTGATCATAGCCGTCATCTCGACTTTTGAAATTTTCATCGATCCCAGATGCAACGAGTCAGTTTCCCATTCCCTTCCTTTTTCTTCTCCTCTCCTTCCTTTTTTTATAAGCGGGATCAATACCAATCCTGAACACTATGATTTTTTAAAAAAGTTTCTGGATTCTCCTCTTCATTCCCTACCATAAAAGGCGGATCCAAATTTTCTTTCTCCTCCTACTAGCATATTTCATATTTCATATATCGTGACTTAGAACATTTTCGTGGAAACTGAATTTTCTAAACCACTACATTCCAACACATCTCAGGTGGGTTCGGACTCATGAACGATTATGATTTTTTAGGCCGAATCGTTTTGATTTGAAGTATGTGCAGAGGTGTGGTGAAGGTGGAGATAAAGGAAGAGGAGTGGTTGGCTATTGCATGGGATGATTAAGTTCGAGCTGGGAGTACGAAGAACGTGGTTTGGGAGTACGAAACTCCATAGTTAGGATGGAGTATGAAGTCTGGAGTAAGGAGGAAGAAAGCTGGGAGAGGGATCGATGAAGTGGAAATGAAAACTCCTCGGGGATACAAATTTATTTTTCATATCCTGACACTTAGCTGTTTTTCAGAGTTGAACTTCGGGATGGAAAATTCTTGAGCACGTGGGGATACAAAAATGGAATTTCGTATCTCGGAAACTTAAAAAAAATCGACTTTGAAACTCAACTTCATGAATTCGAGTCATTTGGCAACGTCATGCGATTAGGTTGAGAATTAAGACAAATATATTATTGCATAACGCATTAACGCTCGAAAGACAAATCTGCTTGGACTAATAATTCGGACATGCATGCAGGATAAGAGCATAAACTCGGACTATGGATATATGACTGAACTACCAATTCCTGAACTTGATTTTTAACATGATAATGGCATAATCGTGACTCGATTGGAATTTGACGACCTCGATCTGTGACGACGACGGTCTAAGTTTAAGCAACTAGGAACCGTCCCCGTGTCGCAACATGTTTTAGGGTAATTGCATCAGCACGCATGATACTACACGTTCTACATTAGTTTACACCAACATAGGGGGTACAGGTTTTCGATCAGTTAGTAATGCAACTATCTTGAGTGTATAGTTTTAATGGCACAAAGAGACTCCATACGACTCCAAGGCATGCCAGCCGAAACCGCAGAACCATCGTTGGTTTCTTCTAAATCTTGGTACAATTCCAACCCTACAGGCAATGAGCTTGAGACTTTTGAGGCTTCCAACCCTTCCCAACAAATGAGCCCACATGACATGCATGACTAGGCGGAGCAACCGGAAGGATTCCAACATTCGGGAGAGCATTCGAATGAGCTGATCATCCAGGAGGAGGCAGAACTCACAGGAGTGGACCGCAAGAAGAAGAGGATGTTGACGATGAACAAGAAGGCATTTTTATGGCATCATACATGATGGTGGATGCCATTATTCTGCAGAATCCTTCGGATCTTATTGTGTAGCAAATCAATGAAGCTTCGTTGAGGCACTTTTGTGTGAAGTACGAAATATACCGGAATGATGTTATGGTTCCCGGGAAGAAGATAGGGTGCACGCACCTCTATAGGGCTATACTGCTGGGAATAGGCACATGTGCTCTTTCAGGTTTGTACCCCCGTCATGTCCGTACATTCGGGTTATTTTGCACTTCTTTCGTCGAGCGCATACGTAGCTTCATCCGAACGTGTACACTTTTTTGCTCGGCAATTGCATCATGTTCATTGAGTGGTTGGGCATAGAATGACTGGGGAAGACATCTAATTCCTTTACTCGGTGAATATAAGAAGTGTTAGGGAATGCAGAATGCAGATCTTAAGGCCAAACAAACACTAGAGAGGGGGGGGGGGGATTGAATAGTATTTATAATAAACTTATGAAAAACTTAAACTTATTTGATCTACTAAATGAATCACACAACGATTATCACATTAGAGATGATCACAAATACAGAATCAAACACAGACACAAAGATAAGAAATATAAAATGCAGTGAAGGAAAGAACACACCGGATTTTATATTGGTTCGGATTACTCCTACGTCCAGTCCCAAGCAACGCTGGATTGCGCAGAGTTTTATTTATTATCCATATCCAAGTACAACCCCTTGATTTCTTGGCTATAAGTTAACGCCGCTCCAAACACCCTTGATTTCACAGATACAAGGTTAACACCGCTCCAAACACCCTTGATTTCACGGTCAGAAGGTTAACACCACTCTCTTTCCTTGCTTTCAGGGCTACAAGGAACACATCCTTTCCGAAACAATTCCCAAATGATTACAACAGCCCTATAACTCTTCAATATCACTTCAATTCAGAGAGTATTTGATAGAGAATGAGAAGAAAAGAAGTTTTATATAATTTGAGTAGAAATCGGCAAATTATAAGTGTAGAAATCAAGAAAATGATGTATACTAATGGTGGTATGTAAATGGGCGAAGATGGAGAGGAAGAATGATATTTTTTTTTTCGAAATTGTCCCCTATTTATAGTGTCTCAATGGTTGCAACGTTTCATAAGTGTTACAAATAGTGAAAAGACACTTCCTTTGGAAATTGAATTTATGATAGTTGTATATCGACATAGCCAATTATGTATGTCGACATATGTATAACATTTTGATTTTTAAAACTATTTTTCAAGTGTTTAAACATATATATTATTCTGGAAATTCTTGAATCAAATCCTAGTAATTTAAATGTATATTCTAAAGCATAAGATCACATGGAAACATAGTAATATAATATATACACATATTTATAAATTTTTAAGTTTTAAAACTATAAAACTATATTACTATATACAAACTTATATATATATATTAAAACTTTATAAATGTATGTTTGAAATCATAAGTAAAATAATAGTTTGAAAAAAAAATTAGGATTTGAATTTTAGAAACAAAATTTGAATTTTGAAAATCAGAATTTGAACCTGGAGTGCTATTCAGAGTCTTACATATAAACTAGATTTAATTACTAAATTTTTCTTGAACTCTTGAAATCTTGATATCTTGAAAACTTGATAACTCATGAATCTTGAATCTCTTCTGAATCCTAAATATTTTGAAACTCTAAAACCGTACAGTCTTCAGTATTTAAGTCCTGTATTCGAACCATGCACACACACACACACACACACATATATATATATATGTATATATGTATATATATTCTAGATAGAAATGTTAGTATATATTCTTTGATAATTGAAATGAGGTTGTTGTCATCAAAACTCCATTCTCCAACAATCTCCCTCGTTTTGACGATGACAACCTTGATTTATAAAATATTCATACATGTTCATACTTTTTGATCTGGTCATTCGATTACTCCCCCCTGTCACCATGAATCCTACATACTCCCCCTTAAACTAAGCTTAACTAATCCTTATTTTATAATTTATCCCCCTTTGTCTTCAACAATTTTTTTTCTAAATGTAATTACTAAATTCATACCATAAATAACTATAACCTATATCTAACTAAATATCCTAAGATTATAATACTTGATTTTATACATCACTCCCCCTAAATTCATGCCTATATAATACCCTTATACTCTATATATAGCTATTCTAATACTTATTCTAAAATCTATGAAAATTAGATAGGAAATAAACATTGTATGAACTAAATAAATTATCCATTGTTTTATAACCCAAGTAATACAAACCATGCAAATTACAACGTTTTACGATTACACGAATATACCATAATTGTATGTTTTACATCGCATGTATGAATAAACGAGAAACTAAACGTCTAATGCTTCTTGTTGACTGGGGATTTATGAATTGGGAAATTGGGATAATGAAGAAAAAATTCCCCATTTTGGTTAATTATATTCCCTTTTCTACTGAAGCATACTTCGCCAACACAAATGACTTGATCGTCTTCCTCCATGCCTTCAGTTTGTGCCTCTTCTTCCTCCTCTTCCACCATTTATTCTTCTTCTTCCTCTTCCATTATTTGATTATCATCTTCGATGATAATCGAATTTGTGTGATTATCCATAACAAACTTTTGTAGATTTCGCATGATTTCCTTGTTTTACATGCTCTTGATTCATCCTTATTTGTAAAACTAGGATTTCAGCAAGCATTTGTAGTGCATTCTCCATTTTCTCCTCTAATTTCATCACACAAGCGAGAGTAGTGCATTGAAACGGACCTTCGGATGGTCCGACGGACGAATCGAGATTGATTTGATTATTATAATTAGTGGATGCCTTTGTTTTTTATGGTTTAGAATTTTTTCAGAAATGAAATAAGAAGATGAAGAAGAAAATTCGAAATAAGAAGTTTAAATAGTTGTAACTAACTTTTGATGGGAATTAATTTTTGAAATCTGGCAGTTATATGTCGACATGTCGAAAAATGTATAACGGCATATGTGTGCTTTTAATTTTATTTTTCTGATTTTTCTTGTTACACTTGTATATATTAATATATTTAATTACTCTAATTCACTTAATAAAAAAATACCTAATTCTCTTCTAAATTTAGTAAATGTTGCTTCGTTTAATGGTTTTGTCAATATATCTGCTATCTGTTTTTCTATTTCTATAAATTCGAGTGAAATTTTCTCTTTACTTACGTTATCTCTTAGAAAATGATGTCGTATATCAATATGTTTACTTCTTGAATGATGAGTTGGATTTTTAGATATATTTATAGCACTTGTTTTATCGCAGCATATTGGTGATACATTTATATTTAGTCCAAAATCTTTTAAAGTTTGTTGCATATATATTACTTGTAAACAAGCCAAACCAGCAGATATATTTTCTGCTTCAGTTGTTGACAAAGGTACTGTATTTTTAATTTTACCAAACCGCGAAACTAGCGAATGTCCTAAGAAATGACATGTTCCACTAGTGCTTTTACGATCTATTTACATCCCGCATAATCAACGTTACAATTAGAAATTAAATCAGATGAATCATTCTTAGGACAAAATAATCCAAAATCTAATGTTTGTTTTATATACCTTAGAATACGTTTTACAGCTTTTAGATGAGTTTCCTTAGGTTGTGATTGATATATTGCACATAGATATACACTATGCATTATATTTGGTCTGCTAGCAGTTATATATAATAATGATCCTATCGTACCTCTATATAATTTTTAATCAATGTCTTTTGACGTATCATCTTTACTTAAGGCTCTACTAAATGCCATTGGTGTTGGTCTCCCATTAGTTGTTGTTAAATTATATTTATTAATTAAATCTTTGCGTATTTTTCTTGATTAATAAATATTCCATTCTTTAATTAACGAATTTGTAAGCCTAAGAAGAATGTTAGTTCTCCCATATGACTAATCTCAAATTCTTGGGTCATAATATCTGGAAATTCTTTAGTCATTTTATTATTTATTGATTCGAAGATTATATCGTCAACATATATTTGTACTAATTGTATATCCTTATTATTTCTTTTAATATAAGGTGTATTATATATTTTACCAATTTCGAAGTTATATTGTAATAAATAATTTCTTAATCTATCATACTAATCTCTAGGGGCTTGTTTTAATCCATATAATTCTTTCTTTAATTTATATATGTGATTTGCAAAATTTTCATCTTAAAGAGGTGGTTGTTCTAGATATACATCTTCTTTAACATATCCGTTTAGAAAAGCACTTTTGACATCCATTTGATATAATTTGAAATTATTGTGATTAACAAAGTCTAATAATATCCTAATTGCTTCTAATCTTGCTACAGTGGCGAACATTTAATCATAATCTATTCCTTCTTCTTGAGTATAATCTTGTGTTACTAATTATGCCTTATTTCTTACGACCTCACCGTGTTCATTCATTTTATTTTTATAAACCCACTTAGTTCCAATTATAGTTTTATCCTCTGGTCTAGGAATAAGTTCCCATACATCATTCCTGGTAAATTGATTCAATTCTTCTTGCATAGTAAGGATCCATGAATCATCGGATGATGCTTCCTTTGAATTCCTAGGTTCAATAGTTGAAATAAACGCTGAATTACTCATATTATTTAATTAGTTTCGAGTCCTAACAACAAATTCAATATCTCCTAAGATATTTTCTATAGGTTGGTCTCTTAGTAATCTAATTCTTTTATTTGGTTGATGAATTTCATTATCTACTATCAACCTCATTTTCACATTCATCCTCATTATTTTGTGTTGTGTTCTTATAATTTTCATCAAAATACACATTTAAGGTTTCTTCTATAGTATTGGTTCTTAAATTAAAAACTCTATAAGCTTTACTTCTTTCTAAATATCCAATAATTCCTTTATCTGATTTAGAGTCAATTTTGTCTAAATTTTCTTTAATATTAAGAATAAAACATTTACTTCCAAGTATTTCAAAATATGAAACTTTTGGTTCCTTATTATACAAAAGTTCATATAGTGTTTTATGAGTCAAGTGTCTTATTAAAATTCTATTTAATATATAACAACCTGTTGCAACTGCCTCAGCCTAAAAACTTCTAGGTAAATTACTATCAGATAACATAGTTGTCGCACACTCTTGAATTGATCTATCTTAAGTTCAACTACTCCGTTTTGTTGAGGGGTTCTTGGGAAAGAAAAATTATGGGTTATTCCCTTTTTAATACTAAATTTTTCAAAAATTTAATTTTTGAACTCTCCACCGTGGGCACTACGTATTGTTTTGGTTTTAAAGATAATAAATTTTGAATTATTTTAGCAAAGGTTTTAAATTGATCAAAAGCATCACTTTTATTCTTATGAAACAAGGTCCAAGTAAATCTAGAAAATCGTCGACTATTATGTAAACATATCTGTTGTGATTTATTGATTGAGTTTAGAATGGATCGAATAGATCCTTGTGAATTAACTCTAATGGTTTCAAGGTTGTAATTTCCTCTTTTGATTTAAATGAACTCTTTTTAATTTTTTTGAACAGACAAGCGTCACATAAATTAGGGTAATCCCCTAATTGAATCTAACATTGAAATCCTAGAGATTTGTTTGAAATTTACATAACCAAATCTCTTATGCCAGATCCAAAAAAACACAAATTTTCATTTTTTTATAATTATTTTCGTATATTAGTTCTCTTTTATCTATCATTTTGATTCTCTTATCAACATGATAAGATTTATGTAGAATGGATAGGCATTCCTAATATCTATTGAAGTTTTCTTCTATGATTATGATTTCGCTCTTCTCAGCATCTAAATATTGATCCTCAAACCAAGGGTCACTTATATTTGCCGTAAGACATAGATTATCGTTGGAGATTTTCATACTTAATATACAAATATTTTTCTTTCTATCTCCTTCGGATATTATTTTTGAATTCCTATCTTCTATAAAGCATTTATCTTTTTCCAAGTTTATTTTATAGCCTTTATCGCAACGTTGACTTATAATTAGTAAATTATGTTTTAGATTCCTAACTAATAAAACATCAGAAATAGTAGGAGTTTCAGAATTACCGACATTTTTGATGCCAACTATATATCCTTTATAGTTATCTCCGAAGTTGACCGTTCCTCCATCTTCATATACTAGATTATTTAGTAAGTCTTGATTTCCCGTCATATGCCTTGAACAACCACTATCCCATATCCATTTGTCCTTTTTGATTTCCACTATTTGTCTATTAGAATTTGAATTTTCAACAGCCGTGTAACACACCATTTCAAAATTTGAATTTTCAACTGCCATGTAACCCATCTTTTCAGAATTTGAATCTCCAATAGCCATGTATCACATCTTTTCCTATATTGGACAATAATTTAGTAGATCACTTAAATTTCCAACATAAATGAATGTAGACTCTTTTAACATTGATTCAATGCATGAATTGAAACTAGAGTTATAAATCATTTCAAAATTTGTCATTTAATATTTCCAAAAATCAGATTATAAACTTTTTGAAAACCTTGCTCTGATACCTCAGAACTGATTTCACGGTTAACCTCGCAACTCAACTAACCCACACAACATGTAGGAGTAAGAGTCACGTGCTTGCCACCAAACAACCGAGCTAGAACCCCCTATCACATTCTCTAACCAGCTCTGATACCAATTGTTAGGGAATGGGAAATGCAGATCTGAAGGAAAAATAAACACTAGAGGGGGTGGTGGTGGTGGTGGTGAATAGTGTTTATAAGAAATTTATGAAAAAATTAAACTTATTTGATCTACTAAATGAATCAAACAATGATTATCACACCAGAGATGATCACAAACATAGAATAAAACACAGATATAAGTATATATAAAATGCAGTAAAGGAAAGAACATACCAGATTTTATACTGGTTTAGATTACTCTTACATCTAGTCCCGCGCAACGTTGGATTGCGCAGTTTTATTATTATCAATATCCAAGTACAACCCCTTGATTTCACGGCTACAAGGGTAACACCGCTCCAAAGACCCTTGATTTCACTGCTACAAGGTTAACACCGCTCCAAACACCCTTGATTTCATGGTTATAAGGTTAACACTGCTCACTTTCCTTGATTTCAGGGCTACAAGGAACACACCCTTTCCTAAATAATTCCCAAATGATTACAACAACCCTATAACTCTTCAATAGCTCTTCAATTCAGAGAGTATTTGATATAGAATGAGAAGAGAAGAAGTTTTATATAATTTGAGTAGAAATCGGCAAAGTATAAGTGTATAAATCAAGAAAATGATGTATATTAATGGTGGTATGTAAAGGGGTGAAGATGGAGAAGAAGAATGGTAATTTTTTTTTGAAAAAATCCTCTATTTATAATGTCTCATTGGATATAACGTTTCAAAAACATTACAAATAGTGAAAAGACACTTCATTTGAAAAATGAATTTATGACAGTTGTATGTCAACAAAACCAATTATATATGTCGAATGTATAACATTTTGATTTTTAAAACTATTTATTAAGTTTTTAAACATATATATTATTCTAGATTTCTTGAATCAAATCTTAGTAATTTAAATGAATATTCTAAAGTATTAAAATCATGTGGAAACATAGTAATATAATATATAAACATATTTATAAGTTATAAGTTTTAAAACTATATAACTATATATAAACTTATATATATTAAAACTTTATAAATGTATGTTTTAAGTAAGATAATAGTTTGAAAATAATTTGAAATAAGGATTTGAATTTTGAAAACAGAATTTGAAATTTGAAAATCAGAATTTGAACCTTGAGTGCTATTCAGAGTCTTACATATAAATTGGACTCAGTTGCTATATTTTTCTTGAACTCTTGAAATCTTGATATTTTTAAAACTTGATAACTCATGAGTCTTGAACCTCTTTTGAATCCTGAATCTCTTGAAACTCTAAAACTATACAATCTTCTGTATTTAAGTCATGTATTCAAACCCTGCATATATATATGTATATATTTTAGATAGAAATGTTAGTGTATATTTTATCGTAATTGAAATACGGTTGTTGTCATCAAAACTCCATTATCCAATAAGAAGCACTTCTCCTTTCCTCGTATTATTAGAGGCTTAGAGGCCTAAGCCAACTATCGCATCATCCTGGGGGCGTGGAACAAGTTTAGCTACTTTAAACTCGACTAGTTCTTTATCCCGTACCCTCCACTATTTGGGAGGAAATGGCATGTGGATGTGTTTTAAGACTTATTTTTTTCTTTATGTTAGTTGTGTCATAAGCTCTACACTAACTTGAAAATTTATGTGGTAGGTATCCCTCAAATTTCGAGGGATGGTGTCTACTTCGAGCGGGTCTTGGCATTGAGGAATGTGCCAATTGCATATCGTTACATCCAGACTCTACTATCAGACTATCTCCTCCACCCATTAAACCTAATTCCAGAGGGTTTCTCAATGAACCATAGGGATGGAGGTGAAGGAGAAGGGAAGGAGGGGCGAAATATGAGGGAGGAGTGGCTCCTCCGGATCCGCAAATGGAATTGGCCCCCGTCGTGCATTCCGCCGTGCCCTCAATCAAAGAGGAAGTTGCAGGCTCGGAGGAAAATAGGTGGCCATAACGATGACGATGAGGATTTCACCAGAGGAGATGAGTTGATACCCACTCCCGCTCCATCTCTGGAAGAGGAGATGAGGTTGGGAGAAGGTCTGGAACCAACTTCTCCATTAATGACCTCTGAGACCATTGCGTCGATGGAGTTTGAGCATCAGTTCTCGTGATTGGACATAGTCCCCATCGAGACATCTACTTTTCTGTTTAGTGACACAAACGTCGAGAGCATATTGTTGAGCGTTGGAGAAATTACCCCCTCAAGCAGGCCGACATCTGGTCCGTGGAGGGAACACTTAGGATATACACACGGACACACTCATAAGCATTGCATGACACAACATTTATTCGTATGCATGGGATGTTCTTTTCTGACTCGAAGTTTGGTTGGTGTAGGTGCAATGGCTCGAGATGGAGACAGTATTAGTGATTGCAGATCTTAAGGAAAAACAAACACTAGAGGGGGGGGGGGGGTGAATAGTGTTTATAAGAAATTTACAAAAATCTTAAACTTAAATGATCTACTATACGAATCACGTACATCAGAGATGATCACAAACACAGAATCAAACACAAACACATAAACAAATAAATATAAAATGTAGAAAAGAAAAGAACACACCGGATTTTATATTGGTTCGGATTACTCCTACATTCAGTTCCACGCAACGCTGGATTACGCAAAGTTTTATAATTATCAATATCCAAGTACAATCCCCTTGATTTAACGGCTACAAGGTTAACACCACTCCAAACACCCTTGATTTCACGGCTATAAGGTTAACACCGCTCTCTTTCCTTGATTTCAAGGCTATAAGGAACACACCCTTTCCCAAACGATTTCCAAATGATTACAACAGCCCTATAACTCTTCAATAGCACTTCAATTCAAAGAGTAGTAGATAGAGATTGAGAAGAGATGAAGTTTTATACAATTTGAGTAGAAATTGGTAGAGTAAAAGTGTAGAAATCAAGAAAATGATAAAGAATAATGATGGGATGAAGAGGGGTGAAGATGGAGAAGAAGAATTATGAAAAAATTCGAACTTAACCCCTATTTATAGTGTGTGAAAGGTTGCAACGTCTTAGAAATGTTACAAAGGTGAAAAAACACTTCCTTTGAAAATAAAAAAACAAAAGTTGTATGTCGACATATGTATGTTATTTATTTTTAAAATCATTTTTCAAGTGTTTAAACATATATATTATTCTGGAAATTCTTAAATCAAATCTTAGTGATATAAATGAGTATTCTAAAGTGTAAAATCATATGAAAATATAATAATATTATATATAAATATATTTATAAACTTATAAGGTTTAAAACTATAAAACTATATATATATATTTAAAACTTTATAAACATATATGTTTGGAATCATAAGAAAGAAAATAATTTGAAATCAGAATTTGAATTTTGAAAACACAATTTGAAATTTGAAAATCAGAATTTGAAAAACAGAAATTGAACCTGGAGTGCTATTCAGAGTCTTACATATAAACTAGACTCTATTACTGTATTTTTATTGAACTCTTGAGCTCTTGACAACTTGATAACTCATGAGTCTTGAATTTCTTCTGAATTTTGAATCTCTTGAAACTCTAAAACTGTACAGTCTTCAGTGTTTAAGCCCTGTATATAAATCCTACATATATATATGTATATATATTCTAGATAGAAATGTTAGTATATTATTTTATAATCAATTAATAATGGTAATTGAAATAAGGTTGTTGTCATCAAAATTCCATTATCCAACAGACAGGGACGGAGATCGAGGACCTAGAGGTTCCTGACGAATGAAACGGGGAGTCGTAAGAAGTTTTATCAAGAGTATGGAGTTACAATCAAAACCCCTACGATCTTACCACTACTGCTGCAGCCAGCGACGTCAGGATCAACCCCGTCATTTGGCGTCTCTACCACCAAGCATCGGGCAAGTCATAATAGAGAGGAGACCAGGAACAACAAGCACAAACAGCCGGCAGTGACCGTTCCCTCTATGCCCCATCCGCTGCGGTATTGGGTAAGAACATAGGAAAGGATAAGACCGAACAAGGATCAGGAACTGGAAGGAGAGACATAAGGAAGTGGGGAGATACATGAGGAAGAATAGTCCAATAATTTTCGGTTTGTCGGATATTCTGGTCTTAAGCGACGCAGAGAAGAAGGAAATTTTAAAGAAGTCTTTTCTGAGCTTTTATTTTGAGGAGCAGCTCTAGATTTCCGATATGCACCAGATCCTAATGCATATCGTTGAGAAGTGCTGGACCCGGATATATGACGCCTTTCATTAATACCGAGTCCTGTACATGTACGATAAGAGTCTCTTAGAGCTGATTATTTAAAAGATTGCTGAATCGAGGGTTTAAAGCTCGAGGTCAAATTCGAATGGGAGAGCCTCAAAAATTGAAAAACCAAAATAGGTAAGACAAGATTTTAATTTGCACCCATTTCTACATGCTCGAGTAACATATTTATGTTCTAACTCTCTGTTGTTGAAATAGATGGTTTGAATAAAGTGTTGGAGGAGGTGAAAGTAGCGGTGATCAAGGCCCGCGAAAGGCATAAGGAAGTGTTGGCCTCGACCGCATCTCGGGTAGATGTGCTTCAGAAGGATAATAGAATTATTTCCGTGGAGAATCTCTGGCTATAAAAAGAAAACGAGGAGGTGCAACAACTCCGGCAGAACAATGAATCCCTGACCAAGAGGAATGAGAGGCTATGGGAAGAGAATGAGAGGGTGCAATGCTTGATCAAAGAGAACGAGGAGCTCAGACAACTGCTCTAATCAAATCGCGTTGAGCTCGAACAGACGAGGAAGGATAAGGTGGCCGCAAAGTCTTCAAATAGGAAAGTGCTAGGCCAAGTTGAAGGCTTCAAGGCTGAGTTCAAGGCCCAGCTGAAAGTGCTCAAAGCCAAAGTCTGAGAATCCCAAGTGAAGGCGGAGATGGAACTTGAACCGAGGTGTGTGGCTTTACATAAAAACTCATCGATTATGTGGAATCTTGTGGGTCAAAGATTATTCTCGCATGCTTGCCTTAGCTTAGGAAAAGCTGGTGGATTATGAAGCTACCATCTAGAAAGTGAAGATAGTTGACGAGGAAGTACTGATGGCCCAGTACTTGGAAGACAAAGAACAACAGGTGTTGGCGAAAGGTAGAGTCATGCTAAAAGAAGACGCCGAGGCAGAGGAAGCAGAATGACTTATGGCCGAGAAGGGAAAATAATTTGTTACATAGATCACAGTGGCCGCTCGTGAGTTTGAAGGGGCTATTTCTCAAAGAAAACAAGTCATTCCTCTTGGTTCCGATAGCAGTCCATCCGTGCCAACTCCCTATGTCATAGAATATGATCTCTACTATCCAGGGTGGACACACAGAAGCTCCCTTCCACCAACCATCGAGAGCATGATGCCAATAGAAGCCACACAATAAGCGATGTGGGATATATCCACTTCCTTAATGGCAATCAAAAGGATGGTAACATAAAGTTAAAGTAGACTAACTTGTTTTCATCTTCGTCATGCAGGTTCCTCTGGAGTAGGAGTGACAGCCGGCTTAAAGACATCAATGGCCAGCATGCCCATGTTTGATATGGAGTCTTATAGAAAGCAACTGGGAGAGGATTTTGGTCATCCTGACATGTTTGCGTACCCAGAGATGGGGGAGATTAGGATAGATGACTTTGACATACTTTTTGGGGAGGAGAAGGAAAGCAGGAGGCAGACCCTTAGGTAACCAGACAAGCAGAAGTAGGCGGGTCAACTATGCACGAAATGGTCGAATGGCAACGGGCTGAATTGCTGGTGAAGTGCAAAGAGTTTGAGATGCAGAAGAGAGCGAATAAGGAGGCCAAGCTAATGGGTCAGGAAAAGGCGAGGGTAAAGATCGAGGCGGAAGCTCAGGCAAAAATTCAAGAGGAGGCCTAAAAACATGCTGAAGAGGCGACCACCTGAAGAGGGCAGAGCAGGAGTTCGATAGGCTAAAGGCCGAGGGGGAGGAAAAGATGAAGGATGAGCTGGAGCCCCGGAAGAATGCCGAGAGGGAGGCTAAGAAAGCCGAAAAGGCAGCCCTGAAGGAGGCAGATAAGTCTATGGTGCTGGCTCTTCCCATGGAGCCTCAGCCTAAACCATTGAAGGTCTTACTTTTCCTCGACATGGAAGCCTTGAGATTTCGAGCGACTTCGAAGAAGATTTACTGCTTGAAGGATATCCGGAGTTCGAAATAAGGCCTCTAAGCTATCCTACTCTGCCAAAGAGGTAGAAGAGAAGCAGTGGACGTAGCTACCAGAGGAATATGAGGAAGGAGGAGGACCCACACGAGTTCGAATCGGAGAAGTGGAAGGATGACCCTCATGTATGATGGTTATAGACAGCTTTGTGGTTTTATAGGTTAATAGGATACAAGAGTACGACCCTCGCTTTTGGAGACATGATGTGGTTTTGATGTACGTCATGTTGTTAGGAAGAAATAATTTGACTTGTAAATGAAAGTTAGTTTAGTTTGTTCATATCATATGTCATTTTAAGTGTCCAAGTTTTCTTTACACCTTCTAGTACCATACTTATGTAAATTAACTTATCGTCACACTTAAATTTTAGTTGTTCGAGATTTCACTTTCGAGAAAATTAAGTCATGTGAAGTTCAAGCATGTTAACCCCATTCTCGAGATCTCCTTTCGATCATTGATTTTGATTCGTTTGGAGCCTAAGTGTGTGAAATTCGCTCTCGAGACCTCCCCTCGATTTTGAGTTGCGTGGATTTCAAGTTCGGTGACTCCACTATTGGATCCTCCTTGTGGTCATTGATTCTGAATCGCTAGGAGTCATGGACAAATGTCGTTGTTTAGTCTTTTATACTCTCCCATCGTTTCGTTTGGGTTAAAGTTGAAGGCATTGTTAGTTCGTCAGTTTTGCACCCGGATCTAAGCCTTGGTGATCAAAATTAGCCAAGCAAGCGGTCAGTATCACACTAACTTGACTGTGGGTTACCCCTAAGTCCAGAGACTAAGGGACGGAGTTAGACACTCAAATTAATAAGAGTCACGCGTTATATATACTCGGCTTCGTCGTTGGTTCTCGAGTTGACTTAAGTAGGGCCGACTGCTCCATAAGGTTTGAGTCTTGGTAAAGACTCGGGATGGTGGATCAATTCCAAGTTATGAGGTGTCAATCCGGTGATATGTGCTTCTATATGTAATTCGGTTGTAATCAGAACTTTAACATACTGCAGAAAGTAAGCACACCAAGAACATGGAGATATGGAAAACTTTTACTAATAAATTGTCGGCTATAATGGCCTTTTATTTTACAATTCCCTGAATTGAATAAAAAACATTTGTGGAAAGTAGTAAGTCTATATAGTAAGATAGGTGAAGTAGCGGTGTAGGTGACCACCTTCCATGCTCTTGGTAGTTCGACACCATAAACGAATATTGGCTTGAAAGTACCATCTCTAAGCCTTTGTTGAGTGACATACAGACCTTCCCAGCGAGGGCCAACTCCGGTCGGTGTGGGAAAAATCCTCTTAAGAATGAGATTGCCGATGTCAAAGTGTTATCGACGGACTTTGAAGTTGAAGTATCGGGCGATCCATTGACCGTTTACAACTACTATGAGTTCAAACTTGTCCCTTTTCTCTTCGAGTATGTCGAGAGATTGCAGAAGGAGATCTCTATTGGTCCTAGGATCATAAAAAGTTACTCGATGAGATTGTAGTTCAAGCTCGATGGGAAATACAACTTCAGATCCATACGAGAGAGGGAATGGAGTGTGGTCGGTCATTGACTTATGGGTAGTCCGGTAAGCCCAAAGTGCTAGAGGGAGTTCATCTACTCACTTTTCCACCAGCCTTCACCAAATGCTTCTTGATGATGGATTTAATCACTTTGTTGACAAATTCGATTTGAAGGTTGGTTAGAGGATGAGCTACTACTGAGAATTCTTTCTCAATGTGCTAACATTGGCATAAATCTTTTAACTCGGAGCTCTCAAATTGGGTCTTTTTATCAGAAATGATAGCTTTGGGATCTCCAAAATGACAAACAATGTTACAGACTATGAAGTTGATTACTTTCTTGGCAGTGATTGTCGTAAGAGCCTCGGCTTCGACCTATTTGTGAAGTAGTCAACTGCGACGATAACATATTGAGAACCATCCTTTTCCATCGAAAGAGTTCCGATGATATCGATTCCCCACATTGAAAATGGCCATCGAATAGCCATTTGAGTAAGTTTCGTAGGAGAGACTCTAGGAATCTTGGAGAATCTCTGGAACTTGTTACATTTGCAAGACAAGTCTACTGCATCCCATTCGAGAGTTGGCCAAAAGTAGCCGTATCGAAAAATCTATTATGCGCTGCCTCCCGGTGTGATCATTTCACTCACCTTCATGCACGTCGAGTAGTACATATTTGGCACTGTTATGGGCTATACATCGGAGTAGTGGAAAAGGGAATACTCTTCGGAAGTGCAATCCTTCTTGATTGATGTAGCGTGATGCTTTGCAAAGGACCGATTGGTTGTCATTTCAAGAATCTAAGAGGATTTGTTGTTAGCCTTTGATCAGAGTCATCCATGACTCAGGTTCAGGCTTGGTCTCCGTCATTTATATCATATTTGTCTCCATCTAATCGGTACTCGTAGAGTCGAGCACTTTGACAGGGACAAGTCCCCAAAGCCGTGCATCCCCAAAAATTGCTAATTTGGCCAACGAATCGGCCTTCTCTTTTTGTTCTCGAGGGAAGTGAGTAATGTTGTAGTGATTAGAATTGGTAAGAAATTCATGAGCCCAAGCTAAGTATGGAGCGAGCTGTACTTCCTTTGCTTGATATTCCTTGTGCACTTGGCAAACGATGAGTTGTGAATTTGAAAAGATTTGGAGAGCCTTGATGTTGAGTTCGATTGCAATTCTAAGTCCAGTGATCAACGCTTCATACTCTGCATCATTGTTATTTGTGGAGAAGATGAGCTTCAAAGCATAACAAATCGAGTGTTCCTCAGGAGTAACAAGTAAAATTCCGGCGTTGAAATAATGGTTGTTTGATGAACCATCCATGTACATCTTCCATTCGATTATAAGAGGCTCACTATCTTTCGGAGCATCTTCGGGAGTAGTGAACTTTGTGATGAAGTCTTCCAAGACTTGTCCGAGAATTGCTCTTTGAAGAAAATGAAGGTAATCGCAAATTGACCCAGCTCGATGTTCCACTTCAGAAGTCACCCAAAAGCCTCAGGTCATTAGAGGACATGTGGGAGCGGCTGGTCAGTATAGACTTTGATTGGATGAGATTGGAAGTAGCGACGAAGCTTCCTGGAAGAGATTAACAGGAAGTAAGTGACCTTTTCAAGCTATGGATAGTTCTTTTTGGCTCATGTTAATCTCTTGTTGACATGATAAACTGACCTTTGGACCCGATCTTCTTCGCACATAAGTGCCTATCTAATTGCCTGCGCAGAAACATCCAAATAGACAAATAAGTCCTCGTGGTCCATAGGTTTTGATAGAATAGGTGGCCGTTTTAAGTGATTCAGGTGGTCCTGGAATGTGGTGATGCATTCTGGTGTCCATGCAAAGTTGTGCTTCCCTTTTCTATTTAAATTAAAGTAAGGAATGCACTTGTCGATTGCTTTCAAAATGAATCGACTTAGGGCAACCACTTTTCCAATTAAGCTTTCAACATCCATGATGTTTTTTGGAGCTTCGATGCCCCAAACAACTTTAATCTTTCCTAGGTTGTCTTCGATTCCTCATGAATTAATGATGAAACCCAAGAATTTTCCCAACGTAATGCCAAAAGAGCATTTCAAGGGATTGAGTTTCATGCCATATTTATAGAGAACACTGAACATCTCTAGGAGGTCTTTGACATGGTTATTGGACAACCGTGTTTCACGAGTATGTCATCCACGTAAACTTCCATGGATCTTCCAATTTAGTCTTTAAACATTCAGCTGACCGGTCATTGATAGGTAGCTCCTGCATTCTTGATACCAAAGGGCATAACAATATATCAGTATAGCCCAAGATCGATGATGAATGAAGTGTGCTCTTGATCTGGAATATACATCGAAATTTGATTGTAGCCCTAGCATGCATCCTTGAAGGAGAGAAGCTAGTGACCTGCAGTTGTATCAACGAGTTGGTCGATCTTCAAAAGAGGGAAACTGTCCTTCAGGCATGCTTTACTCAATTCAAAATAATTGAGGCATATCTAGCATTTCCCATTTGATTTCTTGACTAAGACTGGGTTGGAAACCTATCTAGATAGAGGGCATCGTGGATAGAGCTGTTATCGAGTAACCTATCCACCTCCTCTCTAAGTGTTGCCGATCTTTACGATCCCATGATTCAACATTTATGTTTAAAGGGAAGATATCTTGGGTCGATACCAAGCATGTGACAAGCGAATCCTAGGTCGATGCCACACATATCGGAGTGGGTCCAAGAAAATACATCCAAGTTGGCCCGTAGAAAGTCCATAAGTTCTTCCCTGATATCTAGGTCGAGTTGCGATCCAACTTTCAAGGCCCAAAAAGGATCGGTGGGGTTGATTGTGACATCAATGGTTGTCTAATATGGAGTAACCCTTTCGGACTCGGGCTCATCGTCCTTTCGCGAATCGAGATCTTGGGATTGACGGCTGTGGCTTCTGAGCTTGGACTTGGACTTCAGTGGTTGCTATGTGTAGAGGCTCTTGGTATACAGTGTCATCTTTACACCCTTGCCCTTCTTCTTGTTGATGGCATCTTTCCATTCAACAAGTTAACAGGATCTTACTGCGACTTGGTCGCCTTGGATGGTTCCGATCCCATTGTCAGTTGAGAACTTTATGAGGGGGCACCAAGATGCCATGAATATTTGGAACTCAGCGAGGGCTAGTCTTCCGAGAAAGATGTGGTAGAGAGAAGGGACGTCGATAACGATGAAGGTGATGATCATGACTCGACTTTGATCCCCAACTACTGGTTGTACCGGCAATTCTACAAGGCCGACGGTCGGTTGGAAGAGCTATTAAATCCATGAAAAGCATCCTTTTGCGACTTTAAATCTCTGGCCTCAAGCTTCACTTGATCTTAGGCCCGTTTGAAGATAATGTTCATAGAACTCCCCAAGTCGACGTGGGCTTTCTTGACATAGGCCGGACCTATATGAGTGGAGATGGAAAGTGGATCCATAGTGGGGACATCAATTCACATTACATCCTTATCTTGGAAGATTATGTCATCACTTATAATCCTTTTTACCTTTGCCGGGACAGACTCGTATGCGGGAATGGAGCATGCTTGATGGAATTAGCGTAACCCTCCATACATCGAAAACTATCGTTTGCGGGTGAGGTCCAACACAAATAGTGTTAATCACGATACCCTTTTGAGGGGGTTTTGGATTGGACGACCCAGTTACCACCTAGATCTTAGGGGGTTCGGGTGTCGAATGGCTTGCGGCTGCTTCTTTCGAAGCAGGATTCTGGATGTATTTCTCGAGGTATTTCTCATGAATGAGCTTCTCAATAGCATCCTGAAGGCGTCAACAGTCATTTGTGTTATGGTCGAACATATCGTGTAATCTGCAGTACTTGCCAGAGTTTTTCTCTCGATCAGTAGATTCTCACAATGTTAGCTTCTTGTACACCATCGTATTATAGGTCTCTAAGTAAATTATCTCCAACCCAGTATTCAGCGGAGTGTAGACCTTGTAAGTTAGGAAGCCATCACGCTTGTTTGAGTCCCTTTCCGGAATGTTGCGGCCCCAGGGTTGCCATTGTTCGACTCGGGCTTGAACTGCATGATTCCTTTTCCCTTGTTAAAGCTTTCTTCGACTCATTTGGCTTTGATGTTGTCTTAAGAGGAGCCTTGGTGCAGGTTGTTGGGGTGGCCATCTCGAGCTTCCATGTTCCTGCATGCTTCTTCCTAGCACTAGAAATAATTCTCCTTCTTATAGAAAACTTCCATAGACTTAGATTGTTTTCTATCGACCCAAGCCCCGAACACGGAATCAGGTAGCATGACCTTAGCAAGTTGAACAGAATTGTGCGACGTTCGGGATCTTCGGCCTCGGTCAAGGCATTTCCGAAGTGTCGAGGTAGTTGTTGAGAGTTTTCCCGATGCCTTGGTATATGTTCGAGAGGGACAAGGTGTCCTTCGATATGGTGACATGCATTTTGAACTGCTTCACCAACACAGTAGCCAACTGGTCGAAAGTCGGAATGGTTCTCTGGGGGAGTTGAGAGAACCAAAGTAGAGCCACGACTTCGAGGAATATGAGAAAGTACTTGCACTTTACTACATGAATGGCGCGACTCGAGTCCATGTGTCACTCAAAACAGTTTCGAAAGTTTCGAGGATCAATCATCTTTGAGTAGGTCGTTAGCTGTGGAACGTTGAAGTGCCTCGGCCATTTGGCGTTGAGGGCAGTTGGAGTAAAAGGGTTATGTCTCGTACTGGCTTCCCAGATGTTATTGACATGTCCCCGGGTTCTCTCATGATGCTAAGGACCATGTTGGTGATTATTAAAGGGTGCACCTCTGCTGGATTCCAGCAGCCGTGGTCCGCCTTGGGATTTTGTAGCCTAGGGCGCCTTCTCAGATGAACATCTACATCATCCTCAGATAAGTCATTAACCTCAATTCTCTGACTTTGAGGAGGTTGGACAAGGTGAAATTGAGCCTGATTCGTAGCAGGTTGAGTCGCTAACAAGTTCTAAAGGTGGCAGGCGAAGTCTACTGTTAGCCTTCTTTTTGGTAAAAGACGCAACAGGACAAATTGAAGCCCAAACGCGCAACCAATCAAGTTAGACAGATTGCATTCCAGGAAGCCCAGCAGAAGCTCGGCCCGAAGTAACCAAGTATCGGGCCAATCAAGCCAATATCTCATTCCGGAAGACTCGTTCTCCCAGTCGATTGAGAGAACTTCTCTCGTACAGGGATTATCGACCGAGTATTTCAGGTCTACATGAAATATCCAGCTGAGCTGTTCAAATACTTGGCCCGACCCTCAAGGAAGAAAAGGCGGTCAACCACATCCGGACAAAGCTCTACTTTTGGTACACCTCACTATGGATGTCGCGTAAGCCACAACTTTCGAGGATACTATTTATGAATAGTGGAACCAGTCTTCCAGCCGCTATTCTATCCAAGGGGTGAGCTCCACGCGTCCAAGTCTTCCTCGAAAAGCCGGGCCATGTCACAACAGCCCAAGCTGCCATCTTCGCCTATAAATACCTCAAAGCTTAAAGAGGGAGGGGACCTGATCCTTTTCGGCTGATACTTCTTCTTCTTCCCAGAAAGGCATTATCTGGAAAAGAAAAAAGCCGTCTTCTTTCTTTTCTTCAAATAGAAAAAGCATTGTACTTGTAATCTAAAGCAGAAGTAATATATAAAGTGGACGTAGGCACAGTCTTTGTGGAGCCACTATAACAAGACTGTGTGTTTTCCCCGCTTCCTTTACTTATTCTGTATTTTATAATTAGTATTCATGTGCTCTTCACATGATTGGGGGTTGAACGTCACTAGTGACCAACTTTTGACGTCAACACTTTGGCGCTCCAGGTTGGGGAGGATTGCCTTAATCCATGGCGAACAAATGAAAGAAAGATACAACATCCTCTCATCCCGTAAATGCCGATGCAGCCGATACTAATGCTGTAGAAGCAAGCCACGAGGTTTCATCTCATGAAGACATGTCTCAATTTCTTACCCGGGACGACATGGATAAAATCATGGTCGAGTTCAGAGACCATATGACATCTCAGGATAAACTCCTCGAACGATAGCAACAATTGATGGATCACCTTCTTGGTCGACGGGAGACAGGATTGAACGCTTCAACATCAATTCCTCCACCGGTCAGGACTGGGGCAACAACTGATCCTCCGTCTGCACAGAATCAGGCCATTGATCAGGCTACACATTTATTTCATCCTGGTTTGGTCCTACCAACCGATCGATCACAACCAGGAATATCGCTTCCAGTGACCAGCGCAACTGCAGCAGCAGAACCTCAGGATGATCGCGATCAAGATCTAGATCGGTCGAACAATTTACCCCCACTCTTGGGAATAACTCGACCTATCGAACAAGTCGAGAAACCACCGGGTCCATCAGAATCAATGTCATTTCCATTACAACCCGCAATCTTACCACAGACTAGTCTAACAACTCTTCCCCTTCAAGAAGAGCTGGTGCGGCCTTCCCTTCGAACTAGCGAGGCCACCCCAGCGTATCGGTCCTCACAGTAGCAGAAGAAAACGCTACCATAGACCCTACTAACCTCGCTCCCACCAGGGGCACCTTTGAGCTCCGAACATCACATGCTATGCTGGATCAGCTTAGGTCCTCTGTTACGGGTATGGCTCGACCCACTACTCATCAGGTTCAAGAGGGGCCATTCTCCCCTGAACCACCTACTGTGGGTCACCTTCCCTTAAACCTTCACTCAACTCTCAGAATACGGGCCCAGCCAACGGCCGCCCTTCTGAGCATGCTTCTTCCAGATCCTCGCACCGAAGTTCTCCCAGATGCTGAGCTAAATTCATGGCAATGACTCCTCGGAGATGGAAGCCAGCTTGCAAGCATTATCCAACGCTTCACTCGGGGAACTTCCTCGCAGCAAGACATAGATAATGTCAATCATAACCCGTTTACCAGGGAAATCAGAAACTCCCGAAACCCTCCGGACTTCAAGTTCCCATCTATCGAGCCATACAACGGCCGCACTGACCCAACCATCCACCTCATGTGATACATGCGACATATGGAAGTACTTGGCGCATCGACCAACGTCATGACTAAGTGCTTCCCACTCTTTCTTATAGACATAGCTGGAATGTGGTTTCGACAGCTGACAACAGATTCGATCAACAACTGGAACACTCTGGTCACCCGCTTTATCGAACAATTCAGAGTACATATCTCTTGACCAAAGAGCGTTATGTTCTTATCCACCATCAAGCAGCGATCAGGAGAAACGCTCAGATCCTTCCTTGAAAGATTCAACGCAGCTGTAGCGTTAGTTGATCGGCCTGAGCCGTCGATGGTACTTATGGTTGCCATTGCGGGAGTTCAGAATTGATCAGAATTCTCAATCTCTTTAACCAGAGATCCCCCAAGGACATAGACGATTTCTATTCCGAGGCCGAGCGATTCCTCTGACAAGAAGATGTCAGCATTGAGATGGAGAGCCTAGAGGTCTTAGCCGCCAAACAACAAGGTCCATCCCACAGCAACGGCCAGAATAAAGGAAGAGGAAAGGCCCCGGAAAAGAGCGAGCTTCATGTGTGACCTCAGATCGAAAGTAAGTACGATCAGTACACCACTCAATTCCTCTCTACTCGATATCTACTTTGACATACGAGGGTCCCTGCCCACTCCGAGACCACCTCGACGAGAGCCAACACAGATGGAGCTCGATTCTGGCAAACATTGCATATTCCACAACGTAGCTGGACATAGCACTAATGAGTGCCGACATCTGCGTGATCTCATCGATGATCGAGTTAGAAAAGGAGAGCTTCCCGAATATGTCAAAAATCGTGACCTGGCCTTGCTGCTACGATCTTCTGCCCATGCTCCTCAGGTCGATCCACAAGCTCCTAGAAATGGAAAGGCCCCTGAGACTAGCACTCGCGACATTATCATTAATTAAATTTTTTCTGATGTATTTCTTTCAATAAAAAGGACACATTAATCTACATATGTATGGGGTTAGGATTTAGCTCCTAGGCTTGCTCTGGAATCAATCGATGTCCTCTTAGAATTTCTTTGTAATAATTCATTAGTTGCTATGAATGTTCTTCTACAAATATGGATTATGTTTGGGAAACTCTAAAGCCAAGCAAGGATAATGCTCGCCCCTTCTTTTAATATGGTTAGCGCGAAATCCTACTACCATATCTTAACACCTACTTCCCTAACCGAGTGTGGTATATTTCTTTAAGCCGAGTATGGATGATACTCGACCCTTCTTTTTATACACCACGAGCTTTTACCGCTCGCTGGACACACTAATCTAACATGAGTCGAGCATGAAAAACACTCGCCATTAAGCTGAGTATGGTAAATACTCGCCATTAAGCCGAGTATGGTTAATACTCGCCACCAAACCGAGTATGGTTAATACTCGCCACCAAGCCGAGTATGGTTAATACTCGCCATTAAGTCGAGTATGGTTGATACTCGCTACCCTTCAAAGCCAAGTGAACTAAAATGCTCGACCCATCAGCCTTCTCCAAGCCGAGAATGGTTTATTTTTGTCTTTGTAGGAACTAACTGTCATAAAGACGATCAACATCTCGGCCTTAATACGGTTCCCGATAGTTCTCAGTATTCCGGCCTTAATACGACCTAGTTCGATCGTCAGTTTTCTGGCCTTAATACGACATCGGACCCGTCGGATTTCCGACCTTAATATGGTCCGGCGCGAACATAGCTACTTGAACAATCGTGCTTCGATTCACATTTCAGAACACACCTCCATCTGTCGAAGAAGGTGCATTCTGAGGGGCAAAATGTTAGCCTTATTTTTGGTAAAAGACGCAACAGGCCAAACCGAAGCCCAAATGCACAACCAATCAAGTTAGATAGATCGCATTCCAGGAAGCCCAGCAGAAGCTCGACCCTAAGTAACCAAGTATCGGGCCAATCAAGCCAATATCTTGCTCCGGAAGACTCGCTCTCCCAGCCAACCGAGAGAACTGCTCTCGCATAGGGAGTATCAACCGAGTATTTCGGGTCTACATGAAATATCCAGCTGAGCTGTTCAAATACTTGGCCTGACTCTTAAGGAAGAAAACCCGGTCAACCACATCCGGACAAAGCTCTACTTTTGATACACCTCACTTTGGATGCCATGTAAGCCGCAACTTCCGAGGATACTATTTATGAATAGTGGAACCAGTCTTCCAGCCGCTATTCTATCCAAGGGATGAGCTCCACGCGTCTAAGTCTTCCCAGAAAGGTCGGGCCACGTCACAACAGCCCAAGCTGCCATCTCCGCCTATAAATACCTCAAAGCTTAAAGAGGAAGGGGACCTGATCCTTTTCGGCTGATACTTCTTCTTCTTCCCAGAAAGGCATTATCTAGAAAAGAAAAAAGCCATCTTCTTTCTTTTCTTCTAATAGAAAAAGCATTGTACTTGTAATCTAAAGCAGAAGTAATATATAAAGTGGACGTAGGCACAGTCTTTGCCGAACCACTATAAAAAGACTGTGTATTTTCCCTGTTTCCTTTACTTTTTCTGTATTTTTTAATCAATATTCGTGTGCTCTTCACATAATTGGGGGTTGAACGTCACTAGTGACCAACTTTTGACGTAGCTTTTCATTTCTTCACCGTTTCGGTAAAATTGGTCGGTAAGTCTAAGGAGACCTAAGTAGCGCTTCCAAGTTTCGATAGATGAATGGTAGAAAAGAAGGAGTCTTGAGTTCGGCTCTCAATGAAAGCACAAGATTGTTGATGCATAGAAGTTGGCAGCAAAACCCAGCGAGTTCCAAGGCAATGAAACTGCACGTCCAGAGTGGAAATAACATGCAAAAAAGTAAATTAACACAATATTTTGTGGTGGTTCGATCCACGAGAACCTATGTCCACTTTGAAGTTTTTGCTCCTTTTATTCACTTTTAATCAAAGTACAATGATGGGAACCATATTTGCGTATGAATACATTGGCAATGGTGGAAAGTATATTATACAAGGTCCAAAATGGATCCCAAGTTCTTCTTCCCAAAATGTCTATGCTGTCCAAAAGGTCCAAGTGTCCAAAAAGAGGTAAGTTTTCTTCTTCCCGGAGTGATGGAGCAAGTTTAAGGATCATGGAGGCAATATCTTCTTCCCAAAGTGTCAAAAGAGCAAGTGTTCAACCTTTCTCTCAAAGCAAGACGGAGGGTATTTATAGGAGAGTGGAGTTGGTGGGAGTATGTATGAACAGAGGTTGGTGGCATGTGCCACATTTTTCATACCCTGGTGTCGGTACCGATCCCATGATTAGCATGTATCCTAGGGACTTGGTTTATTACTACTTTGAATCCTTTTTAACCCTCTTGCTTCGTTGTTTTCGTATCTTGTGATATTAAGTTTCTTTGTATCGATCCTTGTGACTTGGATGAATTAGAAAATTTCTGAGGATATGAAAATTGGTGAAGGAGGCTGCCGGGATATGAAATTAGGTAGTGTGAAGTTGAGGGAAACGAAATGGTGAAAGGGTATCCTTGGATACAAAATGTCGGAGAATATATATACCGATCCTAGAGTTAACTATTTTACTTTCGAAGGCACTTTTTTCCTAAATTTTTGCATTTATATTTACCTCGTATTTTTCTCGATTTATTATTATTATTGAATGTCACTCCAAGGATCACCCAGTTCTTCTGCTCGCCATATTATAGACTAGATAGAGTGATAGATGCTTGCCTTATATTAATATTTTCTACTTCAATATCAGATCTTGAAAAGGTATGGTTAGCTATTAGGATGACGAAATCATAAATGCCTCCAGCATATAGACGAGCATTGATTACAATGACAATCGATGAAAAAAAAGTTTGACAAGCTTAATATGACTAGATCGTTTGGTACCAGCTGTTGTGGATTGAGGGCAAGTTTTTCCATAGGAGCACACCACCAAAGCAGATGACGATGGTAGGAGATGAATGCTAGGATTTACATAAACTGCAAAATTTGTCCGCTTTCAAAATTCAAGAAGCTAAATGTGATATTTCAAGGTTGCATCAAAACTCCCACTTGAAAGTTCTGAATTCAAAAGTCCCCACATGTTAATGTCCTATTTGACACCTAACATATGTCAAACTTCTCTTTGGTGATACTATAGAAATCGACGCTTGCGATCGCCAAACTTATACAATCTGCATCACTTGATTGTGATTTCTATTCGTAAATTCAACCGAGTTGAGCTTTTTTACATTATATGGAGATGAAAGAGGCCATTAGTAAATGTAGGGCTATACGAGGCCGACCCATTTCCCGAATGAGAAATCACATATATTCTAGTTAATAGCGAGTTTGACTACATAGTTATTCCTTATCGATGAGCAAGCCAGCGGATTTTCGATGACTTATTTTGTATTTAGTAAGAAGATTTAGGAGATATGTATGTTAGTATTTTGAACTACTAGTATGTAATAAAAGTGTCTTTTTAATTGCATTTCACAAGTTATAAATATTATAAATTCATTTAACTATCTTATTTAAAAGTAATTATAACAAAATAAAAATATTTATAACAAAGCCATTAACATACCCCTTTCAAATTCCATTTTCATAGCATAAGAATGCATTTCCCTTTTTTGAACCACTACTTTTGTGCCTTTCGTATTCCCCTTTCATATGCCAAACAATGAAATCTTACGCTCGTACTGAGAATTTCAAACTGATGCTATTACACATTTTCTCGATTTGAGAATGTTTTTAAACTTTAAGAAAAATTTCCACTATAAGATTTCATAGTGCGTACTTTGCTTGAATGAAGTATCACTCTTATTTTAAAAAAATTCTCCACCTTAGTTACAATTAATCAAGACACGACCTTCATTGAACTACTATAACTGAAGTTGGGTTGAAGCATTAGAAGCGGAACAATATTTAACAAAGAATTTTCTCCTTAGTTATATAGGTTAATATTATGATCAAATGTAGTCAAATCAAAGATAAAGTCTTCGGCTAGAGAAATATAATTAATGATTTATTGTCGAACCAAAGAGTTTGGATAATTGAGTTGAACATTTATGGTACTAGAAATTTGAACAAGACCATATTCCTTAAGTTCTAAAGTCATATAGTTTTGATAAAGATATCTGGTTTAAAAAATTGTTACTACTAGATATCACTTAAAATAGTAGAATGGCATTTTATTGTTAAGTTATGTAAGCGATCAATTCAGCCAAACCATTAGCGAAGATGATTTGTAAACATTGTTCTTCAAATAATTCGATATTAACTCTTGACAGAATTTACAAATTGGAGTCGTACAACCATAATAACGAATAGCTAAAATACCAGCGCTGTAATTTATTTATAGTAATTGTGATAATGAAATTGTTTAGTATTTATTGAATAACAATATGGAAGCAATTGGTAATTAATCGAGTGCATATTTAAAAGTTATATATTTACATATCGATATACGATATTGATAGAAATTTAATTTTGATTATTTATTGAATAAATAAGCTTGAGACTTTCAAAGGACTATTGTAACGACCTAGGGAATTCGACGCCCGAATTCCAACAATAATACATAAAACCCGTATTACTTGCCAGAACTCAAGTATCGGAAACACCAGATAGTTAATGCAAGAAAATAGAGGGTGAGATAAGAAAGAAAGTTATAACAGAAGAAGAAGAACATACAACATCATTAGAATAACACGAATCTCACAGCGGAATGAATAAAATATAGTATACAACATAACTTTTCAATACAAATCTGTCATTTTTATATACACATCATTATTAGAGTATAACACTTACAACACAGCGGAAATAACAATAGCTATATAATCCTGAAGCCTCCTGCTCCAAGCCCTCCAAGTATATCTGTAAAATCCTGACTACTTGACTACCCGTATAAATTTGGGCACCCAAGATTTTAGGGTAGAAAAAACAAAATAAACTTGGGGTCAGTCATGGGACTGATGTGAGTAACTTAAAATAGTTTGAGAAAATAAACGATATCTCATAAGACCACGCTGTATAACACGGAACGAGTTTTTCCGTTATGAGAATCCAAAACACTTGATTCAACATTCAAAAATCCTTTTGAAAGAAACAATAATCTTTATATCAAAACTCTTTTGATATTATAAGTGTCTATCAACCACAATATAATAATCATCTAGCAGAACGCTTTCATCTCAAGTTCCACATATATAATATATAATCAAAAACCGCGAACGCTTATTGGGTAATGGATTCCAACTAGAAAAGTATGGGACCACATTCCGACAGTGTATATTTAGAGAGGAATACACCGGGTTCAACTAGAACATCTTATAACCTAGGCTAAACATGACCGGTCACTCATTTCGCTTGAGTGTACCAAATGTATTATCATCAACGGTTGGGATTAGCAACCATTTCCCGAAAGGGACGACATCGAAATAAATTATAGAAGTAAATGGAATTTCTCTAGATCAGGCGATGATACACCCTAATTGGCAGTTAACCACTTATCCATGCGACCTACCCGATTTTATACCATTTCCCAGTTGTGAGGCTAGAGGCCATAACGTATAAATCACACTTTCATTTATTTTGAATGTCACATTGTCATACTCACCAAATCACAAATTGATTTACCTAAAAATACCACGGGTATACAACTAAGAGAAATGAATTCCTGCGCCACCAAACGTAAATACGTTTGAAGAGGTCAACTTACGCGATCTACTAAATATACTCTGTCAGACATTCTTCCATACAGGTTGTCCTAGGTTCGGACAAACCAAAGGCACTATTCTGTAAACCCATTTTAGGCAATTTCTTCCTAGGATTTGCCAGAACAGCCCTTGCATAATGTAACGACCCAGATTTTCTAGTCAATTTATTTTGAATATTTAATATTATTTTAAATATTGAGCTGATAATATAAATCGATTTTTATATCAAATTATCGATGTAATTATCGTAATACGAGGATCTTAAGTAATTCAATTTGAAATGGAGTCAAAATGATTCATATGAATTTTTATTTGAATTTAAACGATAATAAAATAATTAATTATCAAGGAATTTATTTGTTTTTAAATTTAAATTATATTATATTAATTTATTTTGGTTATTTATAATTACGTTCAAATTAAATATCAAAATATATTCAGTTAGTTCAGAATAGTGTTACACTATTGAAATAATAGTGGTTACGTTAAAATAGCGGTTCGTGGTTTAAATGAATGGACCCCGAGATATTTACAATGGATAGGATCGAAATCGAATCGAAAATCAAATCGATATCTGTTTAAAAAAGTACAAAAATCTCTGGAATATCAAATCACATTAAAAAAAACCCTACCCATGATAAACCTTACCCCAGTATAACACCTGCCTTCACTCCTTAACGAGGAAGCATCTCCATCTATAAAATCACGCACGCTCTTCTCTCTTTTCATTCCTTCTTCCAACTAACCATATACGGTGCTCCTCCGATGTCCACACTTTAAAATCAACCCCGTGCCCTTTTTTCTTCCACTCCTATTCTATATAAAATCACAATACCCCTCTTTCTCTCTGTTATTTTTTTCTCCCTTCTAAATATCCATTCGTTCATTTCCCAACTCCATTCGAGATTAAAAATCGCATATCCAAATCAATCGCGAGAGGCTCGACATCTTCGACGTGGTTCATGTATCGCAATTTCAAAGGGTTCGAAGAAGGATATTGCGAGTTGGGGATAACCGCATTCGAAGACCTGGAAGCTCGCGACAGTGGCTATTACGTTGTAGTTGAAGTCGTAATTTGAGGGCAGCATGAGTTATGCAATTTGAGGTGTGCGCAAATGAAGGGGAAGCAGTATTTGGGTGGTACGATTATCAACAGGGGAGTTCGATTTTAAAGTAGGAGGATGATGCTCAGGTACTTTGAAATTTTCCATAGGCAACTTTGAAGATTAGGGATGATGTGAGTTGAATTGCGAAACTGGGAGGGGTGCGATATCATTTGTGCATTGACTATTAGGGGAAAATTCTAGGGTTAGTCTTCTAGTTTAAAGATGGTCCGATAAAAGCTGTAGGAAGCAAGGCGAATGACAATAAAAGATTCCGTGATTTTTACTGTAGTAGTTGGGAGGCTACAGAGCGTGACTTTCTAGTTGAGTGAGTGTTCGGGGCAAATAGTGGAGAACGATGGTGAAGTGGTGGTTTTTGATCCCTTTATTTTGATTCGCACCAGTTACTAGTTGCGTGAGATAGTAGGTAGGGTGGAATTGGAGTTCACAAGTTATTCGAAAGGGATGGTGGGCGAACTGTAGGTCTGTAGTTGTGGCGGAGATGTACAGTTTGGATATTGGTGAAAGGGTTCAGTTTTGGTCGGCAAGCTTTATCAGGAGCAGACGATCTATATTTCCAACTAGAAGAGTTGAGAAGCCTTAAAATCTAAAGTATATTATTTAAGATAAATAATTAGTTTATGATTTTTTGAAAATCAAATGGGTAGTTACAAAGTTAATTACAAATATCGATCACAAAATAAAATAAAATAAATGGTTTATATAATTCGAAAATCGATAAATACTATATTTAATTTATGCAAGGTCCAAATATTTCGAAAATCTATCGCATGGATACGTAGCTGAGTATTTCGTAAGCTGGAAATAAATTGGGAATCAGAGTGGAAAATTAAAATCACGGTGAGTAAATCTCACTCACCTTTTTCTTTAGAATTATTTTTATTCGTTAAAAATAATTGTTGTTGCTTATTTGAATGCTCCCTGGTTGTTTTAAAAATATTAGTTATTTAGGGTTGACTATTATATATATATTGGTCTGGTGGTTGGATTCCCGCAATACGATTAGCGGATGCCAGCAGTATCATTAGCGGATGACCCTACGCCCACGTATATAAGTAGATCCTCTTTTATACCGCGATATCCTTCCTCGAAGCAGGATGGGTATTATTTTTGTTGACTAACGTCTGTGGATGCAGGAAAATAGGTTGGAGGGATCCAACTGGATTCCTCAAAAATATATTTTCTGTTTGTTTATTTGTTTGCATATATACTGTCATATATGATGTGTTAAAAAAATAAATAGTTGGTTGTTTGGTGTTTAAATATCACTGGGCCTAAGTGTTAATTTATAAAAATATCCTGAAAAGGATATTTGAGGTTTAAAAGGAAAATTCTATTTTTAAAATAGAATTTAAAATTTTAGAATGGAATAAAAATATTAACTTGTTTTAATACAACAAAAACAAGTAATCCACTTATAAACGAAGTTTATAAATGAAGTGAAAAGAATTATCATTGGATAGTTTAGAAGTAAAAATACGAGTGTGAAATTGAAAAGGGAAATCTATTTTCCCAAAAGTAGAAATATCGATTTCAAAAGAAATTGAAATCGAGGCTTGTTTAATGATTATAAAATTTAAAAGGAATTGAAATAGAATTTGGATTTCAAGGAATTCAAATAGAATTTGAATTCAAAGGAATTCAAATGAATTTGAATTCAAAGGAATTCAAATGAATTTGAATTCAAAGGAATTCAAATGGATTTGAATGTAGGAATTCAAATGGAATTAAAATATAGAATTTGAATATAAAGGAAATTCAAATATAGAATTTGAATAAAGAAATTCAAATGGAAATTTAATATAGAAAATTTAAATAGAACTTGAAATAGAATTTCAAAATATAGAATTCAAATGGAATTTGAAACAGACTTTGAATATAAAATTTAAAGAGTTAAAATGGAATTTGAATATAAAATTCAAATAGAATTGAAATAGATTTGAATATAGAAATCCAAATGGAGTTTGAAAATAGATTTGAATGAAGAAATCCAAATGAAGTTTGAAAGTAAACTGAAGTTCAAATGGAGATTGAAAATCGAATTTGAATATAGAAATTTCAAAGAGATTTGAAAATAGAATTTGAAAATAGAAATTCCAAAGAGAATTTGGAATAGAAAGTTGAAATCATTTCGAAATAGGAACGATGAAATATATTTCGAAATGTGGATTTTTAAACAAAATAGAAATAAATCGAAAGGATTTATAATTTATAAAAGGAATTGAAATTAAATATAGAAGATCGAAATATAAACGAATTTATTTCTAAATAAGGAAAAATCGACAAATTTTAGAAGATTGGAAATAGTATGTTGAATTGGGAGAAATTGATTTGATATATATATTAAAAATATATCAGAATGAAGTTGAATTTATTATAAACGAAGTTTAAACGTTTATATTTATAAATATAATTAAAACGTACTCGCCACAGCGCTGTAGTTCGTAAATTGGCGATTCGAACTTCAATTGGGTATACAGAACTCAATTGAGGTCGAAATTCTTTGAAACAAGAAACGTCAGGACCGATTTGATAATAGTTTTCTAATGGAGGAGAAAAATCTAGATTTTGTCGAATAGATTTTGAGTTATGTCAAAATCAAATTTTCAGAAAAACAGCGCCAGAACCATTATAAAACCAAACGGTTTATTTTAAATAAATAAAAGGATTTTAAAGAAATAAAATCCGAATTGGCCATTAGAAAGAAATCCACACTGGAGATATAAAATTAATATGAACTCCAGTGAAGTAAGTGAAATGATTTTTGAAACAAAAAGCAGATTTTTGGTTATTAAATAGATTTAACTAATTTTGAAGAAAAATTAGTTAATGAGATTTTGAATTGATATTGGGCTTTGAATAAGTGAATTCGATTTGAAAATTTATATTCGAAATCGAAAAGGAAACTAGAATTAAAATTGAAATTCAATTTGGTTATGAGCAAGTTAAATATTTTATTTGAACATGTTATGTTCAAACAAAGAAGTGGAATAGGCAAAATAGCTAATTAAAGAATAAATGGGCGAAACTGAATTCAAACGAATGGATTGAGTTGAATTGAAAACAGGTGAACATGTGTTAGATAGGTATGGGATGAAGTATATGAAGATTTTAATTTATGTGCCCGACATAAAGGTACATGTTTAAATTCATATATGAGGTTTTATGCGCCGTACCGGCAAACCGCTTGGGTTTTTCGTTTTCTTTTGGATTGGTGAGGGTCATGGGAGGCTATTTGAAATATCCCGATGCTCCCAGTACAAGGGAGGTTATGGCGAATTTTTCCGGGAATTTAAGGAGTTAGAATATTTTTAAGATAATTTGATAGTTAGAAATCAATATATATCAATATATATTGAATTCGATAAGGAAACAAATTTAAAATAGAATATTGTAAACTAAAAGGAAATCTATTAATTAGAAATAGAAAGCGAACCGTATACTTGTTTTTAAAAATAAATAGTTGGTTTTTATAGTGTGTTTATTCGAGGTAAGTGGTTTTGCCGTTTTGAAGTTGAGGATGTTTTCAGTCAAGGTCTGAGAGGTAATTTTACCCCAACTTGATTGATTTCATTTTTAATTGATAAATAGTAAGATCCATCCTCGAAGAGAAGTGTTTGAATAATAGTCAGTTGAATAAAATATTTTAGGTTGTTTGTAACGATGTTTTACACAACAGTCGTTTTAACCCAGGTAAGTGGAATTTTGGAAATATATCATAAATATTTCCTAAGTATAAAAATAACCGAGTCGTGAAAGAGATAAGTGATTGAAATGTTTTCAATTGCAGATAGAATATATTTTCTAAATATAGAAAATAAAAGAAGGTGATATAGGGAAATGTTTTTCCAACTAGCATAAGAGATCAATAAGATTTCTGGAAATATTTGGTTAACAAATATTGATAGAGAAATAGAGAAGTGAATTAATTAATGCAATATTAATTAACCGACCCAGTGATTGATTTATGTTATGGATGAATGGAATGTTTATTTATTTTTCTTCGATAGTTAAATAACCGACTATCAATGTGTTTGCCAATATCAATGTCAATATGGAGAGACCGGTTGGATTATTATCCGTGAACCACTCTGTATTGGCAGTAACATTGTGAATCAGATGATATGAAGATAATCAAAGACGGAGTAAAGTGCAAGGGCTTTTTCTATTAATAGAAATTGTGCCTTCGGTTTCATTCGATCCCAGAACGAACGTATATGGACGAATGTCTGACAAAGTATTTCCAATGATCGCATGAGTTGGTATGTATAAATATATATGGTTGCAACGGATTTATTCCCTTAGCATAATATCCAGAATATTTGTGCAAATCAATTAGTGATTAACGGATATGACAATGTGGCATTCAAAGTGATTGTGCTATCAATGAATGGAAAGTAATCGTAGCCTCAGGTCTCAACAACCGGGAAATGACAAAAATCGGGTAGGCAGCATGGCTATGTAGGTCGCCTCCATTAGGATGTATTATCACCTATCTAGAGATTCATTTAAATTTCTTATTCTATTCGATGCCGTCCCATTCAGGAAACAGTTGCAGATCCCAACCATTGGTGATATACATTCGATACACTCAAGCGAAATGAGTGGTGGGTCATTTGTGGGCCGGGTTGCAAGATGTTCTTGTTGAACCCAGTGTATTCCTCTCTAGAGATACACTATCGGAAGGTGGTTCCATACCTTGTCATGCTGGAAATCCAATCTCCAATAAGCGCCATGCGGGTTTTGATTTTATATTATATATGGAGCGTGAGATGCAAGCGTTCTGCTAGATTCTATTTATTTGATTTAGACACTGTTATAATATCACTGGATTTTTGTATCAAAGTGTCTTGGGTTATAGTAAGGTACCGTCCATGTTTATGTGTGGGCTGGTCTTACTATTTCTGTTCATTTGAAAGGATTTTTGAAAGTTAAACAAATGGTTGGAGTTTACTTACACCAGCCCCATGACTGACCCAGAGTTTATTTTGTTTTGTTTTCCCTAAACTCTTGGGTGCCCAAATTTGTACGGACAGTCAAGTAGTCGGGATTTTACAGATTCATTTGGAGGAGCTGGAAGCAGGAGGCTTCACCAATTAGCTATAGATTATCATATTTCCGCTATGTACTATGTTGTATCTGGAAACAGGTGTTTATAACTGTTCCAAGAATAACTGTTGTGCTCTGATAATGGTATGTATATACAATTACTGATTTGTATTTCAAAAAGTTATGTTATATAATATATTTTATTCGTTCCTCTGTGAGTTTGTCATCTTCAATTTCTTCTATTCTAATATTTCTTTCTTTCTATTTCTCATCCTCTAACTTCTTTCTAATAATGATTCGTATTTCTGTGCAATTTGGGTTGGACGTGTGGTGTTATTAGTCAACTCAGATAGTATGGATTTGCGGGTCGTTACAGCTGGTATCAGAGCTTAGGTTGAGCGAATACCTAGGTTTTGGTGGAATGTGCTCATTAGAGATAGGGTCAATAGTACCCTAGAATGAGTTGAGTATATATATATACGAGAGAGCGTATTTGTTAATTGATATAAAAGTTGTTTTATACTGTGTTAGTTAGTCTGTTGAGTGGTTTATGAATTCTGATCGGATAGTGGGACGCCACAAAGTCGATAGGAATTTCTAAACACTTGAACAGAGAAATTGACACAATATTGTTTTTAGTGGGTGAATGAAATAATTTTACCCAAAATTCTACTTTGATATAAAACTAATAATTTTCTGAAATTATTGGATGTGTTGATTGTTATAGTTATAATCAAATTTGATTATAAAAAATTGGAATGGTTATATATAACCAAAATAAAAATTTGTATATGAATAACATATACAAATGAAATGAATTGAAATTGAATTCAAACCAAAATTTGGAATTTAAATCCTGGGAAGTTTGAAATATTTTTGGAGTGTATTAGTACAATATAGCTTTGTATTTGAAGAATTTTTGAATAAAAATCATTTTTGAATGGATTCTGAAGGTGTTAAAGCATTGAACTCACTTCAGTGGCTGGGAAATAATTCTGATGATGACTACAACATCATCAGTGTTCATTTACGAGTTTCTAAGTGATGGATTGCTACCTTAGAAAAGTTTTGATGGAAATTTGTTTTGAAAGAAAACAAGTGGTTTCAAAATTCAAATGTTTTGAATTTGCAATGGAAATAAATATATGTATATATTTATGTGATTTCAGAAGGATTTGAAAGGAAAACCCAGAAATTTGAATTCTGAAGTTTAAATTTAACTTAAGCAAGTTAAATGGATCAAGATAAATAAATTAGTGAAATTCAATTTAAATAAGATTGAATGGAATTCGAATTGGGTGTAAATCATTTAGATTAAATGTGTGAAAACCAAAAGTTTTGGTTGGAGCTAATTTTTTGAAATATGAAGAGGTGAGTTTCAACATAAAGGAGTTTTGAAAAGTTAATGGGTTTATAGTATTTTTCCTACCTTATCAATTTCGGGGATGAAATTATTTTAAGAGGGGAAGAATGTAACGACCCAGATTTTCTGGTCGATTTATTTTGAATGTTTAATATTATTTTAAATATTGAGCTGATAATATAAATCGATTTTTATATTAAATTATCGATGTAATTATCGTAATACGAGGATCTTAAGTAATTTAATTTGAAATGGAGTCAAAATGATTCATATGAATTTTTATTTGAATTTAAACAATAAAAAATAATTTATTATCAAGGAATTTATTTGTTTTTGAATTTAAATTATATTATATTAATTTATTTTGGTTATTTATAATTATGTTCAAATTAAATATCAAAATATATTCAGTTAGGTCAGAATAGTGTTACACTGTAGAAATAACAGTGGTTACGTTAAAATAGCGGTTCGTGGTTTAAATGAATGGACCCCGAGATATTTATAATGGATAGGATCGAAATCGAATCGATATCTGTTTAAAAAGAATAAAAATCTCTATAATATCAAATGACATTAAAAAAACCTACCCGTGATAAACCTTACCCAGTATAACACCTGCCTTCACTCCTTAACGAGGAAGCATCTCCGTCTATAAAATCACGCACACTCTTCTCTCTTTTCATTCCTTCTTCCAACTAACCATATACGGTGCTCCTCCGATGTACACACTTTAAAATCAACCCCGTGCCCTTTTTTCTTCCACTCCTATTCTATATAAAATCACGATGCCCCTCTTTCTCTCTGTTATTTTTTTCTCCCTTCTAAATATCCGTTCATTCATTTCCCAACTCCATTCGAGATTAAAAATCGCAGATCCAAATCAATCGCGAGAGGCTCGACATCTTCGACCTGGTTTATGAATCGCAATTTCAAAGGGTTCGAAGAAGGATATTGCGAGTTGGGTATAACCGCGTTCGAAGATCTGGAAGCTCACGACAGTGGCTATTACATTGTAGTTGAAGTCGTAATTTGGGGGTAGCATGAGTTAAGCAATTTGAGGTGTGCGCAAATGAAGGGGAAGCAGTATTTGGGTGGTTCGATTATCAACAGGGGAGTTCGATTCTTAAGTAGGAGGATGATGCTCAGGTACTTTGAATTTTTCCATAGCCAACGTTGAAGATTAGGGATGATGTGAGTTGAATTACGAAACTGGGAGGGGTGCGATATCATTTGTGCATTGACTATTTGGGGAAAATTCTAGGGTTAGTCTTCTAGTTTAAAGATGGTCTGATAAAAGCTGTAGGAAGCAAGGCGAATGACAATAAAAGATTCCGTGATTTTTACTAGTAGTAGTTGGGAGGCTACAGAGCGTGACTTTCTAGTTGAGTGAGTGTTCGGGGCAGAGAGTGGAGAACGATGGTGAAGTGGTGGTTTTTGATCCCTTTATTTTGATTCGCACCAGTTACTGGTTGCGTAAGATAGTAGGTAGGGTGGAATTGGAGTTCATAAGTTATTCAAAAGGGATGGTGGGCGAACTGTAGGTCTGTAGTTGTGGTGGAGATGTACAGTTTGGATATTGACGAAAGGGTTCAGTTTTGGTCGGCAAGCTTTATCAGGAGCAGACGATCTATATTTCCAACTAGAAGAGTTGAGAAGCCTTAAAATATAAGGTATATTATTTAAGATAAATAATTAGTTTATGATTTTTTGAAAATCAAATGGGTAGTTTCAAAGTTAATTACAAATATTGATCACAAAATAAAATAAAATAAATGGTTTATATAATTCGAAAATCGATAAATACTATATTTAATTTATGTAAGGTCCAAATATTCTGAAAATCTATCGCATGGATTCGTAGCTGAGTATTTCGTAAGCTGGAAATAAATTGGGAATCAGAGTGGATCAAAATTAAAATCACGGTGAGTAAATCTCACTCACCTTTTTCTTTAGAATTATTTTTATACGTTAAAAATAATTGTTGTTGCTTATTTGAATGCTCCCTGGTTGTTTTAAAAATATTAGTTATTTAGGGTTGACTATTATATATATATATATTGGTTTGGTGGTTGGATTCCCGCAATACTATTAGCGGATGCCCGCAGTATCATTAGCGGATGACCCTACGCCCACGTATATAAGTGGATCCCCTTTTATACCGCGATATCCTGCCTCGAAGCAGGATGGGTATTATTTCTGTTGACTAACGTCTGTGGATGCAGGAAAACAGGTTGGAGGGATCCAACTGGATTCCTCAAAAATATATTTTCTGTTTGTTTATTTGTTTGCATATATACTATCATATATGATGTGTTAGAAAAATAAATAATTGGTTGTTTGGTGTTTAAATATCACTGGGCCTAAGTGTTAATTTATAAAAATATCCTGAAAAGGATATTTGATGCTTAAATGGAAAATTCTATTTTTAAAATAGAATTTGAAATTTTAGAATGGAATAAAAATTAACTTGTTTTAATACAACAAAAACAAGTAATCCACTTATAAACGAAGTTTATAAATGAAGTGAAAAGAATTATCATTGGATAATTCAGAAGTAAAAATACGAGTGTGAAATTGAAAAGGGAAATCTATTTTCCCAAAAGTAGAAATATCGATTTCAAAATAAATTGAAATCGAGGCTTGTTTAAGAATGATTATAAAATTTAAAAAGGAATTGAAATAGAATTTGGATTTCAAGGAATTCAAATAGAATTTGAATTCAAAGGAATTCAAATGGATTTGAATGTAGGAATTCAAATGGAATTCAAATATAGAATTTGAATATAAAGGAAATTCAAATATAGAATTTGAATATAAAAATTCAAATGGAAATTTAATATAGAAAATTTAAATAGAACTTGAAATAGAATTTCAAAATATAGAATTCAAATGGAATTTGAAATAGACTTTGAATATAAAATTTAAAGAGTTAAAATGGAATTTGAATATAAAATTCAAATAGAATTGAAATAGATTTGAATATAGAAATTCAAATGGAGTTTGAAAATAGATTTGAATGAAGAAATCCAAATGAAGTTTGAAAGTAAACTGAAGTTCAAATGGAGATTGAAAATGAAATTTGAATATAGAAATTTCAAAGAGATTTGAAAATAGAGTATGAAAATAGAAATTTCAAAGAGAAATTGGAATAGAAAGTTGAAATCATTTCGAAATAGGAACGACGAAATATATTTCGAAATGTGGATTTTTAAACAGAATAGAAATAAATCGAAAGGATTTATAATTTATAAAAGGAATTGAAATTAAATATAGAAGATCGAAATGTAAATGAATTTATTTCTGAATAAGGAAAAATCGACAAATTTTAGAAGATTGGAAATAGTATGTTGAATTGGGAGAAATTGATTTAATATATATTAAAAATATATCAGAATGAAGTTGAATTTATTATAAACGAAGTTTAAACGTTTATATTTATAAATATAATTAAAACGAACTCGCCGCAGCGCCGCAGTTTGTAAATTGGCGATTCGAACTTCAATTGGGTATACAGAACTCAATTGAGGTCGAAACTCTTTGAAACAAGAAACGTTAGGACCGATTTGATAATAGTTTTCTAATGGAGGAGAAAAATCTAGATTTCGTCGAATAGATTTTGAGTTATGTCAAAATCAAATTTTCATAAAAACAGCGCCAGAACCATTATAAAACCAAACGGTTTATTTTAAATAAATAAAAGGATTTTAAAGAAATAAAATCCAAATTGGCCATTAGAAAGAAATCCACACTGGAGATATAAAATAAATATGAACTCCAGTGAAGTAATTGAAATGATTTTTGAAACAAAAATCAGATTTTTGATTATTAAATAGATTTAACTAATTTTGAAGAAAAATTAGTTAATGAGATTTTGAATTGATATTGGGCTTTGAATAAGTGAATTCAATTTGAAAATTTATATTCGAAATCGAAAAGGAAACTAGAATTAAAATTGAAATTCAATTTGGTTATGAGCAAGTTAAATATTTTATTTGAACATGTTATGTTCAAACAAAGAAGTGGAATAGGCAAAATAGCTAATTAAAGAATAAATGGGCGAAACTGAATTCAAACGAATGGATTGAGTTGAATTGAAAACAGGTGAACATGTATTAGACAGGTATGGGATGAAGTATATGAAGATTTTAATTTATGTGCCCGACATAAAGGTACATGTTTATATTCATATATGAGGTTTTATGCGCCGTATCGGCAACCCGCTTGGCTTTTTCTTTTTCTTTTGGATTGGTGAGGGCCATGGGAGGCTATTTGAAATATCCCGATGCTCCCGGTACAAGGAAGGTTATGGCGAATTTTTCCGGGAATTTAATGAGTTAGAATATTTTTAAGATAATTTGATAGTTAGAAATCAATATATATCAATATATATTGAATTCGATAAGGAAACGAATTTAAAATAGAATATTGTAAACTAAAAGGAAATCTATCAATTAGAAATAGAAAGCGAACCATATACATGTTTTTAAAAATAAATAATTGGTTTTTATATTGTGTTTATTCGAGGTAAGTGGTTTTGCCGTTTTGAAGTTGAGGATGTTTTCAGTCAAGGTCTGAGAGGTAATTTTACCCCAACTTGATTGATTTCATTTTTAATTGATAAATAGCAGGATCCAGCCTCGAAGAGAAGTGTTTGAATAGTAGTCGGTTGAATAAAATATTATGGGTTGTTTGTAACGATGTTTTACACAACAGTCGTTTTAACCCAGTTAAGTGGAATTTTGAAAATATATCATAAATATTTCCTAAGTATAAAAATAACCGAGTCGTGAAAGATATAAGTGATTGAAATGTTTTCAATTGTGGATAGAATATATTTTCTAAGTATAGAAAATAAAAGAAGGTGATATAGGGAAATGTTTTTCCAACTAGTGTAAGAGATCAATAAGATTTCTGAAAATATTTGGTTAACAAATATTGATAGAGAAATAGAGAAGTGAATTAATTAAATATTAATTAACCAACCCAGTGATTGATTTATGTTATGGTTGAATGGAATGTTTGTTTATTTATTTTTCTTCGATAGTTAAATAACCGACTATCGAAGTGTTTGCCAATATCGTTGTCAATATGGAGAGACCGGTTGGATTATTATCCGTGAACCACTCTGTATTGGCAGTAACGTTGCGAATCAGATAATATGACGATAATCGAAGACGGAGTAAAGTGCAAGGGCTTTTTCTATTAATAGAAATTGTGCCTTCGGTTTCATTCAATCCCAGAACGAACGTATATGGATGAATGTCTGACAAAGTATTTCCAATGATCGCATGAGTTGGTCTGTATAAATATATATGGTTGCAACGGATTTATTCCCTTAGCATAATATCCAGAATATTTGTGCAAATCAATTAGTGATTAACGGATCTGACAATGTGGCATTCAAAGTGATTGTGCTATCAATGAATGGAAAGTAATCGTAGCCTCAGGCCTCAACAACTGGGAAATGACAAAAATCGAGCAGGCAGCATGGCTATGTGGGTCGCTCCCATTAGGATGTATTATCACCTATCTGGAGATTCATTTAAATTTCTTATTCTATTCGATGCTGTCCCATTCGGGAAACGGTTGTTGATCCCAACTGTTGGTGATATACATTCGATACACTCAAGCGAAATGAGTGGTCGGTCATGTGTGGGCCGGGTTGCAAGATGTTCTTGTTGAACCCAGTGTATTCCTCTCTAGAGGTACACTATCGGAAGGTGGTATCATACCTTGTCATGTTGGAAATCCAATCTCCAATAAGCGCCATACGGGTTTTGATTTTATATTATATATGGAGCGTGAGATGCAAGCGTTCTGCTAGATTCTATTTATTTGATTTAGACACTATTATAATATCATTGGATTTTTGTATCAAAGTGTTTTGGGTTATAGTAAGGTAAAAACTGTCCATGTTTATGTGTGGGATGGTCTTACTATTATCTTTTCATTTGAAAGGATTTTTGAAAGTTAAACAAATGGTTGGAGTTTACTCACACCAGTCCCATGACTGACCCAGAGTTTATTTTGTTTTGTTTTCCCTAAACTCTTGGGTGCCCAAATTTGTATGGGCAGTCAAGTAGTCGGGAGTTTACAGATTCATTTGGAGGAGCTGGAAGCAGGAGGCTTCACCAGTTAGCTATAGATTATCATATTTCCGCTGTGTACTATGTTGTATCTAGAAATAGGTGTTTATAACTGTTCCAGGAATAACTGTTGTGCTCTGATAATGGTATGTATATACAGTTACTGATTTGTATTTCAAAAAGTTATGTTATATAATATATTTTATTCGTTCCGCTGTGAGTTTGTGATCTTCAATTTCTTCTATTCTAATATTTCTTTCTTTCTATTTCTCATCCTCTAACTTCTTTCTAATAATGATTCGTATTTCTGTGCAATTTGGGTTGGATGTGTGGTGTTATTAGTCAACTCAGATAGTATGGATTTGCGGGTCGTTACACATAAACTTCGTCTTCAATTATCTTCATCATATTCAATTCGCAACGCTAATGCCCATACGGAGTGGTTTCAGATAATAATCTGATCCCGGTCTCTCCGTATTGACGACGGAAAAATGGTCAAAACTTTGATAGTTGGGTATTTAACTATCAAAGGAAAACATTCATACACACAACGATCCTATCTCCAAATGGAAATTCTATCAATCAATCATCAATCAACAATTTTTGTTTTTAAATTAATTTATCATTAATTTATTTATTTCCCCATTCCCGTTTCCATATATTCGTAAATCCTTAATTTCTAAATTTAGAAAACAAACATAATTAACATTTGAAAACATTTCCATTTCTTATTCACGCATCACTATCCTCCCACACCATCATCTCTAACTGTAAACTAGTAAGAGAACAACTCACTACATATTAACCCCGAAAACCGAAACCAACATTAGATCCATACCCAGAAATTTGTTCAACATAACTAATCTCCAGTCAGTTTCTAGTTCCTTTAACTCTGTTTCTTATCTTCTTATCAAATCATTGCTTACGCAACCCTCGGATTCAATTTACGAATCCAATTCTTTTATTAAAAACATTGGTTATAACGATAACGTTATAATCCATGCTCTTAAAATATCTAACTTTAAAATATAACTTTTATTCATTAATTTGGATATAATCGAATTTCAACGTATAACTCTCTTTCGAATAATCTCTATTTGAACTCACTTCGAATTATCTGTATACGATTAACTCTCCGAATTTCAGAAAAATTTACTATTTTAGGTCAATTCAATTTCTAAATTCATTTTTGAATTTAGTACTTCCCAACATTTACCAATTTCCTTTTATATATATTTTAAATCTGCAAAACTTTTGCTTTTAATCATTATTCACATTAAAACGTGAATATTATTCCTTTTACAGAAAACTGGACTTGTCAAACTTGATTTCAATTTATAAATATTATTACAAGTTCAAATTCTGTTTATCGAGCCATTTTATAAATCCCAACCAATCTAACTTTCCCGAAATAGAATCCACTATTTCATTTTAACGCAATCTCTTATCCCATTTAATTCTTATCTAAATTTCTATTTCAAAACCCAATTTTTCTATATAAATGTTTTAATTCTAAAATATTTATTTTAACCCATTATTCACATCGAATGTGAATAATATTTCTTTTATAAAATCAATTCAGTTTGATTTTGTATTTTAAAATAATATCCCATTTCCCAATTCTATTTATACTTCTATTTATAGAATTATTTATACAAAAATCCTATTTTTAACTTCTAACACTTAAAATCTTATTTAAATTTCCCTTTTCAACGCTGAGTTTAAATTCCACTATAATATCGGTGTTAAAACTGATTTCTACTTCTTTCGATAATTTCAAACTTATATTTTAATTTATCCAATGATAATTACTTTACTTAATTTATAAAACATTATTTATAAATTAATCTTCTCCATTTATCTGTTAAAAACAGATTTCTATTTAATTTTTATTTTCCACATATTTCCTTTTATAAAATTCTATTCATTTTATAAATATTTCCTTTTTATAAAATTTTACTCATTTCCCAAATAATTCCTTTTATAATTCTATTTATTTTATATAAATATTTTATTTTCAACATACACTTTGAAAATTCTCTTTTTACATTCCAGTATTTCTTATGGTATTTACAATACCATATAACAACCCCAATGTCATCACAATCAATCACAGATTGTATATATCACATAATATATCATAATATATGAAGAAAAAAACAATATTATAAATATTGAGAAGCCCAGTTCGATCCCTCCAACCTGTTTCCCTGCATCCATAGATGTTAAACAATATAATTAACATCAATTTCATTTTAATATGAAATATTCTGATAAACAGAATCAATATTTAATCAATGCTATATATATAACTAGATCTATAATTTCAACCAATTAATTAGCAGTTCGTCCAAACAATCAACACATAGGAATCAAAATACGTCATAAAAATATAAATTGAGCAGAGTTAGTGAGATTTACTCACATTGGTGGTTTATAGTTAAATAACAATAATTGTCGTTGATTCAGATCAGGTAATTTATTACGCTATAAATTGTAACGAGCTCCAATTCACTCCAAACTAGTTTCATGGTGTAGCCCTCGTCCGTACGATCCCAACGGATCCTACCGTTCGTGAAATTGATAACGTATGAACGATATAACTCAATAACATGTTTGAATACATAGTTGAATTAAAATCATTTCTATTTAATTCAAGTGATTGTGCTTTACCTATGTAAACAAGCCCAATACATCACACCCACAACTACAGTCGTCTTCTCCCTCTCTGTAAATTCCAATGCAAGTTTTACAGAGCCATTTCCCATTTTTCCGTCACTCCATTCATGATCAACCCTCCACCAGATTCCAAGATAAAATTACCATAATTCTTCTCGAGCCCATCCACCCTACCTCCTCCATTTCAACCTTGCAGTCATCTTCTCCTTCACCATTTCAAACTGTCGTGCTCCTTTAACTCCCATTACCGAATATTTCAAGGCATCCCAGACTTCATCCCTTCGTTCAATTTATTCTCTTCACTTACAGTAGAAAAGCAAAAAACTTCTCCTTAAACATTTTTATTTCCTAAATCCTGGATTTAAAAATCAGCTAATCTCTTCTTCACTACCCAGTATCGACCATCCCCATATCCTCTACTATGGCCACTGCGCCGCTTCTTTGATCCCAAAACCCTCCACCATACCACTTAAAACTATTCTAAAATCACCTAAATTCATCTTATCAAAAATGCTTCCAACCAATACCATCCATTTAAAACTCGATGTCACCATCAGTGTAACAACCCGGAAAATCCGGGCTAATTTAAAAAAATTTATTTTGGTAATTTTAACGAATTTTGAATATTTAAAATGAATTATTTTAAATAATATCGACGAGAAATTTATTTTGAATAGAAATAGAACGTATATATTATATAGATCATCGTTAGAATATAAATAATTATTTATAATTATAAACGGAATTGAAAATGGTGCGGTAGTTCGATAATTGGATTTCAAATTTCAATTGAACATACCGGGTGCAAAACAAACCGGATTTTAGCGAAACCAAAAATATTGAAATCTAATTGAGAGTATCTTTCCAATGAATCCGAAAAATTTAAATTTCATAGCGGGGATAAAAAGTTACGTCCAGTTGAAAATTCAGAATAGTCGCTATGGAATTCAGGCCCTTAAAAATGGAAATTTTGCAAACGACCTTGGTTTTCGACGAAACCACTTTTGTTGGATCCGTGATGTCAAGTTATTGCTAGATTTCAAAATTCGTAATTTTTCGAATCAATATGTGAGCATGGCAAAGGAAAACGCTTTTGACCAGTTTCAGTTGATTTTAATCTACAGGAAAATGGTCATTTTTTAAGCAATCTCAGATTTCGACGAAATTAGTTTTGTTAGGACCGTATCGTCAATACGAAGCTAGAAAATATTTTTTGGGAATTTTTAGAGGCTGTATGTGGCCCCGGTAAATTGAAATGCGCGTTCAAATTCAATATATAGATTTATATTTTGACGAAAACTGATCGTAACAGTCGAACTGACTTACCGGACATATCCCATTGTGTCCGGCATGGGGGTATTTAGCTAGGGGCGACAGTCGTTGGGTTCGAATTGGAGTTCGGATGGATTGACAAATTGATTAGAGAATTAAATGATATAAATAATATTATATATATATGTACACATTTTCTTTGGTCAAACCCTTCATTTATTCCCTTCGCGGTCAAACGTTTCCTGCGCCTCCTCTTTCCAATTCGACAGTGGAAAACATCTGATCCTCCTTCAAATTAAATCCCCTAATCCTTAATCGATTTTCAAATCATCCAAGAATGAAATTGCTGAGCTCCTTGAGCTCTCCAAAAAGACCGGTCGAGATCAGTTGCAGGGCATCAACGCGGTCAGAATCCTCTTGTAAAACCTCGCCGTCGGAGCTGATTTCCGAGCGCCAGCATCAGTTCGAGTTCGCCGAGGAGGGGGCCTTCGTGAAGCCCTCGCGAAGCCGCATCAGGTGGGAGTGTCGGATTCTGGTCCGGCGCGAAGGAGGAGGTGGCGCAATGGAAGTTGCGGATCGAGGGATGGGAACGATGAACGGGGTATTTCCAGAATAACAATGTTTTAAACCGTGAGCTCCTTTCTATCTTTATTTTGTTTATAAACTACTTGGGATTGAAATCTGATTTTCCTTTATATATATTATAATACCTTAAAATCTGAGTTTCTTTTATATATTATAGTAAAGTAAAATCTGAAATCTTAAATATATACATTGTTTTAAAATTCTAAAATTTTAAATAAAATACATTAATAAGAAAAGGTTGTTTTAATATATATATATATATAAAGAATTTGTTTTAAAAGTAAGAATAGATTTGTTTTAAGAATAAGAATACCTTTGCTTTGAAAATATAAATTACATTGATTTAAAAATATGATGTTTGAAATAAAAATAGGGTTTTTTATATATTATTTTTAAATAAAGGATTTGATTTTTATAAATGAAAAAGATTTAATTTTTGAAATTACAAAGATTAGATTTTTACATATATGAAGTGAAGATAGATAAAAATATGATTTTTATATTATAAAAAGAATAAAAATATGATTTTTATATTATAAAAAGAATAAAAATATGATTTTTATATTATAGAAAGAATAAAAATATGATTTTTATATTGGTAGAGTATTAAAAATATGATTTTTTAATGTATAGAACATCATATTAAAAATATGATTTTAATATGAACAGCGTGGAGAAGACTACGTTGGAAGTACGGGCAAACCCAGACTGTTCTAAATTTCAGAAATTTCTATGGAGGAGTGGAACCCTCGGTGAGAACTTCTCACTTTAAATTTCTTTTCTAGTTATAAATTTATACTAGGATGCAAACGGTGCTTAGCAGCACCCAACACCCGTCGTCCACAGACCATGGACGGCTTGTATGCTTATATGTTTGATTTTGATGTGTAGTTGATTGTGTGATGTGATGTGAAATGAAATAAAATATTTAAGTAGTTAAAAATATTTTATAGTTGAAAATATAATTTTTAACGTGAATGTTAATAAATAAATATAAACAAATCGGACGATTTGTTTATACACACACATTTGACTGATATTGATTGGGACAATAAATTTTACACATCGCCCAACTGCACAAAGAAAATCTGTGTTTGATTGTTTGAACCCCACACGGGTATTGGGATGATATTTGGCGTACACTAATCCCGATTGTTTAGTTGTATGTCAATCGATGGGTTGACAAACTGTGTAAGCGTTAATTATTTATATTTAATGCTTATGCAATTGTGTGGTGCACTCTGGATGATGGTTGATTATTTATCGTTGTCATTTAATACATGTGTTGTAGAAAATCCATATAATTAACATTATATGGTAATTGATTGGGCCTTATTCCAGTTTTGAAATAGAATATTTGAATTGAAATAAAAATATTTGAAATAGAATATTTGAATAGAAATATTTGAAATAGAATATTTGAAAAAGAAATATTTGAATAGAAATATTTGAATAGAAATATTTGAAAAAGAAATATTTGGAATAGAATATTTGAAAATAGAGATATATGAAACCGTGTTGATTAGATGGACGCCATTTTGACGCAAGCGATATTTATATCGATTTTATAACAAATATCGAAAAGGAGAAGAGTTCAAAATATAACGTTTTGAAAATATTATCATTTATATATCGATGATGTGGAATATTTAATTTTGATTAGAAATTGAATATGAAGTTGAAATCGTTTTGAAAACAAATTTAAAATGATTTATAAAATACGTTTTGAAAGGAAATCGAAAAAATATATATAATATAAATATTATATATATAATGGCTTGAATAGAACGCGCCGCGCCGTGGCAGTTTGTGAATTTCGACCATTGATTTCGAATGGACGTTACGGGAGATCCGACCGTCGAATTCTCCTAAAACCGGAACCGTTGGGTTCGTTTCGAAAAGAGCTTTCTAACGAATATTAGAAATTAGAAATCTAACGGTTGGATTTGGAATTATGTCCAAATCAAATTTGTAAAAGGTCGTTGTAAGTGCAGTTCGATGGCCGTTGATGGAAATCGACTGTACGGGCCTTGATAAAATTATTAAAAATAGTAATAATTTGTGTAAAATCATAAGAAATGATTTGGGAAGAATTAGGATGAAAAACTCCATATTTGAAAAGATAAAATAGTTTTTTATCGAAATGAACTAGTTTTGAACTAGAATTATAATTCTATTTGTCTTTTAAAATAAATAAAGTGGATTTGAAATGGTTTTGAAAATAACCAGAATTTCCAATAATTGAATTGGAATGGATTTGAATCGAAATTGTCTTCAGAATATTTCGATGTTGGATTTCGTGATGATACAGATATTGTTATGGGAATTTGAAAGATATATTAATATCGTTATTTCCAATACGATATTTGTTGGTCGTAGAATTTGATATTGAAAATAAGCCGATCTATTTTCTATTCAGGGACTTGTATTTAATATTAAATGTGATTTGGGTTTGCCGTGAATGGTGTCTTCATTAACACTGTTCTTAAGCCCAATTGAGAAAAAGATTAAATCTTTTTATTTAGATTTAATGAAGTGTACCAATTAAATAATATTTAACTGGAATTGAATTGGGATTGATTTTTGGGTTTATCGTGAACGGTGTTTTAAATAACACTTGTTCTTTAACCCGATAATTAATGGAATATGATTTTGGGTTGTCGTGAACGGTATCTTCAAAAATACTGTTCTTAGACCCAACTGAGTTAAGAAATCAGAAACTAACTGGAGATTAGTTAAGTTGAATGGTTTCTTGGGTATTGATCTGATGTTGGTTTCGGCCTTCGGGGTTAATACTTAGGTAATTGCTCACTTGCTAATTTACGGTTAGGGACTGATTGAAATGTGATTTTGGGTTTATCGTGAACCGTGTTTTAAATGACATTGATTCTTTAACCCAGTTAAAGATTAAAACTAAGTGGAGTTTTAATGAATCTTTAATTAGATTGAAAAGATCAAGAATGGAGTATCACCAGTTTTGCTCCAGGCGATAGTTGAATCTTTAATTAGATTTGAACGTGAAATGGTAATTGAAATTACCGATAACACTGTGATGTTAGATATGAAGTATAACCGGTTTTACTTCATGGGATGAATAGGTTGGGATTGGGAAATTAAAACAAATGATTACTTCGGTAAGGTTCGTTAATCCCGACTAGTTTGGATAAACCATAATTTGGTTTGAATTGATATTCAGAAAAAGATTAAAGAATAAATTTAAGGAATTTATCTTTGATAAAATTAATGGGAACCTATCCCTAAGAATGTGAAATTTAGCAACTAACTGAAGATTAGTTAAGAAGAATGGTTTCCTGTGTATTGATCAGATGTTGGTTTCGGCCTTTGGGGTTAATATTTGGGGAATTGTTCTCTTATTAATTTACGGTTAGCGACTGATGAACTGGAATGAGGCGTATGTTGTGTTTGTGTAACACTTGTTTATTATATACACAAGTTATTCGGAAAGACCGGGTTTATCCCATTCTGAATAACTGATACGACGATAAGTCGAAGATGAAGACGGTGGTTGAAGACTGGAGGTCTTCAAGTCGTTTGGGTGATTACTGATGATCTTGATTGGGCCGTACACCCAAGAGGAGGGAATCAGTTAGTGGTCATCCATACGTACTTGGAGATCGATGGATATGCGTGGTACTAGGTGCCTCCGGTTTCGTTCAGACCCAGAACGAACTTGTAAATGGACTGTGTGTCTGACATTGGATTTTATTCTGTGTGATTGATTTCTATTAAATATATATCTGTTTGGCGGTGGAGAATTTGTTCTCTTGCTTAACGCCCTTCTCTGAGACGTATGAGCTCAGGGGTTATATACTGATGGATATCAAACGCATAGAGTGAATTGCCTGTGTGGTATGCCTATATGGCAAATGATCAAGGCTTCTGTTGAAAAGCAAAGTCTTGTGGTTGATGATCAAAGCAAGGCCTTTGTGGCATAGCTTTGTGTAACGTTTACTTCGCGAGTTTCACACCCGGTATAAACCAGAAACAGGAGAGGACATCAGGGAGGGCATGCGTTTCCCTCTAGTTAGAAGTGGCGTCAGCAGTTTTACACGCCCTGATGAGTTTGACTTATGTGGTTGTTGCTGCTGCGAGGCGCCTCGGATATATCGGTGACTATGTGAAGCCGATGGAGTCATTCGTTGGCTCATTTACGCCCCATTGGGCGGGGAGACATATTGTTCAGGCATAATAATCCACTCCGTGTGGACCAGCCCTGACGATCTAAAGGGTTGATGCGTTCTGATCCTGAGACATGGGCTAGATTGTCTCGAATTCGGTAGAGGACGATCCCTAGCCTCGGTTCATATCATAAATAATAACCCAACTTCCAATACGACATTTTGCGGTTTTGATTGTATACCTATATATGGCGACGTAGTGGTATGGGACATTCATGCTGCCTATGATTGATATTTATGATTGTATATAAACTCAGAAACTAACTGAAAACGAGCTAAGATGGGTGGTTTCCTGGGTATTGGTCTGATGTTGGTTTCGGCATTCGGGGTTAATACTTAGAGAATCGTTCTCTTACCAATTTACGGTTGGAGTCTGATTAAGAATTAAAACATGAAATTTAGAATATCAAGCATTCTTTGGCTATTATAAGGTAAAAACCCTATCCTCCGGCTTGCGTTGCATTGTGTGATGGGACCTGGGTCTTATAATAGCTTCATTGTTCTTTATTTAGCATTGCGCTGTTTGTTTTATGCACTGGTGTTCTTGGAAGGAAACCCGTTCCGTGTTATACGGTGTGGTCCCTTGATTTACCTAACTTTAAAATAAAGATTAATAACTGTTTTAGTTCTCACACCAGTCCCATGACTGACCCGGAGTTTATTGTTTTAACCTAAACTCTGGGTGCCCTTATTTCGACACGGGCAGCTAGTAGTTTTGGTTTTGCAGATTTGTATTCACGTGATCCTGATTTACAGCTGGAACGATACTCGGAAAGCTCTGTATCCGTGTATTACTTCTAGTTGTGTATTGTATTATTTTCCGCTGCTATGTAATGTATTGTAATCTCTGATATTTATTGAATGTGTAATATTGATTTATACTCTGTATATTCTTGTAATCTGATGGAATTGTTGTAATATACAATGAAATGTTCTTTTGTCTGTGTTCTAATTCATCATTTCCTCGACTCAATCCGGGCTTTCCTTACCGGGGAAGTTCGGGTCGTTTCAGCCAGCAAAGTGTTCGAACATCACTTGCATACTGTCAAAGTAGGGTTCGACTTTAACCACTGAACTCCTCCAAAATCACACATGCGGTGCGGCTCACCTTCCCAATGCCAGCGCCACCCACGATTCTTCCTCCGACCACCTGTAGCCTCTCCAATAGAAAACCCAAGCTCACTTGACAATATTCGAACAGTGGAAAACACCGTCAAACTCAATGAAATACATACTAGATTATAGAGTATAACAAGAGGGTTGCATATATATTATTTTCATAAATGTTAGAATTTCTATTCCCTTTTGTTTATAAGACTCATGCTTTACTGTTGATGGAGAATGAACGGCGGCGGAATACTTGTTGACTGTTGAATGGGAAATATTAGGGTAAGGGTTAGGCAGTGGTATTTATAGGAAGATTCAAATAATTTCATATTCATTATTTAATTTATTTATATTGTAATGCTATTTATTTTAGTTGTTAAAAATCCCTATGATCATATACAATATCCAAATTCGACGAAAATGGACATACAACTATATTTTGACATTACGGACCAAACAAAACTAGTTTCATCGAATTCCGAGTCCGTTTACTCGCATAGCGTATTTTCAAAGTCAAATTATCGACACTTTTTCACATTTAAATTCCGCACGGCCACATACTGACTCCAAAAATTACGAAAATTGAAATTTAACAGTAATTTAATATTCTGGATCCAACAAAATTAGCTTCATCGAAAACGGAGGTCGTTTGTAAAAATGACTATTTTTAAAGCTCTAAATAAAACTATTTAAATATAAATATATTTAAAAAAAATTTAATTTAATATAAATAAATTAAAACTATCGTGTATACATTTAGAATATCATACAGCTCCAAAATATTCCTATCTGAATTTATAACTCGACATTTCAAATCCTGATTAAATCCATATTCAATTTATATTGAAAATACATTTATAATACAAATAAATTATTATAAACGGAATTCCATAGTGAATTTTCGAAAATTTGATTTGGATACAACTCACAATCTACACGACAAAATCTCGATTTTTCTCTTCCATTAGAAATATATACTTCACCAGCCCCGAACGTTTCTTGTTTCACAGAAATCCAACATAAAAAGGATTCTGTATATTCATTTAAAGTTCAAATTGCCAATTATGAACTGCTGCGCCGTTTCAAGCTCAATTATAATTATAATATATTCTAACGCCCATCACAAAATAGAATCGTTATTATAATTCAATTCTAATCTGAATTAAATTAGTTAAATCATCTGATTCACACAACATTGCGAATTCTACTATTTCCGACAATTCCAAAAATTGATGCATTATTCTATTATTTATATTAATTAAATATTCAATATTATTTAGTTAAACAACCATTTAAATCTATAATCACTATTTAAATAATTAAATAAATTAATTATTATACCATAAAAATATGGCACGTTACATTCTCCCCCCTTAAAATAATTTCGTCCTCGAAATAGCTAAGGTAGAAAACAAACCCTATTGACTGGGTTAAAAATTATTTGTTTACTACTATCTTCAGTTTTGGATGAACCCATTTATTTCAATTAGAATATTAATTCGTTCTTACCAACGAAAATTCTCAAATATTTTCTAACATCTTAAAATTTCAAAAAAATTCGCTAGCACCTCCTTTGTACGGCTCAATCGGTACAACTACAACTCGCCTCTCTAGGCCTTCTCCAACCCAAAAGAAAATCAAATAACTAAGTGGCTTGCTACATCGGCTCATAAAAATCTCATAACCATATGAAATATAAGCTTGTACCTTTCTGTTGGGAATATCATTATATAATTTCCATATGTTACCAATTCTGCATATATCAATGTCATCTCAATCAGACTCCAATCAGTTTTTATCCTCAAACCCAATCATTCACTTATATCCAAGTCAGATTTCATTTCAAACCTAATGTTACATTTTTGATTTTTAAACTCTTAACTTCCCAACCCAATATGCTTAACTAATCAACTCAATTCCATTCCAGATTATTCTCTAATCAAATCCTGATTTATTTAACTTAGCTCAAGACAAATTCTAATTTATTTATTTACTTTTACCATCTCAATCTATTTAACTTCATAAGTTAAATTTAAATTTCTGGGTTTTATTTCAAATCAATTTGAAATCATAATAATAATTCAAAACCTTTGAATTTCTGAACAACTTGTTTCCTCAAAACAATTCAAAAACAAAAATTTTGGTAGTAGTCTGTCACTTAGAAACTTGAAAATGAACACAGATGATGTTCAGATCATCATCGGAATTATTTTCTAGCGACTGAAGTGAGTTCAATACTATATCCCTTTCAAAATCATTTCTAAACATGTCCACTTTGAAATACATTTCAAAATACCATTCATAATGCTTGTAAAACAATTTAAAATCTCCTAAGATTTTGATACTCTCACATATTTAATCCAAGTCCATTTACAAACACTTCTCCAATTTTTAGGAATTTAAATTCCAATTCGAATTTTAATTTCAGATTTGGTTCATTTGGATTTATATATGTTATAACCACTCAACCAATAAATTTACACAATACAAAACCATTTTTATAAAATCTACAAATAAGCTCTCTCATATATATACACTTAAATTCAATCTAGGGAATTACTAACCCCATCTCTATTGTGTCACGCCACAGAGCCAAGGTAAAACTTAACCTTCATCTCTGATACCACTGTAACGACCCGGGGAATTCGATGCCCGAATTCCAACAATAATACCTAAAACCCATATTACTTGCCAGAACTCGAGTTCGGAAACACTAGATAGTTAATGAAAGAAAATAGAGGGTGAGATAAGAAAGAAAGTTAGAATAGAAGAAAAAGAAGAACATAGAACATCATCAAAGTAACACGAATCTCACAGCAGAACGAATAAAATATAGTATACAACATAACTTTTCAATACGAATATGTCATTTGTATATAAACATCACCATTAGAGTATAACACTTACAACACAGCGGAAATAACAAAAGCTATATAATCCTAATGCCTCCTGCTCCGAGCCCTCCAAGTATATCTATAAAATCCTGACTACTTGACTGCCCGTATAAATTTGGGCACCCAAGAGTTTAGGGTAGAAACAAAACAAAATAAACTCTATGTCAGTCATGGGACTGGTGTGAGTAATTTAAAATAGTTTGAGAAAATAAACGATATCTCATACGAACACGTCGTATAACACGAAACGGGTTTTTCCCTTATGAGAATCCAAAACACTTGATTCAACATTCAAAAATCCTTTTGAAAGAAACGATAATCTTTATATCAAAACACTTTTGATATTATAATAGTGTCTATCAATCATAATATAATAATCATCTAGCAGAACGCTTTCATCTCACGTTCCAAATACATAATACATAATCAAAAATGGCGAGCGCTTATTGGATAATAGATTCCAACTAGCAAGGTATGGGACTACCTTCTGATAGTGTATCTTTAGAGAGGAATACACCGGGTTCAGCAAGAACATCTTGTAACCTAGGCTAAACATGACCGGTCACTCATTTCGCTTGAGCGTACCGAATGTATTATCACCAACGGTTGGGATCAGCAACTGTTTCACGAAAGGGACGACATCGAAATATATCATAGAAGTAAATGGAATTTCTCTAGATCAGGTGACAATATACCCTAACTGGCAGCTAACCACTTAGCTATGCAACCTACCCGATTTTATACCATTTCCCGGTTGTGAGGCCAGAGGCCATAACGTAATTAAAGATCACACTTTCATTTACTTTGAATGTCACATCGTCATACCCGCCAAATCACAAATTGATTTCCCCAAAAAATACCACGAGTATACAGCTAAGAAAAATGAATTCCTGCGCCACCAAACGTAAATACGTTTGAAGAGATCAACTTACACGATCTATTAAATATACTCTGTCAGACATTCTTCCATACAGGTTGTCCGGGGACTGGACAAACCGAAGGCACTCTTCTATAAACCCATCTTAGGCAATTTCTACCTAGGATTTGCCAGAACAGCCCGTGCATAAACCCCGTCTTCAATTATCTTCATCATATTCAATTCAAAATGCTAATGCCCATACGGAGTGGTTTTCAGATAATAATCTGATCCCGGTCTCTCCGTATTGACGACAGAAAAATGGTCAAAACTTTGATAGTCGGATTATCAAAGGAAAACATTCATACACACAACGATCCTATCTCCAAATGGAAATTATATCGATCAATCATCAATTAACACTTTCCTTTTTTAAATTAATTTATCATTAATTTATTCATTTCCCCATTCCCATTCCATATATTCGTAAATCCTTAATTTCTAAATTTAGAAAATAAATTTAATTAACATTGGAAAACATTTCCATTCCTTATTCACGCACCACTATCCCCCCACACCATCAGTCTATAACTGTAAACTAGTAAGAGAACAACCCTCTACGTATTAACCCCGAAGGCCGAAACCAACATCAGATCAATACCCAGAAAGCTGTTCAACATAACTAATCTCCAGTCAGTTTCTAATTCCTTTAACTCCGTTTCTTATCTTCTTATCAAATCATTGCTTATGCAACTCTCGGATTCAATTTACGAATCCAATTCTTTTATGAAAAACATTGGTTATAACAATAAGGTTATAATCCATACTCTCAAAATATATAACTTCAAATATAACTTTTATTCATTAATTTGGAAAAATAATAATTAACTAATTTATTTAATAAATAAATTTTGATTTAAAAACTGAAAAGTAAATAGTACTTTTCTACATTCGATATAATCGAACTTCAACATATAACTCTCTTTCGAATAATCTCTATTCAATAACTCTCTTTAAATAATCTATATTCGATTAACTCTCCGAATTTCAGAAAAATTTACCATTTTAGGTCAATTTAATTTCTAAATTCATTTTTGAATTTAGTACTTCACAGCATTTACCAATTTCCTTTTATATCTATTTTAAATCTGCAAAACTTTTGCTTTTAAATCATTATTCATTTTAAAACATGAATATTATTCCTTTATAGAAAACTGGACTTGTTTTATCAAATCAAACTTGATTTCAATTTATAAATATTATTACAGGTTCAAAGTCTGTTTACCAAGCCATTTTATAAATCCTAACTAATCTAACTTTCCCGAAATAGAATCCATTATTTCATTTTAACGCAATTTCCTATCTCATTCAAATTCTCATTTGAATTTTTATTTCAAAACCCAATTTTTCTCTATAAATGTTTTAATTATAGAATATTTATTTTAATCCATTATTCACATCGAATGTGAATAATATTTCTTTTATAAAATAGTTTGATTTTGTATTTTAAAATAATATCCCATTTCCCAATTCTATTCATACTTCTATTTATAGAATTGTTTATACAAAAATCCTATTTTTAACTTTTAACACTTAAAATCTTATTTAATTTCCCTTTTCAAATCTGAGCTTAAATTCCATTATAATATCGGTGTTAAAACCGATTTCTACATCTTCCTATAATTTCAAACTTATATTTTAATTTATCCAATGATAATTACTTAATTAATTTATAAAACATTATTTATTAATTAATCTTCTCCATTTATCTGTTAAAAACAGATTTCCATTTAATATTTATTTTCCACATATTTCCTTTTATAAAATTCTATTCATTTCCCTAATGATTCCTTTTATAATTCTATTTATTTTATATAAATATTTTATTTTCAGTATACACTTTAAAAAATTCTCTTTTTACATTCCAGTATTTCTTATGGTATTTACAATACCAAATAATAAGACCAGTGTCATCACAATCAATCACAGATTATATATCACATCATATATCACAATATACGAAAAAAAACAGTATTACAAATATTGAGGAATCCAATTGGATCCCTCCAACTTGTTTCCCTGCATCCACAGTGTTAAAAATATAATTAACATCAATTTCATTTTAATATGAGATATTCTGATAAACAGAATCAATATTTAATTAACTCTATACATATATATATTAGATCTATAATTTCAATCAATTAATTAGCAGCTCATCCAAATAATCAACACACAAGAATCATCCATCATTTATCAATTCTAAAAATACATTATAAATATATAATTTGAGCAGAGTTAGTGAGATTTACTCACATTGGTGGTTTATCGTTAAATAACGATAACCGTCATTGATTCAGATCAAGCAATTTATTTCGTTATAAATTGTAACGAGCTCCAATTCACTCCAAACCAGTTCCATGGTATAGCCCTCGTCCGTACGATCCTAACGGATCCGACCGTTCGTAAAACTGATAATGCATGAACGATATAACTCAATAACAAGTTTGAATACATAGTTGAATTAAAATCATTTCTATTTAATTCAAATGATTGGGCTTTACATATGTAAACAGGACCAATACATCACACCCACAACTATAGTTGTCTTTTCCCTCTCTGTAAATTCCAATGCAAGTTTTACAGCGCCATTTCCCATTTTTCCTTCGATCCATTCATGATAAACTCTCCACCAAATTCCAAGATAAAATTACCATAATTCTTCTCGAGCCCATCCACCCTACCTCCTCCATTTCAACCTCGCAGTCATCTTCTCATTCACTGTTTCAAACTTTCGTGCTCCTTTAACTCCCATTACCGAATATTTCAAGGCATCCCAGACTTCATCCCTTCATTCAATTTATTCTCTTCACCTTACAGTAGAAAAGCAAACAACTTCTCCTTAAACATTTTTATTTCCTAAATCCTAAATTTAAAAATCCTATAATCCTCTTCTTCGCTACCCGGTGTCGACCTTCCCTGTATCCTCTACTATGGCCACTGCGCCGCTTCTTTGATCCCAAAACCCTCCACCACACCACTTAAAACCATTCTAAAATTACCAAAATTCATCTTATCAAAAATACTTCCAACCAATACCATCCATTTAAAACTCGACGTCACCATCAGCAAAGTGTTCGAACATCACTTGCGTACTGTCAAAACAGGGTTCGACGACTTTAACCACCGAACTCCTCCAAAATCACATACGAGGTGCGCCTCACCTTCCCAATGCCAGCACCACCCCTCCTACCACCTATAGCCTTCCCAACAGAAAACCCTAGCTCACTTGACAATATTTGAACAACAAAAAACACCGTCGAACTCAATGAAATATGTACTAGATTGTAAGTATAAAAAGAGGATTACATATATATCATTTTCATAAATTTTATAATTTCATTTCCCTTTTGCTTTGAATTTACAAGACTCATGCTTTACTGTTGAAGGAGAATGAACGGCGGCAGAATACTTGTTGACCGTGGAATGAGAAATACTAGGGTAAGGGTTAGGTAGTGATATTTATAGGAAGATTCAAATAATTTCATATTCATTATTTAATTTATTTATATTGTAGTGCTATTTATTTTAGTTGTTAAAAATCCCTATGATCACATGCAATATCCAAATTCGATTAAAATGGATACATAACTGTATTTTGACATTACGGACCCAACAAAACTGGTTTCGTCGAATTCCGAGTCTGTTTGCTCACACAGCGTATTTTTAAAGTCAAATTATTGACTATTTTTCACATTTAAATTCCGTATGGCCACATACTGACTCCAAAAATTACGAAAATTGAAATCTAATAATAATTTAATATTTCGGATCCAACAGAATTAGTTTCATCGAAAACGGAGGTCGTTTGTAAAATTGACTATTTTTAAAGCTCTAAATAAACCCATTTAAATATAAGTATATTTAAAAACAATTTAATTTAATATTAATAAATTAATATTATCATGTATATATCCCAGTAGAATATCATACAGCTCCAAAATATTCCTATCTAAATTTATAACTCGACATTTCAAATCCAAATTAAATCAGTATTCAATTTATATAGAAAATCCATTTATAATATAAATAAATCGTTATAAATTATAAAGGAATTCCATAGCGACTTTTCGAAAATTTGACTTGGACACAACTCACAATCTACACGACGAAATCTAGAAATTTCTCTTCCATTAGAAAATTATACTTCATTAGCTCCGAACGGTTCTTGTTTCACAAAAATCCGACTTAAAAAGGATTCTATATATTCGTTTAACGTTCGAATCGCCAAATTACGAACTGCCGCGCCGTTTCGAGCTCGATTATAATTATAATATATTCTAACGCCATTCACAAAATAGAATCGTTATTATAATTCAATTCTAAACTGAATTAAATTAGTTAAATCATGATTCACATAACATTGCGAATTCTACTATTTCCGACAATTCCAGAAATTGATACATTATTCTATTATTTATATTAATTAAATATTCAGTATTATTTAATTAAACAACCATTTAAATCTCTAAATCACTATTTAAATAATTAAATTAATTATTACCGTAAAAATACAGGACGTTACACCTATCCAAATCCAAATCATGGTCAAGTATAAGGTGAAAGGAGTGAGGGTTTAAGCGTTCAAATTGGATTTTAGATGCTAAGAAAAGGATGAATAAATAGGAGAGGGAAATATCTCCTCATTTACTACTTCTTTGTACCATTAAAATAACTCGTTTCCTTCAATATTTTTACTCTATTCTATTTCACTCCAATAGGTGAGCGTCAAATCCATAAATGGAAAATTTTCAAAAGGAAATTCAATATATAATCAAATAAAACAAAATAAAGGCGGTGCTTCATAATTTTTAGTTGGTTTAATTGAATGTTGGTGTTATTCATTTCTTCATGGTGCAAATCATGGGAAATATATTCAGGTAATCTTTGAATTTTACTATCATTCATATACGTAATCTTGATCATGTCGATAGATGTCATGTACTATATAACGAATTCATATGCGATTATGTTATCTAATTTAACATGTACATTATTTGAAAAACTTGAAAACGCCATTATACATAGATACAATTACATATACTTTTTTAATTAATAAAGAATAACTTTTAGGATTTCAAACTAATTTTGAAATAACTAACAAAATCTTACAACATTTTAAATACATAATACATATTTATATATTGCATACATATATGCGTACATTGATAGATACATACATATATTAAGTTATCTAAAAATTATATTATTATATAATTTTTGTAGAACTTTCCAGAATATATTTTGTAAATTAATATTTAATAAAAAATTTAAACCATTTAAAGTATGTAAATTTGTGTACCTATATACATGAATACGTATACATATTTCTATGTGTGTCTGTGTGTTTTAAGAAAACAAATTCATGAGTTTTTTTTTCAAATTTTTTCCTTTGATATCGTTTTTGTTGAATATAAAATATATTAATGTTTTTATTTAATAATAAAATTATTAAACTTATAAACAAACATAATTTGTGAAATTGAACGTAAGTGTGAGTATATGTTACTCAAATGAAAAATAAATTTAATTAATATACATGCATACACATACATATTATTCAATTTTAATTCAAAACACAAAATAAATCTGTTGCTTAAAATTACAACTCTAATATTAAAATATCATTTCAAAATAAACTGAATTAGCCAAAATTAGTTTTAATTAAAACATATATTGTTATTATTTTATATATTATTTTAAGTAAAACTATGATAACATAAGACATATAAGGGACAAGTATGTCCATTGCAGTCTAAATCCCTGCACCTATTACAAACACATTAACTACGTACACCATTTACTTATTGTCGACCTAGGGGTCGACCTGGTGCCCGAGCCCATTTCTGAAGCTGGATTCACTCTGATGTATTTGGCCTCGTTTCTGTCCACATTCGTTGACCTAACCCTATAAATACAGCCCCTAACACCAGTCTCTCTACACAAAATTCTTCCTGACTTTATGCTGCTCTAATTCTGGTCGAAAAGTTTGAGAGAGGGACTGCTTCTTCTACGTTGAGACTGCATTAAGGGAATTGCTGATTTGGGGATTTCTATTAGGACTTGACTAAGCATATAAAGATTCAACATCGACTCTCTTTTTCTAATTCTCGAACCACGATCTGTAAGCCCCAGTTATTTTTAGATTTAAACTGTAAACGTAAAATGAATATGATGTAAAATTGAAATTGGACCTATGTATGATGACTGTTTTACATCCATTCTTGTTCATCTTGGATCTTGACTCTTGGATATTATTATGACATTGATTTGGGGCCTATTCATGTTGCATATCAAAAAGAGAAACCCCTCATATTATCATGTTGAATCTGCTATTAGTCACAAGTTTATGACTATCACTTTATGTCAATCGTTACCATGACTATACTATCACTTTATGACAGTCGTTACCATGATTATACTATCACCTTATGACAGTCGTTACCATGACTATACTATCACCTTATGACAACTGTTATCTCGACTAGTACCTTATTTTGCTAGAATTGGAATCCTTATGTTTGAGGCTAATATTCCATATGCCAGTAATGTTTTAATATTTTATTTCAAGTCATACTATGTTATGCTAGTAATCACTTTTGCCACCTTATACCCGTTCCTTTTTATGTTATTCCCTAATTAGATTTATTTGTATCGATTCGAGCTTACGTGCGATGGGAACACGATTTGGGTAGACTAGGTAAAACATGAATTAGCTTTAAACTTGAACAAGAACGTTGTTACGACTTGAACCTGAATATGGACATGAACTTGACACGATTTGACACGAAACATGACCTGAAAATTGGACATGAATCTAGACATGAAAACTTGAATGTGGGCATGACAATTAGATAACTTGAAAATGGCCAACTCGAGGTTGGGTTGAGTTTGCAGTGTAAATCTGCCCGGAACCGCCCGACAAATCCAGTGGCTGCAAACAATAGGATCCAATGTGGGTAGTTGGTCATATCGCATGTAAAACCCGAGGTTAGACTATGTTGCGGTGTAAATCTACCCGGAACTGCCCGGCAAATCCAGTAACCACAACAGTTAGTCTAATGTGAGAGGTTGTGTGCACTAATGAATTAAGGCCACATGATAGGGTTAAGTCATGAACCACTTGAATATACTTAACCAACTTGGCACAATGATTTGATAGGGTTAAGTCATGAACTGCTTGAACACACTTAACCAACTTGATACATGATCTGGATAGGGTTAAGTCATGAATTTGAATGACAACACTTAACCCATTAGAAACCCTAGTTACACGGACCTTTTCAGCAGTAACCCACTTAGATGTATCACGATACCGTGGCACTAGGCAGGGTGGGGTACGATTACTGGGCTGATTGTAAGCGACCAGAACGACGATTGAGTAGGTACGCCATTGTAGGTTCAGGCGGGCTATGATCGTGCACGTAGTCCGGAGTTGAAAAAGCAGGCATTGGGCACCCGTAGATTTACACTGTGCGTGCTTGATTTGTGTCGGTGGTTGGCACCATAGGACTTGATACACCCTATGGTGGACCTAGCACAGGTAACTACGTTTCAGGATAGGGCCGTATGACACAGACACATAGAGCCGATCGATTAATAGATCATACCGTAGGACCTCGTAATGGGTCACTTCATGATACTGGGCCAAGGGATCACTTCATGGTTAATACTTGACATGGGTATAGTTGGTGCAGCGAACCTTGAATATGCGATGCTAGACTTGACTTATCTTGTTATCTTGATTATCCTACCAGTTCTGTTATCACCCTTATGTTTAATTCCAGTTTCCACATATCATGTTACCTTTACTAGTTTTCATACTGAAAGTCACTAGGGCTTACCAGTCTTTATGACTGACCCTTTTTCTTTCGCCTCTTTCCCCCCAGGTTCTCAGGGGGGAAACACTAGCTCTTAGCTTGGATTTGGCTTGCTTTCTGACAGCTCATGTACGGTTTGGTCTTGAGCTATGCTATGGTTGCTTCTGCTATTTATGGGGAATATTTTACTTTTGGTTATCTTAAGTTTATGCTTCTTTGGAACTTGATGTACTTGTGATATCTCTGTGCATGTGTACCTAGATAATACTCCACCAAAACTAGTGCATTCCCTTTGTGAGTGACCTTAGCGGAGGTGGGGTGTTACATTTGGTATCAGAGCAGAAGGTTACCAGGCTGGGCAGAAAGTTTTAAAAACCTTCTGAAACTATTTTCAAAACCATTTATAAAGAAGCATTTTTCAAGAAAAGTTTTATGTTTAAAAAGGCTATTCCCCAAAAGCCATTAGCACTTTCCTTTGATTCCTCGCTTGAATCTTTTTCTTTTCATTTTTCAGCATGGCTGATCTTAACCTGCCTGAGGGAATACCGGTGCCTGGATGGTTCCGAAGGTACTTAGAAGCCAGGGCCAACGATGCGGGCACGACAGACATCCCTCCTCCTCCTCCCCCAGTGGTCGCGGTTCCTCCTCCTCCTGGTACCGCCTTTGCCAAAATATGCAAAGACTTTAAAGCAATGTGCGGTAAGAACTTCGTTGGAACTGAAACCTTTGTTGAGGCACGAAACTGGCTAAAGGAAACAGAAGACTTGTTCATTATCTTTGATATGGAGGACCATAGGAAAGTTCAGTTGGCAGCATGGTTGTTGAAAGAGGAAGCTGCATTTTGGTGGGAAGTCACCAACGCTACTAGGCCAGTTGAGACTTGGGCAGACTTTAGAGAGAGGTTTGGGCTTAAATTCTTATCATCAGCAGAGGAGAACCTTCAGATGAAGAGGTTCCTAGCACTCAAGCAAGGGGATATGTCCGTGAGGGAGTACGTGAATAAGTTTAATCAGCTTGCTCGGTTCGGTTTGGATTTGGTCAACACAGCCCATAAAAAGGCTGTATGCTTTGCTCGAGGATTGAACGAGCCACTACACAGCTTGGCCCTAACTCATATACCCATGGGGGTGACCTTTGAAAGCTTGGTGGATATGGCTCTACTTCATGAGGAAGACAAGAATAGCAAGAAGGAGGTTAAGCCTAATGAGACTCAGAATAAGAAAGCTGACTTCAAGAAGGGGAACAACAAGAATAACAAGGGCAACAACAAACAATGTGAGACGAGGAAGTGCAACTTCTGTGGTATTACTGGACATCTAGCTAAAGACTGTAGAAAGAAGAAGAGGAAGTTGGGTGAATGCTTTCATTGTGGAGATACTGGACACATCAGAAAGGATTTCCCTAAGGAGCAAGGGCAGGGGCAAGGGCAGACCCAGCGAGCAGGACCTTCTGGAGGGCAGTTGCATGCTCTCAACACCACTCCAGCTCTTGACCGAAGTAGTAATATTTCCGTAGAAAGCCTTGTTTACATTTCTGACTTTCTAGTTCGAACCTTATTTGACTCTGGCGCATCGCATACTTTTATTTCCTCTGATATTGTTGAAAATCTGCACCTAAGTACTAGTCTGGTTAAGGATCCTGTTATAGTTTCAAATCCAATTGGGGGCTCTGCCCATTTATCTATGATGTGTGTGGATTTGAGGATCTCTATCTTAAGCGTAGAATTCACATGTAATGCTTATGTTCTCGGATTCATGGGATACAGTTTGATCCTAGGGATGGATTGGCTGTCCGATTATGGAGCCATTCTTGATTATGAGCGAAGGGTAGTGAGGCTCATGACTCGCCTTGGCAATACCCTTGGAATTTCTTGTAACCCGAAGGGTCCGGTCATGTTGTGTTATCTTGAACCCCTTGACTCGTCCGACGATAATTTGCAATCTGTAAGAGTGGTCCGAGAATATCCAGATGTCTTTTATGAAGTGAGGGGATTACCTCCTGAACGTGAGATAGAGTTCCGAATTTATCTTGTTGATAATGCCAAGCCAGTTTCATTGCCCGTTAGGCATATGGCCCCGCGAGAAAGAAGAGAGCTCAGTAAAAAATTAACGAGTTGCTTGAGAAAAATTTCATAAGACGAAGCATTTTTGAATGGGATGCTCCGGTGGTATTCGCTACTAAGGCGGATGGCTCACTTCGTTTGTGCGTAGATTATCGTGAGTTAAACAAGCTGACAAAGAAGAATAGGCACCCACTACCAAGAATCGACGATTTATTTAACTAGCTTGTGGGAGCATCTGTTTTCTCTCAACTCGACCTAGCCACAGGATTCCATCAGCTTAGAGTGGCTGAGGATAACATTGACAAAACTGCGTTTAGGACTCCAGATGGGTTCTTCGAATGGCTCGTCATGCCGTTTGGGTTAACGAATGCACCCACGTACTTTGTAGATTTGATGATCAGGGTGTTTCGGGAGTTCCTTAACAAGTTTGTGGTAGTTTTCGTGGATGATATTTTGATCTTCTCAAAAGATGAAGAAGAGCATGCTAGACATCTCAAGGACATCATGGAAACGCTTAGAGCACACCAGTTAAAGGCCAAGTTCTCCAAATGCCATTTTTGGAGGAAGGAAGTTCGGTTCCTTGGACATGTAGTTTCTAAGCAAGGCATAGCCGTGGACCCCGCAAAGCTAGTTGCGGTACAGGACTGGAAAATTCCTAAGCATGCAACAGAGGTAAGGAGCTTTCTCGGTTTGGCATGCTACTACAGGAAGTTCATTAAGGACTTCACTAAGATTTCAGCCCCTCTTACTAAGTTAACAAAGAAGAACCTAGCTTTTACATGGGACATAGAATGTGACGCTGCTTTTCAGCGACTTAAGAGAGCTCTCACCACAGCTCCAGTTTTGGCATTACCCGATGGAGGTAAGATGTTTACGGTGTACACTGATGCATGCGGCACGGGGTTAGGCGCTGTCCTAATGCAAGAAGGAAGAGTAATATGCTACGAGGGCAGACAACATAAAGTTCATGAGAAAAACTATCCCACGCATGACTTGGAGTTGGCCGCGATTGTCTTTGCACTTAAAGCATGGTGTCATTATCTTCTAGAGGAGAGGTTCGAGCTGTATACTGACCACAAATCGCTTAAGTACCTCTTCTCACAGAAAGATTTAAATCTGAGACAACAGCGGTGGATGGAATTCTTGGCATCATATGACTTCGATATAGCTTATACCCCTGGAAAGGGTAATGTGGTGGAAGACGCGCTAAGTAGAAAAAGTTTGACTTTGAGCCCCTTGTTTGTTGAAATGAAAAGCCTTGAGTTTATGGCAACCTTTGATTTTACACCTGCTGTTGAGTCATTGATTGCTACGTTTGCATCTCTTGAGCTAAGACCTACACTTCTAGATCAAGTAAGGACTTCACAGAAGGAAGACCCACAGATGGTTGAAATCATGGACAAGCTGATTAGGGGTGAGACGTTGAGTCACCTCAGTAGGTATGCCATAAATGACAAGGGATGGCTAAGGCGCGATGGAAGGCTATGTGTCCCACAAGTGGGAGACCTAGTAAGGAAAGTTCTCGAAGAAGCGCACCACTCGAAGATGACTATACATCCCGGAGGGGAAAAGATGTACAGGGATATGAAACACATTTTCTTTTGGGCTGGAATGAAAAAGGACGTGGTAGAGTTCGTCTCGAAGTGCATGGTGTGCCAACAAGTAAAGGTCGAGTCGAAGAAGCCTGGTGGGCTATTACATCCTTTGGAGGTTCCACAATGGAAATGGGGGAGTATCTCGATGGATTTCGTGGATGGACTACCTAGGTCTAGGAAGGGAAATACTAGCATATGGGTCATAATTGATAGACTCACGAAAAGTTCTCACTTCATTCCAGTGAAGAGCAAGAGGACCACATCAGGGCTAGCTTCTATTTACCTTCGAGAGATAGTACGGTTGCATGGAGTTCCTTCTAGTATAGTTAGTGATCGTGACCCGATTTTCACTAGCCAGTTTTGGAATAGTCTGCAAGAAGCAATGGGAACACGACTGAACTTAAGCACGGCCTATCACCCACAGATAGATGGACAAACCGAAAGGGTAAATAGGGTACTAGAAGATCTCCCGAGGCTATGCATTCTTGACTTTGGTGGTACTTGGGAAGACCATCTTCCTCTCGTGGAGTTTGCATATAATAACAGTTACCAAGCTAGCATTGGAATGGCACCGTTCGAAGCCCTGTATGGAAGACCGTGCAAGTCGCCAACTTGTTGGTGGGAGAAGACAGACATGCATAATACTTGGCCCTGATATGATAAGGGACACTTCTGAGAAGATTGAGTTGATACGAAGATGGATGAAAACGGCCCAAGATAGACAGAAATCTTATGCGGACCAGAGAAGGACAGATGTAACAACCCGTATTTTGATAACGTGTTATAACCATAAATCTAGGCAGAATTAAATTTTAAAATAAGAACCAAGGGAAACGGGTTGCGCCATTGCGTTCATCTCGGAATTCTGCTTGGAAACGAGTCCGAGTTTGCAAGAATCGGAGTCCGTATGAGGGAGATATGACCCTCCGAAGTTTCAGGAATTTTCAGAATCGAAAACAGCTCGAATTCGAATTTAAAATTCGAATTTCAAACGCATAACAGACTGGGCGGGAAATTTCCCGCCCAGATCTAGGTCGATTGGGGAGTCGACTGGGCAGTCGACCCCCCCCAGACCAGGTCGACAGTGCAGTCGACCTGGTCCCCGAGCCCATTTTTGGGCCAGTGTTCGTTCTGATGTTTCTAGTCCGATTTCTGTCCAGATTCATCTGCCTAAACCTATTTAAACAGCCCCAAACCTAGCCTTCTCTACACACAATTCTATTATGCTTCTACTCTGCCTCTGTTCTAAATAAAAATAAAAATGGCGTCGCTATTCTGCTGGAATCAAATCTAGAAGCTAATCAACATCAACCTAAGCAACTCAATTCAAACTAGAGATTAAAGCTTCTGCAAACGATCCTACGACAATTTCTGTTCTTAGTTCTCAAAAACCACGATTTGTAAGCCCCAGTTACTCTTAGATATAAACTCTAAACTTAATATGGCATGTGTAAATTGAAGTTGACCATAAACATGATAACTACTTGAGACCTATTCTTTTATATCTTTGATCTATGACTATTCCTTTTTGATCTATTATTTTAGATCTACTCTTGTTCACCCTGGATCTATTCACCTTGAACCTAGTACCGTTCATATTAAACCTTGATTTGTGGAATACTGATAAGAACTTGATTTAGGGGCCTGTTCATGTCATAACCTAAACCCTATCGTTATTTTAACATGCCTGTGATGTTGTGATGTTGAAACTTTTGCTAGTCACAAGTTTAGGATTATCATCTTATGTCATTTATTGCTATGTTTAGCACCCTATTTCATATGCCAGTGATGTTATGATCATATCTCAAGTTACACCATGCTTGCCTTGAAATCACCTTTGCCACTTTATACCCATCCTTGTTATGTTATTCCCTAGTTACATCTATTGCCTTGATTCGAATTCACGAGCGTTGGGGATGCGATTTGGGTAGTTTAGGAAAACCTGAATTTAGTATGAACTTAAAAACATGAATATCGTTATAACTTGAGCTTGGATAGGAACATGAACTTGACATGAAATTATACTTGAAAATATGAATTTGGGACATGACACTTAGATAACTTGAACGTGGACAACTCGAGGTTGGATTGAGTTTGCAGTATAAATATGCCCGGAACCGCCCGACGAATCCAGTAACTACAAACAATAGGACCCAATGTGAGTAGTTGGTCATATCGCACTCGAAACCCGAGGTTAGACTAAGTTATGGTGTAAAACTGCCCGGACCCGCCCGACACATCCAGTAACCATAACCAAGTCTAATGTGAGAGGTTAGGGGTGCATTAAGTAAATTAATGCCACTGGATAGCGTTAAGTCATGGACCACTTGAATATACTTAACCAATTTGACACGTTGATTTGATAGGGTTAAGTCATGAACCGCTTGAACACACTTAACCAACCTGACACATGATTCGTAGGACTAAGTCTTGAACTAGAACGACACACTTAGTCAATTTGACATGACACGTAGATGGGGTTAAGTCTCGATTTTAAATGACAACTTAACCTGTTGAACGAAAACCTAGTTACGCGGTCCTTTTCAGTAGTAACCCACTAGATGTATCGCGGTCCCTGGGACAAGGCAGGGTGGGGCACGATTGCTGGGCTGATTGTAAGCGACCAGAACGACGGCTGAGTTGGTGCGCCATTGTAGGTTCAGGCGGACTAGGGTCGTGCACTTAGTCCGGAGTTGAAAAAGCAGGCATTGGGCATCAGTAGGATTATCTGTGCATTCTTGATTCGTGTCGGTGGTTGGCACCCTAGGGCTTGATACACCCTATGGTGGACCTAGCACAGGTGACTACATTCGTGATAGGGCCGTATGACACAGACACACGACGAGCTAGACTTGTAGGGAGCCGATCGATTAGATCATGCCATTGGACCCCGAATTGGGTCACTTCACGACATTGGGCCAAGGGATTATTTCTTGGTTTATAGTTGACACGGGATTAGTATACCAGTACAGTTGGTATGGCGAACCTTGAATACGCAATGTTAGACTGAGTTATCTTGTTAGCTTAGTTATCATGTCAGACTTATCATCATTCCTATGTTTAATTCCAGTTTATTCATGTCTTGTTAACTTTACTAGTTTCTATGCTGATAGTCACTAGGGCTTACCAGTCTTTTTGACTGACCCGTTTTCTTTCGCCTCTTTGTCTTTCGTTTCCCCCCAGGTTCTCAGGGAGGAGGCTCTCTCTCTTAGCTTGGACTTTGCTTGCTTTCTGACAGCTCATGTACGGTTTGGTCTTGAGCTATGCTGTGGCTGCACTCATGCACTTTTTGGGGAATAATATTTTACTTATGTTGTTTTAAGTACTTTGCTTCTTTAGAACTTGATGTAATGAAATAATGACTTGGCATTTTGATGTAAGAGGTTTTGACTCTATTTTTCAGTAATGAGATTTGGTTTTAAATTCTATATCCGCTGCTTTGTACACTCTATTTTATCTATGTTCAGTCTTGTGTTATCTCTGTGCCTGTTTACTAGATAATACCCCTCCAAAACTAGGGCATTCCCTTTGTGAGTGACCCTTGCGGAGGTGGGGTGTTACATTTGGTATCAGAGCAGAAGGTTACCAGACTGGGCAAAAGTTTTAAAAACCTTCTAAAACTATTTTCAAAACCGTTTATAAAGAAGCATTTTTCAAGAAAAGTTTTATTTTTAAGAAAAGGCTATTCCCCAAAAGCCATTAGCACTTTCCTTTGTTTCCTCGTTTGAATCTTTTTCCTTTTCGCTTTTCAGCATGTCTGATCATAACCTTCCTGAGGGAGAACCCATACCTGGCTGGTTCCGAAGATACTTGGAAGCTAGGGCCAACGACGTGGGCCCGACAGATATCCCTCCTCCTCCTCCCCCGGTGGCCACGGTTCCTCCTCCTTCTCCTCCGGGTACCGCCTTCGCCAAAATATGCAAGGACTTTATAGGAATGGGCGGCAAGAACTTAGTTGGGACTGAAACCTTCGTTGAGGCGTGAAACTGGCTAAAAGAGACTGAAGACTTGTTTATTATTTTCGATATGGAGGATCATAGGAAAGTTCAGTTGGCAGCATGGTTGTTGAAAGAGGAAGCTGCATTATGGTGGGAAGTCACCAACGCTACCAGGCCAATTGAGACTTGGGCAGATTTTAGAGAGAGGTTTGGGCTTAAGTTTTTATCATCCGCAGAAGCGAGTCTTCAGATGGAGAGGTTCCTGGCACTCAAGCAAGGGGACATGTCAGTTAGGGAATACGTGAATAAGTTTAATCAGCTTGCTCAGTTTGGTTTGGACTTAGTCAACACGGCTGAGAAGAAGGCTCTACGCTTTGCTCGAGGATTGAGCGAGCCACTCCACACTATGGCCATGACTCATGTACCCATGGGGGCGACCTTTGAAAGCTTGGTGAATATGGCCCTACTTCATGAAGAAGACGAGAATGGCAAGAAGAAGGTCAAGGCGAATGAGTCTCAAGACAAGAAGGTAGACTCCGAGAAAGGAGGAAAGAACAGCAACAACAAGAATGACAAGCCACGTGAGAAAAGAAAATGCAACTTCTGTGGTATTGACGGGCATATAGTCCAGGACTGTAGGAAGAAGAAGATGAAGATAGGAGCATGTTTTCAATGCGGTGAAACTGGACACATCAGCAAGAACTGCCCTAAGAAGCAAGGGCAAACCCCGCAAGAAGGACCTTCTAGGGGTACATCTTTAACTTCTTTTCCCTAGATACTCTGTTTTATCTTGTATATCCTTTCGATCCTGTCTTGAGAACCTTAGGTAGAATCCTATGAATGTAAACATGTATTTGAAACATGTTATGCTTGATGTTTGCGAATGGTTGCAAGTGGTTGCAAGTGATTGCTCGTAGTTGCATAACATACATTAGGCACTAGATCGGCTCAGACACATTTTCATATTGCATATGCATGAGTGTTTATACTTATTTATGGATGAAATTGAATGTGTTATCATATGAATGTTGCATATGGATGAATGTTTGTGCACATATATAGTGCTTACGTGACTAGGATTATTTGCATACATGTTGGATTCATGACACTAAACATATTTTGCATTAGAAAGATCAATCAGGCCTGATCATTTGCATTAGATAAGGAACATATACACACACTTTTTGCATATGTTCATACGGCATTAGAAATCTATTAAGGACAATGTTTGCTTGTGGATGATTTTTTGAGTAGATGGATGATGGATGGTAGGATACATTCTTCCTAACTTAGAGATTTCGGGGACGAAATCCTTTAAGGAGGGGAGAATGTAACAACCCGTATTTTGATAATGTGTTATAACCATAAATCTAGGCAGAATTAAATTTTAAAATAAGAACCAAGGGAAACGGGTTGCGCCATTGCGTTTGTCTCGGAATTCTGCTTGGAAACGAGTCCGAGTTTGCAAGAATCGGAGTCCGTATGAGGGAGATACGACCCTCCGAAGTTTCAGGAATTTTCAGAATCGAAAACAGCTCGAATTTGAATTCAAAATTCGAATTTCAAACGCAGAACAGACTGGGCGGGAAATTTTCCGCCCAGACCCAGGTCGACTGGGTAGTCGACCCCCCTAGACCAGGTCAACCGGGCAGTCGACCTGGGTGTCGACTTGGTCCCCGAGCCCATTTTTGGGCCAGTGTTCGTTCTGATGTTTCTAGTCCGATTTCTGTCCAGGTTCATCTGCCTAAACCTATTTAAACAACCCCAAACCTAGCCTTCTCTACACACAATTCTATTCTGCTTCTATTCTGCCTCTATTCTAAATAAAAATAAAAATGGCGTCGCTACTCTGCTGGAATCAAAACTAGAAGCTAATCAACATCAACCTAAGCAACTCAATTCAAACTAGAGATTAAAGCTTCTGCAACGATCCTACGACAATTTCTGTTCTTAGTTCTCAAAACCCACGATCTGTAAGCCCCAGTTACTCTTAGATCTAAACTCTAAACTTAATATGGACATGTGTAAATTGAAGTTGAACATAAACATGATAACTACTTGAGACCTATTCTTGTATATCTTTGATCTATGACTATTCCTTTTTGATCTATTATTTTAGATCTACTCTTGTTCACCCTAGATCTATTCACCTTGAACCTAGTACCGTTCATATTAAACCTTGATTTGTGGAATACTGATAAGAACTTGATTTAGGGGCCTGTTCATGTCATAACCTAAACCCTATCGTTATTTTAACATGCCTGTGATGTTGTGATGTTGAATCTTTTGCTAGTCACAAGTTTAGGATTATCATCTTATGTCATTTATTGCTATGTTTAGCACCCTATTTCATATGCTAGTGATGTTATGATCATATCTCAAGTTACACCATGCTTGCCTTGAAATCACCTTTGCCACTTTATACCTATCCTTGTTATGTTATTCCCTAGTTACATCTATTGCCTTGATTCGAATTCATGAGCGTTGGGGATGCGATTTGGGTAGTTTAGGAAAACCTGAATTTAGTATGAACTTAAAAACATGAATATCGTTATAACTTGAGCTTGGATAGGAACATGAACTTGACATGAAATTATACTTGAAAATATGAATTTGGGACATGACACTTAGATAACTTGAACGTGGGCAACTCGAGGTTGGGTTGAGTTTGCAGTATAAATCTGCCTGGAACCGCCCGGCGAATCCAGTAACTGCAAACAATAGGACCCAATGTGAGTAGTTGGTCATATCGCACTCGAAACCCGAGGTTGGACTAGGTTATGGTATAAAACTGCCCGGACCTGCTCGGCACATCCAGTAACCATAACCAAGTCTAATGTGAGAGGTTAGGGGTGCATTAAGTAAATTAATGCCACTGGATAGGGTTAAGTCATGGACCACTTGAATATACTTAACCAATTTGACACGTTGATTTGATAGGGTTAAGTCATGAACCGCTTGAACACACTTAACCAACCTAACACATGATTCGTAAGACTAAGTCTTGAACTAGAACGACACACTTAGTCAATTTGACATGACACGTAGATGGGTTTAAGTCTCGATTTTAAATGACAACTTAACCTGTTCAACGAAACCCTAGTTACGCGGTCCTTTTCAGTAGTAACCCACTAGATGTATCACGGTACCCTGGGACTAGGCAGGGTGGGGCACGATTGCTGGGCTGATTGTAAGCGACCAGAACAACGGCTGAGTTGGTGCGCCATTGTAGGTTCAGGCGTACTAGGGTCGTGCACTTAGTCCGGAGTTGAAAAAGCAGGCATTGGGCATCAGTAGGATTATATGTGCATTCTTGATTCGTGTCGGTGGTTGGCACCCTAGGGCTTGATACACCCTATGGTGGACCTAGCACAGGTGACTACATTCGTGATAGGGCCGTATGACACAGACACACGACGAGCTAGACTTGTAGGGAGCCGATCGATTATATCATGCCGTTGGACCCCGAATTGGGCCACTTCACGACATTGGGCCAAGGGATTACTTCTTGATTTATAGTTGACACGGGATTAGTATACCAGTATAGTTGGTATGGCGAACCTTGAATACGCAATGTTAGACTTGAGTTATCTTGTTAACTTAGTTATCATGTCAGACTTATCATCATTCCTATGTTTAATTCCAGTTTATTCATGTCTTGTTAACTTTACTAGTTTCTATGCTGATAGTCACTAGGGCTTACCAGTCTTTTTGACTGACCCGTTTTCTTTTGCCTCTTTGTCTTTCGTTTCCCCCCCAGGTTCTCAGGGAGGAGACTCTAGCTCTTAGCTTGGACTTTGCTTGCTTTCTGACAGCTCATGTACGGTTTGGTCTTGAGCTATGCTATGGCTGCACTCATGCACTTTTTGGGGAATAATATTTTACTTATGTTGTTTTAAGTACTTTGCTTCTTTAGAACTTGATGTAATGAAATAATGACTTGGCATTTTGATGTAAGAGGTTTTGACTCTATTTTTCAGTAATGAGATTTGGTTTTAAAGTCTATATCCGCTGCTTTATACACTCTATTTTATTTATGTTTTGTCTTGTGTTATCTCTGTGCTTGTTTACTAGATAATACCCCTCCAAAACGAGGGCATTCCCTTTGTGAGTGACCCTTGCGGAGGTGGGGTGTTACAACAGACCTAGAGTTCGAAGTCGTAGATATGGTCTTTGTAAAAGTTTCTCCGTTATGCAATGTAGTTCGTTTTGGAGCCGTTGGAAAGTTAGCACCAAGGTTCGTAGGACCATTCCCTATCGTTGAGAGGATTGGACAGATGGCCTATAAGGTAGACTTACCCGAGAAGTTGTCTGGAGTACACAATGTCTTTCACGTCTCACATCTCCGGAAGTGCTTGCATGAGTCAGCCGAAATGGTTGAGCCAAGCATCCTCGAAGACGTAGAAGTGGAGAAAGAAGCAACATTGAGGCGGGTTCCGATTCGTATCTTAGGAATGGAGATTAAGAAGCTAAGGTATCGAGAAGTCAAGCTAGTTAAAGTGCAGTGGAGTGAAGCCCAAGAAGACGCAACTTGGGAAACCAAAGAGAAGATACGTGTGCTTTACCCATTTCTTTTTGAGGGTACATTCTCGATCTCTTTTTCCTTGAAAACCTTTTTTGTATCATGCTTCTAATATCTACGTTTGTCTTGTTATCTTCTCGATCTTATCTTGAGAACCTTAGGTAGAACCATATGGATGTAAACATGTGATTGAAACATGTTATGGTTGATGTTTGCAGATGGTTGCAAGTGGTTGCTAGTGGATGCATGACACACATTAGGCACTAGATCGGCTCAGTCACATTTTCATGTTGCATATGCATGAGTGCTTATACTTGTACATGGATGGAACTTGTTATGTTATCACTCGGATGTTGCATATGGATGAATGTTTGTGCACTCATGTAGAGATTAGGAACTATGCTAGGAATTTGCATACATGTTGGATTCATGTCACTAACATATTTTGCATTAAGGAGGTTTACTGAATTAGTAACCGCCTGATCTTTTGCATTAGATAAGTACATATACACACATTTTCTGCATATGTTTATACAGCACTAGAAATCTTTTAAGGACAATGGTTGCCCGTGGATGATGCTTTGAGTAGATGGATGATGGATGGTAGGACACATCCTTCCTAACTTAGAGATTTCAGGGACGAAATCCTTTAAGGAGGGGAGAATGTAACAACCCGTGTTTTTATAATGTGTAATAACCATAAATCAAGGCAGAATTAATTTTTAAAATAAGAATCAGGGGAAACGGGTTCCGCCATTGCGTTCGTCTCGAAATTTTGCTTGGAAACGAGTCCGAGTTTTCGAAAATCGGAGTCCGTATGACCAAGTTATGACCATTCGAAGTTTTCAGAAGTTTTCAAGTTCAAAAACAGTTCAATTCGAATTTCAAACCTCAGAATGGACTGGGCGGGAAATTTCCCGCCTAGGACCAAGTCGACCTGGGGGTCGACTATGTAGTCGACCTACCCAGGACCAGGTCGACCATAGTGTCGACCTGGGGGTCGACCTGGTGCCCGAGCCCATTTCTGAAGCTGGATTCACTCTAATGTATTTGGCCTCGTTTTCTGTCCACATTCGTTGACCTAACCCTTTAAATACAACCCCTAACACCAGTCTCTCTACATAAAATTCTTCTTGACTTTATGCTGCTCTAATTCTGGTTGAAAAGTTTGAGAGAGGGACTGCTTCTTCTACGTTGAGACTGCGTTAAGGGAATTGCTGATTTGGGGATTTCTATTTAGACTTGACTAAGCATATAAAGATTCAACATCGACTCTCTTTTTCTAATTCTCGAACCACGATCTGTAAGCCCCAGATATTTTTAGATTTAAACTGTAAACGTAATATGAATATGATGTAAAATTGAAATTGGACCTATGTATGATGACTGTTTTACATCCATTCTTGTTCATCTTGGATCTTGACTCTTGGATATTATTATGACATTGATTTGGGGCCTATTCATGTTGCAAATCAAAAAGATAAACCCCTCATATTATCATGTTGAATCTGCTATTAGTCACAAGTTTATGACTATCACTTTATGTCAATCGTTACCATGACTATACTATCACTTTATGACAGTCGTTACCATGACTATACTATCACCTTATGACAGTCGTTACCATGACTATACTATCACCATATGACAACTGTTATCTCGACTAGTACCTTATTTTGCTAGAATTGGAATCCTTATGTTTGAGGCCAATATTCCATATGCCAGTAATGTTTTAATCTTTTATTTCGAGTCATACTATGTTATGCTAGTAATCACTTTTGCCACCTTATACCCGTTCCTTTTTATGTTATTCTCTAATTAGATTTATTTGTATCGATTCGAGCTTATGTGCGATGGGAACACGATTTGGGTAGACTAGGTAAAACATGAATTAGCTTTAAACTTGAACAAGAACGTTGATATGACTTGAACCTGAATATGGACATGAACTTGACACGATTTGACATGAAACATGACCTGAAAATTGGACATGAATCTAGACATGAAAACATGAACGTGGGCATGACAATTAGATAACTTGAAAATGGCCAACTCGAGGTTGGGTTGAGTTTGCAGTGTAAATCTGCCCGGAACCGCCTGGCAAATCCAGTGTGTAACAACCCGCAAATTCTGAACCAATTTAAAAAAATTTATTTCAGAAAATTTTATTGAATTTTGAGGATATAATATAATTTATTTTAGATAATAATGGCTAGAATTTATTTTTGTCGAAGTTAGAACGAATAAATTTAATTTTACATATAAATGGAGTTAGAAATGGCGTGGTAGTTTGAAAATTTAATTTTAAACTTTAATTGAATGTACAGGATTCAAAATAAATCAGAATTGAGTGAACCCAGAAATATTTAATTCTGTTTAACCATATCTTTCTAACGAATCTGAAAAATTGAAATTTCATAGCGGAAATCAAAAGTTATGGCCAATTCAATATTTTGAAAGGTCGCTGTAGAATTTTTATATATACTATATATATGGCCCAAAAGGCTACTTTTCACATATGAAGGAATTTCGACTCGAAACCACTTCCATTGAGTTCAGAATGATGTTTCTACATTTAAAAACAGTAAACACTTATATATTTTGAGTTTCGGAATTTATTTGTTTAAAAATGTATTTTTAATATTAAATATATTGCCCTTGAAAATAATCATTTTTCAAACGACCTCCGTTTTCGACGAAACCACTTTTGTTGGAACCGGAATGTCAAATTATTGCTAGATTTCAATTTTCAGAATTTTTCGAATTAATATGTGAGCATGGCGAAGGAAAATGTGTTTGGTCGATTACAGTCAAATTTAATCGACTGAAAAATAGCCATTTTCAAACAGTGTCAGAATTCGATGAAATTAATTTTGTTAGGACCGTATCGTCATAACATAGACAAATATATTTTTCTGGATTTTTCTGAGTCCGTTTGTGGCTTCGGTGAATTTATTTATGTAGACGAATTAAATTAATAAAGGAATTAAATATTAAATTAAATAATACAGGCCACAGACAGCAGTTTGGGCTGACGGGACCTGTCCCATTGTGTCCGGAATATGGGCTATTAGCTAGGGTCAACTTTGTTTGGACTGGAATCAGCACGGTTTGAAAGATTTGGATTTATTTGTAAAAATACACAAAAATCAATATAAAAATAGGAAAACCCCTAAAATCTAAAACGCTATTCATTGTCTCCTTCGTGGCCGCCGCCGCCTTGAATCAGTAGCCGAATTTGCTCCTATTTCTTCCCTTAAGTTCTCCCTCTCCTCCAAGAATTAGACCACATATTCTACACCATTTCAAAGCCCTTGATCTCCTCCACGATTCCATACCATCTGATCGCCCTCTGGAGCCACCATCACCGAACCACCTGAACCCAAACCCACCGCATATAGCCGCCGTGGCTCCCCCTAGCCACGACCGAGCTCGGCCAAACACCCCCCTCGTGCGCCTCTCCGAGCTCCCTAGCGTGACATCCTCCGATCGGCTCCTCAACTCTTGTAGTGGCCGCAATCGTGAACCCTAGTATTGAACATTAGGAAGAGGTATCGGCCTGTAGTGTCTGATAGGGAAGAAAGGTTTTTTACTTTATTAATTTATTAATTAATTTATTGAAATTGTTCTAAAACTTCAATTTATCATATCTAACTCGTTTCAATTCGAAATTCGATGATTTCAGCGGCGTTGTAATCGTGTGACTAAGATCTACGCACCTAAACTGACTGGAGTTGATTCCGAACAGTTTGAATTTTGGCCAAAAATCTTCAACGACTGTGAGAATTTCTGATTTTAACATTTGATTAATTAAATAAATTGTTTTATTGCTATTAAACGTCTGTTTGTGGGTTATACATGCAGAACTGTGATGTAGTGAATTTTCGTCTGTGATTTTATGAATTGTTTTGTACTGTGTTGCCTGGATCTGTTATTGTATGAATAGATCTGTATTAAATCAACAAATATACTACATATATGATTTGTTGTGTTAGAATTGACAACGAAAAAATATACTACATATATGATTTGTTGTGTTAGAATTGACAACGAACAAATATACTACATATATGATTTGTTGTGTTAGAATTGACAACGAACAAATATACTTCATATATGATTTGTTGTGTTAGAATTGACAACAAACAAATATATTACATATATGATTTGTTGTGTTAGAAGCGACGACAACAAAATATTCATTTTGTTAAATAGAAAAGTATGAAAACAAAATATTCATTTTGTTAATAGAAAAATATGGGAAACATTTAATATTCTTTTTATGTTAAAATAAAAAGTTAGAAAAGTGGCTAAACATAAAATATTCTTTATGTTAAAATAAAAAGGTTAGAAAGGATTTAACATAGGATTGAAAAGAGATTATTTTATTTACATTTTTGGTAAATTGTAAAATTTAAAATGATATTTTTATTTACATTTTATATATGTAAATAAAAACCTGAATTTGGGAGAGGCATTTTTGTTTAACATTGTTTTTGTTAAATGAAATAACAAGATCAAACAATACATTTTATTTGTATATTTTACTTTTGAATAAAAGAACCATTCTTTTATTTGTGTTTTTCAACACAAAGAATAACATAAAAATTGAACCATTCTTTTATTTGTCCCTCGACACAAATACTAACATTGAAATTAAATTGCTTCTTTTCATTTGTGTATTCAACACAAATATATCATAGAATTGGAGTCACCTTTATTTGTGTCTTCATCGCAAATATGAACATTGAAATAAAGTTATTCTTTTTATTTGTGTTTTCCACACAAATATTACATAGTAAATAAAGCTATTCTTTCTATTGTGTTCTTAACACAAATATATGCATAGCAAATAAAGTCATTCTTTTTATTTGTGTTTCAACACAAATATATACTTAGAAATAAAATCGTTCTTTTTATTTGCATCTACAATGCAAATATTACATTGAAATATAAGTTTTACTTTTTATTTGCATTCCACCATGTAAATAAAATGTTGGAAATGAAAGTACACTTTTTTTTATTTGCATTCTACAATACAAATAAATATAGAGATTAAAAGTTCACTTTTCATTTGCATCTCACAATGCAAATATTCTTTAAAAATAGAATTTGTTCGTTTATCTACATTTTCAAATGCAAATATACTTTGAAATAAAAACTGTCCTTTTATTTTCATTTTCAAATGTAAATATACATTGAAATTCAAGTTTATTCTTTTATTTGCATTTACTAATGTAAATAAACATTAAAAATAAAATTTATTCTTTTATTTGCATTCACAAATGCAAACACATATTGGAAATAAAGTTTTGTTCTTTTATTTGCATTCGCAAATGTAAACATGTTTTGAAAATAAAGTGTGTTCTTCTATTTACATTCAGCCATGTATATATAGAAAATAGAAATTGTTCTTTTTTGGCATTTACCAATGCAAAATGTATATTGAAGACAAATTATTCATTTGCATTCACCAATGCAAATACAAACATATATTGAAAATAAAGTTTATTTCTTGTGCATTGAAAATTAAGGTTTATTCTTTTATTTGCATTTATCAATGCTAATATTCAATGAAACTATAGTCTATTTCCTTTATCTACATTTTCCAACCCCAATGCACACACTTTTATACATTTAACAGAATTTGTTTAAAATATACTTTGTAAATAAATTTTGTTCTCTTATTTACATTCACTAATGTAAATAAAATTTATAAACAAAACTATTATTTGTTTGCTTTCACAAATGTAAATGCTCATTTAAATAAAATTTGTTTCTTTTATTTACATTCAATAATGTAAATACACTTCGTAAATGAGGTTCTTTTTACATGCACACAAATCTACTTTTAAATAAAATAAAAGTCACATTGGTTATCTGCATTCCTTGTTGCAAATAAAACCTTAAAATAATGTTCATCTTTTTTTGCAATTCATTAATGCAAACAAATCATCAGATTGAAAATTATATTCTTGATTTATAATTTTGATATGAATAAAGATTGTTTGAAATAAAGGATAGAATTTAAAAAGTTACATTTTAATAACTAAACATTCACATTTTTATCATTAAAGTAAAATAGACAAAAACACTCATTTTGTCTAAATTAAAAGAATGAAACAAAATATAGCATTGGCATGTTTATTAGATTTGAAACACAAATTATTCATTTTTGTAAATTTATATTAGTTAAAACTAGTCATTCATTTTTGTTAATTTACATTAGTTAAAAATAATTATTCAATATAGTCAATTTATACTAGTTAGACCAAATTTTACATTTTGTCAGAAATATTCATTTTTGTCAAAATGAATTAGTTGAAGCAATTTATATATAGATATATATATATATATATATATGTATGTATGTATGTCTGGCAGGATTTATACTTGTCAAGATAGGTTAGTTAAATCAAAATATTTATCATTTTGTCTCATTAGAATTGCCAGAACAAAATAACCATTTTTGTTTAGAGTTTAAATTAGCAAAATAGAATGAGACAAAGTTATTATGCTTATTCATTCATTGCAATAGAGATATTTTCTTGTCGTCATTATATGTATTGTGTATTACACTTCCATTCACAAGTTACCCGACTCGTGTATGTGATTGGGACGATAAATTTTCACACATCGCCCAAGTGCACAAATTAGCTTAGTATTTGTTTGTTGGTTGAAAACCCCACACGGGTGTTGGGATGAAAATTTATATACACTAATCCCAATATTTAGTTGTATGTTGATCGTTAGATCGACAGGCTGCGATGAGCGTTATTATTTTATTTTAACGCTTACACAGTGGAATTTACACTTTGGATGTAATGGATGATTTGATGATTTTACTATTATTTTCATATATATGATGTGTGTGAAATCCATATAATCCAAATTATATGGTAAATGTTTGAGTCGCATTTCGATTAAGGTGTTCTTTTAAATGAGAATATTTTTACATTAGAAATCCTTTTTATATAACGTGTGTGATAACCCCAAACTTCCGTAGAATGAAAGCTGAGATGATCTTTGGAATACAACATAAATATAGCAACACATAACACAGGTAACAGCATAAATATAAGAAACTATAAAACAACAACATCAACATAGCAGCGGAATACGGATGTCATCATAACATAGAGTCCCAGTCACAGAGTTCTGCTTATTACATCAAAAATCCCAATACAAAGGAAACAAGTACATGATGCCAAAAGTACAGTTCAAAACAGAAATAGAATACGGTTTAAATGTCTCAAAGACTGAACCGAAAAATAAAGATAGAATGAGGGCTTCCAAAGTCCAGCAAAGCACCTCGACAAAGCAACTCCAAAGCAAGCTCCAAATCAACAAATCCAATGTAAGCAACTAAGCACCTGTCAATTGGCTGCCCGTGTGGAAAGAGGGCACCCGAATTTGCAAAGTGAAACAAAATTCGAGTCAGTCGTGGGACTGGTGTGAGAAATCATTTATACTAACTAACAAGATGGCGAATCACAGGACCACGCCGCTAAAGCGGAACGGGTTTACTCCATTGGATTACCAGTGCATAAATAAGTGAATCGTTAAAATAACGCTATGCTTTTCAAAGAAAATGAGACCGTTATAAGACCCAAGTCCTATCACACAATGCAACGCACACCAGAGGAAAGGGTTTTTCCTTATAACGATCAAGATATGATAAATACGCCAAACGTAGTATATATATATATTCATGAATCATTTCAATATAAATGTATTAATCCTAGGCGACATAGGTACCATATATTATGCCGCCGTATATAAGTATACAACTAAAACCGCAATGTCGTATTGGAGGTTTGGTTTTCCAACATGAGTCAAGGCTAGGGAGGAGCTCCTTACCGATTCGAGGCACTCTAGCGGATACCTCAGGATTCCCCGCAGTGAACCCTTGGATAGCTGCAGGGCCGGTCCCCGCCAATGGGCAGTGGATTAGTTATGCCTGAACACACGTTTCCCGGTCCCTTTGGACCTATAGTATGACCACCATCGGCCTATAGAAATAACGAGGTACCTCAAAATCCATCATCCACAATGGGTAAAATGTCAGCGCTGGTAGGTCCCTGACATTACCCTAGCTAGAAAGATAACGTGTGCACTCCCTGCGTTCCCTTCTCCCGTTTAAGACTCATACCGGGGTGTGAGGTTCGCGAAGTCATTTTAATCACAAGGCCTGCTTTTCAACAAAGCCTTGATCATCTTCATCTTGAATTTCTTTAATACACTTATGCTCTGGGTTCGAGCGAAAGTTAAACCCGTACAAATCAACACTACGTCTGAATAGCTACCATCTTAGCCCCGTCTTGGGAGCAAATCAATCAAGGGCTTCAACGCTAACTACCCATTCGATGTGAAGATAGTCGGTCTTCAACATCGTCTTCTATAATTTGTCGTATGATTATTTGAAATGAGTAAAACTCGGTCTTTTCAAATAATCATCGTACAATTATTCTTAAAATTATTTCATATCGTTAATATTTATTTATGACGCTTTATCGCTATTTTTATTTATTTAAAAATAGTGCGAATTAATTAAACGACGCTTCAGGTTGATAGGCGACTCTGGCGCTGCTTTTACCAAAATTTGTTTTAAACATATCTTAAAATCTAACCGTCCGATTTTGGTAAATTTTATGTCGTCGGAAAGCTCTTTCCAAGACGGTCCTAACGGATCCAATTTTGGGGAAATTCAACGGTCGGATCTTTTTGTACGACCCTTTTAAAGTTGTGATTTCAAAACGCGAACTACCGCGCGTGTTTTGCTTAGTTTTAAGTTATACTATATATATATATCCTTTTGTCCGCCAATTCTAGTGCGACGCAGAAATGTTTTTCTTATTTTCTTTTACATAAGAAAATATACATTTTAACATTGTTTTCCTTTACATAAGAAAATATATATTTTAACCTTATTTCCTTTATATTAGAAATTAATGTTCATTTTCTTTATTTCCTTTACATTAGAAAATAATGTTTACTTTTTATTTACATTTTCTTTACAATAGAAAATGTTTACTTTTTTCTTTACATTTTCTTTACAATAGAAAATGTTTACTTTTTCTTTAAACAAAGAAAATTGTTTCTTTTCTTTTAAACAAAGAAAAATGTTTCTTTTCTTTTAATTTTCTTTAACATAGAAAAAAAATGTACATTTAACTTTTTATTTTCTTTAATATAGAAAGTATGTACATATTTGGTTTATTCTCTTTGACATAGAAAAATGTACAAATTTGTCTGCAAATTCTAATGCGACAAAAATAACAATTTGTTTATATTTTGACAAAAACATATTTTTGTGCGCAAACTCTAACGCGACAAAATGAAAAATTAAACTACGTTTTTACATAGAATATAATTTTGTGCGCAAACTCTAATGCGACAAAAATAATTATTTTATTTATATTTTAATCTCATAAGTCATATTTTGTTCGCAAATTCTAATGCGACAAAATGATAATTTATTTATATTTTTACAACGATATGACGATGACTCAACTAATTTAAGCACGACGGTGATTTTTATCGTCATGACATTCAAGTTAACACGCTTATGGTTTTGGGTGTCATAATATACAAATAAAAATAACACACTAACGTTTTGGGCGTCATAACATACAACTTAACATGCTTGTAGTTTTGGGTGTCATAACACACAACTTAACACACTTGTAGTTTTAGGTGTCATAACACACAACTTAACACACTAATAGTTTGGGTGTCATAACATACACATCAACACACTCATGGTTTTGGGTGTCATAATATACAAATAAAAATAACACAAAAATTTTGTGTCTTTATAACTTTAACATGAAATTTGCCTTTTTAAATTTTAACAAAATGACATAAAGTTTATGTCCTTTTTATTTTAACAAAACCAACATAAAAGTTTTTGTCTCTTTTATTTTGACAAAAATAAACATAGAACTTTTGTCTCTTTTATTTTGGCAAAATAAACATAAAAGTTTTGTCTTTATACTTTAACAAAATGAACATAAAAAGGTATGTCTTTATAATTTTAACAAAAATCACATAAAGATGTATGTCTTTTTATATTTAACAAAATAAACATAAAGAGTATATTTTTATTCTCAACAAAATAAACATAAGAACTTTGTTCTTTTAAATTTTGACAAAAATAAACATAAGCATTTTGTCCCTTTTTTTTTTTCGACAAATATAAACATAAGAAATTTGTCTCTTTTATTTTGACAAAATTAACATAAGAAATTTGTCCAATTTTATTTGGATAAAATAACATAAGAAATTTGTCCAATCAACAAAGTTTTGACATAAAATTTTGTACTTTTAATTCAACACAATTTTGACATGATTTTTTTTTTGTGCTTTTAAATTTAACGCAAATTTTGACATGAATTTTGTCTAACAAAATGTCATACAAGAATAACCACAATCATTCAAGAATAATCACAGTATCACCACAAATTTCAGCAATAATTATACATAACATCATCAATCACAGATCAGGGTAAAACACGCAAACTATAATTTCACGATCATCATCGATTTATAATTATTTTAATAAATTAGAATTTCTCACAATTTTCCGAATTTGGCCAAATCTCAAACTGCCCAGAATCACTCCGTTCCTGTCTAGAGTTGTAGATCTCAGTCTTACGAGTGCACAACTTCTGAAATCACCGGATTCCGAGCTAGGACGACAAAGTTATGAATGGTTTAAGTTAGAGAAAAATCTTATTTAATTAATTAAATTAATTAAAATAGGAATACCCTTCTCTTCTCCATTCTGAAGTTCGGCCGCGACTTCGTTCTTGGGTTCGAACCTAGGGTTCGTGATTTCGGCCGACACAGACGACGAGGGGGCGAGCTGATGGGCGGACGTTGAAGGGCTGGCTGAGGCGCACGTGCGCTGGCGAAGGGGGGCAACTCGGTGGGCCCCTCTGGCCATGGCGGCGGTGCAAAACCCGAGGGTTTGGGTCGGTTGTTCGGTCGCTACAGGCGACGAGATGGACGGTGGCGAGTATGGTCGGGAAGAGGGAAGAAAGGTCTTCGACGTGGGGTGTGTGGTGGGTGCTAATTCGAGAGGAGGAGGGAGCAATTGGAGGAGAAAGAATCGACTGATGTATTGGGTGGCGGCGGACGATTTTGAAGATGAACAGTAGCTTAGGGTTTTCAATTTCCTTTTTATAATAGTTTAAGTGAATTTTACGTTTAAATCCAAACGTTTCAAACCGCGCCAATTTCAGTCCAACTGAAGCCCACCCTAGCAAATAGACCCTATTCCGGACCCAATGGGCTAGGTCCCGTCAGCCCAAGGGTTCGTCTCGACCTCCGTTTTTCAATTTTAAATATAATTCTTTTATTTTAAAAATTCTACCGTCTTTAAAAATTCACCGGGGCCACATACGGACCCGGAAAAATCCAGAAAAAATATATTTGTCTTTGTTTTGACGATACGGTCCCAACAAAATTAATTTCGTCGAATTCTGAGACCGTTTGAAAAATGGCTATTTTTCAGTCGATAAAAATTACAACTGAAAATAACAGAACACGGTTTATTTTGCCAGGCTCACATATTAAGTCGGAAAATTCCAGAAAATTAAACTTAACAAATAACCGGCATTCCGGATCCAACAAAAGTGGTTTCGTCGGAAACCGAGTTAAAAGGAGTTACCTTTTTGTGGGTCATCCCCGTTCTGTTTTAAAGAGAATTTATTTACTTACTCTATTTCTCCTTTTGAAATTTCCATAATAAAAATTTTAAATTGGCCCTAAAATTCCGGGTTGTTACAGTCTCCCCCACTTAAGAACTTTTCGTCCTCGAAAAGGAAACAAAGTAAAGTAGGGAACAAACGGAAATGTAAATTGTGGTAAATGTACCTTAACACAAAAATCATCCGGAGATATCCTCTCTGCAATGAGGGTAAGCCCTTCTGAAGCTATCCTCTGTCTCCCAAGTGCAGTCCCTGGGATCACTGCTCCACTGCACCTTGACTAGGGGAATCTTCTTGTTTCTCAGCACCCGGATTTCTTTGCCAATAACCTTCATCGGCTCCTTTCTCACTGTCAGATTTGGGGCGATATCCAAGACTTGTTGATTCAATTCATCCTCAATCAAATCAGGGTCATGCACATGCTTGCGAAGTTGAGACACATGAAAGACACCATGCACCCCAGGCAACCAATCGGGCAACTGCACTCGATAAGCAAGCGTACCAATCCTTTCGAAGATAGGAAATGGACCAATGAACCTTGGCGCCAATTTCCCCGTCTTACCAAACCGAATCACGCCTCTTAATGGAGAAACCTTCAAATATACTCGATCACCCACAGAGAATTCTACCTGCCTTCTTCCCTTGTCTGCATAGCTTTTCTGTCGGCTCTGAGCAGTCAATAGGCGCTTCTTAATCATATCCACCTTATCCGATGCTTCCTTAATCATATCAGGGCCTAGGATTAATCGATTTCCTTGCTCCACCCAACACGCTGGAGATCTGCATGGCCTGTCATAAAGAGCTTCAAATGGCGACATCCCCAGGCTAGCTTGGTAGCTATTATTATAAGAAAACTCCACCAAGTGCAAATGATCCTCCCATGAACCGCCATAATCTAGTATGCATGCACGCAGCAAATCTTCCAAAATGCGGTTCACCCTCTCAGTCTGACCATCTGTCTCAGGGTGATAAGCTGTGCTCAGATTTAATTTGGTCCCAAGCTCTTCTTGAAAAGCCTCCCAGAATTTGCTAGTGAATAATGGATCCTGATCACTGACAATGTATTTGGGCACTCCATGCAGTCTGACTATCTCCTTTAAATAAAGCTGTGCCAAACTACGAGCTGTTCTGTTGGACTTGACAGGGATGAAATGGGCTGTCTTTGTCAAGCGGTCTACAATCACCCATATGCTATCATTCCCTTTTCTGCTACGGGGTAAGCCGTCAATGAAGTCCATAGAGATTTCCTCCCACTTCCAACTTGGAACATCCAGCGATTTCAACAATCCTGCCGGCTTCTGTTGGTCGGCTTTTACTAGCTGACAGGTGGGGCATCTAGCAACATACATAGAAATGTCCCTCTTCATAGATTTCCACCAAAATGTGCGTTTGAGGTCGTTGTACATTTTACTCACCCCTGGATGAATACTTAGCTTAGATTTATGACATTCATCCATAACTTCCCTTCTTAGCTCAGGAATGTGTGGGACACAAATCCGACCTTGTAGCCTTAGAACCCCTTTGTCATCAATTTGAAAACTCAAGGCTTCTCCATCTCGAATTCTTTGGCTAATCTTCTGAATAAACTTATCCTCCCTTTGAAGTGCAGAAATCTTATCAATCAGAGTAGGAGTGATAATGAGATTGGCAAGGATGAGATTGACACTGTCAGCATTCTTTCTACTCAGCGCATCGGCCACAACGTTGGCTTTCCCTGGAGTGTATAAAATATCCAAGTCATAGGGTGCATGAAATTCAACCCAACGTAGCTGCCTCATGTTCAAGTCTTTTTGGGAAAATAGATGCTTCAAAGATTTGTGATCAGTATAAAGCTTGAACTTCTCGCCCAAGAGATAGTGCCTCCATATTTTCATAGCAAACATGATGGCCATCAACTCAAGATCATGAACGGCATATTTCTTCTCATGCTCCTTTAATTGGCGGCTGGCATATGCGACTACTTTGCCTCTTTGCATCAGCACCGCACCAATACCTTAAATAGAAAAGGATAAACGCATTAAAATGAGATTTGACATTAAAAGGAAAATGTTATCTCAGACATGCTAATTTAGACTAGAAGAATGACCTTCCCTAGAAGCATCTACCCAGACTTCCAAACCTTCATTGCCATCAATTATGGTCAACACTGGAGCAGTGGTCAACCTCATTTTTAGATCTTGGAACGCTTTCTCGCATTCGGGAGTCCAAACAAATTTGGTATGCTTCTTGGTCAAGTTTGTCAATGGACAAGCTATCTTCGAAAAATCTTTGACAAATTTCCGATAATAGCCAGCCAGACCTAAAAAGCTTCTGACTTCTGTAGGAGTTCGAGGTTGCTTCCAATCTTGGATGGCTGAGATTTTTCCTGGATCAACTGAAATACCTTCTTTTGATACGACATGACCGAGGAATTTCACCTCTTCTTGCCAAAATATGCATTTAGAGAACTTTGCTTTCAGCACATTTCTACGCAAAATCTCTAAGACTTCCTTCAGATGTCTTTCATGTTCAGCAGTAGACTCAGAAAAGATGAGGATGTCATCTATGAACACGAGCACAAATTTATTTAGAACCTCTCTGAAAACCCTATTCATCAGGTCAACAAAATATGCTGGAGCATTACATAAACCAAAAGGCATTACTAGCCATTCATAAAAGATATCAGGTCCTCTGAAAGCAGTTAGAGGCACACATTCTTCGGCGATGCGAAGTTGATGGAAGCCTGTAGCTAGATCCATCCTAGAAAATACTCGCGCTCCATGCAAGCGGTCTAGCAAGTCATCGATACGAGGTAGTGGGTATTTGTTCTTCAGAGTTTGTTTGTTGAGATCACGGTAGTCCACACATAGCCTGAGGGTACCGTCTGATTTAGGGACGAACACCACTGCTGCTCCCCATTCTGAGAAGCTGGGCTGGATCAGACCCTTAAACAAAAGCTGCTTGGTTTGGTTCCTCAGCTCCTCTTTTTCTTTTGGCGACATCCTCCGAATAGGATGTACGACGGGCCTTGCATTCGGAGCCAAGTCAATTCTGAAGTTGATTTCTCTACGCGGAGGTAAGCCTTCAACTTCTTTGAACACATCAGCATAATCTCTAACAATGGGAATTTCTTCAATAGAAGCAGGGGTGACTTCTAGAGAAGACCAGAATGCTGTTCTATCTGTGGCTGAACCGTGGCATGGTATAGAAATAGTCTTGCCCAAATGAGTTTTAATTTTAACAATCCTTTCAGCGCACACTAACTCAGTTTCATATTTGGTTAGCCAATCCATCCCCAGTATAATATCATATCCAGAGAAATTCATGACGATCAGGTTAAAAGGGAATGAGAAATAAGAGTAAGAAATGGGAACTCTACAATACAGATCGAGAGTGAGGGAACCCCCAATAGGACTATGAGCTCTAATCAGTACCTTAAGTTTTCGAGGTTTCAATTTCAGCTTTTTGATTGTGTTACTCGAAATAAAACTACGTGCTGCACCGGTGTCAAATAAAGCAGTAACAGGGATGTTTTTAATGCTAAGAGTACCACTTAAAACATCAGGTGTACCTGGGCCCTCGGTAGGAGCTGGAGTAGTCGTACCCTCATAGATATGTGCCACTTCTGCATTCTTTAGCAATGGGCAATTTGGCTTGATGTGCCCCTTCTGATGGCAGTTGTAGCATTCGAGGTTGCGGTGAGGATTCTGACCACTACTCTGAGAACTCTGACCCCGATTCTGAGAGCTTTGACCACGGTTCTGACTGGGGCCTGAATCATTTCTCTTGACCTTCTTAGGGGCTTTGCACTCAAAATCAAAGTGCCCAGTCCTGCCACAGTTATAACATGTCAGCTTGCTCCTGTCCCTTTTCTTTGCTTGCGGCTTTGAAGCAGAAGAATTCCCTGTCTCTGGTTTCTTGCTAGTCTGCTCCTTCTGGCTATTGTTCTGATTCTTTGCTCTCTCTTTTTGGGCAGACTCATCATTTTCTTCATAACGGCTGGCAAAGGTGATAACTTCATGGAAAGGAAGGTCGATATGAGCTGTAACCCTATTCAGATACTTTGGAGCGAGGCCGTTGATGAATTTCTTGTTCTTCTCAGTTGGGTCTTGGATTAGGTTAGGGGCATATCGGGAAAGCTCATCAAATTTCATCGCATACTCAGCAACTGTCATATTTCCTTGTTTCAGATTGACAAATTGTTCACGGAGGCGTTCCCCTGCTTGTGGAGGAATGTATTTTTCATTGAAAAGTTCTTTGAATTTTGCCCAGGACATATTGGCCACATCGTTCCCAATCTTAACGGTGTCCCACCAATGCTCGGCTTGATCTTTGAGCTGCCAAGCTGCCAGAAAACGCTTCCTCTGATCCTCTAGTTCCATTCCTTCTAAGATCTTTTCACAATTTTTGAGCCATGACTCTGCTTCAACTGCAGACTCTCTACCAGTGAAATGAACTCCGCCCAAGTTTTTAAATTTCTTCGACATCCTCTCTAATTCAAATGGCTGTGGTGGTAGAGGTGGTGGTATGACAACGAGATCGGGCTGTACACGAATAGTCTCTTCTCTAGCAGGCCCTCTGCCTCCACCTCTTCCTCGGGCTGCAGCTCTCGTTCTTGCACGAGTACTCATTTTCAATCAGTCTGTAACATCAAGAGGAGAGTCAGACCAATAGAAATGAAAAATTTCAAAGGAAAGGCTAAAAGATGAAGATGATGTAACGACTGATAAATATGTGCTATTATGTTATGCTCACTCTAGGACTTTTAGTCCTATTTCTAATGAGGCGTATTGCTATAAATATGTTATATCCCAAGGCTTGGGTTAAACCAAAGCTCTGATACCAACTGTGATAACCCCAAACTTCCGTAGAACGAAAGCTGAGATGATCTTTGGAATACAACATAAATATAGCAACACATAACACAGGTAACAGCATAAATATAAGAAACTATAAAATAACAACATCAACATAGCAGCGGAATACGGATGTCATCATAACATAGAGTCCCAGTCACAGAGTTCTGCTTATTACATCAAAAATCCCAATACAAAGGAAACAAGTACATGATGCCAAAAGTACAGTTCAAAACAGAAATAGAATACGATTTAAATGTCTCAAAGACTGAACCGAAAAATAAAGATAGAATGAGGGCTTCCAAAGTCCAGCAAAGCACCTCGACAAAGCAACTCCAAAGCAAGCTCCAAATCAACAAATCCAATGTAAGCAACTAAGCACCTGTCAATTGGCTGCCCGTGTGGAAAGAGGGCACCCGAATTTGCAAAGTGAAACAAAATTCGAGTCAGTCGTGGGACTGGTGTGAGAAATCATTTATACTAACTAACAAGATGGCGAATCACAGGACCACGCCGCTAAAGCGGAACGGGTTTACTCCATTGGATTACCAGTGCATAAATAAGTGAATCGTTAAAATAACGCTATGCTTTTCAAAGAAAATGAGACCGTTATAAGACCCAAGTCCTATCACACAATGCAACGCACACCAGAGGAAAGGGTTTTTCCTTATAACGATCAAGATATAATAAATACGCCAAACGTAGTATATATATATATATATATATTCATGAATCATTTCAATATAAATGTATTAATCCTAGGCGACATAGGTACCATATATTATGCCGCCGTATATAAGTATACAACTAAAACCGCAATGTCGTATTGGAGGTTTGGTTTTCCAACATGAGTCAAGGCTAGGGAGGAGCTCCTTACCGATTCGAGGCACTCTAGCGGATACCTCAGGATTCCCCGCAGTGAACCCTTGGATAGCTGCAGGGCCGGTCCCCGCCAATGGGCAGTGGATTAGTTATGCCTGAACACACGTTTCCCGGTCCCTTTGGACCTATAGTATGACCACCATCGGCCTATAGAAATAACGAGGTACCTCAAAATCCATCATCCACAATGGGTAAAATGTCAGCGCTGGTAGGTCCCTGACATTACCCTAGCTAGAAAGATAACGTGTGCACTCCCTGCGTTCCCTTCTCCCGTTTAAGACTCATACCGGGGTGTGAGGTTCGCGAAGTCATTTTAATCACAAGGCCTGCTTTTCAACAAAGCCTTGATCATCTTCATCTTGAATTTCTTTAATACACTTATGCTCTGGGTTCGAGCGAAAGTTAAACCCGTACAAATCAACACTACGTCTGAATAGCTACCATCTTAGCCCCGTCTTGGGAGCAAATCAATCAAGGGCTTCAACGCTAACTACCCATTCGATGTGAAGATAGTCGGTCTTCAACATCGTCTTCTATAATTTGTCGTATGATTATTTGAAATGAGTAAAACTCGGTCTTTTCAAATAATCATCGTACAATTATTCTTAAAATTATTTCATATCGTTAATATTTATTTATGACGCTTTATCGCTATTTTTATTTATTTAAAAATAGTGCGAATTAATTAAACGACGCTTCAGGTTGATAGGCGACTCTGGCGCTGCTTTTACCAAAATTTGTTTTAAACATATCTTAAAATCTAACCGTCCGATTTTGGTAAATTTTATGTCGTCGGAAAGCTCTTTCCAAGACGGTCCTAACGGATCCAATTTTGGGGAAATTCAACGGTCGGATCTTTTTGTACGACCCTTTTAAAGTTGTGATTTCAAAACGCGAACTACCGCGCGTGTTTTGCTTAGTTTTAAGTTATACTATATATATATATATCCTTTTGTCCGCCAATTCTAGTGCGACGCAGAAATGTTTTTCTTATTTTCTTTTACATAAGAAAATATACATTTTAACATTGTTTTCCTTTACATAAGAAAATATATATTTTAACCTTATTTCCTTTATATTAGAAATTAATGTTCATTTTCTTTATTTCCTTTACATTAGAAAATAATGTTTACATTTTATTTACATTTTCTTTACAATAGAAAATGTTTACTTTTTTCTTTACATTTTCTTTACAATAGAAAATGTTTACTTTTTCTTTAAACAAAGAAAATTGTTTCTTTTCTTTTAAACAAAGAAAAATGTTTCTTTTCTTTTAATTTTCTTTAACATAGAAAAAAAATGTACATTTAACTTTTTATTTTCTTTAACATAGAAAGTATGTACATATTTGGTTTATTCTCTTTGACATAGAAAAATGTACAAATTTGTCTGCAAATTCTAATGCGACAAAAATAACAATTTGTTTATATTTTGACAAAAACATATTTTTGTGCGCAAACTCTAACGCGACAAAATGACAAATTAAACTACGTTTTTACATAGAATATAATTTTGTGCGCAAACTCTAATGCGACAAAAATAATTATTTTATTTATATTTTAATCTCATAAGTCATATTTTGTTCGCAAATTCTAATGCGACAAAATGATAATTTATTTATATTTTTACAACGATATGACGATGACTCAACTAATTTAAGCACGACGGTGATTTTTATCGTCATGACATTCAAGTTAACACGCTTATGGTTTTGGGTGTCATAATATACAAATAAAAATAACACACTAACGTTTTCGGCGTCATAACATACAACTTAACATGCTTGTAGTTTTGGGTGTCATAACACACAACTTAACACACTTGTAGTTTTAGGTGTCATAACACACAACTTAACACACTAATAGTTTGGGTGTCATAACATACACATCAACACACTCATGGTTTTGGGTGTCATAATATACAAATAAAAATAACACAAAAATTTTGTGTCTTTATAACTTTAACATGAAATTTGCCTTTTTAAATTTTAACAAAATGACATAAAGTTTATGTCCTTTTTATTTTAACAAAACCAACATAAAAGTTTTTGTCTCTTTTATTTTGACAAAAATAAACATAGAACTTTTGTCTCTTTTATTTTGGCAAAATAAACATAAAAGTTTTGTCTTTATACTTTAACAAAATGAACATAAAAAGGTATGTCTTTATATTTTAACAAAAATCACATAAAGATGTATGTCTTTTTATATTTAACAAAATAAACATAAAGAGTATATTTTTATTCTCAACAAAATAAACATAAGAACTTTGTTCTTTTAAATTTTGACAAAAATAAACATAAGCATTTTGTCCCTTTTTTTTCGACAAATATAAACATAAGAAATTTGTCTCTTTTATTTTGACAAAATTAACATAAGAAATTTGTCCAATTTTATTTGGATAAAATAACATAAGAAATTTGTCCAATCAACAAAGTTTTGACATAAAATTTTGTACTTTTAATTCAACACAATTTTGACATGAATTTTTTTTTTGTGCTTTTAAATTTAACGCAAATTTTGACATGAATTTTGTCTAACAAAATGTCATACAAGAATAACCACAATCATTCAAGAATAATCACAGTATCACCACAAATTTCAGCAATAATTATACATAACATCATCAATCACAGATCAGGGTAAAACACGCAAACTATAATTTCACGATCATCATCGATTTATAATTATTTTAATAAATTAGAATTTCTCACAATTTTCCGAATTTGGCCAAATCTCAACTGCCCAGAATCACTCCGTTCCTGTCTAGAGTTGTAGATCTCAGTCTTACGAGTGCACAGCTTCTGAAATCACCGGATTCCGAGCTAGGACGACAAAGTTATGAATGGTTTAAGTTAGAGAAAAATCTTATTTAATTAATTAAATTAATTAAAATAGGAATACCCTTCTCTTCTCCATTCTGAAGTTCGGCCGCGACTTCGTTCTTGGGTTCGAACCTAGGGTTCGTGATTTCGGCCGACACAGACGACGAGGGGGCGAGCTGATGGGCGGACGTTGAAGGGCTGGCTGAGGCGCACGTGCGCTGGCGAAGGGGGGCAACTCGGTGGGCCCCTCTGGCCGTGGCGGCGGTGCAAAACCCGAGGGTTTGGGTCGGTTGTTCGGTCGCTACAGGCGACGAGATGGACGGTGGCGAGTATGGTCGGGAAGAGGGAAGAAAGGTCTTCGACGTGGGGTGTGTGGTGGGTGCTAATTCGAGAGGAGGAGGGAGCAATTGGAGGAGAAAGAATCGACTAATGTATTGGGTGGCGGCGGACGATTTTGAAGATGAACAGTAGCTTAGGGTTTTCAATTTCCTTTTTATAATAGTTTAAGTGAATTTTACGTTTAAATCCAAACGTTTCAAACCGCGCCAATTTCAGTCCAACTGAAGCCCACCCTAGCAAATAGACCCTATTCCGGACCCAATGGGCTAGGTCCCGTCAGCCCAAGGGTTCGTCTCGACCTCCGTTTTTCAATTTTAAATATAATTCTTTTATTTTAAAATTCTACCGTCTTTAAAAATTCACCGGGGCCACATATGGACCCGGAAAAATCCAGAAAAAATATATTTGTCTTTGTTTTGACGATACGGTCCCAACAAAATTAATTTCGTCGAATTCTGAGACCGTTGGAAAAATGGCTATTTTTCAGTCGATAAAAATTACAACTGAAAATAACAGAACACGGTTTATTTTGCCAGGCTCACATATTAAGTCGGAAAATTCCAGAAAATTAAACTTAACAAATAACCGGCATTCCGGATCCAACAAAAGTGGTTTCGTCGGAAACCGAGTTAAAAGGAGTTACCTTTTTGTGGGTCATCCCCGTTCTGTTTTAAAGAGAATTTATTTACTTACTCTATTTCTCCTTTTGAAATTTCCAAAATAAAATTTTTAAATTGGCCCTAAAATTCCGGGTTGTTACAACGTGCATATGTTTTCGTAATATATTTTTAACCAAGTATATGTTAAAACAAAGAATATTTGTAAAAGATAAAGAATTTGTAATATAAAGAATACTTCTCGTTTAGAGTCTTTATATAAAGAATATTTTTATGATTATTTTAAAATATGTTTTTAAAAGATTACCAGCACTTGCAATTATATTTTGTGATATGAAATAAATTGAGATGTGAAGTGGATTTATCGTGGACGGTGTTTTTAAACGACATTTGTCCTTTAATCCAATTTACGTTGAAATTATTATTTGGAATTTATAAATCTATTTTATAGATTTAAAAAGGCATTTTCTAAAACCAAGTTTTTCCAATTTAATATATTAAATAGGAATTAAGTGGAAATTCGATTGGTAATAATCGAAATGGGCTTCTGTAAAAGAAGACCGATATTATATATGGAATTTAAGAGGCTTTGCCGTTATTCCATTTATATTATTAGTCCGATACAGAAATTTATATCGATTATGTATTGATTTGATTTCTGTGGAATTCCATATTTCGGAAATGGATTTATAGATTTTATTTTCAGAATTTTATCTTTGATAAAATTAACGAGAATCTTTTGAAAACGAATATCTTATTAAAAGAATATTCTGAGTTGGAATGTGGCGTAATGTGTGATTTTCCAATATTTGTTTTTAATCCCAAAATACGCGAGTTATTCAGAAAGACCGGGTTTAGCCCATTCTGAATAATCATCACGACGATCAAGAGTCGAAGATGAAGACGGTGATTGAAGACCGAAGGTTTTCACATCGTTGGGATGATGATGACTGGTATCTTGAATTGGGATTGGCCTCCCAAGGCAAGGTATTTGGTGATGATCGTCCAAACGCATTTTGGAGATCGACGGACACGATGTTTCGCTCAGACCCAGAGTGGACTTGTAAATGGATTGTGTGTCTGACATTGTATTCCTTTCTACTGTATTTGTTGAACACTACTGATTATATATTTCTGTTTGTTTGTGAAGAATTTATTCTTTACTTATCACCCTTCTCTAAGACGTATGAGCTTAGAGGTTATATGTATATTGGTAGATGATCAATAGTATGGTAGGGTCTGACAATGTGACATGCTAAGATGAAAATGATCAAGGCTTTGTTGAAAAGCAGGCCTTGTGGTTGATGATTAAAGCACAGTCTCCTTAGGCATAGCTTTGTGTATATCGTGACTTCGCGAGCCTCACACCCCGGTATGAGCCAAAAACGGGATATGGACCGTAGGGAGTGCACACGTTTCTTTCTAGCTAGGAGTGGTGTTTGGGCTTTAACACGGCCCGACATTTTACTTATGTGGATTATAGATTGAGGTACCTCGAGTTTTTTATAGGCCAGAAGTGGTCATATTATAGGTCCAAAGGGACCGGGAAACGTGTGTTCAGGCATAACTAATCTACTACCGTTAGGTTGGGACCGGCCCTACCGCAACCAAGGGTTCATTGCGGGGGATCCTGAGGCATTTGCTAGAGTGTCTCGAATCGGAAGAGGACGATCCCTAGCCTAAACCCAATTCCCAATACGCCCTTGCGGTTTTGATTGTATAACTAGTACGGCGACATAGTATATGGTACCTATGCCGTCTAGGATTGATATTATATTTGAATGTTTTAAATATATATATAAACACACTAATAATAATATCGGTTTTACATATCAAGCATCTTTTGACCATTATAAGGTAAAACTCTATCCTCTGGTGTGCGTTGCATTGTGTGATAGGACCTGGGTCTTATAATGGTTTCATTTTTCTAAAAAGCATTGCGTTATTGATGATTTACTTTATTTATGCACTGGCAATCCAATGGAGTAAACCCGTTCCACGTTAGCGACGTGGTCCTGTGATTAGCCTACTTATTAGATAAGTTAAGTATAGAATTCTCACACCAGTCCCACGACTGACCTGTAGTTTGTTTCACTTTGCAAACTCGGGTGCCCTCTTTCCACACGGGCAGTCGAGTAGCTTTTGCAGATATACTTAAGCAGGATCCTGGATTGAAGTCTGAAGCTGGGTCCAGAATATTGATGACCTTCCGCTGAGATTAGTTTCGCTGCAATGTATTTAATTTATTGTAAATGTATCTTCTGCTGTATTACTTATTGATGCACTCTGATGTAACATTTATTATTGATGTTATAAAAGTCTGTGTTGTTGTTCTGATGTGTTGTATGCCCAAAGTTAACGTACGCGGGTTTTGAACGGTCTTGATCGATCTTGCGATCGATTGGGGTCGGGCGAAAATCCGGGTCGTTACAGCTGGTATCGGAGCGAGGTTAGCTCAAATCTTTGGGGTACAACTCGTTAGAACTAAATAGAAGACTCATCAAAGGTTGGATTAGTAATATCCAATAAGAATACTCATTAGAGATAGGATCAGCAGTATCCTAGAATGAAAATACTCGTTAGAGATGGGGTTAGCAATGCCCTAGAATGAGTCAGAGTGAAGAAGAATTCATAATTAACGTACTTGTTATTATATTTATAATTCGATTTTAGAAAATATGATTTTGAATATATAAAAGTTATATATTTTTGAAAATTTAATCAACTAATTGATTGATGATTGTGTTGTGTGAATAAGAATTCGACTAATAAAATTATTAAACAATTAAAGAGTGAAAAAATAAATTAGTTAAATAAACAACTTTAGCTTCATTTCCTTTTCGAGGACGAAAAGATTTTAAGTGGGGGAGATTGTAACAACCCGCAAATTCTGAACCAATTTAAAAAAAATTATTTCAGAAAATTTTAATGAATTTTGAGGATATAATATAATTTATTTTAGATAACAATGGCTAGAATTTATTTTTGTCGAAGTTAGAATGAATAAATTTAATTTTAAATATAAATGGAGTTAGAAATGGCGCGGTAGTTTGAAAATTTGATTTTAAACTTTAATTGAATGTACAGGATTCAAAATAAATCAGAATTGAGTGAAACCAGAAATATTTAAATTTATTTAACCATATCTTTCTAACGAATCTGAAAAATTGAAATTTCATAGCGGAAATCAAAAGTTATGGCCAATTCAATATTTTGAAAGGTCGTTGTAGAATTTATATATATACTACATATACGGCCCAAAAGGCTACTTTTCACATATGAAGGAATTTCGACTCGAAACCACTTCCATTGAGTTCGGAATAATGTTTCTGCATTTAAAAACAGTAAACACTTATATATTTTGAGTTTCGGAATTTATTTGTTTAAAAATGTATTTTTAATATTAAATATATTGCCCTTGAAAATAGTCATTTTTCAAACGACCTCCGTTTTCGACGAAACCACTTTTGTTGGAACCGGAATGTCAAATTATTGCTAGATTTCAATTTTAAGAATTTTTCGAATTAATATGTGAGCGTGGCGAAGGAAAATGTGTTTGGTCGATTACAGTCAAATTTAATCGACTGAAAAATAGCCATTTTTCAAACAGTGTCAGAATTCGACGAAATTAATTTTGTTAGGACCGTATCGTCATAACATAGATAAATATATTTTTCTGGATTTTTCTGAGTCCGTTTGTGGCCTCGGTGAATTTATTTATGCAGACGAATTAAATTAATAAAGGAATTAAATATTAAATTAAATAATACAGGCCACAGACAGCCGTTTGGGCTGACGAGACCTGTCCCATTGGGTCCGGAATATGGGCTATTAGCTAGGGTCAACTTTGTTTGGACTGGAATCAACACGGTTAGAAAGATTTGGATTTATTTGTAAAAATACACAAAAATCAATATAAAAATAGGAAAAACCCTAAAATCTAAAACACTATTCATTGTCTCCTTCGTGGCCGCCGCCCCCTTGAATCAATGGCCGAATTTGCTCCTCTTTCTTCCCTTAAGTTCTGAAGCGACCCGAACTTCCCCGGTCTCCGAAGAGATGAGAAAGAACAAATTACTGTGAGGACAAGACAAATCAAAACGCAGACAGAAGAACATTTCATTGTTATTACAACAATTCAATCAGATACAAGAATATACAGAGTATAAATGAATACTATTACATTCGATAAATATCAGAGATTACAATAAATTACATAGCAGCGGAAAATAATACAAAGCACAACTGAAGGTGATATACGGATACAGAGCTTTTCGGATATTATTCCAGCTGTAAACCAGGATACTATGAATATAAATCTGCAAAACCAAAACTACTAGTTGCCCGTGCGGAAAATAGGGGCACCCAGAGTTTAGGTTAAAACAATAAACTCCAGGTCAGTCATGTGACTGGTGTGAGAACTAAAACAGTTATTTAAAACTTTACTTTAAAAGAGAGTAATTCAAGGGACCACGCCGTATAACACGAAACGGGTTTCCTCCCAAGAATACCAGTGCATATAGATAAACAACGCAATGCTTTTTCGAAAAATGAAGCTATTATAAGACCCAGGTCCCATCACACAATGCAACGCAAGCCGGAGGATAGGGTTTTCCCTTATAATAGCCAAACATGCTTGATACGTTTAAAACAAATCATTTGATACTATAATAAGTGTATAGTGTCAAAAACAATTTCAATCATAAATATCAATCATAGGCGGCATAGCTACCATATACTATGTCGCCATACTAGTTCTACAATTAAAACCGCAATATCACGTATTGTAAATTGGATTTCCGCCATGAGTCGAGGCAAGGCCAAGCTCCTCTCCGCTTTCGAGACACTCTAGCAAATGTCTCAGGACTACACACTCTGGGCAATCCTGGATCTTCAGGGCCGGTCCTCACTTACGTTAGAGGATTATTTATTCCTGAACACACGTTTCCCGGTCCTTACAGACCTATAATCGAGGCGCCTCATCCAACAACCACATAGGTGAAAGTATATAAATGTCAGGGCTGGTAAGTCACTGACACCACCAAAGCTAGAAAGAAACGTCGTGCTCTCCCTGCAGTCCTTATCCCGTTTTTAACTCATACCGAGGTGTGAGGCTCGCGAATTCACGTTATACACAAAGCTGCCACGTAGGCCGTGCTTTGATCATCAACCACAAGACTTTGCTTTTCAACAGAAGCCTTGATCCATGCAACTCAGCGTGCCACACAGGCAATTCATGCCATGCGATTGATATCTATCGATATATAACCTCTAAGCTCGTACGTCTCAGAGAAGGGCGTTAAGCAAGAGAATAAATTCTCCGCCGCCAAACAGATATATATTTAACAGAAATCAATCAACACAGAATAAAATCCAGTGTCAGACACACAATCCATTTACAAGTTCGTTCTGGGTCTGAACGAAACCGGAGGCACTTTCCTCGCATATCCATCCATCCCCAAGTACGTCTGGACGACCACTAACTGATTCCCTCATCTTGGGTGTACAGCCCAATCAAGATCATCAGTAATCACCCAAACGATGGGAAGACTTCCGATCTTCAACCACCGTCTTCATCTTCGACATATCGTCGAATCAGTTATTCCAAATGGGTATAAACCCGGACTTTCCGAACAACCCGCATATATTAAAAACGAATGTTGCACAAACACAACATACGCCTCATTCCAATTCATATTCTCAGGGAAAGTTCCCATTAATTTTATCCAAGATAAATTCTTTAAAATTTATTCTTTAATCTTCCTTTGGATGCCATTTCAAACCAAATTATGGTTTTTCCAACTAGTCGAGATTAACGAACCACACCGAAGTAATTATTTATTTTATTTCCCAATCCCAACCTATTCATCCCATGAAGCAAAACTGGTAATACTCCATATCTAACACCGGGGTGTTATCGGTAAAATTAATTACCATTTCACGTTCAAATCTAATTAAAGATTTAACTATCGCTTTGGAGCAAAACTGGTGATACTCCATTCTCGCTCAATTTCTAAATTGGATAATTTAAATTATCAATTCCCCATATCAATCTAATTGCAGATTCATTAAAACTCCTTTTACTGTGTTAAGGAACTAGTGTTATTTAAAACACAGTTCACGATAAACCCAAATCACATTCTATTTATTATCGGGTTAAAGAACAAATGTTATTGAAAACACCGTTTATGATAAACCCACAAATCAATTCTGTTTAAAACCCATTTCAAATCCAGTTTATTTATTTAAAAATAAACGGGTTTAATTTTAGTTCAAAACTAGTTCATTTTGATAAAAATCTATTTTTATCTTTTCAAATGTGGAGTTTTTCATCCCAATTTTTCCCAAATCATTTCTTATGATTTTACACAAAATATTGATATTTTTAATAATTTTATCAAGGCCCGTACAGTCGATTTCCACCAATGGCCATCGAACTGCACTTACAGCGACCTTTTTCAAATTTGATTTGGACGTATCTCCATATCCAACCGTTAGATTTCAAATTTCTAATATTCGTTTGAAAGCTCTTTTCGATACGAACCCAACGGTTCCTGTTTTAGGAGAATCCGACGGTCGGATCTCCCGTAATGTCCGTTTGAAATAAATGGTCGAAATTCACGAACTGCCGCGGGGCGGCGCGTTCTATTCAGTCCATTATATTATATATATAATATATATAATATATATTTCGTCGATTTCTATTTAAAACGAATTATATAAATAGTTCTAAATTCATTTCAAAAACAATTTCAACTTCCATTTCAATTCAAATCAAAATTGAATTCTTCCTTATAAATTCGTTTTAAAATTCGTTTCTATTCAATTCAAATTTCAATTCAATTTGAATTCATTTCAATTCGGTTTCAATTCAATTCGAATTCGTTTTCAATTCAATTCAATTCAAATTGGTTTTCTATTCAATTCAAATTCATTTCGTCTTCTATTCGATTCAAATTCAAATTGGTTTTCTATTCAATTCAATTCAAATTGGTTTTCTATTCGATTCAATTCAAATTGGTTTTCTATTCGATTCAATTCAAATTGGTTTTCTATTCGATTCAATTCAAATTGGTTTTCTATTCGATTCAATTCAAATTGGTTTTCTATTCGATTCAATTCAAATTGGTTTTCTATTCGATTCAATTCAAATTGGTTTCCTATTCGATTCAATTCAAATTGGTTTTCTATTCGATTCAATTCAAATTGGTTTTCTATTCGATTCAATTTAAATTGGTTTTCTATTCGATTCATTTCAAATTGGTTTTCTATTCGATTCAATTCAAATTGGTTTTCTATTCGATTCAATTCAAATTGGTTTTCTATTCGATTCAATTCAAATTGGTTTTCTATTCGATTCAATTCAAATTGGTTTTCTATTCGATTCAATTCAAATTGGTTTCCTATTTGATTCAATTCAAATTGGTTTCCTATTCGATTCAATTCAAATTGGTTTTCTATTCGATTCAATCCAAATTGGTTTTCTATTCGATTCAATCCAAATTGGTTTTCTATTCGATTCAATTCAAATTGGTTTTCTATTCGATTCAATTCAAATTGGTTTTCTATTCGATTCAATTCAAACTGGTTTTCTATTCGATTCAATTCAAACTGGTTTTCTATTCGATTCAATTCAAATTGGTTTTCTATTCGATTCAATTCAAATTGGTTTTCTATTCGATTCAATTCAAATTGCTTTTCTATTCGATTCAATTCAAATTGCTTTTCTATTCTATTCAATTCAAATTGCTTTTCTATTCTATTCAATTCAAATTGGTTTTCTATTCGATTCAATTCAAATTGCTTTTCTATTCGATTCAATTCGAAATTGCTTTTCTATTCGATTCAATTCGAATTCGTTTTATATTCGATTCATTTCGAAATCGTTTTATATTCAATTCATTTTGAAATTGTTTTATATTCAATTCATTTCGAAATCGTTTTATATTCAATTCATTTCGAAATCGTTTCTCAATATTCATTTCGAAATCGCTTTTCAATATTCATTTCAAAATCGCTTTTCAATATTCATTTCAAAATCGCTTTTCAATATTCATTTTAAAATGAATAAAATCGATATAAATATCGTTCACGTCAAAATGGCGTCAATCTAATCAACACGGCTTCATATATTTCTATTTTCTAATACTCTATTTCAAATATTTCTTTTTCAAATATTTCTATTTCCAATATTTCTATTTTTAAAATATTTCGTTCAACACATGACTAATCTCAACGGATGAGTACTGTCAACACATGAACCTTTATTTTATAATATTCTTTATTTTTCAAATTGGAATGAGGCCCAATCAATCACCATATAATGTTAATTATATGGATTTTCATACATCACACGTATATAATAGCATTGAAAAATAATCAACCATCAACCAAAGTGCACTACACTGTATAGGCATCAAATATAGATATCTAACACTTATAACAGCCTGTCAATCAATTGATCGACATATTTAATCAATCAGGATGAGTGAACTTCAAATTTCATCCCAACACCCGTGTGGGGTTTCAAACAATCAAACACAGATTTTATTTGTGCAGTTGGGCGATGTGTAAAATTTATCGTCCCAATCAATGTCCTTCAAATAGGTGTACATAAACAAACCGTCCGGTTTGTAAATGAATAATTTATTTTATTCACTTCCACGTTAAAAATTATATTTTTAACGATAAAACATTTTATTCAACCTATGAAAATATTCTATTCAGTTCATTTATTAAATAAAATGATATCTTTATTTTTCTAACTTATTTTAGAAAATTTCGGCGGCATAACGGCACGATACTAGAAACGGGACGAGGCCTAGCCTTATCCCCGGTCTAGTGAAGGCCCACGCCATTCACACATCAATCAATCCATTCCATTTCACCAAACAATTCAGTTCAAACCAAATAATTTAACCAACTACACAACCAAACAATTAAACAAATAAGCCATCCATGGTCTGTGGATGACGGGTGTCGGGTGCTGCTAAGCACCGTCTACATCCTAGTATATATATAACTAGAAAAGGAAATTGAAGAGTGAGAAATTCTCACAAATAGCTATTCCAACTCCACGACACTTCATTTATAGAAATCGTCGTCGTTCTCGCCTTTTTGCCACCTTTGTTGCCCGTAGCCACTACATATATAAAAATCACACATTTTTATATTGCTGTCTTTTTTAAAATAAAAATCAAATTTTTATTTGCTTACTTTCAATTTTAAAAATCATATTTTTATAATCACTTCATATATTTAAAAATCGAATTTTTTACTTCGCTATTCAATATATAAAAATCGAATTTTTACTTCGCTATTCAATATATAAAAATCGAATTTTCACTTCACTATTCAATATATAAAAATCGAATTTTTACTATGCTATTCAATATATAAAAATCGATTTTTTACTTCGTTATTCAATATATAAAAATCGAATTTTTACTTCGTTATTCAATATATAAAAATCGAATTTTTACTTCGCTTCTTCTATATTTTTTTTTATAATCTCTGTTTTATAAAAGTTATATTTCTATAACACCACTAGTTTTGAAAATGAAAATCGTATTTTTCCCTTTTACTTTAATGAAAAATATGATCTTTTCTTCATGGAAAAAACTCGCCTTTCCTTATATAAAAATCTGGCCTTCCTTTATATAAAAATTATACCTTTTTAATTTATAAAAATCATTCCTTTATATTATATAAAAATCACTTCTATATATTTATAAAAATTCAAACCTTTTGTTTTCAAAAATCAAATTTTTTCTACCTAATAAAATCTAATTTTTCTCATTGTTAAAAATGAAATCTTCTCATGTTTGAAAACCATATGGTTTCATATTCAAAAATCATCACTTTCATCATGTTAAAATCGAATCTTTATCACTTAAAAATCAAATCTTTTCACTAATCAAAAATCTAACTTTTCCTCATCAAAGATCTAAACTTTCTTCATACAAAAATCTATTCTTTTTCTTTAGAAAAATACAATCTTTTTCTAATTAAAAATCGTATATATTTTTATTTCTTATGAACCCACATACGCTTTTCATATATATATATATATATATATAATAAGATTGAATTTTTATAGAATGTTTTACATAATAAAAATCACATTTTTTTCTCACCTAAATAAGTAAAAATGGAAATAAAAACTCACCATCATTTTCCTAACGTCGAAGGAACCCAAATCGGTGAAGAGGGGAGCATCAACAATCGATTGAAGGGGGATTTTCAAATCGAGGAAGGAAAAGAGAAGCGGGGTGGTCGGAGAACGACTGGTGGGGTCCGACGATTGTCGTCGCTGGCGGGGGCTCCTGGTGGGCTGCGGCGCTGTCCAGCGTGGGAGGATTTGGGAGGGGGGGTGCTCGCTGTAATCGAGGGGAGGAGAGGGGAATGGCGGATATGATCGGTGAGAGGGGGGGAGGCGATCGGAGCAGGGGTGCGGTGGTCGGCCGGGGGGGGGGGGTGGCTGCGTCGGTTCCTTCGATGGGGCTCGGTGGCTTTCAATTGGAAGGAGAGAGAGAGGAGCGGGAGGAGAAGGGGGTGGAGCGGGGGAAGGAGGAGGCGGGTGCGCCTCAGCGGCGTCGCGATGGTCGATGCGGGGGGGGGGGGGGCGCTCCTCTCCGCTTCGTCTTTTTTTTTTAGTTTGAGATCTGAAAATCGAAGATGGGGGGGCCAGAGTATAAAGGAAAGGAAAGAGAAGGGTTTTATTTTATTTTATTTATTTCAAAAAGTTGACTTTCACATATGACCTCTAAACGAGGCCCACCGCCTGTCGTCCATAGCGTATTACCCCCATTCCGAACACAATGGGATATATATCGTAGGATGATTCGATCGGCTTTCGTCAAAATCAACATATAACTCTATATATTGAATTTGAACGTGCATTTCAATTTACCGGGGTCACATACTAACTAGAAAAATCCCAGAAAAATATTTTCTAGCTTCGTATTGACGATGTGGTCCTAACAAAATTAGTTTCGTCGAATTCCGAGACCGTTGGAAAAATGGTCATTTTCCAGTCGATTAAAATCAACTGAAACTGGTCAAACGCGTTTTCTTTTGCCACGCTCTCATATTGATTCGAAAAATTATGAAATTTGGAATCTAGCAATAATTTGACATCACGGATCCAACAAAAGTGGTTTCGTCGAAATCCGAGGTCGTTTGCAAAATGTCTATTTTTAAGGGCCTGAATTCCATAGCGACTATTCAGAATTTTCAACTGGACATATCTTTTGATTCCTGCTATGAAGTTTTGATTTTTCGGATTCGTTGGAAAGATATCATCAATTAGATCCTAATGTTTTTGGTTTCACTAAAATCCGGATTGTTTTGCACCCGGTACATTCAATTGAAGTTTGAAATCGAATTATCGAACTACCGCGCCATTTTCAATTCTATTTATAATTATATATAATTATTTATATTCCAACGACGGCGTATATAATATATACGTTCGAATTATATTCAAAATAAATTTCTTGTCGATATTATTTAAAATAATTCATTTTAAATATTCAAAATTCGCTAAAATTGCCAAAATAAAAATTTTAAACTGGCCTAGATTTTCGGGTTGTTACAATCTCCCCCCTTAAAACTTTTCGTCCTCGAAAAGGAACGAAGTCGAAAGTGGTTTGATTAATCATCTCTACGTTCGATTTGGCTTCCATCCTCCAACTTTTCGGTTTCTGAGAATTTCCAAATTTTCAATAATTTGGCTAACACCCTAAATTTTCGAAAAATTTCGCCATAACCTCCCCTGCACCGGGAGCCACGGGAAAATCCCGAAATTGCCATATAGGCCTTTTGATCTCAAAAAGAAAAAGAAAAAGCCAAGCAGCTAGCTAATCGGCTCATAAAATCATCATCACCCAAACAAAACAGTAAATTATATAGTAAACATGTACCTATTTGTCGGGCAAACAAATTTTATTCTCTGCTCTAGCCTCCTTGCTATGACCTGTTCAATGTAAGTACTTGTATATGCAAGCAAATGTGACCAATTTTCAATACAGTCCAATATTTGGTTCAATTAGGCATGATGGTTCAAAATTCAATTAGGCAACAATAATCAAACAACACAATCATCAATCTATTAGTGAATTAGAGTTTCAAATTCATAATTTGATACATATACAAAAATCATGTTTTTAATGCCAAATCACAACAAATGAATCTATGTATATAAGTTTTGGTTCTCACACCAGTCTAATGGAAATATATAGAAATCACACTTTCGAAATACGAATATGAATACTGATGATGATGCACCATCACCAGAATCATCCCCGGATGTCTAGAATGTGATTCTATATCTATCCGGTATATTAAAACTTCGAATATACGTTCATGACGCATATATGCAAAATCTTTATATATTGGATTGTCCATATTCAAAATAAATAAATAATCAAATACGTATAAAGCGATTTAAATTTTCAAAACAAAATTGTTTTCATTTGAAAAATATACTCTTCACACTCGTTCTAGGATACTACTGATCCTATCTCTAACGAGTCATTCTAATTGGATATTGCTAATCCAATATCTGATGAATTCTTTCGTATGGTTCTAATGTGTCTTGTTCTCGAGCTCTGTAAACCAAAGCTCTGATACCAAATGAAGCGACCCGAACTTCCCCGGTCTCCGAAGAGATGAGAAAGAACGAATTACTGTGAGGACAAGACAAATCAGAACGCAGACAGAAGAACATTTCATTGTTATTACAACAATTCCATCAGATACAAGAATATACAGAGTATAAATGAATACTATTACATTCGATAAATATCAGAGATTACAATAAATTACATAGCAGCGGAAAATAATACAAAGCACAACTGAAGGTGATATACGGATACAGAGCTTTCCGGATATTATTCCAGCTGTAAACCAGGATCCTGTGAATATAAATCTGCAAAACCAAAACTACTAGCTGCCCGTGCAGAAAATAGGGGCACCCAGAGTTTAGGTTAAAACAATAAACTCCAGGTCAGTCATGTGACTGGTGTGAGAACTAAAACAGTTATTTAAAACTTTACTTTAAAAGAGAGTAATTCAAGGGACCACGTCGTATAACACGGAATGGGTTTCCTCCCAAGAATACCAGTGCATATAGATAAACAACGCAATGCTTTTTCGAAAAATGAAGCTATTATAAGACCCAGGTCCCATCACACAATGCAACGTAAGCCGGAGGATAGGGTTTTCCCTTATAATAGCCAAACATGCTTGATACGTTTAAAACAAATCATTTGATACTACAATAAGTGTATAGTGTCAAAACAATTTCAATCATAAATATCAATCATAGGCGGTATAACTTCCATATACTATGTCGCCATACTAGTTCTACAATTAAAACCGCAATATCACGTATTGGAAATTGGATTTCCGTTATGAGTCGAGGCAAGGGGCAATCTCCTCTCCGCTTTCGAGACACTCTAGCAAATGTCTCAGGACTACACACTTTGGGCAATCCTGGATCTTCAGGGCCGGTCCTCACTTACGTTAGAGGATTATTTATTCCTGAACACACGTTTCCCGGTCCTTACAGACCTATAATCGAGGTGCCTCATTCCACAACCACATAGGTGAAAAGTATATAAATGTCAGGGCTGGTAAGTCACTGACACCACCAAAGCTAGAAAGAAACGTCGTGCTCTCCCTGCAGTCCTTATCCCGTTTTTAACTCATACCGAGGTGTGAGGCTCGCGAATTCACGTTATACACCAAGCTGCCACGTAGGCCGTGCTTTGATCATCAACCACAAGACTTTGTTTTTCAACAGAAGCCTTGATCCATGAAACTCAGCATGCCACACAGGCAATTCATGCCATGCGATTGGTATCTATCGATATATAACCTCTAAGCTCGTACGTCTCAGAGAAGGGCATTAAGCAAGAGAATAAATTCTCCGCCGCCAAACAGATATATATTTAACAGAAATCAATCAACACAGAATAAAATCCAATGTCAGACACACAATCCATTTACAAGTTCGTTCTGGGTCTGAACGAAACCGGAGGCACTTTCCTCGCATATCCATCCATCCCCAAGTACGTCTGGACGACCACTAACTGATTCCCTCATCTTGGGTGTACAGCCCAATCAAGATCATCAGTAATCACCCAAACGATGGGAAGACTTCCGGTCTTCAACCACCGTCTTCATCTTCGACATATCGTCGAATCGGTTATTCAAAATGGGTATAAACCCGGACTTTCCGAACAACCCGCGTATATTAAAAACGAATGTTACACAAACACAACATATGCCTCATTCCAATTCATATTCTCAGGGAAAGGTTCCCATTAATTTTATCCAAGATAAATTCTTTAAAATTTATTCTTTAATCTTCCTTTGGATGTCATTTCAAACCAAATTATGGTTTTTCCAACTAGTCGAGATTAACGAACCACACCGAAGTAATTATTTATTTTATTTCCCAATCCCAACCTATTCATCCCATGAAGCAAAACTGGTAATACTCCATATCTAACACCGGGGTGTTATCGGTAAAATTAATTACCATTTCACGTTCAAATCTAATTAAAGATTTAACTATCGCTTTGGAGCAAAACTGGTGATACTCCATTCTCGCTCAATTTCTAAATTGGATAATTTAAATTATCAATTCCCCATATCAATCTAATTGCAGATTCATTAAAACTCCTTTTACTGGGTTAAGGAACTAGTGTTATTTAAAACACAGTTCACGATAAACCCAAATCACATTCTATTTATTATCGGGTTAAAGAACAAATGTTATTGAAAACACCGTTTATGATAAATCCACAAATCAATTCTGTTTAAAACCCATTTCAAATCCAGTTTATTTATTTAAAAATAAACGGGTTTAATTTTAGTTCAAAACTAGTTCATTTTGATAAAAAATCTATTTTTATCTTTTCAAATGTGGAGTTTTTCATCCCAATTTTTCCCAAATCATTTCTTATTATTTTACACAAATTATTGATATTTTTAATAATTTTATCAAGGCCCGTACAGTCGATTTCCACCAACGGCCATCGAACTGCACTTACAGCGACCTTTTTCAAATTTGATTTGGACGTATCTCCAAATCCAACCATTATATTTCAAATTTCTAATATTCGTTAGAAATCTCTTTTCGATACGAACCCAACGGTTCCGGTTTTAGGAGAATCCGACGGTCGGATCTCCCGTAATGTCCGTTTGAAATAAATGGTTGAAATTCACGAACTACCGCTGCGCGGCGCGTTCTATTCAGGCCATTATATTATATATATAATATATATAAAATATATTTCGTCGATTTCTATTTAAAACGAATTATATAAATAGTTCTAAATTCGTTTCAAAAACAATTTCAACTTCCATTTCAATTCAAATCAAAATTGAATTCTTTCTTATAAATTCGTTTTAAAATTCGTTTCTATTCAATTCAAATTTCAATTCAATTTGAATTCATTTCAATTCGGTTTCAAGTCAATTCGAATTCGTTTTCAATTCAATTCAATTCAAATTGGTTTTCTATTCAATTCAAATTCATTTCATTTTCTATTCGATTCAAATTCAAATTGGTTTTCTATTCGATTCAATTCAAATTGGTTTTCTATTCGATTCAATTCAAATTGGTTTTCTATTCGATTCAATTCAAATTGGTTTTCTATTCGATTCGGTTCAAATTGGTTTTCTATTCGATTCGATTCAAATTGGTTTCCTATTCGATTCAATTCAAATTGGTTTTCTATTCGATTCAATTCAAATTGGTTTTCTATTCGATTCAATTCAAATTGCTTTTCTATTCGATTCAATTCAAATTGCTTTTCTATTCGATTCAATTCAAATTGGGTTTCTATTCGATTCAATTCAAATTGGGTTCCTATTCGATTCAATTCAAATTGATTTCCTATTCGATTCAATTCAAATTGGTTTCCTATTCGATTCAATTCAAATTGGTTTCCTATTCGATTCAATTCAAATTGGTTTTCTATTCGATTCAATTCAAATTGGTTTTCTATTCGATTCAATTCAAATTGGTTTTCTATTCGATTCAATTCAAATTGGTTTTCTATTCGATTCAATTCAAATTGGTTTTCTATTCGATTCAATTCAAATTGGTTTTCTATTCGATTCAATTCAAATTGGTTTTCTATTCGATTCAATTCAAATTGGTTTTCTTTTCTATTCAATTCAATTCGAATTGCTTTTCTATTCAATTCAATTCGAATTGCTTTTCTATTCAATTCAATTCGAAATCGTTTTATATTCAATTCATTTCGAAATCGTTTTATATTCAATTCATTTAAAAATCGTTTTATATTCAATTCATTTCGAAATCGTTTTATATTCAATTCATTTCGAAATCGTTTCTCAATATTCATTTCAAAATCGCTTTTCAATATTCATTTCAAAATCGCTTTTCAATATTCATTTTAAAATGAATAAAATCGATATAAATATCGTTCACGTCAAAATGGCGTCAATCTAATCAACACGGCTTCATATATTTCTATTTTCTAATACTCTATTTCAAATATTTCCTTTTCAAATATTTCTATTTCAAATATTTCTATTTTTAAAATATTTCGTTTAACACATGACTAATCTCAACGGATGAGTACTGTCAACACATGAACCTTTATTTTATAATATTCTTTATTTTTCAAATTGGAATAAGGCCCAATCAATCACCATATAATGTTAATTATATGGATTTTCATACATCACACGTATATAATAGCATTGAAAAATAATCAACCATCAACCAAAGTGCACTACACTGTATAGGCATCAAATATAGATATCTAACGCTTATAACAGCCTGTCAATCAATCGATCGACATATTTAATCAATCAGGATGAGTGAACTTCAAATTTGATCCCAACACCGTGTGGGGTTTCAAACAATCAAACACAGATTTTATTTGTGCAGTTGGGCGATGTGTAAAATTTATCGTCCCAATCAATGTCCTTCAAATAGGTGTACATAAACAAACCGTCCGGTTTGTAAATGAATAATTTATTTTATTCACTTCCACGTTAAAAATTATATTTTTAATGATAAAACATTTTATTCAACCTATGAAAATATTCTATTCAGTTCATTTATTAAATAAAATGATATCTTTATTTTTCTAACTTATTTTAGAAAATTTCGGCGGCATAACGGCACGATACTAGAAACGGGACGAGGCCTAGCCTTATCCCCGGTCTAGTGAAGGCCCACGCCATTCACACATCAATCAATCCATTCCATTTCACCAAACAATTCAGTTCAAACCAAATAATTTAACCAACTACACAACCAAACAATTAAACAAACAAGCCATCCATGGTCTGTGGATGACGGGTGTCGGGTGCTGCTAAGCACCGTCTGCATCCTAATATATATATAACTAGAAAAGGAAATTGAAGAGTGAGAAATTCTCACAAATAGCTATTCCAACTCCACGACACTTCATTTATAGAAATCGTCGTCGTTCTCGCCTTTTTGCCACCTTTGTTGCCCGTAGCCACTACATATATAAAAATCACACATTTTTATATTGCTGTCTTTTTTAAAATAAAAATCACATTTTTATTTGTTTACTTTCAATTTTAAAAATCATATTTTTATAATCACTTCATATATTTAAAAATCGAATTTTTTACTTCGCTATTCAATATATAAAAATCGAATTTTTACTTCGCTATTCAATATATAAAAATCGAATTTTTACTTCGCTATTCAATATATAAAAATCGAATTTTTACTATGTTATTCAATATATAAAAATCGAATTTTTACTATGCTATTCAATATATAAAAATCGAATTTTTACTTCGTTATTCAATATATAAAAATTGAACTTTTACTTCTTTATTCAATATATAAAAATCGAATTTTTACTTCGCTTCTTCTATAATTTTTTTTTTTATAATCTCTGTTTTATAAAAGTTATATTTCTATAACACCACTAGTTTCGAAAATGAAAATCGTATTTTTCCCTTTTACTTTAATGAAAGATATGATCTTTTCTTCATGGAAAAATCTCGCCTTTCCTTATATAAAAATCTGGCCTTCCTTTATATAAAAATTATACCTTTTTAATTTTTAAAAATCATTCCTTTATATTATATAAAAATCACTTCTATATATTTATAAAAATTCAAACCTTTTGTTTTCAAAAATCAAATTTTTTCTACCTAAGAAAATCTAATTTTTCTCATTGTTAAAAATGAAATCTTCTCATGTTTGAAAACCATATGGTTTCATATTCAAAAATCATCACTTTCATCATGTTAAAATCGAATCTTTATCACTTAAAAATCAAATCTTTTCACTAATCAAAAATCTAACTTTTCCTTATCAAAGATCTAAACTTTCTTCATACAAAAATCTATTCTTTTTCTTTAGAAAAATACAATCTTTTTCTAATTAAAAATCATATATATTTTTATTTCTTATGAACCCACATACGCTTTTCATATATATATATATAATAAGATTGAATTTTTATAGAATGTTTTACATAATAAAAATCACATTTTTTTTTCACCTAAATAAGTAAAAACGGAAATAAAAACTCACCATCATTTTCCTAACGACGAAGGAACCCAAATCGGTGAAGAGGGGAGCATCAACAATCGATTGAAGGGGGATTTTCAAATCGAGGAAGGAAAAGAGAAGCGGGGTGGTCGGAGAACGACTGGTGGGGTCCGGCGATTGTCGTCGCTGGCGGGGGCTCCTGGTGGGCTGCGGCGCTGTCCAGCGTGGGAGGATTTGGGGGGGGGGGGTGCTCACTGTAATCGAGGGGAGGAGAGGGGAATGGCGGAGATGATCGGTGAGAGGGGGGAGGCGATCAGAGCAGGGGTGCGGTGGTCGGCCAGGGGGGTGGCTGCGTCGGTTCCTTCGATGGGGCTCGGTGTCTTTCAATTGGAAGGAGAGAGAGGAGCGGGAGGAGAAGAGGGTGGAGCGGGGGAAGGAGGAGGCGGGTGCGCCTCAGCGGCGTCGCGATGGTCGATGCGGGGGGCGGGGGGGGGGGGGGGGGGCGCTCCTCTCCTCTTTGTCTTTTTTTTAATTTGAGATCTGAAAATCGAAGAAGGGGGGCCAGAGTATAAAGGAAAGGAAAGATAAGGGTTTTATTTTATTTAATTTATTTCAAAAAGTTGACTTTCACATATGACCTCTAAACGAGGCCCACCGCCTGTCGTCCATAGCGTATTACCCCCATTCCGAACACAATGGGATATCTATCGTAGGATAATTCGATCGTTTCGATCGGTTTTCGTCAAAATCAAAATATAACTCTATATATTGAATTTGAACGCGCATTTCAATTTACCGGGGTCACATACTAACTAGAAAAATCCCAGAAAAATATTTTCTAGCTTCGTATTGACGATACGGTCCTAACAAAACTAGTTTCGTCGAATTCCGAGACCGTTGGAAAAATGGCCATTTTCCAGTCGATTAATGTAACAACCCGCAAAAATCAGAACCAATTTAAAATTTTATTTTAGAAAATTTTAATGAGTTTTGACAATATAAAATGATTTATTTAAATAATAATGATCACAAATTTGATTTAAATCGAAGTTAGAATGAATGATTTAATTTTAATTAACAAAAGAGTTAGAAATAGCGCGGTAGTTTGAAAAGTCAAACTTGAACTTTGACTGACCGTACAGGATGCAAAATTTAACGAATTTTAGTGAAACCAAAAATATTAGAATCTATTTAAAAATATCTTTCTAACGAATCTGAAAAATTGAAATTTCATAGCGGAAATCAAAAGTTATGGCCAATTCAATTTTTAGAAAGGTCGCTGTAGAATATATAGGGCCCGAAAGGCTACTTTTCACATATATAGGAATTTGGACTCGAAACCATTTCCATTGAGTTCGGAATGACGTTTCTGCATTGAAAAACAGTAAACACTTATATATTTTGAGTTTCGAAAATTATTTGTTTAAAAATGTATTTTTAATATTAAATATATTAGCCTTAAAAATAATCATTTTTCAAACGACCTCCGTTTTCGACGAAACCACTTTTGTTGGAACCAGAATGTCAAATTATTGCTAGGTTTCAATTTTCAGATTTTTTCGAATTAATATGTGAGCGTGGCGAAATAAAATGTGTTTTGACTATTTATAGTTAAATTTGAACGCCTTAAAAATAGCCATTTTTCAAACAGTCTCAGAATTCGACGAAAATAATTTTGTTGGATTCGTATCGTCATAAGAAAGCTAAAAATATTTTTTTTAGAATTTTCTGAGGTCGTATGTGACCCCGGCATATTTAAATGTATGGTAGGAATTAAATAATTAATTTAATATTGTATTTTCAATTAAAACCGAAAATAAAACGTGTAGACATCAGAATTGGACATTGGGACATAGCCCATCGCGTTCAGAAGGCCTCAAAACGTTAAGATCGACAGTAAGCAGGCCCAAATCCGAGAAAGTCCAAAAATCCACTTTATTTCACGAAATTCGGAATTTAATATTAAAATAATATAAAAAATCCGAAAACCCTAACCCTAATTCTCTAATGGCCAGCCACCGCCCAGAAATTGATGGCCAGAATTTCTCTAACTTCAAACGCTAATATCTCCCAATCCGTTCGACGAAATTTGACGTATGACCTACCAAATCGAAGAGAATTCAGAGGGCTACAAATCTATACGGTTAAGATCGGATTTTGTTGCTCGGATTTCGTGAATTTTGGCTGAGAAGTCGCTGCGGTTTTGGTGGATTTCGAGGTGATTGGGGAGGCCGAGCTTCAAGGGGTTGGTGGTGTAGGTTGCTCTCGGCATGGCGGTCGCGGTGGTGGTGTCTGATCGGCGAACGGAGCGCCGTAGGGGGGTGCGCACGGAAGCAAGACGACGGCTATATGGGTTCGGCGTGCGTGCGTCTGGGCAACGTGAAGAAGAAGGGTGCGCTTCTTTTTTTTTTTAATTATTTTATTATTTAATTATTTAATTCGTCCGATCTTTAAAAATTCATAACTCTCTCATACGAGGTCCGTTTGACAAACCGTAAATTGCGTTGGAATCACAAAATTAAGAGCTTCGCGATGGCACAGACCACACCTGATTCTGAGACAGTTGATTTTCAGCCAAAATTTGAGGTGAGAATTCAAATTCTATTATTTAATTAATTATTAATTTATTTTCCCACATGAAAATAATTATATGATGATGATGATTTAGTTCTGAAATGTTTTGGGTGTATGAATTATCGATTGTTGCTTGTGGTGTGCTTATTGTTCATGTTATGCTTAAATCCGTCTTTAAATTGTATATGTTATTGAGTTTAAATTGCAGTTGGAAAAATTAAATCTAAATTTAGATTTAAAACATATTTTATTCAAATCTAGACGTTCTAATTTATTTTATTTTAATGTCATTTTCATTCTTCTGAAATGAACAAAGAAATGGAACGACAAATAAAACTTTATTTGTATTTGTTGATGTTACAATGAAATTTGAACGACAATTAAAGCGTACCTCTATTTGTTGATACTACAATATAATCGGAATGACGAAGAAAGAAGAAAAAAAAAACTCTTTTTATTGGTTGATTTTACTATGGAAATTGAATGACAAATAGAATATTATTTTTATTTGTTTGTTTACAATAGACTATGAACAACGAATAAAATATATTTCTTTTTGTTTGCCTTAAAGGTTAACTAACAAAGTTCTCATTTTTGGTTGCACAAAAAGAAAACAAAAACTCTTAATTTTGTTGCATTAAAAGTTAACAAACAAAAATTCATATTTTTGTCACCGAAAAAAAAAAAAATGAAACAAGAACTCATGTTTTTGTCATTGAATAAAGATGAAACAAAAATCCATACTTTTGTCATTGGAAAAGAAAAAAAGGAAAAAAAGAAAAAAAAAGAAAATGAAAGATAAAGGGAAATTTTCCTTTTATTTGAATTGATGTGAAATATCAATTCAATGTTGATAAAAAAGATTGTGTTTTGTTTGCATTCCTCAAACAGAAATGTACGAAGGAATAAAAAGATTGTATTTTGTTTGCATCCCTTGATGCGAACAAAATGACAAAATATAGATTTACATTTAGAATAAAAAGAATTATATTTTTCTTGCATTTCTCAATGCAAACAAAATGTTTAAATAAAAAGAGAATTATATTTTGTTTGCATCCCTCGATGCGAACAAAGTATTGAAATAAAGATTTACATTAAAATTTATATGTTTATTTGTGTTTTCAAGACACAAATGAACTTGAAACTTACTTTTTATTTTTATTTTATTTATTTACATTTCATAATGTAAATATCACTTGAAAATAAAACTTACCTTTTTATTTATATTTTATAATGTAAATATTACCTGAAAACTAAGACTTGTTTTATTATTTGCATATTATAATGCAAATGAGACTTGAAAACAAAACTTACATTTTTGTTAACATTTCATGATGTGAATATAACTTGATGATAAAGCTATTTTTATTATTTGCATACTATAATGAAATTAAACTTGAAAATAAAAGTTACATTTTTATTTGCACTTTATAATACGAATATAACATTGAAAATAAAACTTACCTTTTCATTTGCATTTTATAATGCAAATACAACATAAGGATGGAACCTACCTTTTATATGCAATTTACAATGTAAAATAAAAAGTACATTTTTATTTGTAATTAGAAAGGGGATTTGCGATGAAAAAAAAATAAACTTACATTTTTATATGTAATTTATGATGGGATATATAATTGTAAAATAAAGTTTACATTTTTATATGTAGTAAGAAATTGAAAATTCGTATTGATATTAAAATAACACTTTTGTAAAGATATTGCATTAGAATAAACAGATAATTTTTGTCGCTTTTTCTTTTAGAATTAAAAACATATTTTGTCACCCTTTTCTTTTTAACATAAAAAGGGTCATTTTGTCGCTTCTTCTTTTTAACATTAAAAGAACATTTTTATGTCATGTTTCTTTTTAGCATTACAAAAGAAGCATCTTTGTTGTTTTTCCTTTTAGTAATAAAAAGAACATTTTGCTTTCATTACTTATGTTGAATATTTTATCGTCATTTTGAATGCGGTAAAAATAGAATTGTTAATGTTGAATATTTTATCGTCATTTTGAATGCGGTAAAAATAGAATTGTTAATATTGAATATTTTATCGTCATTTTGAATGCGGTAAAAATAGAATTGTTAATGTTGAATATTTTATCGGCATTTTGAATGCGGTGAAAATAGACAATGTTAGTGATTCATTTTTATCGACATTTTTGGTGCGATAAAAATAGACAATGTTAGTGATTCATTTTTTATCGACATTTTTGGTGCGATAAAAATAGACAATGTTAGTGATTCATTTTTATCGGCATTTTTGATGCGATAAAAATAGCAACGATAATGTTACATTTTTATCATCATTTTAGATGCGATAAAAAGAATATATTTTTGGGTTACATTTTATTGTCTTTCTAGAGACAATAAAAAGCATAAAATTAAAGAATTACAATTTTATGTAAAATTGCTTTCATTGAAAAGAATAAATATAGAAGACGAGATTTTTGTTGTTAATAATAAACAATGAAAAGGGAACATTTACATTTTGATGTAAATAAACAATAAAAAGAAAAATTACATTCAAAATGTAAGTTAGAATAAAAAGGACATTTTGTTAAGTAAAAATGTAAATTACAATAAAAAGTACAGAAATAAAGGTCACATTTTTATTGACCGTTTATAGGCAATAAAAGAAATATAAATAAAAGAGACAGTTTTATCGTCGTGTTATATATTGTGTAATACACTTCCATAGACAAGTTACCCGACTTGTGTATGTGATTGGGACGATAATTTTCACACATCGCCCAAGTGTACAAATTAGTTTATCATTTGCTTGATTGGTTGAAAACCCCACACGGGTGTTGGGATGAAGATTTACACACACTAATCCCAATATTTAGTTGTATGTTGATCGTTAGATCGACGGGCTGTGATGAGCATTATTATTTAATTTTAACGCTTACACAGTGGAAATTACACTTTGGATGTAATGGATGACTTGATGATTATACTGTTATTGTCATATATATGATGTATGTGAAATCCTTATAATCCAAATTATATGGTAAATGTTTGAGTCGCATTTCGATTCAAGTGTTCTTTTAAATAAGACTAGTTTTACATTAGAAATCCTTTTTATATTAAGTGCATATATTTTTCGTAATATATTTTTAATCAACTATATGTTAAACAAAGAATATTTGAAAAAGATAAAGATTTGTAAAATAAAGAATACTTCTCATTTAGAATCTTTTATATAAAGAATATTTTTATGATTATTTTAAAATATGTTTTTAAAGGGGTTACTAGCGTTTGCAATTATATTTTGTGATATGAAATAAATTGAGATGTGAAGTGGGTTTACCGTGGACGATGTTTTAAACGACATATATCCTTTAATCCAATTTGCATTGAAATTATTATTTGGAACTTATAAATCTATTTTATAGAATTAAAAAGACATTTTCTATAAATCAAGTTTTTCAACTAATATATTAAATAGGAATTAAGTGGAAATTCTATTGGTAATAATTGAGATAGGCTTCTGTAAAAGAAGACCGATATTATATATGGAATTTAAGAGGCTTTGCCGTTATTCCATTTATACTATTAGTCTGATACAGAAATTTATATCGATTATGTACTGATTGGATTTCTGTGGAATTCCATATTTTTAGAAATTGATTTATAGATTTTATTTTAAATATTTATCTTTGATAAAATTAATGAGAATCTTTTTAATTGAATATCTTATTAAAAAGAATATTCTGAGTTGGGATGTGACGAAATGTGTGATTTTCCAATATTTGTTTTTAATCCCAAATTACGCAAGTTATTTAGAAAGACCGGGTTTAACCCATTCTGAATAATCAACACGACGATCAAGAGTCGAAGACGAAGACGGTGATTGAAGACCGAAGGTTTTCACATCGTTGGGATGATGATGACTGGTATCTTGAATTGGGATTGGCCTTCCAAGGCAAGGTATTTGGTAATGATCGTCCAAACGCATTTGGAGATCGACGGACACGATGTTTCGCTCAGACCCAGAGCGGACTTGTAAATGGATTGCGTGTCTGACATTGTATTCTTTTCTACTGTATTTGTTGAACGCTACTAATTATATATTTCTGTTTGGTGTTTAACACCCTTCTCTAAGACGTATGAGCTTAGAGGTTATATATATATTGGTAGATGATCAATGATATGGTAGAGTCTGACAATGTGGCATGCTAAGATGCAAATTGATCAAGGCTTTGTTGAAAAGCAGGCCTTGTGGTTGATGATCAAAGCACAGTCTATTTAGGCATAGCTTTGTGTATACCGTGACTTCGCGAGCCTCACAGCCTGGTAGAGTCTAAAACGGGAGAAGGGAACGCAGGGAGTGCTGTAACGACCCAGATTTTTGAACAGCTTATTTTAAATATTTAGTATGGTTTTAAATATTGAATTTAAAATATAGATGGTATTTTATTAGGTTATTGTTTAAATAATCGAAATACGATTTATTTTGATAATTATCGAAATACGAGAAGTTGAAATAATTCAATTTGAAGATAAAACTGAACGATGATAATAGAAATTCATTGATAAAGAATTTATTTTGAATTTAAAATGATTTAATATGGTTATTTTAAATATACGTTCAAATTTAATTGTATAATCTATTTCATTGAATTCAGAATAGTGGATAACGTTGGAAACATCGGTCGTCACGGTTGAATAGTGGTTCGGGATTACTAGTTAAGGACCGCGAGATATTTTATTTATTTAATTAAAATAAAATCAATATAAATAATAAAAGTAAAAGAAAAAAAAATAAATGGCCGACCTATCGTTTAATCAAGCCACCCTATCTTGTCCATCGCACAGATCTACTCCTTCTCGAGCAAACAACGTTGTCTCCAAGTTTCACGATAAGGCAAACATGATTTTAATGGCTCTTGTACGAACTGTTTCCTTTGTATCTATAAATTGAACTTCGCCGTTGCTCTCCCCATTCCAATACACGAAAACCAAACCATTTCCTCAGTTCTCTGTCATAATCAGTTCCACGGTATATATATATATATATATATAAAAAAAGAGGATCGCACTGATGAAACCGCGATGGAACCATGAGCCATCGGAAGCTCGAAATCTGAAGCTCGACACCAAATTAAAGGCGCTCGAAGTTGTGGGATGTGATTTTGCAGAGGTTTCGATCAGCGGTAGAAAAGGCGACGATGATTTGGGGATTTAGGGGTTCGGATTCATCATGTGGGTGGCCAGAAGGGGATCGCGATGTTTGTTCGTGGGATTCTGGCATAGTCGAAGTAAAGACTACGAAGGGACCGCGATGGAAATTGGGGGAAAATAGAACTCGCGATGAAGCTGGAAGGTTGGTAGAGATGCGTCAGTCAGCGGGGATGCCAAAGGGGGGGCGCGATTACCTGGAGATGGAAGGACGTTGCAGTGGACTACGGGGAGGGAGAGTTGGCTATAGGAAGGAGTTATTCCAAAAGGGGATGAAAACCGTGATTTGCATTTGAGAAGAAATCTGGTAATGTTCGTGAACTAAATTTCATTTAGTTAATTTAGTTTAAATTAAATCGATTTAAAACTTATATCGTAAATATTTATTTCATATATTACCAGATTTTGGCAAAACCATAAGTTGAAATCATATCATCGATAGCTACGGGATAGAGTCGAATTGGGATTTTTCGGAAGTCGATTTGGAATTTTAATTTACATCGAACGTTGTTCGATTTAAATTAAAATTGGAACGGATCACAAAATTAAAATCCTGGTGAGTAAATCTCACTCACCTTTAGAATTATTTTTATTTCATTAAAAATAATTGTTTGTTACTTGTGTGAATGTTTTCTGGTTGTTTTATATATATTAGTTATTTAGGCTATATATATATATATATTGGGTTGATTGATTGGTTGGATTCCCGCAGTCTCATTAGCGGATGCCCGCAGTTTTATAGCGGATGATTACCCTATACGCCCCACGCTATGATTAGTGGATGACCTTCTATACCGCGATATTCTGCCACGAAGCAGAATTGGTATTATTTATGTGCTAACATCTGTGGGTGCAGGAAAACAGGTTGGAGGAATCCAACTGGATTCCTCAAAAATATATTATCTGTTTGTTTATTTGATTGCATATATATTGTTATATATGATGTGTTAGAAAAATAAATAATTGGTTGCTTTGTGTGTTTTATCACTGGGCTTAAGTAATGATATTTAAAAATATCGTAAAAAGGATATTGGAGATTTAAAAAAGGGAAAATTCTAATTTTAAATAGAATTTAAATTTTTAAAAGGAAATAAAGATATAAACTTGTTTTTGAAAAATAAAACAAGTAGTTTCTTTATAAACGAAGTTTATAAACAGTTCTTTTATAACGAAGTTATAAATGAAGTGACAAGAATTATCATTGGATAATTCAGAAATAGAAAATACAAGTGTGAAATAGAATTTTGAAATGAAAATAGAACTTGAAATAGAATTTTTAAGTAGAAATTTAAATAGAATTTAAATATTAGAAAGGAGTTGAAATATTTGAAATACAAATGAAATTTCAAAATAGGATGCGAAATGAAATTTTTAAATATATAACTCAAATGAAATTTGAGTATAACATTTGAATAGTAGAATTAGAAAAGGAGTTTAAATATTTGAATTTTTATAGAAAAGAAAAGAAGTTTGAATATTAGAAATTCAAATAGAAGTTCAGATAGAATTTGAATAGATGAAATTAGAATGAAAAATAGAATTTTTATCCAAAGAATTAAAATAAAATTTGAATTCAAAGGAATTCGAATAAAGAAATTTGAATAGAGATTTGAATGTAGAATTTCAAAACAAAATTTGAAATATAGAATTTCAAAGAAGAATTGAATAGAATTTGAAATATAGTATTTCAAAGAAGAATTCAAAATGTGAAATTGGAATAGAGATTTGAATGGAATTTAAATATGAAATTTGAATAGAAATTCGAGTGTTGAATTTGAACATGGAATTGAATACAGAAATTCAAGTAGAAATTTGAATATGAGATTTCAAAATAGAATTTGAAATAAACTTTGAAAGTAGGATTTCAAAGTAGAATTGGAAATAGAATTTCAAATAGGATTTCAGAATAGGAAATCCAAATGGTTTTGAAATGGAATTTGAATTCAAGGGAATTCAAATGGATTTGAGTGAAGAAATTCAAATGGTATTAAAAATGAGTGTGAATATTAGAATTCAAATGGGCTGGAAATGAATTTGAATATTAGAATTCAAATGGAAAAGGAAAATGGAATTTGAATATAAGAGATTCAAATTGAATTCAAATCGGATTTGATCTATGGAATTTGAATATGAAATTCAAATGGGTTTTAAATTATGGAATTCTGAATATAGAATTTAAAAAAAAAGAGTTGGAATATTTGAATTCCAATAGAATTCAAATATAGAAATTGGAATGTAGAAGTTAAAATGGAATTTAAAAATAGAGTTTGAATAAGAGAATTCGAATGAATTCAAACATAGAATTTGAATATAGGAAATTCAAATGGAAATTTAAGTATTGAATTTGAATATTGAATAGAAAAGGAATTGGAATTTGAAATATAGAATTCAAAAGTGAGATTGGAATTTGAATCAAGGAATTCAAATAGAGCTAAATAGAGTTGAATTCATTTTAAAGAAGTTTAAAGGGTTTTATATATATATATATATAATTAAAACGAACTCGCCGCAGCACTGCAGTTCGTAAAATAGCGATTCGAACTTCAATTGAGTATACAGAACGCAATTGAAGTCGAAATTCTTCGAAACAAGAAACGTCAGGACCAGTTTGATAATAGTTTTCTAATGAAAGAGAAAAATCTGAATTTCGTCGTATAGATTTTGAGTTATGTCAAAATCAAATTTTCAGAAAAACAGCGCCAGAACCATTATAAAACCATAACGGTTTATTTAATTAAATTAAAGGATTTGAAGCAAATAAAAATCGAAATTTCTATTTAGAAAAATCCAGATGTGAGTTATAAAATATATGTGAACTCCAGTGGAGTAATGAGTTGATTTCTGAAATAGAAATCAGATTTTTGATTTATTGAATAGAGTTAACTAATTCGAATAGAAATTAGTTAATGAGATTTCGAATGAATATTGAGCTTTAAATAAGTGAATTCGATTTGAGAATTTATATTCGAAATAGAAAAGAGAATGAAATTGAAATTCAATTTGGTTATGAACGAGTTAAATATTTTATTTGAACATGTTATGTTCAAACAAAGAAGTGAAATAGGCAAAAGGGCTAATTAAAGAATAATTAAGCGAAACCGAATTCAAACGATTCAAATTTGAATTCAAACGAATGGATTGAGTTGAATTGAATTGAAAACAGGTGAACATGTGTAAGCAGGTTTGTTATGAAGCATATGAAGATTTAAATTTATGTGCTCGACAAAAAGGTACATGTTTAAATTCATATATGAGATTTTATGCGCCGTATCGGCAAGCCGCTTGGCTTTTTCTTTTTCTTTTTGAGATTGGAAGATACCGGGAAGCTATTTGAAATTTCCCGATGCTCCCGATACAGGGGAGGTTATGGCGAAATTTTCCGGGAATTTAAGGAGTTAGAATATTTTTAAGATATTTTGATAATTTGAAATCATGGTATCGACGTATTAAATTCGATAGTAAAGTGAATATAAAAATCGAATGTTGTAAACAAAAAGGGATAGAGATAAGTGATTGGAATTGTTTCCAATTGCAAATAGAGATATTTTCTAATATATAGAAAATAAAAGAAGTTAATGTTTGGAAACGTTTTCCAAATGGCATAAGAGGCCAATATGGTTATTGAAATATTTGGTTAACAAATATTGATAAGAGAATATAAAAGAGATTTAATTAATGAAATATTAATTAAAGGGCCCAGTGATTTGTTTGATATGTTGATTGAACACTTGTTTTTATTCGATAGTTAAATCACAGACTATCGAAGTTTTTGACCATCGTTGTCAATATGGAGAGACCGGTTGGATTATTATCCGAAGAACCACTCCGTATCGGCATAAGCGTTGCGAACCAAGTATGCTGAATATATTGAAGACGGAGTGAAGTGCAAGGGCTTTTCTAGTAATAGAAATAGTGCCTTCGGTTTCGTTCAATCCCAGAACGAACGTAAATGGACGAATGTCTGACAGAGTATTTCCAATGATCAAATGGGTTGGTCTGTATGAATATATATGGTTGCAACGGATTTATTCCTTAGCATAATATCCAGAATATTTGTGCAAACTCAACTAGTGATTTACGGATCTGACGATGTGGCATTCAAAGTAATTGTGTTATCAATGAATGGTAAGTTTGCGTAGCCTCAGGCCTCAACAACCGGGGAAGGACAAAAATCGGGCAGGCAGCATGGCTATGTGGGTCGCACCCATTAGGGTGTATAATCACCTATCTAGAGAAATTCCTTTTGTTTCTAAATCTATCGATTCTGCCCATTCGGGAAACGGTGGTTTGAGTCCAACCGTTGGTGATGTACATTCGATACACTCAAGCGAAATGAGTGGTCGGTCATGTGTGGGCCGGGTTACAAGATGTTCTTGTTGAACCCAGGTGTATTCGCCTCTAGAGATACATCATCGGAAGGTGGTTCCATACCTTGTCATGTTGGAGATCCAATCTCCAATAAGCGCCATGCGGTTTTTGATTTTATAATATATATGTGGAGCGTGAGATGCAAGCGTTCTGCTATTTGGTTATTTACTTGATGTAGACATTATTATAATATCACTGGATTTTCGTATCAAAGTGTTTTGGGTTATAGTAAGGTAAAAACCGTCCATGTTTATGTGTGGGCTGGTCTTACTATTATCTTTTCTTCCGAAAAGAGTTTTGAAAGTTAAACAAGTGGTTGGAGTTTACTCACACCAGTCCCATGACTGACCCAGAGTTATTTTGTTTTGTTTTTCCTAAACTCTTGGGTGCCCAAATTTGTACGGGCAGTCAAGTGTTTCAGGCTTTTACAGATACACTTGGAGGAGCTTGAAGCTGGAGGCTTCAACGTTAGTTATTTAGAGTTACTTCCGCTGAATCAAATGTTATGTGTACTCTGATGATGGTATGTATATATGTACAAAACAGATTGTATTTCAAAGCTTATGTTATATAATATATTTTATTCGTTCCGCTGTGAGTTGTGATCTTCGTTTTTCTCCTATTCTAATATTTCTTTCTTTCTATTTCTCATCCTCTATCTTCTTTCTATTGATGGTTCGTATTTCTGTGTTATTTGGGTTGGGCATGTGTTGTATTTAGTCAACTCAGATAGCACGGATTTGCGGGTCGTTTTAGGTGGTATCAGAGCTTAGGTTGAGTGAATACCTAGGCTTGTGTGGCATGTGCTCATTAGAGATAGGGTCAGTAGTACCCTAGAATGAGTTGAGTATATATACGAGAGAGCGTATTTGTTAGTTGATATAAAAGATGTTTTATATTGTGTTGGCTAGTCTGTTGAGTGGTTTATGAATTCTGGTCGAATCGTGGGACGCCACGAAGTCGATAGGAATTTCTAAACACTTGAACAGAGAAATTCAACACGATATCGTTTTAAAGAGGGTAAATGAAATAATTTTACCCAAATTTCTATTTTGTATAGAAGGAGTAATTTTCTGAAATTATTATATGGATATGTTGGATGTTGACTTTATAATCAAATGAGATTATAAATTTAGAACGGTTATTTATAACCAGAGTAGAATTTGTATAGGAATTAAATATACAAATGAGATGAATTAGAATTTAATTCAAACCAGAATTAAGAATTCAAAATCCTGGGAAGTTTGAAAATATTTTCAAAGTATATTAAAATAATATAGATTTGTTTTAGAAGGATTTGAAAGAAAATCATTTAAATGAATTTTGAAATAATAAGGCACTGAACTCACTTCAGTGGCTGGGAAATTATTCTGATGATGATTGCAACATCATCAGTGTTCATTTCCGAGTTTCTAAGTGATAAATTGCTACCTTAGAAAAAGTTTTTGATGGAAATTTGTTTGGAAGAAAACAAATAGTTTGGAAATATTCAAATGTTTTGAATTTGAATTAGTTATAAAATATGCGATTTCAAAAAGAATTTGAAATGAAAAACCCAGGGATTTGAATTCTGGAATTTAAATTTAACTTGAACAAGTTAAATGGGTCGAAGTGAATGAATTGATTAGAATCAATTTGAATAGGTTTATTGAAATATAGATTGGATATAAATGGATTGATCGTAGACCATTCGAATCAAATGTGTGAAGACCAAAAGTTTTGGTTGAAATTAATTTGTAGAAATATGAGGAGTTGAGTTTCAACATAAGTTAGATTTTGAAAAGTAATGAGTTTGTACCATTTTCTTACCTTAGCAATTTCGAGGACGAAATTATTTTAAGGGGGGAAGAATGTAACGACCCAGATTTTTGAACAGCTTATTTTAAATATTTAGTATGGTTTTAAATATTGAATTTAAAATATAGATGGTATTTTATTAGGTTATTGTTTAAATAATCGAAATACGATTTATTTTGATAATTATCGAAATACGAGAAGTTGAAATAATTCAATTTGAAGATAAAACTGAACGATGATAATAGAAATTCATTGATAAAGAATTTATTTTGAATTTAAAATGATTTAATATGGTTATTTTAAATATACGTTCAAATTTAATTGTATAATCTATTTCATTGAATTCAGAATAGTGGATAACGTTGGAAACATCGGTCGTCACGGTTGAATAGTGGTTCGGGATTACTAGTTAAGGACCGCGAGATATTTTATTTATTTAATTAAAATAAAATCAATATAAATAATAAAAGTAAAAGAAAAAAAAATAAATGGCCGACCTATCGTTTAATCAAGCCACCCTACCTTGTCCATCGCACAGATCTACTCCTTCTCGAGCAAACAACGTTGTCTCCAAGTTTCACGATAAGGCAAACATGATTTTAATGGCTCTTGTACGAACTGTTTCCTTTGTATTTATAAATTGAACTTCGCCGTTGCTCTCCCCATTCCAATACACGAAAACCAAACCATTTCCTCAGTTCTCTGTCATAATCAGTTCCACGGTATATATATATATATATATATATAAAAGAGGATCGCACTGATGAAACCGCGATGGAACCATGAGCCATCGGAAGCTCGAAATCTGAAGCTCGACACCAAATTAAAGGCGCTCGAAGTTGTGGGATGTGATTTTGCAGAGGTTTCGATCAGCGGTAGAAAAGGCGACAATGATTTGGGGATTTAGGGGTTCGGATTCATCATGTGGGTGGCCAGAAGGGGATCGCGATGTTTGTTCGTGGGATTCTGGCATAGTCGAAGTAAAGACTACGAAGGGACCGCGATGGAAATTGGGGGAAAATAGAACTCGCGATGAAGCTGGAAGGTTGGTAGAGATGCGTCAGTCAGCGGGGATGCCAAAGGGGGGGGGGCGCGATTACCTGGAGATGGAAGGACGTTGCAGTGGACTACGGGGAGGGAGAGTTGGCTATAGGAAGGAGTTATTCCAAAAGGGGATGAAAACCGTGATTTGCATTTGAGAAGAAATCTGGTAATGTTCGTGAACTAAATTTCATTTAGTTAATTTAGTTTAAATTAAATCGATTTAAAACTTATATCGTAAATATTTATTTCATATATTACCAGATTTTGGCAAAACCATAAGTTGAAATCATATCATCGATAGCTACGGGATAGAGTCGAATTGGGATTTTTCGGAAGTCGATTTGGAATTTTAATTTACATCGAACGTTGTTCGATTTAAATTAAAATTGGAACGGATCACAAAATTAAAATCCTGGTGAGTAAATCTCACTCACCTTTAGAATTATTTTTATTTCATTAAAAATAATTGTTTGTTACTTGTGTGAATGTTTTCTGGTTGTTTTATATATATTAGTTATTTAGGCTATATATATATATATATTGGGTTGATTGATTGGTTGGATTCCCCCAGTCTCATTAGCGGATGCCCGCAGTTTTATAGCGGATGATTACCCTATACGCCCCACGCTATGATTAGTGGATGACCTTCTATACCGCGATATTCTGCCACGAAGCAGAATTGGTATTATTTATGTGCTAACATCTGTGGGTGCAGGAAAACAGGTTGGAGGAATCCAACTGGATTCCTCAAAAATATATTATCTGTTTGTTTATTTGATTGCATATATATTGTTATATATGATGTGTTAGAAAAATAAATAATTGGTTGCTTTGTGTGTTTTATCACTGGGCTTAAGTAATGATATTTAAAAATATCGTAAAAAGGATATTGGAGATTTAAAAAAGGGAAAATTCTAATTTTAAATAGAATTTAAATTTTTAAAAGGAAATAAAGATATAAACTTGTTTTTGAAAAATAAAACAAGTAGTTTCTTTATAAACGAAGTTTATAAACAGTTCTTTTATAACGAAGTTATAAATGCAGTGACAAGAATTATCATTGGATAATTCAGAAATAGAAAATACAAGTGTGAAATAGAATTTTGAAATGAAAATAGAACTTGAAATAGAATTTTTAAGTAGAAATTTAAATAGAATTTAAATATTAGAAAGGAGTTGAAATATTTGAAATACAAATGAAATTTCAAAATAGGATGCGAAATGAAATTTTTAAATATATAACTCAAATGAAATTTGAGTATAACATTTGAATAGTAGAATTAGAAAAGGAGTTTAAATATTTGAATTTTTATAGAAAAGAAAAGAAGTTTGAATATTAGAAATTCAAATAGAAGTTCAGATAGAATTTGAATAGATGAAATTAGAATGAAAAATAGAATTTTTATCCAAAGAATTAAAATAAAATTTGAATTCAAAGGAATTCGAATAAAGAAATTTGAATAGAGATTTGAATGTAGAATTTCAAAATAAAATTTGAAATATAGAATTTCAAAGAAGAATTGAATAGAATTTGAAATATAGTATTTCAAAGAAGAATTCAAAATGTGAAATTGGAATAGAGATTTGAATGGAATTTAAATATGAAATTTGAATTGAGAATTGAATAGAAATTCGAGTGTTGAATTTGAACATGGAATTGAATACAGAAATTCAAGTAGAAATTTGAATATGAGATTTCAAAATAGAATTTGAAATAAACTTTGAAAGTAGGATTTCAAAGTAGAATTGGAAATAGAATTTCAAATAGGATTTCAGAATAGGAAATCCAAATGGTTTTGAAATGGAATTTGAATTCAAGGGAATTCAAATGGATTTGAGTGAAGAAATTCAAATGGTATTAAAAATGAGTGTGAATATTAGAATTCAAATGGGCTGGAAATGAATTTGAATATTAGAATTCAAATGGAAAAGGAAAATGGAATTTGAATATAAGAGATTCAAATTGAATTCAAATCGGATTTGATCTATGGAATTTGAATATGAAATTCAAATGGGTTTTAAATTATGGAATTCTGAATATAGAATTTAAAAAAAAAGAGTTGGAATATTTGAATTCCAATAGAATTCAAATATAGAAATTGGAATGTAGAAGTTAAAATGGAATTTAAAAATAGAGTTTGAATAAGAGAATTCAAATGAATTCAAACATAGAATTTGAATATAGGAAATTCAAATGGAAATTTAAGTATTGAATTTGAATATTGAATAGAAAAGGAATTGGAATTTGAAATATAGAATTCAAAAGTGAGATTGGAATTTGAATCAAGGAATTCAAATAGAGCTAAATAGAGTTGAATTCATTTCAAAGAAGTTTAAAGGGTTTTATATATATAAATATAATTAAAACGAACTCGCCGCAGCACTGCAGTTCGTAAAATAGCGATTCGAACTTCAATTGAGTATACAGAACGCAATTGAAGTCGAAATTCTTCGAAACAAGAAACGTCAGGACCAGTTTGATAATAGTTTTCTAATGAAAGAGAAAAATCTGAATTTCGTCGTATAGATTTTGAGTTATGTCAAAATCAAATTTTCAGAAAAACAGCGCCAGAACCATTATAAAACCATAACGGTTTATTTAATTAAATTAAAGGATTTGAAGCAAATAAAAATCGAAATTTTTATTTAGAAAAATCCAGATGTGAGTTATAAAATATATGTGAACTCCAGTGGAGTAATGAGTTGATTTCTGAAATAGAAATCAGATTTTTGATTTATTGAATAGAGTTAACTAATTCGAATAGAAATTAGTTAATGAGATTTCGAATGAATATTGAGCTTTAAATAAGTGAATTCGATTTGAGAATTTATATTCGAAATAGAAAAGAGAACTAGAATTGAAATTGAAATTCAATTTGGTTATGAACGAGTTAAATATTTTATTTGAACATGTTATGTTCAAACAAAGAAGTGAAATAGGCAAAAGGGCTAATTAAAGAATAATTAAGCGAAACCGAATTCAAACGATTCAAATTTGAATTCAAACGAATGGATTGAGTTGAATTGAATTGAAAACAGGTGAACATGTGTAAGCAGGTTTGTTATGAAGCATATGAAGATTTAAATTTATGTGCTCGACAAAAAGGTACATGTTTAAATTCATATATGAGATTTTATGCGCCGTATCGGCAAGCCGCTTGGCTTTTTCTTTTTCTTTTTGAGATTGGAAGATACCGGGAAGCTATTTGAAATTTCCCGATGCTCCCGATACAGGGGAGTTTATGGCGAAATTTTCCGGGAATTTAAGGAGTTAGAATATTTTTAAGATATTTTGATAATTTGAAATCATGGTATCGACGTATTAAATTCGATAGTAAAGTGAATATAAAAATCGAATGTTGTAAACAAAAAGGGATAGAGATAAGTGATTGGAATTGTTTCCAATTGCAAATAGAGATATTTTCTAATATATAGAAAATAAAAGAAGTTAATGTTTGGAAACGTTTTCCAAATGGCATAAGAGGCCAATATGGTTATTGAAATATTTGGTTAACAAATATTGATAAGAGAATATAAAAGAGATTTAATTAATGAAATATTAATTAAAGGGCCCAGTGATTTGTTTGATATGTTGATTGAACACTTGTTTTTATTCGATAGTTAAATCACAGACTATCGAAGTTTTTGACCATCGTTGTCAATATGGAGAGACCGGTTGGATTATTATCCGAAGAACCACTCCGTATCGGCATAAGCGTTGCGAACCAAGTATGCTGAATATATTGAAGACGGAGTGAAGTGCAAGGGCTTTTCTAGTAATAGAAATAGTGCCTTCGGTTTCGTTCAATCCCAGAACGAACGTAAATGGACGAATGTCTGACAGAGTATTTCCAATGATCAAATGGGTTGGTCTGTATGAATATATATGGTTGCAACGGATTTATTCCTTAGCATAATATCCAGAATATTTGTGCAAACTCAACTAGTGATTTACGGATCTGACGATGTGGCATTCAAAGTAATTGTGTTATCAATGAATGGTAAGTTTGCGTAGCCTCAGGCCTCAACAACCGGGGAAGGACAAAAATCGGGCAGGCAGCATGGCTATGTGGGTCGCACCCATTAGGGTGTATAATCACCTATCTAGAGAAATTCCTTTTGTTTCTAAATCTATCGATTCTGCCCATTCGGGAAACGGTGGTTTGAGTCCAACCGTTGGTGATGTACATTCGATACACTCAAGCGAAATGAGTGGTCGGTCATGTGTGGGCCGGGTTACAAGATGTTCTTGTTGAACCCAGGTGTATTCGCCTCTAGAGATACATCATCGGAAGGTGGTTCCATACCTTGTCATGTTGGAGATCCAATCTCCAATAAGCGCCATGCGGTTTTTGATTTTATAATATATATGTGGAGCGTGAGATGCAAGCGTTCTGCTATTTGGTTATTTACTTGATGTAGACATTATTATAATATCACTGGATTTTCGTATCAAAGTGTTTTGGGTTATAGTAAGGTAAAAACCGTCCATGTTTATGTGTGGGCTGGTCTTACTATTATCTTTTCTTCCGAAAAGAGTTTTGAAAGTTAAACAAGTGGTTGGAGTTTACTCACACCAGTCCCATGACTGACCCAGAGTTATTTTGTTTTGTTTTTCCTAAACTCTTGGGTGCCCAAATTTGTACGGGCAGTCAAGTGTTTCAGGCTTTTACAGATACACTTGGAGGAGCTTGAAGCTGGAGGCTTCAACGTTAGTTATTTAGAGTTACTTCCGCTGAATCAAATGTTATGTGTACTCTGATGATGGTATGTATATATGTACAAAACAGATTGTATTTCAAAGCTTATGTTATATAATATATTTTATTCGTTCCGCTGTGAGTTGTGATCTTCGTTTTTCTCCTATTCTAATATTTCTTTCTTTCTATTTCTCATCCTCTATCTTCTTTCTATTGATGGTTCGTATTTCTGTGTTATTTGGGTTGGGCATGTGTTGTATTTAGTCAACTCAGATAGCACGGATTTGCGGGTCGTTTCAAGTGCACACGTTTCTTTCTAGCTATAGTGGTGCCAGGGACCTACCAGCGCTGGCATTTATTCATTGTGGTTGTTGGATTGTTCGAGGCCTCGGTTTATGCGGTCGCTACTGGCCGTAGTATAGGTCCAAAAGGACCGGGAAGCGTGTGTTCAGGCATAACTAATCCACAAAAGTAAGTGTGGACCGGCCCTGCAGGATCCAAGGGTTGGACAGAGTACCAATCCTGGGGCATTGCTAGAGTGTCTCGAATCGGTAAGGATCTCCTCCCTAGCCTTGACTCAGATGGAAACCCAAATTTCCAATACGACATCACGCTGTTTTGATTGTATACCTATATATGGCGACATAGTGGGATGGGGCACTCATGCCGTCTAGGATTGATATATTTACTTTGATGTATTTCAAATTGGTTGCACACTATTATTATATACTACCGTGTTTATCGTATCAAGCATCTTTTGATCATTATAAGGTAAAACCCTATCCTCCGGTTTGCGTTGCATTGTGTGATGGGACTTGGGTCTTATAATGGTCTCATTTTTCTAAAAAGGCATTTCGTTATTTGACGATTTACTTTATTTATGCACTGGCAATCCAATGGAGTAAACCCGTTCCGCGTTAGCGGCGTGGTCCTGTGATTAGCCTTATTATTAATTAAGATTAGTTTAAGAATTCTCACACCAGTCCCACGACTGACCTGTAGTTTGTTTCACTTTGCAAACTCGGGTGCCCACTTTCCACACGGGCAGTCGAGTAGCTTTTTGCAGATATAGTTAAGCAGGATCCTGGATTGAAGTCTGAAGCCGGGTCCAGAATATTGATGGCCTTCCGCTGAGATTAGTTCCGCTGCAATGTATTTAATTTAATTTAAATGTTTCTTCCGCTGTATTATTCCAATGTACTCTGATATGTATATTCTGTACTCTGATGTAACATTTATCATAGTGTTATAAAAGTCTTCTGTGTTTTTGTTCTGATGTGTTGTATGCCCAAAGTTAAAGTATTCGTAGATTTTCACCTTTTGGGTCAGACCTGTGTGGTTTATGGTCGATTCAAAGGGTGGGAATTTGCGGGTCTTTACAGTTGGTATCAGAGCTTAGGTTAGCTCAAATCTTTGGGGTACAACTCGTTAGAACTGAATGGAAGACTCATCAGAGATTGGATCAGTAATATCCAATAAGAATACTCATTAGAGATAGGATCAGCAGTATCCTAGAATGAGTAAACTCGTTAGAGATGGGGTTAGTAATGCCCTAGAACGAGTTAAGAGTTACGAATTTATAATTAACGTATTTTCGATATATATAATCTATTCTTTGAAATATGATTTTTATAAATATAAAGTTATATATATTTTGAAAAGATAATTAACCATTAAAATTAAAATTGAGATAGTTAATTTTACAATTTTTAGCTACGTTCCTTTTCGAGGACGAAAAGTTTTTAAGTGGGGGCGATTGTAACAACCCGCAAAAATCAGAACCAATTTAAAATTTTATTTTAGAAAATTTTAATGAGTTTTGACAATATAAAATGATTTATTTAAATAATAATGATCACAAATTTGATTTAAATCGAAGTTAGAATGAATGATTTAATTTTAATTAACAAAGAGTTAGAAATAGCGCGGTAGTTTGAAAAGTCAAACTTGAACTTTGACTGACCGTACAGGATGCAAAATTTAACGAATTTTAGTGAAACCAAAAATATTAGAATCTATTTAAAAATATCTTTCTAACGAATCTGAAAAATTGAAATTTCATAGCGGAAATCAAAAGTTATGGCCAATTCAATTTTTAGAAAGGTCGCTGTAGAATATATAGGGCCCGAAAGGCTACTTTTCACATATATAGGAATTTGGACTCGAAACCACTTCCATTGAGTTCGGAATGACGTTTCTGCATTGAAAAACAGTAAACACTTATATATTTTGAGTTTCGAAAATTATTTGTTTAAAAATGTATTTTTAATATTAAATATATTGGCCTTAAAAATAATCATTTTTCAAACGACCTCCGTTTTCGACGAAACCACTTTTGTTGGAACCAGAATGTCAAATTATTGCTAGGTTTCAATTTTCAGATTTTTTCGAATTAATATGTGAGCGTGGCGAAATAAAATGTGTTTTGACTATTTATAGTTAAATTTGAACGCCTTAAAAATAGCCATTTTTCAAACAGTCTCAGAATTCGACGAAAATAATTTTGTTGGATTCGTATCGTCATAAGAAAGCTAAAAATATTTTTTTAGAATTTTCTGAGGTCGTATGTGACCCCGGCATATTTAAATGTATGGTAGGAATTAAATAATTAATTTAATATTGTATTTTCAATTAAAACCGAAAATAAAATGTGTAGACATCAGAATTGGACATTGGGACATAGCCCATCGCGTTCAGAAGGCCTCAAAACGTTAAGATCGACAGTAAGCAGGCCCAAATCCGAGAAAGTCCAAAAATCCACTTTATTTCACGAAATTCGGAATTTAATATTAAAATAATATAAAAAATCCGAAAACCCTAACCCTAATTCTCTAATGGCCAGCCGCCGCCCAGAAATTGATGGCCAGAATTTCTCTAACTTCAAACGCTAATATCTCCCAATCCGTTCGACGAAATTTGACGTATGACCTACCAAATCGAAGAGAATTCAGAGGGCTACAAATCTATACGGTTAAGATCGGATTTTGTTGCTCGGATTTCGTGAATTTTGGCTGAGAAGTCGCTGCGGTTTTGGTGGATTTCGAGGTGATTGGGGAGGCCGAGCTTCAAGGGGTTGGTGGTGTAGGTTGCTCTCGGCATGGCGGTCGCGGTGGTGGTGTCTGATCGGCGAACGGAGCGCCGTAGGGGGGTGCGCACGGAAGCAAGACGACGGCTATATGGGTTCGGCGTGCGTGCGTCTGGGCAACGTGAAGAAGAAGGGTGCGCTTCTTTTTTTTTTAATTATTTTATTATTTAATTATTTAATTCGTCCGATCTTTAAAAATTCATAACTCTCTCATACGAGGTCCGTTTGACAAACCGTAAATTGCGTTGGAATCACAAAATTAAGAGCTTCGCGATGGCGCAGACCACACCTGATTCTGAGACAGTTGATTTTCAGCCAAAATTTGAGGTGAGAATTCAAATTCTATTATTTAATTAATTATTAATTTATTTTCCCACATGAAAATAATTGTATGATGATGATGATTTAGTTCTGAAATGTTTTGGGTGTATGAATTATCGATTGTTGCTTGTGGTGTGCTTATTGTTCATGTTATGCTTAAATCCGTCTTTAAATTGTATATGTTATTGAGTTTAAATTGCAGTTGGAAAAATTAAATCTAAATTTAGATTTAAAACATATTTTATTCAAATCTAGACGTTCTAATTTATTTTATTTTAATGTCATTTTCATTCTTCTGAAATGAACAAAGAAATGGAACGACAAATAAAACTTTATTTGTATTTGTTGATGTTACAATGAAATTTGAACGACAATTAAAGCGTACCTCTATTTGTTGATACTACAATATAATCGGAATGACGAAGAAAGAAGAAAAAAAAAACTCTTTTTATTGGTTGATTTTACTATGGAAATTGAATGACAAATAGAATATTATTTTTATTTGTTTGTTTACAATAGACTATGAACAACGAATAAAATATATTTCTTTTTGTTTGCCTTAAAGGTTAACTAACAAAGTTCTCATTTTTGGTTGCATAAAAAGAAAACAAAAACTCTTAATTTTGTTGCATTAAAAGTTAACAAACAAAAATTCATATTTTTGTCACCGAAAAAAAAAAAATGAAACAAGAACTCATGTTTTTGTCATTGAATAAAGATGAAACAAAAATCCATACTTTTGTCATTGGAAAAGAAAAAAAAGAAAATGAAAGAAAAAGGGAAATTTTCCTTTTATTTGAATTGATGTGAAATATCAATTCAATGTTGATAAAAAAGATTGTGTTTTGTTTGCATTTCTCAAACAGAAATGTACGAAGGAATAAAAAGATTGTATTTTGTTTGCATCCCTTGATGCGAACAAAATGACAAAATATAGATTTACATTTAGAATAAAAAGAATTATATTTTTCTTGCATTTCTCAATGCAAACAAAATGTTTAAATAAAAAGAGAATTATATTTTGTTTGCATCCCTCGATGCGAACAAAGTATTGAAATAAAGATTTACATTAAAATTTATATTTTTATTTGTGTTTTCAAGACACAAATGAACTTGAAACTTACTTTTTATTTTTATTTTATTTATTTACATTTCATAATGTAAATATCACTTGAAAATAAAACTTACCTTTTTATTTATATTTTATAATGTAAATATTACCTGAAAACTAAGACTTGTTTTATTATTTGCATATTATAATGCAAATGAGACTTGAAAACAAAACTTACATTTTTGTTAACATTTCATGATGTGAATATAACTTGATGATAAAGCTATTTTTATTATTTGCATACTATAATGAAATTAAACTTGAAAATAAAAGTTACATTTTTATTTGCACTTTATAATACGAATATAACATTGAAAATAAAACTTACCTTTTCATTTGCATTTTATAATGCAAATACAACATAAGGATGGAACCTACCTTTTATATGCAATTTACAATGTAAAATAAAAAGTACATTTTTATTTGTAATTAGAAAGGGGATTTGCGATGAAAAAAAAATAAACTTACATTTTTATATGTAATTTATGATGGGATATATAATTGTAAAATAAAGTTTACATTTTTATATGTAGTAAGAAATTGAAAATTCGTATTGATATTAAAATAACACTTTTGTAAAGATATTGCATTAGAATAAACAGATAATTTTTGTCGCTTTTTCTTTTAGAATTAAAAACATATTTTGTCACCCTTTTCTTTTTAACATAAAAAGGGTCATTTTGTCGCTTCTTCTTTTTAACATTAAAAGAACATTTTTATGTCATGTTTCTTTTTAGCATTACAAAAGAAGCATCTTTGTTGTTTTTCCTTTTAGTAATAAAAAGAACATTTTGCTTTCATTTCTTATGTTGAATATTTTATCGTCATTTTGAATGCGGTAAAAATAGAATTGTTAATGTTGAATATTTTATCGTCATTTTGAATGCGGTAAAAATAGAATTGTTAATGTTGAATATTTTATCGTCATTTTGAATGCGGTAAAAATAGAATTGTTAATGTTGAATATTTTATCGGCATTTTGAATGCGGTGAAAATAGACAATGTTAGTGATTCATTTTTATCGACATTTTTGGTGCGATAAAAATAGACAATGTTAGTGATTCATTTTTTATCGACATTTTTGGTGCGATAAAAATAGACAATGTTAGTGATTCATTTTTATCGGCATTTTTGATGCGATAAAAATAGCAACGATAATGTTACATTTTTATCATCATTTTAGATGCGATAAAAAGAATATATTTTTGGGTTACATTTTATTGTCTTTCTAGAGACAATAAAAAGCATAAAATTAAAGAATTACAATTTTATGTAAAATTGCTTTCATTGAAAAGAATAAATATAGAAGACGAGATTTTTGTTGTTAATAATAAACAATGAAAAAGGGAACATTTACATTTTGATGTAAATAAACAATAAAAAGAAAAATTACATTCAAAATGTAAGTTAGAATAAAAAGGACATTTTGTTAAGTAAAAATGTAAATTACAATAAAAAGTATAGAAATAAAGGTCACATTTTTATTGACCGTTTATAGGCAATAAAAGAAATATAAATAAAAGAGACAGTTTTATCGTCGTGTTATATATTGTGTAATACACTTCCATAGACAAGTTACCCGACTTGTGTATGTGATTGGGACGATAATTTTCACACATCGCCCAAGTGTACAAATTAGTTTATCATTTGCTTGATTGGTTGAAAACCCCACACGGGTGTTGGGATGAAGATTTACACACACTAATCCCAATATTTAGTTGTATGTTGATCGTTAGATCGACGGGCTGTGATGAGAATTATTATTTAATTTTAACGCTTACACAGTGGAAATTACACTTTGGATGTAATGGATGACTTGATGATTATACTGTTATTGTCATATATATGATGTATGTGAAATCCTTATAATCCAAATTATATGGTAAATGTTTGAGTCGCATTTCGATTCAAGTGTTCTTTTAAATAAGACTAGTTTTACATTAGAAATCCTTTTTATATTAAGTGCATATATTTTTCGTAATATATTTTTAATCAACTATATGTTAAACAAAGAATATTTGAAAAAGATAAAGATTTGTAAAATAAAGAATACTTCTCATTTAGAATCTTTTATATAAAGAATATTTTTATGATTATTTTAAAATATGTTTTTAAAGGGGTTACTAGCGTTTGCAATTATATTTTGTGATATGAAATAAATTGAGATGTGAAGTGGGTTTACCGTGGACGATGTTTTAAACGACATCTATCCTTTAATCCAATTTGCATTGAAATTATTATTTGGAACTTATAAATCTATTTTATAGAATTAAAAAGACATTTTCTATAAATCAAGTTTTTCAACTAATATATTAAATAGGAATTAAGTGGAAATTCTATTGGTAATAATTGAGATAGGCTTCTGTAAAAGAAGACCGATATTATATATGGAATTTAAGAGGCTTTGCCGTTATTCCATTTATACTATTAGTCTGATACAGAAATTTATATCGATTATGTACTGATTGGATTTCTGTGGAATTCCATATTTTTAGAAATTGATTTATAGATTTTATTTTAAATATTTATCTTTGATAAAATTAATGAGAATCTTTTTAATTGAATATCTTATTAAAAAGAATATTCTGAGTTGGGATGTGACGAAATGTGTGATTTTCCAATATTTGTTTTTAATCCCAAATTACGCAAGTTATTTAGAAAGACCGGGTTTAACCCATTCTGAATAATCAACACGACGATCAAGAGTCGAAGACGAAGACGGTGATTGAAGACCGAAGGTTTTCACATCGTTGGGATGATGATGACTGGTATCTTGAATTGGGATTGGCCTTCCAAGGCAAGGTATTTGGTAATGATCGTCCAAACGCATTTGGAGATCGACGGACACGATGTTTCGCTCAGACCCAGAGCGGACTTGTAAATGGATTGCGTGTCTGACATTGTATTCTTTTCTACTGTATTTGTTGAACGCTACTAATTATATATTTCTGTTTGGTGTTTAACACCCTTCTCTAAGACGTATGAGCTTAGAGGTTATATATATATTGGTAGATGATCAATGATATGGTAGAGTCTGACAATGTGGCATGCTAAGATGCAAATTGATCAAGGCTTTGTTGAAAAGCAGGCCTTGTGGTTGATGATCAAAGCACAGTCTATTTAGGCATAGCTTTGTGTATACCGTGACTTCGCGAGCCTCACAGCCCGGTAGAGTCTAAAACGGGAGAAGGGAACGCAGGGAGTGCACACGTTTCTTTCTAGCTAGAGTGGTGCCAGGGACCTACCAGCGCTGGCATTTATTCATTGTGGTTGTTGGATTGTTCGAGGCCTCGGTTTATGCGGTCGCTACTGGCCGTAGTATAGGTCCAAAAGGACCGGGAAGCGTGTGTTCAGGCATAACTAATCCACAAAAGTAAGTGTGGACCGGCCCTGCAGGATCCAAGGGTTGGACAGAGTACCAATCCTGGGGCATTGCTAGAGTGTCTCGAATCGGTAAGGATCTCCTCCCTAGCCTTGACTCAGATGGAAACCCAAATTTCCAATACGATATCACGCTGTTTTGATTGTATACCTATATATGGCGACATAGTGGGATGGGGCACTCATGCCGTCTAGGATTGATATATTTACTTTGATGTATTTCAAATTGGTTGCACACTATTATTATATACTACCGTGTTTATCGTATCAAGCATCTTTTGATCATTATAAGGTAAAACCCTATCCTCCGGTTTGCGTTGCATTGTGTGATGGTACTTGGGTCTTATAATGGTCTCATTTTTCTAAAAAGGCATTTCGTTATTTGACGATTTACTTTATTTATGCACTGGCAATCCAATGGAGTAAACCCGTTCCGCGTTAGCGGCGTGGTCCTGTGATTAGCCTTATTATTAATTAAGATTAGTTTAAGAATTATCACACCAGTCCCACGACTGACCTGTAGTTTGTTTCACTTTGCAAACTCGGGTGCCCACTTTCCACACGGGCAGTCGAGTAGCTTTTTGCAGATATAGTTAAGCAGGATCCTGGATTGAAGTCTGAAGCCGGGTCCAGAATATTGATGGCCTTCCGCTGAGATTAGTTCCGCTGCAATGTATTTAATTTAATTTAAATGTTTCTTCCGCTGTATTATTCCAATGTACTCTGATATGTATATTCTGTACTCTGATGTAACATTTATCATAGTGTTATAAAAGTCTTCTGTGTTTTTGTTCTGATGTGTTGTATGCCCAAAGTTAAAGTATTCGTAGATTTTCACCTTTTGGGTCAGACCTGTGTGGTTTATGGTCGATTCAAAGGGTGGGAATTTGCGGGTCTTTACAATTAAAATCAACTGAAACTGGTCAAACGCGTTTTCTTTTTCCACGCTCTCATATTGATTCGAAAAATTATGAAATTTGGAATCTAGCAATAATTTGACATCACGGATCCAACAAAAGTGGTTTCGTCGAAATCCGAGGTCGTTTGCAAAATGTCTATTTTTAAGGGCCTGAATTCCATAGCGACTATTCAGAATTTTCAACTGGACATATCTTTTGATTCCCGCTATGAAGTTTTGATTTTTCGGATTCGTTGGAAAGATATCATCAATTAGATCCTAATGTTTTTGGTTTCACTAAAATCCGGATTGTTTTGCACCCGGTACATTCAATTGAAGTTTGAAATCGAATTATCGAACTACCGCGCCATTTTCAATTCTATTTATAATTATATATAATTATTTATATTCCAACGACGGCGTATATAAAATATACGTTCGAATTATATTCAAAATAAATTTCTCGTCGATATTATTTAAAATAATTCATTTTAAATATTCAAAATTCGCTAAAATTGCCAAAATAAAATTTTTAAACTGGCCCAGATTTTCGGGTTGTTACAAGTTCTCCCTCTCCTCCAAGAATTAGACCACATATTCTACACCATTTCAAAGCCCTTGATCTCCTCCATGATTCCATACCATCTGATCGCCCTCTGGAGCCACCATCACCGAATCACCCGAACCCAAACCTGCCGCAAATAGCCGCCATGGGCCCACCTAGCCACGACCGAGCTCGGCCAAACAGCCCCCCTCGTGCGCCTCTCCGAGCTCCCCAGTGTGACATCCTTCGATCGGCTCCTCAACTCTTGTAGTGGCCGCAATCGTTAACCCTAGTATTGAACATTAGGAAGAGGTGTCGGCCTGTAGTGTCTGATAGGGAAGAAAGATTATTTACTTTATTAATTTGTTAATTAATTTATTTAAATTGTTTTAAAACTTCAATTTATCATATATAACTCGTTTCAATTCAAAATTCGATGATTTCAGCGGCGTTGCAATCGTGTGACTGAGATCTACGCATCTAAACTGATTGGAGTTGATTCTGAATAGTTTGAATTTTGGCCAAAAATCTTCAACGACTTTGAGAATTTCCGATTTTAACATTTAATTAATTAAATAAACTGTTTTATTGCTATTAAACGTCTGTTTGTGGGTTATATATGCAGAACTGTGATGTAGTGAATTTTTGTCTGTGATTTGATGAATTGTTTTGTACTGTGTTGCCTGGATCTGTTATTGTATGAATAGATCTGTATTAGATCAACAAATATACTACATATATGATTTGTTGTGTTAGAATTGACAACGAACAAATATACTACATATATGATTTGTTGTGTTAGAATTGACAACGAACAAATGTACTACATATATGATTTGTTGTGTTAGAATTGACAACGAACAAATATAGAATTGACAACGAACAGATATACTACATATATGATTTTTTGTGTTAGAATTGACAACGAACAAATATACTACATATATGATTTGTTGTGTTTGAATTGAAAACAAACAAATATATTACATATATGATTTGTTGTGTTAGAAGCGACGACAACAAAATATTCATTTTGTTAAATAGAAAAGTATGAAAACAAAATATTCATTTTGTTAATAGAAAAATATGGGAAACATTTAATATTCTTTTTATGTTAAAATAAAAAGTTAGAAAAGTGGCTAAACATAAAATATTCTTTATGTTAAAATAAAAAGGTTAGAAAGGATTTAACATAGGATTGCAAAGAGATTATTTTATTTACATTTTTGGTAAATTGTAAAATTTAAAATGATATTTTTATTTACATTTTATATATGTAAATAAAAACCTGAATTTGGGAAAGGCATTTTTGTTTAACATTGTTTTTGTTAAATGAAAGAACAAGATCAAACAATACATTTTATTTGTACATTTTACTTTTGAATAAAAGAACCATTCTTTTATTTGTGTTTTTCAACACAAATAATAACATAGAAATTGAACCATTCTTTTATTTGTCCCTCGACACAAATATTAACATTGAAATTAAATTGCTTCTTTTCATTTGTGTATTCAACACAAATATATCATAGAATTGGAGTCACCTTTATTTTTGTCTTCATCATAAATATGAACATTGAAATAAAGTTATTTCTTTTTATTTGTGTTTCAACACAAATATTACATAGTAAATAAAGCTATTCTTTCTATTGTGTTCTTAACACAAATATATGCATAGCAAATAAAGTCATTCTTTTTATTTGTGTTTCAACACAAATATATACTTAGAAATAAAATCGTTCTTTTTATTTGCATTTACAATGCAAATATTACATAGAAATATAAGTTTTACTTTTTATTTGCATTCCACCATGTAAATAAAATGTTGGAAATGAAAGTACACTTTTTTTTATTTGCATTCTACAATACAAATAAATATAGAGATTAAAAGTTCACTTTTCATTTGCATCTCACAATGCAAATATTCTTTTAAAATAGAATTTGTTCGTTTATCTACATTTTCAAATGCAAATATACTTTGAAATAAAAACTGTCCTTTTATTTGCATTTTCAAAAGTAAATATACATTGAAATTCAAGTTTATTCTTTTATTTGCATTTACTAATGTAAATAAACATTAAAAATAAAATTTATTCTTTTATTTGCATTCACAAATGCAAACACATATTGGAAATAAAGTTTTGTTCTTTTATTTGCATTCGCAAATGTAAACATGTTTTGAAAATAAAGTGTGTTCTTCTATTTACATTCAGCCATGTATATATTGAAAATAGAAATTGTTCTTTTTTGGCATTTACCAATGCAAAATGTATATTGAAAACAAATTATTCATTTGCATTCACCAATGCAAATACAAACATATATTGAAAATAAAGTTTATTTCTTGTGCATTGAAAATTAAGGTTTATTCTTTTATTTGTATTTATCAATGTAAATATTCAATGAAACTATAGTCTATTTCCTTTATCTACATTTTCAAACCCCAATGCACACACTTTTATACATTTAACAGAATTTGTTTAAAATATACTTTGTAAATAAATTTTGTTCTCTTATTTACATTCACTAATGTAAATAAAATTTATAAACAAAACTATTCTTTGTTTGCTTTCACAAATGTAAATGCTCATTTAAATAAAATTTGTTTCTTTTATTTACATTCAATAATGTAAATACACTTTGTAAATGAGGTTCTTTTTACATGCACACAAATATACTTTTAAATAAAATAAAAGTCACATTGGTTATCTGCATTCCTTGTTGCAAATAAAACCTTAAAATAATGTTCATCTTTGTTTGCAATTCATTAATGCAAACAAATCATCAGATTGAAAATTATATTCTTGATTTATAATTTTGATATAAATAAAGATTCTTTAAAATAAAGGATAGAATTTAAAAAGTTACATTTTAATAACTAAACATTCACATTTTTATCATTAAAGTAAAATAGATAAAAACACTCATTTTGTCTAAATTAAAAGAATGAAACAAAATATAGCATTGGCATGTTTATTAGATTTGAAACACAAATTATTCATTTTTGTATATTTATATTAGTTAAAACCAATCATTCATTTTTGTTAATTTACATTAGTTAAAAATAATTATTCATTATAGTCAATTTATACTAGTTAGACCAAATTTTACATTTTGTCAGAAATATTCATTTTTGTTAAAATGAATTAGTTGAAGCAATTTATATATATATATATATATATATATATATATATGTATGTATGTATGTATGTCTGGCAGGATTTATACTTGTCAAGATAGGTTAGTTAAATCAAATTATTTATCATTTTGTCTCATTAGAATTGCCAGAACAAGATTCATTTTTCACAGTTTAACCTTTATTAATGTACAAAGCACTGCTCAGTGGAAATGTAAATGGCGACAGGGAAATCTACTCTTTTCTTCTTCTCGCAACTTCCTCTCTCCTCAAATCTTCTATCGACTCCACGGATTTTCCCTCCTCATTCCCTGCTTTCGTCGTGCGTATTTCCACTGAGTACTGTTCCTCCTTAACCAGATCTAAGCTTTTCTATGAAATTGATCTCAGATCCAAGAACCATCAACAAGCGAAAGCTTCGTTTCCAGAAATTGTCTGTGCCTTGCGTGGAAAATTTCTGTTAACCCAATTAATCTTCCACATCTAAGCTTCCCCCATGTTGATTCTGAGCTTCAACTCCCCTACAATCCTTAATCTCATCTTTTTTCCTCATATCCCTTTGACCCTCTTCGATTCCCGTGCTCTCATCGCTCCTCTACCCCTGCAACTGGCTTCACTTCCTTTTTGCCTCAGATATGTCTTCTATTACGTCGAACTTGGGTTTTTTTGGAGTACAGTAAAGCCTTCCTCTTCGTGCCAACTCGCGGCTCTTCTTCCATGACTGGTAAGCCGAAAATTCTTCTTGCTGTGTTTATGTTCAAAGCCCTTGATCAGTGGGCTGTTGATTATTCGTTTCGGCTTCAACAGATTTGGATTGACAGTGTTGGGTCTCTTGGTTGTGATAGGTTTTCAATGTACTTTAGAATCTCATCTTGTTGGATGCATTTTGTTTTCGGTCTTGTGGTTGGAAAGTTTTGTGGTTTGTTGGATGTCTTTTGGGTAGGCCTATTGGTGTTTGGAATCATCTGGTTGTCGTGTGTTGCTGGCTCTTACCCTTGTCAGTGGCTCGGTTGGGTTGTGGCAAGGTCTTCATGTACTTGTTGTGCAAAGATGGAATGTGTTGTGGCATGCTTTGGTGTGGTGCTATTGGAATTCTGTGCTGCTGCTATAGTTTGGGTTTTGTTTTCTGCTTTGCAGTTGGTTTGTGGCGGCTCCCTGCATGGAGGTGTTGTACTCCATACGTGGAGTTAGTTGGTGACCTTGATTGTTAAGGCTGGGTATTTGGGGTGCTGATGTTCTTCTTATCAGCACGGTATTGGAGGCATATCTTCTATTGGAACTATTTCTTTGCTGCTATTTTATTGTTGTTCTGTGCATCATCAGATGTCTCTATCTCGATATTGTCAAGCGACTAAATGTAGCTCTTGAGCTCAAGCTATCAATCCCGTCTAGTGCTCAGCTCCTCTGATTTGTTATTCCAGCAAGTTCACGCCTTGCTTTAGGTATGCACTATCTCACCTCTGTGATGCAGTAATGAATCGTTTTGGGGTTTGGCGGCCCGTTTTGTGTAATTGCTTGTTTACGGCAGTTTTGCTGTTGGCTTTAGTGGTTTTTGTGTCGGGTAGTCTTACAGGTAGATCTTTTGGTGTTTAGTATGACTCCCTTTGTGGAGGTGTTATTGCTCCCTGCGTGGAGTGTGTTGTAGCCTAGCTTCAGTGTTGTAATCTTTTTAAGGATGAAGTGGTCGGTCTACTATAAAAACCGTTGTATCCTTTTAATTAAAAAAAAAATGTACGTAGCACGAATGTGCTTCTCTTAATTTGCAAAAAAAAAATGCCAGAACAAAATAACCATTTTTGTTTAGAGTTTAAATTAGCAAAATAGAATTTGTAATATAAAGATTACTTCTCGTTTAGAGTCTTTATATAAAGAATATTTTTATGATTATTTTAAAATATGTTTTTAAAAGATTACCAGCACTTGCAATTATATTTTGTGATATGAAATAAATTGATATGTAAAGTGGATTTGTCGTGGACGGTGTTTTTAAATGACATTTGTCCTTTAATCCAATTTACGTTGAAATTATTATTTGGAATTTATAAATCTATTTTATAGATTTAAAAAGGCATTTTCTAAAACCAAGTTTTTCTAATTTAATATATTAAATAGGAATTAAGTGGAAACTCGATTGGTAATAATCGAAATGGGCTTCTGTAAAAGACGTCCGATATTATATATGGAATTTAAGAGGCTTTGCCGTTATTCCATTTATATTATTAGTCCGATACAGAAATTTATATCGATTATGTATTGATTTGATTTCTGTGGAATTCCATATTTCGGAAATGGATTTATAGATTTTATTTTCAGAATTTTATCTTTGATAAAATTAACGAGAATCTTTTGAAAACGAATATCTTATTAAAAGAATATTCTGAGTTGGAATGTGGCATAATGTGTGATTTTCCAATATTTGTTTTTAATCCCAAAATATGCGAGTTATTCAGAAAGACCAGGTTTAACCCATTCTGAATAATCATCACGACGATCAAGAGTCGAAGATGAAGACGGTGATTGAAGACTGAAGGTTTTCACATCGTTGGGATGATGATGACTGGTATCTTGAATTGGGATTGGCCTCCCAAGGCAAGGTATTTGGTGATGATCGTCCAAACGCATTTGGAGATCGACGGACACGATGTTTCACTTAGACCCAGAGCGGACTTGTAAATGGATTGTGTGTCTGACATTGTATTCCTTTCTACTGTATTTGTTGAATGCTACTGATTATATATTTCTGTTTGGTGGTGAAGAATTTATTCTTTACTTATCACCCTTCTCTAAGACGTATGAGCTTAGAGGTTATATGTATATTTGTAGATGATCAATAGTATGGTAGGGTCTGACAATGTGACATGCTAAGATGCAAATGATCAAGGCTTTGTTGAAAAGCAGGCCTTGTGGTTGATGATCAAAGCACAGTCTCCTTAGGCATAGCTTTGTGTATATCATGACTTCGCGAGCCTCACACCTCGGTATGAGTCAAAAACGGGATATGGACCGTAGGGAGTGCACACGTTTCTTTCTAGCTAGGAGTGGTGTTTGGGCTTTAACATGGCCCGACATTTTACTTATGTGGATTATGGATTGAGGTACCTCGGGTTTTTTATAGGCCGAAAGTGGTCATATTATAGGTCCAAAGGGACCTGGAAACGTGTGTTCAGGCAAAACTAATCCACTACCGTTAGGTAGGGACCGGCCCTACCGCATCCAAGGGTTCACTGCGTGGGATCCTGAGGCATTTGCTAGAGTGTCTCGAATCGGAAGAGGACAATCCCTAGCCTCGATCTCATGATGGAAAACCAATTCCCAATACGCCCTTGCGGTTTCGATTGTATAACTAGTACGGCGACATAGTATATGGTACCTATGCCGTCTAGGATTGATATTATATTTGAATGTTTTAAAAATATATATATACACACTAATAATAATATCGATTTTACGTATCAAGCATCTTTTGACCATTATAAAGTAAAACCCTATCCTCTGGTGTGCATTGCATTGTGTGATGGGACCTGGGTCTTATAATGGTTTCATTTTTCTAAAAAGCATTGCGTTATTGACGATTTACTTTATTTATGCACTGGCAATCCAATGGAGTAAACCCGTTCCGCGTTAGCGGCGTGGTCCTGTGATTAGCCTACTTATTAGATAAGTTAAGTATAGAATTCTCACACCAGTCCCACGACTGACCTGTAGTTTGTTTCACTTTGCAAACTCGGGTGCCCTCTTTCCACACGGGCAGTCGAGTAGCTTTTGCAGATATACTTAAGCAGGATCCTGGATTGAAGTCTGAAGCTGGGTCTAGAATATTGATGGCCTTCCGCTGAGATTAGTTCCACTGCAATGTATTTAATTTATTGTAAATGTATCTTCCGCTGTATTACTTATTGATGTACTGTGATGTAACATTTATTATTGATGTTGTAAAAGTCTGTGTTGTTGTTCTGATGTGTTGTATGCCCAAAGTTAACGTACGCGGGTTTTGAACTGAAACGACCCGCAAATCCGTGCTATCTGAGTTGACTAAATACACCACACGTCCGACCCAAATAACACAGAAATACGACTCATTATTAGAAAGAAGTTAGAGGATGAGAAATAGAAAGAAAGAAATATTAGAATAGAAGAAAAACGAAGATCACAACTCACAGCGGAACGAATAAAATATATTCTATAACATAAGCTTTGAAATACAAATCTGTTTTGTACATACATACATACCATCATCAGAGTACACATAACATTTGATTCAGCGGAAGTAACTCTAAATAACTAACGTTGAAGCCTCCTGCTTCAAGCTCCTCCAAGTATATCTGTAAAAGCCTGAAACACTTGACTGCCCGTACAAATTTGGGCACCCAAGAGTTTAGGAAAAACAAAACAAAACAAACTCTGGGTCAGTCATGGGACTGGTGTGAGTAAACTCCAACCACTTGTTTAACTTTAAAATCCTTTCAAAAGAAAAGATAATAGTAAGACCAGCCCACACATAAACACGGACGGTTTTTACCTTACTATAACCCAAAATACTTTGATACGAAAATCCAGTGGTATTATAATAATGTCTACATCAAATAAATAACCAAATAGCAGAACGCTTGCATCTCACGCTCCACATATATAATATAAACTCAAAAACCGCATGGCGCTTATTGGAGATTGGATTTCCAACATGACAAGGTATGGAACCACCTTCCGATGATGTATCTCTAGAGGCGAATACACCTGGGTTCAACAAGAACATCTTGCAACCCGGCCCACACATGACCGACCGCTCATTTCGCTTGAGTGTATCGAATGTATATCACCAACGGTTGGACTCAAACCACCGTTTCCCGAATGGGCAGAATCGATAGATTTAGAAACAAAAGGAATTTCTCTAGATAGGTGATTATACACCCTAATGGGTGCGACCCACATAGCCATGCTGCCTGCCCGATTTTTGTCCTTTCCCGGTTGTTGAGGCCTGAGGCTACGCATACTTACCAGTCCTTGATAACACAATCACTTTGAATGCCACATTGTCAGATCCGTTAATCACTAGTTGAGTTTGCACAAATATTCTGGATATTATGCTAAGGGATAAATCCGTGCAACCATATATATTCATACAGACCAACCCATTTGATCATTGGAAATACTCTGTCAAACATTCGTCCATTTACGTTCGTTCTGGGATTGAACGACACCGAAGGCACTATTTCTATAAATAGAAAAACCCTTGCACTTCACTCCGTCTTCAATATATTCAGCATACTTGGTTCGCAACGCTTATGCCGATACGGAGTGGTTCTTCGGATAATAATCCAACCGGTCTCTCCATATTGACAACGATGGTCAAAAACTTCGATAGTCTGTGATTTAACTATCGAATAAAAACAAGTGTTCAATCAACATAACAAACAAATCACTGGGCTCTTTAATTAATATTTCATTAATTAAATCACTTTTCCATTTCCTTATCAATATTTGTTAACCGAATATTTTCAATAATCATCTCGGCCTCTTATGCCATTCTTGATTTCATTTCCTTATCGAATTCTATATATATCGATATATAGATTCTAATTTTCAAATTTCTTAAAAATATTCTAACTCCTTAAATTCCCGGAAAAATTCGCCATAACCTCCCCTGTATCGGGAGCATCGGGAAATTTCAAATAGCTTCCCGGTATCTTCTATTCTCAAAAAGAAAAAGAGAAAGCCAAGCAGCTTGCCGATACGGCGCATAAATCTCATATATGAATTAAACATGTACCTTATGTCGAGCATTTCATTTATAACTTCATATATCTCATCCCATACCTGCTTAACACATATTCACCTGTTTGCAATTCAATTCTATACTATCAAATCGTTTGAATCCAGTTTTCGCCCATTTATTCTTTAAATCAGCCATCTTGCCTATTTTCCCTTTTGTTTGAACATAGCATTTTTAAACAAAGTATTTAGCTTGTTCATAACCAAATTGAATTTCAATTCTAGTTTCCTTTTCGATTTCGAATATAAATTTCAAATCGAATTCACTTATTTAAAGCTCGATATTCATTTGAAATCTCATTAACTAATTTCTATTCGAATTAGTTAACTTTATTCAATAAATCAAAAATCTGATTTCTATTTCAGAAATCAACTCATTACTCCACTGGAGTTCACATATATTTTATAACTCACATCTGGATCTTTCTAAATAGAAATTTTGATTTTTATTTGTTTAAAATCCTTTAATTTAATTAAATAAACCGTTATGGTTTTATAATGGTTCTGGCGCTGTTTTTCTGAAAATTTGATTTTGACATAACTCAAAATCTATACGACGAAATTCAGATTTTTCTCTTTCATTAGAAAACTATTATCAAACTGGTCCTGACGTTTCTTGTTTCAAAGAATTTCGACTTCAATTGCGTCCTGTATATTCGATTGAAGTTCGAATCGCTATTTTTCGAACTGCAGCGCTGCGGCGAGTTCGTTTTAATTATATTTATAAATATAAACTTTAAACTTCGTTTTAAAATGAATTCAACTCCACCTTTATATATATATTCAAATATATTTCAAATTCCATTTGAATCTTTGCATTTCAAATTCCATAGTTTTAAACCCTGTATTCCAATCCCATTTGAAACCCTTTATTCGAATTCCATTTCAAATTCCTTATTCGAATTCCACCTTAATTCAACTCTTTTTTGAATTTCCATATTTGAAATCCATACTTGAATTTAGATATTCAAACTCCATTTTTAATTCCCTTTGAAATCCTTTGAATTAAATTCCACTTTAAATTCTATAATCAAATCCCTTTTGAATGGTTATACTTGAAAATCATATTTGAATCTAAATATTTAAACTCCCTTTTAAATTTCGATTTGAAATCTTATATTTAAATCCTCTTGGAATTTCTTTATTCGAACCCATTTGAATTCCTTTGAATTCAAATTCCATTTCAAACCCTTTGGATTTACTATTCTACTTTGAAATCCTATTTTCAAAGTTTATTTCTAATTCTATTTCGAAATTCTATATTCAAATTCCTATTTGAATTTCTTTATTCAAATTCTATGTTCAAATTTGAATTTCTATTTCAAATCTCTATTTAAATTTCACATTTGAATTTCTTCCTTGAAATACCATATTTCAATTCTTTTTAATTCTTCTTTGAAATTCTATATTTCAAATTTTATTTTGAAATTCTACATTCAAATTTCTATTTGAATTTCTTTATTTGAATTCCTTTTGAATTCAAATTTTATTTTAATCTCCCGAATTCCAATTCTATTTTTCCATTCTAATTTCGTCCATTCAAATTCTATTTGAATTTCTAATATTCAATCTCCTTTTAAAATTCAAATATTTAAACTCCTTTGAATTCTACTATTCAAATGTTATAATCAAATTTCATTTGATTTATATATTTAAAAATTTCATTTCAAATCCTAATTTGAAATTCCTTTTCAAATCCCAATTTCACACTTGTATTTCTATTTCTGAATTATCGAATGATAATTCTTTTCACTTCATTTATAACTTCGTTATAAAAGAACTATTTTTAAATTTCGTTATAAAAGAACTATTTATAAACTTCGCTTATAAAGAAACTACTTGTTTTATTTTTCAAAACAAGTTTATATTTTTATTCCCATTCAAAATTCAAATTCTATTTAAAAATAGAATTTCCCTTTTTAAATTTCCAATATTCTTTTTACGATATTTTTAAATATCATTACTTAAGCCCAGTGATATTTAAACACACAAAGCAACGAATTATTTATTTTTCTAACACATCATATATAACAATATATATGCAACAAATAAACAAACAGATAATATATTTTTGAGGAATCCTGTTGGATTCCTCCAACCTGTTTTCCTGCATCCACAGATGTTAGCACATAAATAATACCCATTCTGCTTCGTGGCAGAATATCGCGGTATAGAAGGTCATCCACTAATCATAGCGTGGGGCGTATAGGGTCATCCGCTATGTTACCGCGGGCATCCGCTAATGAGACTGCGGGAATCCAACCAATCAATCAACCCAATATATATATATATATAGCCTAAATAACTAATATATATAAAACAAGCAGAAAAATCCAAACAAGCAACAACAATTATTTTTAACGAAATAAAAATAATTAAAAATAAAAGGTGAGTGAGATTTACTCACCTGGTTTTTGTTTGCCGACTATCCATTTAAATTCTTTATCGTCTCGCCTTACAATCTACTCGAGATCTCAAATGAAATCTTTTACCTATGATTATTTATTTTGCTTAACACTTAGACGATTATTTATGTAAATTAACTTAACAATAAATTAATTATCCTATGTATTTTAAATAAATAAACCTATACCTTGCTGCTCTCGGCCCATCTACGAAGCAACATTAACAATAGCTGACTTCGACCGGTTCAAACTACAAGCACCCTCATTGGTATTTTATCGAACAACTCATAGACACTCTCCATCTCAAAATCAATAACTCCATACTAGACCACTGCGACCTTCCCTCCTTGTTGCCAGTACCCAACAGGACTATCGCGACTACTGTATCCCTCCTCCACGGTCACAGCAAAGAACCGCAACACCTCCCAATCATCCCCCAAATCGAAGACCGAACTTCACTGAACTATCGCGACCTCCTCTTTTTGACTACACCGCCCCCCCTAAAACAACGAGTACTTCAATGGATCGAGCTTCAGAAATGAGCATACTCTTGTCGCAATCCCCTTACTCGCGGGTATCACCAGCTCAGTGTCGAGCTTCTGACAATCTTGCGGTGATAAAGAGGGCCGCGAGTTGGATTTAAAATCGAAATCCCCCTTTTCCTTCGGTTGATTTGGTTCTGTTGGTTGGAAAAAGAAATGGACGGTGGGGAGTTGAGTTGATTTACTGGATTGGTTTTGCGATTAGCAGAGAAAAGAAATGAAAGGGAAAAGCTTTGTTTGGTTCGAATGGGAACAATTGAATACGACGGACATGGTTTTATAGGTGCCAATGGAAACAATCGTACCCACTACCATTAATTTGCTGTCTTTCTTTGTAGCGAAGGTGGAGACACAATGTTTGGCTCGAGGAAACATTTGTCTGCCTGGTTTTCGCATAGGTCTGCGCGAATTGACTCCTTAGGACAGCGCCATTACTTTCATTGTCTTCCTTCGTATCAAAGATTGGAGACCATTTTTACAGCTCAATGAAAAATATAGGTCTGCATTGATAGGAAGAATGAGGTCGGCTGAAAAGAGGTTAATAAATTTAATTTAACTAATTTGATTTTTATAAAATATCATACTCTAAGATATCACTTGGTCCATACTTAAAATTTTGAAGCGATATTTGATCGTTTCGACCGACATACTCAGCGTTATTCATTACCCTGAACTTAACGGGACGAGTTCTGAAATTAAGTTCGACTGTATAGAAGAGAACAATTTAAATTAACCATTTAAATTAAATTTTGATTAAAAATATAAATCGATCTCAAACCATTTAATTTACCAATAATATATTATTATTATCATTCATGTTCAGACAGAACTGACACTGATCATTTGAATTGTTTTGATTCTGTTTTTAACTTCGATTCCAATTATATTTTGGTCTCGTATTTCGATTGTTTGATCGATAACCAAATAAAATACATTTGTATTATGAATTAAATATTTAAAACCATACTAAATATTTAAAATAACTGTTCAAAAATCTGGGTCGTTACATTCTTCCCCCCTTAAAATAATTTCGTCCTCGAAATTGCTAAGGTATGAATAATGATACAAATCCATTACCTTTCAACAATCCACTTATGTTGAAACTTAACTCCTCGTATTTAATTCTACCAAAACTTTGGGTTTCATTCATTTAATCTGAATGATTTACAATTAATCTATTCACATTCAATTCCTATCCCCTTCATATTGGTTCAACACCAATTTATCCAAATTGACTCTATTCAATTTATTCACTTCGACCCATTTAACTAGCTTAAGTTAAATTCCGATTCCAGAATTTCAATTCCCAGGGTTTTCTTTTCAAATTCTTTGAAATACATAAATGTACACTTATATTTATTTTCATCTCAATTCAAAACATTTGAATTTTCAATCTACTTGTTTTCTTTCAAAACAAATTCCCATCAAAACTTTCTAAGGTAGCAATCCATCACTTAGAAACACGGAAATGAACACTGATGATGTTGCAATCATCATCAGAATTATTTCCCAGCCACTGAAGTGAGTTCAGTGCTTTATTATTTCAAAATTCATCTAAAATGATTTTCTTTCAAATCCTTTAAAACAAATCTATATTATTTTAATATACTTGGAAAAATATTTTCAACTTCCCAGGATTTTAAATTCCAGATTCTGGCTTGAATTTAATTTCAATTCATTTCATTTGTATATGTTATTCATATACAAGTTCTGTTTGGTTCTATATAACCATTTCATTTCTTATAATTCCATTTAATTATAATAATATCAACCAACACATTCATATATAATAATTTTAAAAATTATTCTTTCTATACCAAAATAGAATTTTGGGTAAAATAATTTCACCCACTTTAAAACAATATCGTGTTCAATCTTCTGTTCAAGTGTTTAGAAATTCCTATCGACTTTGTGGCGTCCCACTATTCGATCAAAATTCATAAACCACTCAACAGACTAGCCAACACAATATAAACAATTTTTTATATCAATTTACAAATACGCTCTCTCGTATCTATACACTCAACTCATTCTAGGGTACTACTGACCCTATCTCTAATGAGCACATGCCACACAAGCCTAGGTATTCGCTCAACCTAAGCTCTGATACCAACTGTAACGGCCCTAGGCTTTGCAACCATCAGGCAGTGGGCTAACCTCCCACCGTGACATCCAGTGATACCTCAGAACTGATTTTACGGCCAGCCTCGCGACTTCACAACCAACCCACATTGTCGGGAGATGTAGGGGTAAGAGTCTCCCGTTCGCCACCAAACGCGAAGCGAGAACCCCCTATCATCCGTACCAATTAAGCAACCAGCTCTGATACCAACTGAAACGACCCGCAAATCCGTGCTATCTGAGTTGACTAAATACACCACACGTCCGACCCAAATAACACAGAAATACGACTCATTATTAGAAAGAAGTTAGAGGATGAGAAATAGAAAGAAAGAAATATTAGAATAGAAGAAAAACGAAGATCACAACTCACAGCGGAACGAATAAAATATATTCTATAACATAAGCTTTGAAATACAAATCTGTTTTGTACATACATACATACCATCATCAGAGTACACATAACATTTGATTCAGCGGAAGTAACTCTAAATAACTAACGTTGAAGCCTCCTGCTTCAAGCTCCTCCAAGTATATCTGTAAAAGCCTGAAACACTTGACTGCCCGTACAAATTTGGGCACCCAAGAGTTTAGGAAAAACAAAACAAAACAAACTCTGGGTCAGTCATGGGACTGGTGTGAGTAAACTCCAACCACTTGTTTAACTTTAAAATCCTTTCAAAAGAAAAGATAATAGTAAGACCAGCCCACACATAAACACGGACGGTTTTTACCTTACTATAACCCAAAATACTTTGATACGAAAATCCAGTGGTATTATAATAATGTTATTTAAAATTCTATTTTGAAATCTCATATTCAAATTTCTACTTGAATTCCTTTATTTGAATTCCTTTTGAATTCAAATTTTATTTTAATCTCCCGAATTCCAATTCTATTTTTCCATTCTAATTTCGTCCATTCAAATTCTATTTGAATTTCTAATATTCAATCTCCTTTTAAAATTCAAATATTTAAACTCCTTTGAATTCTACTATTCAAATGTTATAATCAAATTTCATTTGATTTATATATTTAAAAATTTCATTTCAAATCCTAATTTGAAATTCCTTTTCAAATCCCAATTTCACACTTGTATTTCTATTTCTGAATTATCGAATGATAATTCTTTTCACTTCATTTATAACTTCGTTATAAAAGAACTATTTTTAAATTTCGTTATAAAAGAACTATTTATAAACTTCGCTTATAAAGAAACTACTTGTTTTATTTTTCAAAACAAGTTTATATTTTTATTCCCATTCAAAATTCAAATTCTATTTAAAAATAGAATTTCCCTTTTTAAATTTCCAATATTCTTTTTACGATATTTTTAAATATCATTACTTAAGCCCAGTGATATTTAAACACACAAAGCAACGAATTATTTATTTTTCTAACACATCATATATAACAATATATATGCAACAAATAAACAAACAGATAATATATTTTTGAGGAATCCTGTTGGATTCCTCCAACCTGTTTTCCTGCATCCACAGATGTTAGCACATAAATAATACCCATTCTGCTTCGTGGCAGAATATCGCGGTATAGAAGGTCATCCACTAATCATAGCGTGGGGCGTATAGGGTAATCATCCGCTATGTTACCGCGGGCATCCGCTAATGAGACTGCGGGAATCCAACCAATCAATCAACCCAATATATATATATATAGCCTAAATAACTAATATATATAAAACAAGCAGAAAAATCCAAACAAGCAACAACAATTATTTTTAACGAAATAAAAATAATTAAAAATAAAAGGTGAGTGAGATTTACTCACCTGGTTTTTGTTTGCCGACTATCCATTTAAATTCTTTATCGTCTCGCCTTACAATCTACTCGAGATCTCAAATGAAATCTTTTACCTATGATTATTTATTTTGCTTAACACTTAGACGATTATTTATGTAAATTAACTTAACAATAAATTAATTATCCTATGTATTTTAAATAAATAAACCTATACCTTGCTGCTCTCGGCCCATCTACGAAGCAACATTAACAATAGCTGACTTCGACCGGTTCAAACTACAAGCACCCTCATTGGTATTTTATCGAACAACTCATAGACACTCTCCATCTCAAAATCAATAACTCCATACTAGACCACTGCGACCTTCCCTCCTTGTTGCCAGTACCCAACAGGACTATCGCGACTACTGTATCCCTCCTCCACGGTCACAGCAAAGAACCGCAACACCTCCCAATCATCCCCCAAATCGAAGACCGAACTTCACTGAACTATCGCGACCTCCTCTTTTTGACTACACCGCCCCCCCTAAAACAACGAGTACTTCAATGGATCGAGCTTCAGAAATGAGCATACTCTTGTCGCAATCCCCTTACTCGCGGGTATCACCAGCTCAGTGTCGAGCTTCTGACAATCTTGCGGTGATAAAGAGGGCCGCGAGTTGGATTTAAAATCGAAATCCCCCTTTTCCTTCGGTTGATTTGGTTCTGTTGGTTGGAAAAAGAAATGGACGGTGGGGAGTTGAGTTGATTTACTGGATTGGTTTTGCGATTAGCAGAGAAAAGAAATGAAAGGGAAAAGCTTTGTTTGGTTCGAATGGGAACAATTGAATACGACGGACATGGTTTTATAGGTGCCAATGGAAACAATCGTACCCACTACCATTAATTTGCTGTCTTTCTTTGTAGCGAAGGTGGAGACACAATGTTTGGCTCGAGGAAACATTTGTCTGCCTGGTTTTCGCATAGGTCTGCGCGAATTGACTCCTTAGGACAGCGCCATTACTTTCATTGTCTTCCTTCGTATCAAAGATTGGAGACCATTTTTACAGCTCAATGAAAAATATAGGTCTGCATTGATAGGAAGAATGAGGTCGGCTGAAAAGAGGTTAATAAATTTAATTTAACTAATTTGATTTTTATAAAATATCATACTCTAAGATATCACTTGGTCCATACTTAAAATTTTGAAGCGATATTTGATCGTTTCGACCGACATACTCAGCGTTATTCATTACCCTGAACTTAACGGGACGAGTTCTGAAATTAAGTTCGACTGTATAGAAGAGAACAATTTAAATTAACCATTTAAATTAAATTTTGATTAAAAATATAAATCGATCTCAAACCATTTAATTTACCAATAATATATTATTATTATCATTCATGTTCAGACAGAACTGACACTGATCATTTGAATTGTTTTGATTCTGTTTTTAACTTCGATTCCAATTATATTTTGGTCTCATATTTCGATTGTTTGATCGATAACCAAATAAAATACATTTGTATTATGAATTAAATATTTAAAACCATACTAAATATTTAAAATAACTGTTCAAAAATCTGGGTCGTTACATGAACGGTCTTGATCGATCTTGTGATCGATTGGAGTCGGGCGAAATCCGTGTCGTTACACAGTGGCTGCAAACAATAGGATCCAATGTGGGTAGTTGGTCATATCGCATGTAAAACCCGAGGTTAGATTATGTTGTGGTGTAAATCTGCCCGGAACCGCCCGGCAAATCCAGTAACCACAACAGTTAATCTAATGTGAGAGGTTGGCGTGCACTGATGAATTAAGGCCACATGATAGGGTTAAGTCATGAACCACTTGAATATACTTAACCAACTTGGCACAATGATTTGATAGGGTTAATTCATGAACTGCTTGAACACACTTAACCAACTTGATACATGATCTGGATAGGGTTAAGTCACGAATTTGAATGACAACACTTAACCTGTTAGAAACCCTAGTTACGCGGTCCTTTTCAGCAGTAACCCACTTAGATGTATCACGATACCCTGGGACTAGGCAGGGTGGGGCACGATTACTGGGCTGATTGTAAGCGACCAGAATGACGGCTGAGTAGGTGCACCATTGTAGGTTCAGGCGGGCTATGGTCGTGCACGTAGTCCGGAGTTGAAAAAGCAGGCATTGGGCACCCGTAGATTTACACTGTGCGTGCTTGATTCGTGTCGTTGGTTGGCACCATAGGATTTGATACATCGTATGGTGGACCTAGCACATGTAACTACATTTCAGGATAGGGCCGTATGACACAGACACATAACGAGCTAGGACTTGTAGGGAGCCGATTGATTAATAGATCGTACCGTAGGACCTCGTAATGGGTCACTTCATGATACTGGGCCAAGGGATCACTTCATGGTTAATACTTGACATGGGTACAGTTGGTGCAGCGAACCTTGAACATGCGATGCTAGACTTGACTTATCTTGTTATCTTGATTATCCTACCAGTTTTGTTATCACCCTTATGTTTAATTCCAGTTTTCACATATCATGTTACCTTTACTAGTTTTCATACTAAAAGTCAATAGGGCCTACCAGTCTTTATGACTGACCCTTCTTCTTTCGCCTCTTTTCCTCCCAGGTTCTCAAGGAGGAAACACTAGCTCTTAGCTTGGATTTGGCTTGCTTTCTGACAGCTCATGTACAGTTTGGTCTTGAGCTATGCTATGGCTGCTTCTGCTATTTACGGGGAATATTTTACTTTTGGTTATCTTAAGTTTATGCTTCTTTGGAACTTGATGTAATGGAATAATTTGTATCTTGGATATATGAGCTTTTGACTCTTTTCTTGGAAATAATAAGAAGTTGGTTTTTAATTTTTACCGCTGCTTTATTTATGTTCTTCCTTGTGATATATCTCTGTGCATGTTTACCTAGATAATACTCCACCAAAACTAGTGCATTCCCTTTGTGAGTGACCCTAGCGGAGGTGGGGTGTTACAGTGTCATTATGGTTGCCTGATTTATAAACAAGGTAGGGCTGAGGCAGGCTAACTTAAGTTGCTGGCCTATAAAAGTAGGTTTCGTAGAATATTTTAGGTTAGATTGAAAATCAATTTGACTTCCTAAGCCCAAAAAAGATCCGAAGTGGTTAAAATTTTGAAATTCAGTCATTAAACCCCTATAACCGACCTAGTTCCTTTAGTGGTATCATAACCCAATAACATGTACAATCTAAATTAGCAATATTAGGGTTACCTTATTAAAGCATACCGGGAGTTTAAAAAGGTATCTTCTAAGGTTGAGAATCGATAATCAACAACTTGTTTAACTAATTCATTTGCAAAGAATCCTCATGATACAAAGTTAGTACACAACCATGCAGTTCAATTATAAACTGATTTAGAAGGGTTTAATAAAAAATATTCATTTCCATGATCTTCAATTTAATTTCAAAAAGATCAATGTTGGTTTCATTGGGGTTAACATAAAAAATTCCTTATATATTTCTAAATCTTTATCTGAAAACCAGGTATTTATTACTAAGAAATTATATATTTAAAACATCCATTCAATTCTAAATTCCTTAACCCTCTCTAAAAATAATTCATAAACTTTGAAATTTTTTTAAATTTTTTTAGAACAATAACACTAAATTCATTGTTTTCTTTGAACAACAAATTTTAGTTGTTTGCTTAATAAGGATCTTAAATTAAAATATCCGAATCTGTAATTTAAGATGAAATACAAAAATAGCATGCATACAAAATTATACTATTTCCAAAAATTTGCTTTATAGTATATATAATAAATCGTATATTTTTTAACTCATATATAATGAATAGATTGCACTAAATTTGTTACCACTTCAAAATATTACTTTATGAACTTCCAAATTAGTAAATATACATAAAATTGCCTTATCGCTTCAAAATATAATTTTCAAATTCTCTTTTGATAAACATCTTTTATATAATTTTTAGAACTACAGATAAATTAATATATGTTCAATGATTCACTTATTTAATTAAAAGTCTTAAAGTCACCGCTTTCCAAATAAATTTATTCATCTAGCTCTAAAAATGATTCCACTTTTATATTTTATATCACTAGAACATTTTAAATATTAGATTAGATAATTCATTCCAAAATCCCGGTTTATATTGAATTTTTTTATTACATTCAAAAGTGCTTATTTCTTTTTTTTAATTTTGATCAATTTCACGTGCCTTATTTAATATTACCAACATTTATTTATCATGCAACATTATATAGTGTATATATACTCAATAATGAACAATTATCTCATTAAATCACTAAAAAAAAGGATAAACAGTTAAATTTCAATTAATGCAATGCGGATTGACTGAAAGCCACCATTCAAGAATCAATAAAAAACATCGAAAAAGAGATATAGACCAAAGTCAAGAGTTATGGGGATAACTTGCCTTATTGATGCTTTTTTCCAACAACCATCCAAGATTCCCATATTAATCACTATTCCATGCCTCATCCGTTGCATATCATTCTTTATTTATTTTCAACTTATGTGTTGTTCTTCAAACAACATAAGCCAAGCTCGATGCTCCCACGTAGTGGCCTCCCCAAATGATCGATGAACCCAAGGTACGTGTCCCTTAGTGTCTCCAACATCGACAATCGCCGTTTGAAATTCCTTGCACATAATTCGCTATCTCATGCTCAACCTGCCACATCTTCGACCTTACATCGATGCTTCATTTACCACTAGCCTCACTTGTCACTCATGCAGCACTTTCCATTCTTTTTTCTGAAGATAGAATTGAAAATTTATGACTTGAAGTGATGAGTTAATTTTTGTTTAGATTTAATAATTTAGAATTTTGTGATACTCTTTGCTGGTATGGCTATATTGATAGGGTGTTGCAGTATTGTAAGCATTCAAATTTATAATTCCAGTAGTAATTCAAGAGGCAGCAAAAGGAACAAATGGGTTAACAGCAAAAGCTAGGTATATTTATGTTCTTCACTTTTGCGTTCACTTTTACACATTTGTTATCTATTTATCTGCATGTAGCAGACTACTTTATTGAACCTAAATTATCGACATCAGTGCATGCGTATTATTCATCTGTAGATTGCCCAAGTGTAAAAAAGACAGATTATTGGGGTAAAATGATAAGGTAGGAAGAAATAGAACAAAAAATAAATAGAACCAAACATATGGATTTGGCTAATGAACAATAACATGTAATATCAGAAGACAACACAAAGGCTTCTCTTTAACAATCAAATTTTTAAGTAGTAATTAGTAATAGTAATTTAATTGACCAAAATGGAATTTGGAGAGTTATTTGATAAGTTGGTTTGAAATTATTTAATAAAAGAGTTTAACTCATGAAAACATGATATTTAAAATTTCATAAATAAGTTAAAATATTGAAATAATATTTTATAAAAGCACTATAATTGAAATATAACGTTCTTTTGGGGGAAAGTAATGGTTTTTAAATAGAAATCGATGCTTATTTAAATTAACTAGAATATAGTTTTAAAATTAAATGAAAATAAAAAATATAATTTTATTTTTTAAGGCCCAAACCTAAGTTTTAGCCCAAAACAATTCCTAAAGTGTTCGTTCTCTCCATATTTTTTAGCTATCCAATTTTTAGTTTATGAATTCATGCCTTCGTTAATTTACTTCTTCATCTCGATACATCTTTCTTAAATAATACTCTTTCCCTAGAACGATCATATAAATTGTTATGAATTACCTAACTCAAATATATGATTCTCAACATCAATTTGAACTTATGGAAAAAGAAATTCAGCTGCATCGATAGGTTGGATGACTATGTGTATGCATCTGAAGGAGGGGAATGTTACCATGTCGTTTTACAAGGCTATTATGCTATAGAATTGGAAGCTTGGATAGCTTAGGAATTAGTACGAATGATTATATGAAGATACGAACAACTGAACTCATCAGAATGTCACTTTGGAAAAAGTTGAAATGAAACTCAAAATTTGGCTAAGTACGAGAGCAATATGAATCTAAACCAAAAGAACAAAACATGAAATTTGGCTAAGTCTTGGGTCGGTACTGGTCTGAGGCATAAGATTTCAAGACATGAAAACTTGATCAGAAATTCATCAATAACACAATGCCAGGATGTCACAATACAAAACCAAAAGCATAAGAGGCAAGGCAGGACACTAGGGACACTATCGTGGGGTCGCACCCCATAGAGTGCAACCCTCGAGGGATCGACACTACTCGCTCATAGGATGGACGATCCAAGCGCCACCTATTGGGTTGGGTAGTCTTACCTAGATGGCATTTCCAGGTAGATCTGACTCTTCATATGATATATAAATAGATCGTCAGGGCTTTAGAAAAAGGGATTTTCACTTGGCTTCTCTATATAGGGACTCCACTACAACAACCTGCCGGGAATGAGCCTAAATTCCAACCTATGAAAGGCCTATCAAAACTTAATGCCATTCTAAATGGATCGTTGGTTCCTATAAGGATTACATAAGCAGATCTAACTAAAAACGTAATCAGAATCTCACAGCGGAAGGGATAAAATATAACAACAAAAAATAGATGTAACATTAAATAAAACCACAATGGTTGGTTACATCAAGACTCAACTATCATAAAAGTACACTAATAATAATATACCATAGAAACATAACATTAATAACCATATATCCTCCTTCATTAGTCTCCAGCCTCCATGACTTCATCTGTAATGACCTGTCCTTTCGACCGTTGTAAGTCGATAATTAAATCAACTCAAACCTTTCAAAAAAGCAGATTGCTTGTTGCTATGGGGTTTAAATAAATCATCACAGAATCACAGACATAGAAAACAGAGAATATTTCATAGTGGAAATGGATACTATACAATAATTAAAAATATTTTAATTTATACAATGATACTAGAGTACAGAATAAAACAGATATAGTGAAAGACTGAATACAAAGATTTACAATACATGAATGACTGGTAGAAGCGAGAATGACTGCATATTAAATAATAGATAGATGACCGGATCTCTAATGAATCTCAAGCTCTAATAATAAACCTTTAAGCTGTAATACTCAGTCTAACCCGACCATTTTGAAAAAATAAAACAAAATATTCGATTCAGGACTAACATTTCATATAAGTGAACCAACTCAAGTGAAATGTTTAAATGGAATGCATCAGTAATTTAAAGGATGTTTGAGATTTCATCCTTTAAGAACCAATGGAACTAGATATGTATAATATAATACGCTATTATAATAGTGTCTATTCAGTAAAGTAAATATTTTTAAATAGCGTAAGAAGGATTACATTTTTACCCTTACACCGTTTATAAGCACCATAATCCATACAATACTATAAACCCACCATAAACTGGTGGCATCAGAGGGCACTCCATTGAAAATATTACAAAATAAAATCGTAGGGGTTTCGATTAGGATAATATGATAAGGCACGCGAGGTAGTACCTAGGATAGGATTCTACCAGTTATACTCCTAGACCGGTGGTAACGCATAACCGCAACTACGGTCCACCCCGATACAAAATTTAATAAATCAAAGGGCTCCCAAATCAATCACAAAGTAATAGAGATGGTATCAAAAAAGCGAGTCTGATAGGAGATGCAATCTTACTTAGTCACGATATAACCCATGTTTTAATCTAATTAATTATGACCCGAAGGTCACTGCTATCCATTATCGTTTTCTTTTCTTCAAATCCAACAATCACCTCCAAACCATCCTACTACTTTCTGGATTCTCCACCACGGGCAAAGTTGTTAAAGTGGTATCAATATTGGTAGAGAGTATGACAATACCAACTCCGGTCTCTCTATCAACCAATAATTTACATTTTACACACTATGGCCATTAAATTTGAAATCATATTCCAACATTATAACTTAATTAACATCAAGTATCGATTTTATTTCAGTTTCACAAAATCAATTCCATTATTCGATACTATCTCAAATTTCAAATCCATTTTTCCCAATTAATTCATTATCCTAACTTCACATTCGATTTGGATTACACGTCCCAAATATCATTATTAAATTGAAACTAAATATACATCATTTAGACTTAAATTGCGCAGACGTGAAATATATACCTTTATTTTAAAATAGTTAAGCTAAATATAAAATAATTTAAATAAATCATAAGTTTAATATAAAAGAGTTCAAATAAATGCATAGGTTTTGTATAAATAGTTTAAGTAAATAGATAGGCTAATATAAAATAGTTTAGATAAAATACCTATGTTTAATATAAAAGGTTTAAGAAAGATGGTTAAATTTATATATATAACAGTTAAACTTGATAGATTTGGTATATAATAGTTTAAATAAAATAATGGTATAATACATACATACATACACACACACACATACATACAAACGCGCGCGCGCACGCACACACACACACACACACATATATATATATTAGTTGTAAACTAAGGAAAAACAACTTCAAGAAAATATCCAATTCAAATCAATTGCCCACAATTTCAAATTTCAACTTAATCGTTAATCGAATTTCAAAGTTCAATTCAATTTAACTTAAGAATCAACTGGTATAAATTTCAAGTTAAAACCAAGTGTCCAAATTAGCTTTATAACCTGAATTCCATTTAAAATTCTACAACTTCACTTTGGTTTGAAATTTGAATATATATATATATATACACACACACGCACACTCCGTATCATTGGTTTAAACCAACTTTAAAATTCTCGAATATTAAGTTTATCATTTTAAATCGATATTTCAAAAGTTTAAATTTATTACTGAATTTATTATACCATTAACTTAATATAATTCTTATGTCAATACACTCAATTTCGATTAACTAAAACCATTCCTTAAATCAGTTAATCTTAATTTATACATTCAAACTTTAATATTTTTAAAACACTAATTAACCTAAGATAAAAATTTACTATCAAAAATCAATTTTATAAACCAACTGAAAGTATAAAGTTTCAGAAATAATATTACTTCAAAAAACAATCCGATTTAGAAAATCATGTTAAGTCTTTACATTAAATTAACTTTTCTTAAATTTATATATTCAATATAAGATTATTAAAAATATTAAATTTAAACTAATAACTCAATTAAATTCCAAAAGAGATTTATACTTATAAAACTTGAGAAAATAGATTTACTTATTGACCATGGTGTTCATATAATTTTTTCTATCCTATGGTCAAGTAATACTGATATATATCATTTCAATCCATTTTATAAAAATTTGATTCTCGGGTATATATCATTTCACCCCGTATCTCAAATAGATTCGAATTTATTTTTCTAAATCTATACATTCATTCGGGTATGTATCATTTCAACTCATAGTAAATTTTCCTAAATTTATAGGGAACTTGCAAGGTGACAATAGTCCAAATATAGCATAACATCCATTGCATCCATATAGTGTCAAATATCGGTATTGTGTGTGTCACATGTGCATAAACAAATAATAATGGATTTTCTATAGCACCCTAAAGTTTCATTTACATTTCAAATATTTAATTCGGTTAATCATAAGTTAGTCGTGAGTGAGGGGAAACTCACATTTCTTGGAAAACAAAGAGACACGATAAGCTGAAGCGAATCTAGGCACGATAAGCATGCAATGAACCAATGAATAAACTTCATATTGATTTTAAGACATGAATTTTTAAAAACTAATTTTATTTTATTTCATAAGTGGAAACAAAACATAACATATTGCAGTTAACTCATCGAAATCAAAGGTGCACAAGGCAGAACAAGAATAAAATTGTCCTGGGTATGTGATATAGGTATATTCAAACAAATTCAGCATTAACAACACAAGTATACAACAGGCCTATATCAAAGTGCATTGAACCAAACAGACAAAGACTAAGCTCGAACAGAGGCACGGAGAAGACAACATGACCATAAACCGAGTATGCAGGTCTGTTAGAATTATATGCAAACACACATATACACAATTTGCTGACCACACATACAAATACAAAAGTAGTAGTAAACTGAATAAGAATCACACTAACAAATGTGAAAATTACTTATAGATTACGATAAATCTCGCTGTAGATCATAAATCAACGGAGTTGAGAATCTCATCCTAAACACTACAGAAATTAGCACTTTGCCAAATCGTGTTACTCCCCGATCTTATCTAGAAATTTGATGGTTGCAACAGAGTCTGGCTTGCAATGGATCTAAGGCACCAGTCTTGTGTCTATGTGTCAATAATACTAATAAAATCCATTACTACTTACACATATACAAATTTCCTATATGCAAACAAATTTCCTATAGGGACATTTATAATTTCCTATTTCAACGCATCAAGCATGCTTTTAATGCAAATTTAATATGCGTTTACAATACGTTAATTACGTTATAAATAGTAATAAATAAAACTTAAATTAGGTGTAACATCCGAGATTTTTTACCATTCAAATCGACAATGATCCTTAATGTCGACATAAACAAATCAAAAATACGGATAGTTATTGGGATTTATATAAGAAAAAGAAGAGAAGAAAAAAAACAAACATAGAATCTCATAGCGAAAGGACAAAAATTTAATAATTAAATAATAGTTCTTGAAGCTGTTAAAACATATATTTGATTATATTTTACCACAATTATCAGAGTTAACTATCATAAACATACCAATATTTGTAGCAGAATAAATAGTAATAAATACGTCTGTTGAGCTCCATCTTCATCTCTTAATGGTATCTTCAACAACTGAAAACTCAGGCTGACCCGAGCACAAATGAAAAGGTAAAAATACTCGGATCAGAACTAAAATATTCTCATATTAGTTAAATCAAACTCATGCGATAATATAAGGGCAATAACTTAAGAGATGTTACGGGAAATTCCATTTCTTAAGGATCCGTCAAAATAGATACTATATAATATGATACGCTACTATAATAGTGTCTATGGTTAAATATAAAATATTAAAATAGTGTAAGCGGGATTACCATTATTACCCTTACACCATTTATATCGTTGCCGTACAATTTGCATATAAAACACCAGTACATCGGCGGATAGGGATGCGCCGTGATACGACAACATTAAATCAAAATTGTAGGGGTTCAATCAGGATAATATGATAAGGCACATGAGGTACGCCTAGAGCATGAATATACTAGTTGCATGCCCAGACTGGTGGTAACATATAGCCGGGCTACCGCCCACCTCGAACAACACTCCCGAATCACGGATGCACTTCAAATCATATCAATCAAACCGAGGGACTATAGTAATAAAGGAAGAAGTGTTGCCGATGGAGGTAGTCAACCCCACTTGGTCACAGTATAGTCCTGTTTTAGTCATTATAATTATGACCCGAAGGTCAAGTGTAACAACCCGGAATTTCAAAACCAATTTAAATATTTTATTTTAGCTATTTTAATGTATTTTGAATATTTGAAATAATTTATTTTAAATAATAACAACTAAAAATTTATTTAAGTCGAAGTTAGAACGAATAAATTTATTTTAATTATAAAACGAGCCTGAAATGGCACGGTAGTTTGAAAATTCGATTTTAAATTTCATTTGCATGTACATGATTCAAAATAAATCGGATTTCAGTAAAACCAGAAATATTGGAATCTGTTTAATTATATCTTTCTATCAAATGTGAAAAATCAAGATTTCATAGTGAGAATTAAAAGTTATGTCCAGTTGAAAATTTAGAATAGTCGCTATGGAATTTATATATATTTTATATAATATATAGCCCTTAAAAATAGCCATTTTGCAAACGACCTCCGTTTTTGACGAAACAACTTTTGTTGGATCTGGAATGTCAAATTATTGCTAAATTCCAATTTTCATAATTTTTGGAATTAATATGTGAGCGTGATGAATTTAAACGCGTTTGGTACTTTTAGTATGAATTATTCAACTGGAAAATGACCATATTTCAAATGGTCTCCAAATTCAATGAAATTAGTTTTGTTAGGACTGTATCATCAAAACATAGCTGGATTTATTTTTCTGGAATTTTTCGAGTCAGTAGGTGGCCCTGGTAAATTAAAATGTACATTGAGATCAATATAGAACGTTATATTAATTTATATTTTAAATTTGATGAAAACTGATCAAAACGGTCAAATTGGCTTATGGGACATATCCCATTGTGATCAGGGCGGGGGTAATTAGCTGGGGGGACAGTAGCTGGGTTCGATTTGGAGTTCGAATTAAAAAGTTTCTTTTTGGAAATTTAAAATTAATTAAACATATATTATTAAATTTGGTCAGACCTTACTATAAACTCTCCCCCCCATTCCTTTCAGATCCAAAGAACAAAATAAAAAAAATAAAAAAAAACTGCCTCGCTGTCGCTCCCCCCATCGGAGCCGCTCCTCTTCAACGCGCCACTGCCACCACCGTACATCCCATCCTCCCTATCGCCTCCACCTTCCTCCTCTCTGTCCCCCTTCTCCGGCGAGAACCAGCAAACCCTAGCCCCTAAAACCCTCCAGCACCACCACTGCTCAGCCTGCGCCACCACCCCCTGCCATCAACGACTCCCCCGCCCCTCCTCTGACCACCTCCATCAGTTTGTGGACCCCATTCACTGAAAACCCTGTAAGTTTTTATTTTAATTTATTTTAAGTAATTGTTTAATTAAATTAAAAAGCATTGTTGTAAAAAAATCAGTTTTTTTATATATAGTGCAATAAAGTTATGATTTTTATTTAAATAAATTTATGATTTTTATTTAAATAAAGTTATGATTTTTATTTACATAAAGTTATGATTTTTATTATATGACTAACATAATAAAAATATGATTCTTATTATAGGAATAGTGCAATAAAAATATGATTTTTATATACATGATAGTGCTATAAAAATTAGATTTTTATATATATGTAGCGTTACAAAAAATATGATTTTTATATATAAGTAGCGTTATAAAAATATGATTTTTATATATAAATAGCAATATAAAATACAATTTTTATTTATATAAGAGCGATATAAAAATACGATTTTTATATATTATTGCATAGAATAAAAATTTGATTTTTATATATATGATAGCGTTATAAAATGTGATTTTTAAATATATGTAGCATTGTTAAAAATATGATTTTTAATATAAATCGCGTGAAACAGATTGCGATGGAACCGACCAGAAGCAAAAGGAATCCAATCCGTCCAATAAAGAATGACGGAGTGGAAACCAAATGTGAGAACTCCTTCTCACTTAATTTATTTTACAGTTAAAAATATTCTAGGATGCAGACGGGGCTTAGAAGCTCCCGACACTATTTATTGTACAAACTATTTTGGTTGATTTGAATTATATGGAGTTCAACACTCGAATTCGCACAATCACATAAATTGAAAGCGATGTATGGATATTACCGACATACGGATTTCATACTCTGCAAATAACCACTGATGGCGCCATGAATGGCATTGGGGTAGTTGAGTATTTATTTATTTGGAGGTTCTGCGTGATTTGATTATGGTTGTTAAAATTGATTTATTTTTTTGGATTTTATTTGGATGTGAATTGGGTTGAAATTGGTTTGTGTATGACGCGAGCCAGTATTAGGCGAGGGATAAGGCTAGATCTTACTCCGGTTCTAGCATCGTGCCGTTATGCTGCCGAAATTTTCTAAAATATGTTAGAAAAATTTATTTAGTTGAAAATATTATTTTTAGCTTATAACTACGATAAATAAAATTATATCTGGATAGTTAAAATTAAGTTTACACATCCATTTACAAGTCAAACGACTTTTTTGTGCTCGCCTATTTTTGAATTATCAGTTGGGTCGATAAATTTTACACATCACCCAACTACACAAATAATATTCAGTATTTGTTGGTTGAAACCCCATACGGGTATGGGATGTTATTTGACGTACACTAGTCCCAATTGTCTAGCTGTATGTCAATCGATTGGTTGACAGACTGTTGTAAGCATTAATTATTTATAGTAAATGCTTATGAATTTGTGTACTGCACTCTGATGATGGTTGACTATGTATAATTATTGTTGTGTACATCTGTGTATGAAATCCATATAAATAACATTATATGGTAATTGACTGTGTTTGATTCCAACTCAGAAAGAACAAATATTTCAAAATAAAGAGTATTTTAAAATAACGAATATTTTAAAATAATGTTCAGTAAAGAATTAAAACATGAATTTGATGTCCGATTTTGGATGATCACGAAAATATTGAAATATATGAAGCCATGTTGTTTAGATTTGCGCCATTTTAACGCAACCGATATTTATATCGATCTTATTCATTTTTATAATGAATATCGAAAAGGAAATGATTTCAAAATATAATATTTTGAAAATATTATTATTTATATATTATAATGATAAGGAGTATTCAATTTGGATTTAAAATTGAAAATGAAGTTAGAATCGTTTTAAAACGAATTTATAAACTATTTGCAAAATACGTGTTAAATGGAAATCGATGAAATATATATATTATATATATTTAATGGCCTGAATAGAACGCGTCACGCCGCAACCGTTCGCGAATTTCGACCATTGACTTCGAATTGACATTCCGGGATATCTGAGCGTCGGATTCTCCTAAAATTGGAACCGTTGGGTTTGTATCGGAAAGGGTTTTCCAAAGAATATAAGAGATTTGAAATCTAATTGTTGGATTTGGAATTATGTCCAAATCAAATTTGGAAAAGGTCGTTGTAAGTGCAGTTCGATGAAAGTTTATGGAAATCGACTGAAAGGGCCTTAATAAAATTATTAAAAATATTAATAATTTGTGTAAAATCACAATAAACGATTTGGAAAGAATTTGGATGAAAAATTCCATATTTGAAAAGGTAGAAATATATTTTTATCAAAATGAACTAGTTATTAACTAGAATTATAATCCAATTATTTTTAAATAATTAAATTGGCTTGAGAATGGGTTTTAATGTAACCAGGATTTCCAATATATTAATTGGAATGGATTTGAATGGAAATCATCTTTGGAATATGTTGATGTTGGATTTCGTGATTATACGGATATTGTTGAGGAATTTGGAAGATATATATATATATATATATCGTTATTCCCAAAACGGTATTTGTTAGTTTCAGAATTTGATATTGAATATGAGCCGATATAATTTCTATTCAGAGCCTTGTATTTGATATCAAATTGGATTTTGGGTCTATCATGAACGGTGTCTTAAATAACACTGTTCTTAAACCCGGTTGAGAAAAGAATAAATCTTTAATTTAAGATTTAGTGAAGTTTTCCAATTAACTAATATTTATTTGGGATTGAATAAAAGAATTGGATTTTTGGGTTTATAGTGAACGATGTTTTAAATGAAATTTGTTCTTTAACCCGATTAACTATGAAATATAATTTGGAATTTATAAATCTTTTATAAAAATTTAATGGAATTTTCCAAAGTAAAGTTTTCCAATTTAATATAATAAAGTGGAATGGAATGGAATTCGATTTGTTAATAATCGAAGTGAGCTTCTATGGAGGAAGATTGTTAATATACATGGAATTTAAAAGGCTTTACCGTTATTCCATTTATATTATTAGTCGGATACAGAAATTGATATCGATTATATATTGATCTATTTCCGTGAAGATTCCATAATTAATGGAATGTGATTTTGGGTTTATCGTGAACTGTATTTTAAAACATTGGTTCTTTAACCAAGTTAAAGACAGGATTACATGTCTGACATTGTATTTTGAACTGTATTGTTGATCTCTACTAAATATAAATCTGTTTGGTGACGAATAATTTATTCTCTTGCTTAACACCCTTCTCTAAGACGTACGAGTTTAGAGGTTATATATTGGCAGAAATCAATGGTACGGTGTAGATTGTCGATGTGGCATGTTTGGTTTCCCAAAGTTAAATAATCATTAATATTGATTTTTTGGAAGATTAAAACTAAGTGGTATTTTAATGAATCTTTAGTTAGATTAAAATGCGAATGTGATAATTTAAATTATCAAATTTGGTAAATGATCGAGAATGGAGTGTCATCAGTATTGCTCCAACCAATAGTTAAATCTTTAATCAGATTTGAACGTGAAATGGTAATTAATTTTACCGATAACACTATGGTGTTAGATATGGAGTATTACTAGTTTTGCTCCATATGATGAATAGGTTGAGATTGGGAAATTAAACAAATGATTACTTTGGTAAGGTCCGCTAATCCCGACAAGTTTGGATAAACCTTAATTTGGTTTGAATTGATATCCAATGGAAGATTAAAGAATAAATTTTAAAGGATTTATCTTTGATAAAATTAATGGGAACCTTTCCCAAAGGATATGAATATTTAAATAAAAGAATATTCAGAATTGGAATAAGGCATATGTTGTGTTTTTATAGCACTTGATTTTAAAATACGTGAATTATTTGGAAAGGCCGGGTTTATACCCATTTCGAATAATTGATTCGACGATAAATCAACGATGAAGATGGTGGTTGAGGACCGGAGGTCTTCACATCATTTAGATGATTACTGATGGCTTGATTGGGCTATACACCCAAGACAAGGTAATAAGTGGTGATTATCTTGACGTACTTGGAGATCGACTAGATATGCGAGGACCTCTCTCCTGTATTGGACATATGGGATAAGGAATAAGGTGCCTCCGGTTTCGTTCAAACCCAAAATGAACTAGTAAATGGGTGTGTGTCCGGCATTGGATTTTATTATGTGTTGATTTATTTCTCTTAAATATATATCTGTTTGGTGGCGGAGAATTTATTCTCTTGCTTAACACCCTTCTCTGAGACGTACGAGCTTAGAGGTTATATATCGACAAACATTAGTTGCATGGCGTGAATTTCCTGTGTGGCATGCTGAGATGCAAATGATCAAGGCTTCTTGTTGAAAAGAAGAGACTTGTGGTTGATGATCAAAGCACGACTTTAAATAGCATAGCTTTGTGTATAGCATTAATTCGCGAGCCTCACACCTCGGTATGAGTCAAAAATGGGATAAGGGAACCAATGAGTGCATGACGTTTCCTTCTAGCAATGGGTGGTGTCATGGTATGGATCCCATGCATTTATTATATTTTTAACTATGTGGATGATGGATAGCGAGGCGCCTCAGATATATTGATTACTACGGAGCAGATGGATAGGTCCTATAGGACCGGGAAACGTGTGTTCAGGAATAATTAATCCTCAAACGTAAGGGAGGGTCGGCCTTGGAGGATCCAAGAGTTTACTGCAGGGAACCCTGAGGCATTTGCTAGAGTGTCTCGAAGCCAGCGAGGAGTACATCCCTTGCCTCGAATCATGACAGAAATCCAATTTCCAATACGTAACATTTCGGTTTTGATTGTAGAGCCTAGTATGGCGACATGGTACCCATGCCGTCTATGATTGATACATTTATATTTGAAGTTGTTTTATACACTATGCACTTATAATAGTATCAAATGATTTATCTTAAACGCACCAAGCAAGTTTGGCTATTATAAGGTAAAACTCTATCCTCCGGCTTGCGTTGCATTGTGTGATGGGAGCTGAGTCTTATAATAGCTACATTTTTCCAAAAAGCATTACGTTTTTTGTTTTATGCACTGGTATTCTTGGGAGGAAACCTGTTCCGTGTTATACGGCGTGTTCCCTTGATTTACTTTATTTCTAAAGTAAAGTTTTAAATAATTGTTTTAGTTCTCACACCAGTCCCACGACTGACTTGGAGTTTATTGTTTTAACCTAAACTCTTGGTGCCCATATTTTCCACACGGGCAGCTAGTAGTTTTGGTTTTGCAGATATTATTTTCATAGGATCCTGGATTTTCCGCTGGAGCTATATTCGGAACGCTCTGTATCCATGTATTTCTTACAGTTGTATTATATATTAATTTTCCTCTGCTTTGTAATTTGAATCTCTGATATTTTTCAAATGTATATTATTTGTTCGTACTCTATTATATTCCTGTACTCAGATGTAATTGTTGTAATAAGCAATTAAATTTTCTTCTGTTTGTGTTCTGATTTGTCGTGTTCTCAACTCAATCCGGGCTTTCCCGTAAGGGCGAGTTTGGGTCGTTTCAGACCTGGTATCAGAGCTTTGGTTTATAGAGCTCTGGAGCAACACCCATTAGAACCGAACGAAAGAATTCATCAAAGATTGGATTAGTAATATCCAATAAGAATAACTTGTTTGAGACCGGATCAGCAGTATCCTAGAATGAGTGTGAAGAATGTTATTTTTAAAATAAAAATAAAAACAAACTTTGTTTTGAAAATTTAAACCTAATTATACGTATTTAAGTATTTTATTTTATTTTGGACAATCGAGTATATGAAGATTTTGCATATACGCCTTCCAAACGTGTGTACGAAGTCTTAAATATGACAGATGGATATAGAATCACACTCTAGTCGCCTGGAGATGATCCTGATGATGATCATGACATCATCAACATTTATGTCCGAGTTTCGAAAGTGGGATGTCTATATATTTCCAATAGTCTGGTGTGAGAACCAAAACTAGATAGGGTTTACCGTTGTGATTTGGCACTAAAAATTGGATTTTTTAGTATATATATTAAAGATATTTGTTTGAAAAGCTAATCAACTAACTGATTGCTGGTTGTGTTGTTTGATTATTAGTTGAACTAATGAAAATATTGGAACGAAAAACCCGTATAAGAAAGAATAATAAATTTAGCCAAATCAAATCAAATATTGAACTGTATTGAAAATTGATTGAAATAGCATACATGTACATATATATGTGTGAACATGTCATAGCAGGGAAGCTAAGAAGAGGAATAAAATTGTATGCCCGACAAATAGGTACATGTTTATTGTATTTATTAGGTTTTGATGATTTTATGAGCTGATTGGATTTTTTTTTACTTTTGGATTGGTGAGGGCCCTGTGAGGCAAGCTGCGATTTTAAAGGTCTCCCCGTACAATGGAGGTTATGGCGAAATTTTTCGAAAATTTAGGGTGTTAGCCAAATTATTGAAAAATTAGAAAATTCTTAGAAACTTAAAAGTTGAAGAATGAAAGCCAGAAAGAAAGTTGAGTTGTTTAGTTAAACAACTTTCAACTCCGTTCCTTTTCGAGGACGAAAATATTTTAAGTGGGGGAGATTGTTACAACCCGGAATTTCAGAACCAATCTAAATTTTTTATTTTAGCTATTTGTAATTTGAATATTTGAAATAATTTAGTTTAAATAATAATGACTAAAAATTTATTTAAATCGAAGTTAGAATGAATAAATTTATTTTAATTATAAAACAAGCCTGAAATGGCACGGTAGTTTGAAAATTCGATTTTAAATTTTAATTGCATGTATAGGATTCAAAATAAATCAGATTTCAGTAAAATCAAAAATATTGGAATCTATTTGATTATATCTTTCTAACGAGTGTGAAAAATCCAGATTTCATAACGAGAATTAAAAGTTATGTCCAGTTGAAAATTCAAAATATTCGCTATGGAATTTATATATATTTTATATAATATATAGCCCTAAAAAATAGCCATTTTGCGAACGACCTCCGTTTTCGACGAAACCACTTTTGTTGGATCCGAAATGTCAAATTATCACTAGATTCCAAATTTCATAATTTTTGGAATTAACATGTGAGCGTGGTGAATTTAAACGGGTTTGGTACATTTAGTTTGAATTTAATCAACTGGAAAATGACAAATTTTCAAATGGTCTCCAAATTCGATGAAATTAGTTTTGTTAGGACCGTATCGTCAAAACATAGCTAGATTTATTTTTTTGGAATTTTTGGAGCCAGTTGGTAGCCCCGGTAAATTAAAATGTGTGTGGAAATCAATATAGAACGTTATATTAATTTATATTTTAATTTTGATGAAAACTGATCGAAACGGTTGAATTGGCTTACGTGGCATATTCCATTGTGTTTGGGGTGGGGGTAATTATCTAGGGGCGACAGTCGTTGGGTTCGATTTGGAGTTTGAATTAAAAAGTTACTTTTTGTAATTTAAAATAAATTAAATATATATTATTAAATTTGGTCAACCTTACTCTAACCTCACCCACCCCCCGTTCCTTTCAGATCCAACGAATAAAATAAAAAAATAAAAAAATAAAAAAAACTGCCTCGCTGTCGCTCCTCTTCAACGCGCCACCGCCGTACATCCCGTCGCCTCCACCATCTCCCTCTCTCTCCCCCTTCTCCGGCGAGAACCAGCGAACCCTAGCCTCCAAAACCCTCCAGCGCCACCACTGCTCAGCCTGCTCCACTGTAACGACCCGTATTTTTGGCCATCAAATATTTTATTTAATTTATTACTTTAAAATATTTTATTCAGAATATTAATGAATTTAATATTGAATTCCTTTATTAAATCGAAGTTTGAACGTTAATTTATTTATAATTATAAATCGAGTTCGAAATTGCACTGCAGTTCGTAAAATGGAGTTTTGAACTTCAACTGAATATACAGAGTCCGATATAAGTCGGATTGTAGTGAAACAAGAAACGTTGGGATCGTGTTGACTATTATTTTCATATGAAAGAGAAAAATCCAGATTCCATGTTATAGAGTTTAATTATGGCTAAATCAAAATTTGAAATACTCGCTATGGAAATCGTTATTTAAATTATAGGCCTTTAAAATAGCGATTTTACAAACAGTCTCCGTTTTTGATGAAACCAGTTTCATTTGAACCGTAACGTTAAATTATTGCAAGGTTTTAAATTGCAAAGCAAACCGATGTCATATGTGACCACGGTAGCCGTAAATGCCTATTCATTTTCTATAGCGCGCAATTAAATTAAGGGTGCGTTTTTTAGAGGTCCCTATTAAGTTTCAAAATATAAAAAAGCCCGGTCATAAACTTATTGTAAATTAGGTCCCTATTTTTTGAAAAGTCATAAAAAAAATATAAAAAAATCACGTAAATTCGTATTTAAATAAAACATGTAAACACTAAAAAATTCAGAACAAAAAACCATCAAAGAAGGCGTCAAAAATCCAAAAACCAGAAGAAAAAAAAAAACGAAATTTCCAGTTAAATGCATAATAGTATGCACATATATCATTTTCCTGCATACATCCATGCATATTTTTCACTACATACATCTTCGTTGATTTTTATTCATACAAAAACATGCTTACATGTGTGCAAATATACCCAATATTTGCACACATTTGTGCAGGTTTAGTTTCAAATTTTCAACCGAACACAGCTTACGGAAAAGTTGCATACATATATGCAATTATCAGTAATATTTGCATAAATGTATGCAACTATATTTTTTATTTCCGTAGAATCCTGAAATTATTTCCATATTTTAGAATTTTTTTTTATGAAGGAACGTACTTTTTAAAAAAAAAATAAAAAAAGGCGGAAGTAATAAAATAAGGGGCGGGTTTAAATTTTTCAAATCTTTTTTTTATATATATAAATTAGGTCCCTACTTTTATTCTATAAAAATGTTGCACACATGTGTGCATTTTTTTGAGAAATTTGCACATTTGGATGCAAATAAAAATGAACTGAAATATTAAGTTAAATCTATCTGCTGGAAGAACTGCAGTTAATTGCATATATGCATGCAATAAAATCAAAAAAGTGCATAATATTATGCATTTAACTGCAGTTTTTTCTATTTTTTTGCTGTTTTCTTCTTTCTGACATTATTTTTGTTGTTTTTTGAACTGAATTTTTTGTATAATGCATAATTTATTTTATTACTAATTTACGAATTTTTTTTTATTTTTTTTAATTATTATTTTATAAGTTTTGAAAACAGGGACCTAATTTATATTAAGTTTATGACCGGATGTGAGCCTAATTAAGTTTCAAAATAGGGACGTGAGCCTAATATTCACTAAATAATAATTAGATAAACCTAATATTATATTATAAATAGTGTACGTCTTCTTCTTCCTCTTCCCGTTCAATTCAGCCGCCGAACCCATGAATACATCAAAATTTTGAACTCTGATTTCTCCTTCATTACTCAACGAAAATCTTCATACAAATACACGTTTCGAAGAGAATTCCGAGTTCTTCGATTCCATATCCAAATCACCACCTCTCATCAACTGTAGCCGCCGTCCCACCCCCCTAAACCTGCCACCGTCGCCCCCCCTCGGCCCCACCACAGGCGTGCGCACTCTCCCCCCTTCTCGGCGCTGATTCCCCTTTCGTAGCTCTCCAATCTCCAACAAACGGCACCCAAAACCGTTAACTACAGCTCACGAAATCACAAATCAAAGTTTTGAATGCTTTAGTTATGAAATTTCATTTCAGAATTTGCCACGCTTTTAGATGTGGCAACTGCAGTTGTAAAAAGTCAGTTTCTAATTTATACATATGAACTTCAAATTGAAATCTTTCAGATCCGAAACCGCTGTGATTTCGAACATGAGATCTGATCGAGTTTGGACCTTCATTTCAGTCCCAAGCACTGTGAGAATTTATTTTTAATTAAATTTAATTAATTTAATTATTATCCTAGCGTTATGTGAAGTTTGAATGGTAAATATCATGCTTACGATACAGATCTATTTTGTTTTTTCATATTTGATAATGGTTGGTATGTGTTTGTGATGGATAGTTTAGATACGTATGATTATCACCTCTTATGTAATCACTTGTACCGATTTGGATTGATCTAATTTATCAATTCAAAATAAAAGAAATATGATTGTCACATTCTTATGTTATCGCTTTTGTATGATTTGAATTAATCAAACTTATCGATTTATAATAAAAGAGACATGGTTTGCCATCGTTATGTTAGTGCTTTTGTTTATTTGAATTGATCTAGATTATCAATTCAACATAGAAAATAAAGATTTGTCTTTATATTTGAATTGATCTAGATTATCAATTCAACATAGTAAATAAAGTTTACATTCTTTTTTTTATGATGTAAATAAAAGTAGGAATGTTGTATGTATATAAATTTACATTTTTTTTAAGTAAATAAAAGTTAGGAAATTGTAGTGAAATGAAATTTACATTTTTAAAATGTAAATTTAGACATAAATTTGGATTGAAATAAAAATTACATTTTTATATGTAGTTTAGATGTAAATTAGAACGTTGAAATAAAAATTACATTTTTATATGTGGTTTAGATGTAAATTAGAACGATGAAATAAAAATTACATTTTTATATGTAGTTTAGATGTAAATTAGAACGATGAAATAAAAATTACATTTTTATATGTAGTTTAGATGTAAATTAGAACGATGAAATAAAAATTACATTTTTATATGTAGTTTAGATGTAAATTAGAACGATGAAATAAAAATCACATTTTTTATATGTAGTTTAGATGTAAATTAGAACGATAAAATAAAAATCACATTTTTATATGTAGTTTAGATGTAAATTAGAACGATGAAATAAAAATCACATTTTTTATATGTAGTTTAGATGTAAATTAGAACGATGAAATAAAAATTACATTTTTATATGTAGTTTAGATGTAAATTAGAACGGTAAAATAAAAATGATCTTTTTGTATACTATTTAGATGTAAACTAGGACCGTAAGATAAAATTACATTTTTATATGTAATTTATATATACTATTTCACCATGAGATAAGAATTATATTTTTATATGTGATTTATATATGCATTTGCACTGTATGATAAAAATTTCATTAATTAAAACATGAATTTACATCGTATGTTAAAATTTACATTTTTATATGTAAATTATATAGGAAATTACACCGTAGGATGAAAATTACATTTTTCTATGTAATTAATATGTGAATTTACACCGTATGATAAAAATTACATTTTTCTATGTAATTGAAATGTGAATTTACACCGTATGATAAAAATTACATTTTTCTATGTAATTGAAATGTGAATTTACAGCGTATGATAAAAATTACATTTTTCTATGTAATTGAAATGTGAATTTGCACCGTATGATAAAAATTACATTTTTCTATGCAATTGAAATGTGAATTTACACCGTATGATAAAAATTACATTTTTCTATGTAATTGAAATGTGAATTTACACCGTATGATAAAAATTACATTTTTCTATGTAATTGAAATGTGAATTTACACCGTATGATAAAAATTACATTTTTCTATGTAATTGAAATGTGAATTTACACCGTATGATAAAAGTTACATTTTTCTATGTAATTAAAATGTGAATTTACACTGTATGATAAAAATTACATTTTTCTATGTAATTGAAATGCGAATTTACACCGTATGATAAAAACTACATTTTTCTATGTAATTGAAATGTGAATTTACCCCGTAGGATAAAAATTACATTTTTCTATGTAATTAGAATGGAAGTTTGCATCGTATGATAAAAATCATATTTTTATAATGTAAATATGATGAGAGTTTGCATTGTAATTAAAATCAAATTTTTATAATGTAAATTAGGAGTAGAGTTTGCATTATAATTAAAAATCATATTTTTACAATGTAAATAAGAAGTAGAGTTTGCATTGTAATTAAAATCATATTTTTACAATGTAAATAAGAAGTAGAGTTTGCATTGTAATTAAAAATCGTATTTTTATAATGTAAATTAGGAGTAGAGTTTGCATTGTAATTAAAAATCATATTTTTACAATGTAAATAAGAAGTAGAGTTTGCATTGTAATTAAAAATCATATTTTTACAATGTAAATAAGAAGTAGAGTTTGCATTGTAATTAAAAATCATATTTTTACAATGTAAATAAGAAGTAGAGTTTACATTGAAATAAAAATTACATTTTTACAATGTTAATAAGAAGTAGAATTTGCACTGTAATTAAATTTACATTTTTATATGTAAATTTAGGATAGGATTCACACTGCAAATATAAGTTACATTTTTTTATGTAACTAAGATGAGAATGTACATTGAAGTTGAAATCTACATTTTTATATGTAATTTAAAAGTAGGATTTTAAAATGTATCAAAATTTACATTTTTACATATAAATAGAAAATAGGAATTTACATAGGAATTAAATTTACATTTCTTATGTAAATGAAAAGAATGGAATTCACATTTTTATTGTAAGTAAAGAATGAATTTAGGATGCGGTAATATTATCTTCATTTTCAAATGAACTAAAATTTAATAAGGTCCGGTAGTTGTTAGAGCGTTGTTTAAATCAAACGACGTTATCACGATTAAGCGATTATATATATATATATATATATATATATATATATGTATGTATGTATGTATGTATATAATTAAAATTAAACGAATGGAGCGCGGTAGTTCGCGTTTTGAAATCGTACCTTTAAACGACTATACAAGAAGATCCGACCGTCGGATTTTCTTGAAACTGAAACCGTTAGGACCGTCTTGGAAAAATCTTTCCAACGATATATATTACGTTAAGATCCAACGGTTAGATTCCGAGAAATGTAAAAATCAAAATTGGTTGATTGCAGCGTCATAGTCGCCCATTGACTTAAGGCGTCGTTATATAAAAATTTAATTATTTTAAATGATTAAAATAGGAAGTAATCATTATAAAATGATATCAGCAAATACGAAGGATTTTAAATATATATATATAAGAGGATTATTTGGAAAGTCCGAGTTCTCTCATTCCAAATAATCAAACGACGTTAATTGAAGTATGAAGATGGCGTATGATGACCGTAAATCTTCCCTCGAATGGACAACGGTCGAGGCCCCGATTTGACTTGCTCCCAATTCAAGGGTCATGGTCATTGCCCAAACGTACGTGTTGATTTCACGGGTTTGGTTTTCGCTCAGACCCAGAGCATAAACTAATAAATGGATTGTGTGTCTGACATCGTACTCCATTAAATATCATGTTATTAATCTTCTGTCGAATGTATGGATGTTTGGTGGCGGAGAATTTATTCTCTTGCTTAACACCCGTTCATATATTTCGGCAAAGGACTGGTAGTGCGATATGGAGTGACGATGTGGCATGCTAATATGCATATGATCAAGGCTTTGTTGAAAAGCAGAACTTGTGGGATGATCAAAGCATAGCCTGTTTAGGCATAGCTTTCTGTATAGCGTGACTTCGCAAGCCTCACACACCGGCGGAGTCTAAAACGGGAGAAGGGAACGCAGGGAGAGAAGCACGTTTCTTTCTAGCTAGAAGTGGTGATTGGGCTTTAACACGACCCGACATTTTACTTATGTGGATGATGGGATGAGGTGCCTCGGATTATAGGTCCTATAGGAACGGGAAACGTGTGTTCAGGAATAACTAATCCGCACTCGTATAGTGGACAGGCCCTGCAGCTATCCAAGGGTTCACTGCAGGGGATCCTATGGCATTAGCTAGAGTGTCTCGAATCGGTAAGGAGCTTCTCCCTAGCCATGACTCATGATGGAAATCCAAACTTCCAATACGAACCTACGGATTTGATTGTATTACTAGTATGGAAGCATAGTATTATGGTATCTATGTGTCCTAAGATTGATACATTTATTTTGAAATGTTTGGATATATACTAATAATAATATTAAACTCGTATTTTCCATATTTAGCATGTTTAATCACCATAAGGTAAAACTCTATCCTTTGGTTTGTGTTGCATTGTGTGATGGGACCTGGGTCTTATGGTGATTCCATTTTTCTTAAAAGCATAGCGTTGTTTTACGATTTACTTATTATTTGTTCTGACACTTTAAATTATGCACAGCAATCCATTAGAGTAAACCGTTCCGCGTTAGCGGCGTGGTCTTTGGATTTGCCTTATTAATAGTGATTGATTAAGTATGAATTCTGACACCAGTCCCACGACTGACCCGTTGTTTGTTTCCACTTTTTTGCAAACTCGGGTGCCCTCCTTTCTACACGGGCAGCCAAGTAAATAGGTTCATTCTTTGCTTGGAGTCTTTTCTTTGGAGCTGCTTATTATCTTTCTTGGATTTGCTTTCGTGGAGAGGTGATGACTTGGAGCTTGAAGACATCTATCATTTGCTGCTATTGCATCTTTCTCTTTTTAATTCCAGACATTAAACTTGTTTCATTTCACGTTGTTTAAGTTGGAGTTGGAACTTATTTCTTTTTCTGCAAACTTGATGTAATAATTTAGAATTCTGTGACTGTGGACTTTCTGTGGTTGATGACGTTATATTTCCGCTGCTATGATGTTGTTACTCTATGAATTTCCTATGCTATGTTGTATCTGTGATACGTTTTATTGTATTTATGTTGTATTCCAAATGATTATTCCTTACTTTCATTCCATGGAAGTTTGGGGTTATCACAATTCTCCACCATCGGAGTCCACGCTAGCCCACTAGTCAACGACCCAACCACCGACCTCGATGATTAACTGTGCCACCTTTCTTTGGTGCACTTCTACATGAGCCAACGCCATCATCAAAACTTGCTCTCATCCTTTTGAAACTCGCTGCCTCCTTCGTCGGTACACTTTTTCATAAAAATTACATGGAGACTGCCGTTTCTCCAACTATATACCCCTACAACTTCATAACAGCCCTCGCAAGGTTCAGTTTGAACCAAAATGTCAATCCCCAGACTTCACCTCCATCTCTATACCTAGCTCTGTCCTATTGCCAGAAACGCAATAACACCCCGTCGCTTGGCAAGTATCCTGACAACAAGACCACTTCGACATTGATGCAGTCAGGCCAGCTTGTCGTCGACCCTCTGATGATCCCTCCGATAATAGTTTGACCCCCTTACCTCCTTAAACGGTTCGCGCCTCCATTCATGTATCAGACCCCTTCACGTTTTATCCAAAAACAATGAATTCATCATCACTTCATCTCCAGTATTCAGGCCTGTAAAAGAAAACACACCATTCCCAAATACTTCAAACTCATCCTCACCTTAATCCCAAAAATCCCAAGCGACGTCGGCTGTTCCAAAATCATTGTTCCAAAATAGCTGCGCACTGAACGAGAATCATACCTGAAATAAGAATCTCAACCTCACATTTCATTTCTAGAAGTTTAAAGATTTTAGGATTGATTTCAGTTTGTTTAAATTCTTGGAAGTTTCGAATGGATTTATTTGGAATGAAAACGAAGATGCTAGGAAATGAGAAGATGAGAGTAAAGAAGACACCGAGTTTTTCATTTTTCTTCTTTTTGAATGTATACAGAGAAAATAGATACAACCCAATTTTATAAGAGAAGAATGGAAAGAAAACACATGTGGTGTCGGAAGAATTCAACGAAAAGTGAGAGAATTACCAGAGATATTTTTCTTTGACAGCGACCAAGGATTTTTACTTGAGATGACGAACGATTTTTATTCGAATGACTAATGGTTTTTATCAGTTCCTATCACCAATTCGATCTATCATTTATTGGTTCATGTGGTTACATACAATCTCCGTTTGCGACGTAAATGGATGTCATGGTATAATTCAACATTACGGTCCTAATGAAAGTTGTTTCATCGAATTCCGAGTCCGTTTGCTCAAACGACGCTCGTTCGAGTCCAAACGATCAATTTATTTATATTTAATTCTGCTACGCTCGCAAAATAACTCCAATTGATAAGAAACTTGAAATCTATAAATAGTTAGCTATTACGGTCTTAATAAAATTTATTTCATTGAAAACGGAGGTCGTTGGACAATATCCCTTTTTAAGGGTCCAAATTAAAAAAAATCAATTTTAAAATACCTCAATGTAATAATAAAAAAATAGTATAGTAGGATATGCTCGAATAGAATTTCATATAATATCAAAATAAAATACTTCAGGTTGAGTTTCAAGCTAAATCGATACTCAAAAAATAGAAATCCTTTAGTTATATAGAATAAATTGTTATATTATATAAATGAATTCCGTAGCAACTATTTGATAGTTTGATTTGGACATAAACAAAATCTGCAAGATGAAAATTCATTTTTTTCTTCCATTAGGATTTTATTATCCAATATATTCGGATGTTTCTTGTTTCGAAGAAATCCGACTTATAATGGATCCTGTATAACCAATTGAAGTTCAAAACATTATTACGAACTACTGCGCCGCTACAGCTTGTTTTATAAATAAATTGTAAATTTAACGTTAAAATATCGTTTAATAAATGAAATCGTTAATAAAATTAAATATGTACTTAATTAAATCCATTTATATTACCAAATCATACAATATTTCAAATTCAGCCAATTTCGACTATTTCGAAATTAAATTATTATTTTCTTATATAAACTAATAAAATATTAAAATTATTAAATTTGAACCATTTAAAATCCAAATCAACATTTAAAACAAATTTAAATATTAAATAAAATGGTTAAAAATCTGGGCCGTTACACAATGCTTGAAAGTGAGTGAGCATTACTAAATAACAAATGATAATAATTTAATATTGGGGGCGTAAATCGGTCGGACCGGACCGGATGAAGATGTATTCAATTTCTATCCTAAAAAAATTCGAGTCGAACACGGACTAGACGAAATTTCCTAAATAAAATTGGTCGGACACGGACATAATCTTTTCGGACATGGACTCTAAGGAACCCGGTCGGATATGGCTATTTATGTCACATTTATATACGTTTTATTGGATTTTATCTCAACTATATACCAAATTACGAGGAATTCGGATGAATTCGAACGAACACGGATTGGACGTGATTTTTTATCGTACAAATTTTGATGTCCTAGCTCGTGTCCTAATTAAGAATCGGACGGACTTGGACGGGCATATTTCAGTCACGGACGTCGGGCATTCGTACAAAATTTACAGCCCTACTTTATATCATTATTTCATAACAAGCTAATTATCCATATGACTTTACTTAGTTATGAAAACTTTTTTTTACATAAAATATACATAATCTTGGTAAACTTATTTCATTTACCAAATTTGAAAACAATATCTCATCAAATGAACCTTTTCCAATATTTTGGAATTTTATTAAAAAATGATGATCAGTCGATTGACTCGAATACAAATTTCAGACTTAACAAACCAAACAACTCAATTTAAAACATTTTTATATTCACTAACTAGTACATGCTTATATGTAATATATACTCTAGAACACAACCTAGGGTCTCGCTTACCTAATCTCAAACAAGTAATCCCCACCAAAGCCTAGGCCTTCGCTCGATCTGTGCTCTAATACCACTATGTCACGACGGATCTTTCTGACCCTTAAAAGAGGACATAAATACATCCGCGGTATGTGACACCCCAGGCCCGTTAATGTCACTCATTAAGAGAATGCATTAAGTTTCGTGAAGCGTTATAGATAAACAGAAATAGAAACATTACAAGATAGATATAAAATTGCAACGGAATTAAAACTTTATTAACCATAAAGCATCGTGGTTCAAAATATCGTATGTATGAATTTCATAAAAACTAGTACATCATAAAAACTTCTGTCTTGTACTTAAAACATCAGAATACAATAAAAAAACATAATCCCCAAATAAAAACATTGCCATAGTAGCAAAGATAGGAACTTGAGCAATACATCTAAGCAGCTCCAACAAAATGATAGCAGAATCCTGATCAAGCTTGAGTATTCCCACCCTGAGAACCTGGGGGAGGAGGGAAATGGAAGAAAGAAGAGGAAACAAAAAGGGTCAGAAATAAAGTTTGGCGAGTCCAGTTACTTTTAGCAAATAAATAAGTAAAACTATCATGACAGGCATATAAAGTGGATAAGAAAGATAATATCACAAAAGGCAGGTATGAAAAGGTAAACATGATAGAGTGTATATGCTTCTCTAATGATTACTCTGATTCTCTGCACTGATATTACTATAACCATAATGAGACGATCCCAACAACTATAAGATGGTAAACTTAGGCGTACTTCTGGTGAGAGGTTTTAACCCCCACACAATCCACGGGTAGCCCAACCTAACAGACTCCTAAACTTTACCAAAGTCTGGATGTACCCTAACTACTACCCTAATCGATTGGCTCCCTACTCTGCTGATACCCTATGTCGGCCACGCAGTAGGAGGTATCACTTCCTAAAGTGGCAACCCTTCGTTGATGTGCACAACCATATCTACAGGTGTCACGGTCGTCTTATCCCCCGCTGCCTGGACCATGCACGCACATGCCCCCGGTCGGTTTGCGTTGCCCACACCGTCCTCCACATTTCGATCTCTTACAGTCGGCCCAATAGGCATGTACCAACTCCGATCTAGGGCGGAGTACTCGTCTGATACCGTTGTAACAACCCGTATTTTTTATAGCATATTAAAACAAGAAATCAAGGTAGAATTAAATTTTAAATTCAGAATCAGGGCAAACGGGTTACGCCATTGCGTTCGTCTCAAAATTATACATGAAATAGAGTCTGAGTTTTCGAAAATCGGAGTTCGGATGAAGAAGTTACGACCTGTACAAGTTTCAGCAGTTTTCGGGCAGGTACAGGTCGACCTGATCGGTCTGGTTTGACCCAGAACTCATTTTTGAAGCCTGAGATGTGTTTTGACGGTCCAGATTGATTCTAAGGTTAATCTTATGGTCTAAACTTATTGCTACACCTATAAAAACACCCTTAGACCTAACCTTATTCATATCAAATCATTCTTAAACTATTATGCTGTTGGACTTCCTCTTGATCATGGTCGCCGCTCTCTAAACTTTGCTCTTAGCCTCCAAACTAGATTCAAACTAGAGATTAAAGCTTCTACAACAATTCAAGAAGATAAATCAATGTCTCTGCAGCGTTCTACGACAATTGTAGTTCTTAATTCATTAGCCATGCTCTGTAAGTTCTAGTTATTTTCAGATTAAAATAATTAAATTTAATATGGATATGTAATGAAATGAAATTGGACTTTTGATTCAATTCTTGTTTCTTCTTCGATCTCGATCTTGAGAAATTTTCTATCTTTATTCGCATGACAAGTTTATGGTCTATTCAGCCTGTTGTAAATCATTTTTTCTTGGATGATGTTAATATTATTATCAAGATCTATTCTTTATGCCTGAGATGATGCTTTTATGTCGTTTTCTCTTTGATCTTGTTTTTATTGCAACTTCTACCTCCCCCTATTTATTTTCTTTTGATGAACCTAGGTCAATTTCGGACCTAGGCCTAAACTATGATATACGTGCGATGGTATACGAGGGAAATATTGGAATATTGCCTAGTGGAATATATGTGTTTGGTGGAATCGAAGGCATAATATGAAAATTTGATGTTTGGGGATAATTAACCATTAACATGAAACTTGATATTTGGGTATTATCATTATAATGGTAATTGCAAGAATGGGGATTGGCATATATAATTTGATATGGATCTTGATATATATATATATATATATAATTTGACATGGATCTTGATATATGTAATTTGGCTAGAACTTGTTATGAGTAAATTGGTGTAAACGTAGTATACATGTAATTTTGGGTATAAAATTTGATCTAAGTAAATTGGGCATAGCTTTGTAAACATGTAAATCATGAATCTTGACATATGTAAAGCGGCATGAAACTTGGTATATGTGTAAATTGGCAGACATGTAAAACGGCTTAAATTGAACATACGTAAATTTGGTACGAATTGGGCATATGTAAAATTTACATGTAATCTAGAACTTTGGCATATGTTAATTATGTAAAATTTGGAGTTGAAACATATATGATAATTTATGACTTAGTAGAGGTTTAATATGAACGTGCCTAAGTTGGGTTTTGGGTAATTGGCATGTATTGTAAATAAAAGGCTATAACATGGCATAACCTTATAGTGAATTATGATAATAATTTGGGAATACGTTTTGGGGCAAAAACGTGAATCATGAACATTTCTATATGTTAAACACATGAACTAATATTGGGGTTTTGGGTGGAATACGACCATTAATGAACCTTTGACACGAGGTTAGACTCAGTTTGTGGTGTAAATCTGCCCGGAACCGCCTGGCAAATCCAGTAGCCACAAAGTGTCAGTCTAATGTGAGAGGTCGAAGGTCGAATTGTAGGCATAACGATTTATGACACGAGGTTAGACCCAGTTTGTGGTGTAAATCTGCCCGGAACCGCCCGACAAATCCAGTGGCCACAAAATGCATGGTATAATGTGAGAGATCATGATTCGTTCGTCATAATGAATGAATTAAGGAATACTAACCATAATAAGACGTGGGTATGGTTAGAGGGTTAGGTGGGATGACATGGAAATTTGACATGTGAATATGGACCTAACCGGTATGAGTTAAGAACATGTAAAACTTATAAATGTGGGCTTAACCAACATAACTGTTAATCAGACTAATGGGTAGGTTAAGTAACATAGCTAGGCTAATGACACTTAACCGTTATAACATGACTAGAGGATGAGTTGGGCTAACTTGAATAGGTTGAAAACACCCAATCGATATAACCTGGTGCGTGGTAGGATTAAGTAAACACACGAGGGTAACACTTAACCATTATAATATGACTGGTGGATGGGGTTAAATTAACATGCACTTAACCAATATAACGTGATGCGTGGTAAGGTTAAGTAACAACAGAGGGTAACACTTAACCATCACAACATGATAAGTAGGTGGGCTAAGTCAATGTACACTTAACCAATATAACATGACATGCGGTGGGGTTAAGTTAACACAAGGGAGAACACTTAGCCAGTATAACAAGGCTTGCGGTAGGGTTAAGTAACACAAGGAACAACACTTAACCAATATAACATGATGTGTGGTAGGGTTAAGTAAAACAAGATGAAAAACTTAACCAACTTAACGTAATGGACGGAGAGGGTTAAGTATATATCGGGTTGGTGAGTAATATTAGTAAATATAGGCCCACAAACTTAACCATTAATAAGCACGCTTGAATAGGAGGGTTAAGTACATCAGGGGAAGGTGGGTAATATCTGTATATATAGGCCCACACACTTAACCAGTAGGAAACCCTAGTAACGGGGACCCATTTCAGCAGTAACCTAAATCAGGTATCAACGGTACCCTGAAACTAGGCAGGGTGAGGCACGATTACTGGGTTGATTGTAAGCGGTCAAACGAAGGCGATGGGTGCACAGTGTAGGTCTAACGGGGTGCGGGCACACACTCTAGAGCAGACAACCAGGGCACTGGGGACACCAGTAGTATAACCTATGCCTTCTAGAATTGCGTCGGGCCGCCACTATGGGTCTTGATACACCCCATGGTGGGACCAGCATAGGTATCTACAATCATTGGGGGCCGTATGATACACATAGTTAGCATAATACCTAGGTTGGACCTAGGTGGCATAAACCCTAAATCCGAGAAGCGTTCAGTAGGTAGCATAATCCCTAGGTTGGACCTATGTGGCATAAACTCTAAATCCGAGAAGCGTTCAATAGGTAGCATAATCCCTAGGTTTGACCTAGGTGGCATAAACCATAAATCCGAGAAGCGTTCAATAGGTAGCATAATCCCTAGGTTGGACCTAGGTGGCATAAATCCTGGTTAAATCTAGGAAGCGCTCGATAGAAAACCGTAGATTAGATCTAGGTAATAAATAATAGATGTACACGTGAAAGTAACCTTAATTTTCGGGTATTGGGATCACGTTATGATTTTATCATTTTATATAGATTACTAGTTGGGACACTAGTTAGGTGGTGTAGAGAAAATAGATATCATTTTAGTGGTGAAGAAGAGAAATCTTGCGATTCTTGATAGAAATCTTGTGAAACTATACTTAGTTCATCTTGAATGGGAACCTTGCAATGTTATACATGACGAAAATCCTATGATGTTATTCTTAGTTATCGTGCATGTAGCTTATATTGTCATCATGCTTATGTTTACTTTCAGTTTATTCATGCCATGTTATCTTTACCTGTTTTTATGCTGAAACTCACTAGGACTTACTCAGTCTTTATGACTGACCCGGTTTGTTTCGCCTCTTTTTCTTCCGTTTCCCCCCTCCCCCTCCCCCCACCCCAGGTTCATAGGGTGGGAATACAGCTTAATTCGGATCTTACCAAGCTCCAAGGCTTTTTCATGTACGTCTTGGATTTCTCTTGGCTATGGCTTGCTTTGCTTTATTGGGGAATGCTACAGTTTATTTTTATGCTTCTTTGTTTTTGAGCAAGACAGATATTTTAGCTATGTATTTGGGTATTGGAAGTTGATGGGCTTTTATTGTAAACAATTCTATTTAATAAATGATTTGAAGTACTTCTACTTCACTTTCCGCTGTTTTATATATGTCTGTCTTGTAATATTTCTGTTCCAGTACCCATAATGCTCCATTGAAATTAGGGCATTCCCTTTGTGAGTGACCTTAACGGATGTGGGGTGTTACATTTGGTATCAAAGCAGAAGGTTACCAGACTGGGCAAAAGCTTTTAAAAAACCTTCTGAAATTATTTTCAAAACGTTTACAAAGAAGCATTTTTCTAAAGAAAAGTTTTGTTTTACGAAAGGCATATTCCCCAAAGCCATATGCACTATCTTTTGATTCTCTCCTTGAGTCTTTTCTCTCTTTCTCTTTCACCATAGTTTGTAGGCATGCGGCACATGTCGGAGGGAAAAGTAGTGTCCAACCTCCATCTATAGCCGTAGTAGTTTTACTTGCGACTAATCTTATTTTAAGCTTTGTAGGGTTGCCGTGCGATGGAAGTAGCTTTCGAGAAACTTTTCAACAAGCCATACGAGGATAAAGAACACAAGCCTAAGGATGAGAAACTTGTTGATATGGCTTAATCCACGAAAGAGGAGAAAGGTGAAAGGAAAGAGGCGAAGTGAAAGAATAATAAAACCCATGACAAGAGAGAATATCTTTGGTATGGTAAAAAGGGACATGTAATTAAGTATTATAGGACAATGACAAGGGCAAAGAACAAGAACGTCGAGAGGGCAATTGTATGCTCTCACTACTAGCTTACCTAAGAGAGGTGGTAACGTTTCTGTTAAAGGCTTAGCTTTTCTTTTCTATCATCCCGTTAGAACTTTGTTTTTGTACATCGCATCCTTTTAATTCTGCTTCGATAGTTGAGTCTCTGCACCCTAGTACCAGCGTAGTAGAGGATCCCATTTTATCCTCAAATCCTGTTAGGGAATCGGCTCATTTATTCATGACTTGTTTGGATTTGAGAATGCCTATGCTAAGTGTTGATTTTAGAAGTAATGCTTATGTTTTTTTTTGGGTTATGGGTTGATTCTAGGGATGGAGTGGTTATCCAGAAATGGTGTCATTCTTGAGTATGAAAAGAGGGTAGTTAGATTCTTGACTTGCCTTGAAGTCTAGTGTAACCCTTAGGGTTCTACCATGTTTAGTTACCTAGAATCTCTTGATACATTTATCGATCCACTCGAGTAGTGTTCACCACTAAGGCGGATGGTTCATTTCACTTATGCATGAGTTATAGAAAATCACCTTAGTAAGTACATTTGGCAACATGGTTGGCATTTGTTTGTTTTCAAGAGATAGTTCTTCTGCGTGGAATACCTTATAATAAGTAAACGAGATCCAAGATTCACTAGTGAATTTTGGAGAGCTTGCATGAAACCATGAGTATGCAGTTATGTTTGAATCGGGTATACTAGAAAGAGAATAAGCGAATGTGGAACGAGAGGCGACAGTGGAATGAGTTCCAACTCATATTCTGGGAACAAGAATTAAGGAACTACGAAATTGTGAAGTTAAAGACGGGCAAAACACAATGGAGTTAAGCTCAAGAAAATGCGACTTAGAAGATTGAAGACTAGACACGCGCATCATATCTCTTCTTAAGAGAATATCCTTAATCCCTCTTTTCCTGTAGAGCTTACCTGTATGCTATCTTTTAAGTATAATCTCTCGGTCATATTCCACATCCTATTTCTGTTGCAAACCCCATAGGGAGTATGACTCATCTGTTAGTAATACATGTTGGGGCTTGAGGTTGTCCGTTGGGTTGACTAAACTTTTTGGGTTTTATAGGATATGGGTTGGTCTTAGGAAGAGATTTCTTGTGACCAAAAAGGAGTCCATCATGCTTAGTTTCCTAGAAACGTATATTGGTTGGTTAATTCTTTGGGTGTCAGCCTGATGTTGACTTCGGTCTTCGGGGCTGGTGCTTAGGGAGTTCTTCTCCAAATCAGTATATATGTGACATAGATTTCCAGTTTTGACATTGCATAATGGGCACAAGGTTTTTACTTGCTTCTATCGTTCGACTATACCTTTAGGTAGGAACAATTGGGTGTAAACATGTGTTTGAGACATGTTATGATTGATGGTTGCAAGTGGCTGCTAGTGGTTGCTCGTGATTGCATAACACACATTAGGCACTAGTCGGCTCAGACACATTTCCATATTGCATATGCATGAGTGTTTATACTTGTTTATGGATGAAATTGGATGTGTTATCATATGGATGATGCATATGGATGGATGTTTGTGCACACATATAGTGTTTATGTGACTAGGACTATTTGCATACATGTTGGACTCATTGCACTAAACATATTTTGCATTAAGAAGATCAATCAGGCCTGATCATTGGCATTAGATAAGGAACATATACACACACTTTCTGCATATGTTAATACCGCATTAGAAATCTCTTAAGGACAATGAATGCCTGTGATTGATGATTGAGTAGATGGATGATTGGATGGTAGGACACATTCTTCTTAACTTGAAGATTTCGGGGACGAAATCCTTTAAGGAGGGGAGAATGTAACAACCCATATTTTTTTATAGCATATTAAAACAAGAAATCAAGGCAGAATTAAATTTTAAATTAGAATCAGGGGAAACGGGTTACGCCATTGCGTTTGTCTCGAAATTTTACATGAAATAGAGTCCGAGTTTTCGAAAATCGGAGTTCGGATGAAGAAGTTATGGCCTGTACAAGTTTTAGTAGTTTTCAGGCAGGACTGGCCCAGGAGGTCGACCATAGGGTCGACCTACGCTCCCTCCCCCCAGGTCGACAATAGGGTCGACCTACCCCCAGGTCGACCATAGTGTCGACCCCCCCCCCCACCTTACATGTCGACCTAGTCGGCCTGATTTGACCCATAACTCATTTTTGAAGCCTGAGATGTGTTTTGACAGTCCGGATTGATTCTAGGGTTAATCTAAGGGCCTAAACTTGTTGCTACACCTATAAAAACACCCTTAGACCTAACCTAATTCATATCAAATCATTCTTACACTATTATGCTGCTGGACTTCCTCTTGATCATGGCCGCCGCTTTCTAAACTTTTCTCTTAGCTTTCAAACTAGATTCAAACTAGAGATTAAAGCTTCTACAGCAATTCTACAACAATTCAAGAAGATAAATCAATGTCTCTGCAGCGTTCTACGACAATTGTAGTTCTTAATTCATTAGCCATGCTCTGTAAGTTCTAGCTATTTTTAGATTAAAATAATTAAATTTAATATGGACATGTGATGAAATGAAATTGGACTTTTGATTCAATTCTTGTTTCTTCTTGGATCTCGATCTTGAGAACTTTTCTATCTTTATTCGCATGACAAGTTTATGGTCTATTCAGCCTGTTGTAAATCAATTTTTCTTGGTTCATGTTAATATTATTATCAAGATCTATTCTTTATGCCTGAGATGATGCTTTTATGTCGTTTTCTCTCTAATCTTGTTTTTATTGCAACTTCTACCTCCCCCTATTTATTTTCTTTTGATGAACCTAGGTCAATTTTGGACCTAGGCCTAAACTACGATATACGTGCGATGGTATACGGGGGAAATATTGGAATATTGCCTAGTGGAATATATGTGTTTGGTGGAATCGAAGGCATAATATGAAAATTTGATGTTTGGGGATAATTTACCATTAACATGAAACTTGATATTTGGGTATTGTCATTATAATGGTAATTGCAAGAATGGGGATTGGCATATATAATTTGATATGGATCTTGATATATATATATATATATATATATATATATATAATTTGACATGGATCTTGATATATGTAATTTGGCTAGAACTTGTTATGAGTAAATTGGAGTAAACGTAGTATACATGTGATTTTGGGTATAAAACTTGATCTAAGTAAATTGGGCATAGCTTTGTAAACATGTAAATCATGAATCTTGACATATGTAAAGCGGCATGAAACTTGGTATATGTGTAAATTGGCATACATGTAAAACGGCTTAAATTGAACATATGTAAATTTGGTACGAATTGGGCATATGTAAAATTTACATGTAATCTAGCACTTGGGCATATGTTAATTATGTAAAATTTGGAGTTGAAACATATATGATAATTTATGACTTAGTAGAGGTTTAATATGAACGCGCCTAAGTTGGGTTTTGGGTAATTGGCATGTATTGTAAATAAAAGGCTATAACTTGGCATAACCTTATAGTGAATTATGATAATAATTTGGGAATACGTTTTGGGGCAAAAACGTGAATCATGAACATTTCTATATGTTAAACACATGAACTGATATTGGGGTTTTGGGTGGAATACGACCATTAATGACCCTTTGATACGAGATTAGACTCGGTTTGTGGTGTAAATCTGCCCGGAACCGCCGGGCAAATCCAGTAGCCACAAAGTGTCAGTCTAATGTGAGAGGTCGAATGTCGAATTGTAGGCGTAACGATTTATGACACGAGGTTAGACCCAGTTTGTGGTGTAAATCTGCCCGGAACCGCCCGGCAAATCCAGTGGCCACAAAATGCACAGTCTAATGTGAGAGATCATGATTCGTTCGTCATAATGAATTAATTAAAGAATACTAACCATAATAAGACGTGGGTATGGTTAGAGGGTTAGGTGGGATGACATGGAAATTTGACATGTGAATATGGACCTAACCGGTATGAGTTAAGAACATGTAAAACTTATAAATGTCGGCTTAACCAACACAACTGTTAATCAGACTAATGGGTAGGTTAAGTAACATAGCTAGGCTAATGACACTTAACCATTATAACATGACTAGCGGATGGGTTGGGCTAACTTGAATAGGTTGATAACACCCAATCGATATAACCTGATGCGTGGTAGGGTTAAGTAGGTGGATGGGGTTAAGTTAACATGCACTTAACCAATATAACGTGATGCGTGGTAAGGTTAAGTAACAACAGAGGGTAACACTTAACCATCACAACATGATAAGTAGGTGGGCTAAGTCAATGTACACTTAACCAATATGACATGACATGCGGTGGGGTTAAGTTAACACAAGGGAGAACACTTAGCCAGTATAACAAGGCTGGCGGTAGGGTTAAGTAACACAAGGAACAACACTTAACCGATATAACATGATGTGTGGTAGGGTTAAGTAAAACAAGATGAAACACTTAACCAACTTAACGTAATGGACGGAGAGGGTTAAGTACATATCGGGTTGGTGGGTAATATAAGTAAATATAGGCCCACAAACTTAACCATTAATAAGCACGCTTGAATAGGTGGGTTAAGTACATCATGGGAAGGTGGGTAATATCTGTATATATAGGCCCACACACTTAACCAGTAGGAAACCCTAGTAACGGGGACCCATTTCAGCAGTAACCCAAATCACGTATCAACGGTACCCTGAAACTAGGCAGGGTGAGGCACGATTACTGGGCTGATTGTAAGCGGTCAAACGACGGCGGTGGGTGCACAGTGTACGTCTAACGGGGTGCGGGCGTGCACACACTCCGGAGCAGACAACCAGGGCACTGGGGACACCAGTAGTATAACCTATGCCATCTAGAATTGCGTCGGGCCGCCACCATGGGTCTTGATACACACCATGGTGGGACCAGCATAGGTATCTACAATCATTGGGGGCCGTATGACACACATGGGTAGCATAATCCCTAGGTTGGACCTAGGTGTCATAAACCCTAAATCCGAGAAGCATTCAATAGGTAGCATAATCCCTAGGTTGGACCTAGATGGCCTAAATCCGAGAAGCATTCAATAGGTAGCATAATCCCTAGGTTGGACCTAGGTGGCATAAACCCTAAATCCGAGAAGCGTTCAATAGGTAGCATAATCCCTAGGTTGGACCTAGGTGGCATAAATTCTGGTTGAATCTAGGAAGCGCTCGATAGAAAACCCTAGATTAGATCTAGGTAATAAATAATAGATGTACATGTGAAAGTAACCTTAATTTTCGGGGATTGGGATCACGTTATGATTTTATCATTTTATATTGATTACTAGTTGGGACACTAGTTAGGTGGTGTAGAGAAAATAGATATCATTTTAGTGGTGAAGCAGAGAAATCTTGCGATGCTTGATAGAAATCTTGCGAAACTATACTTAGTTCATCTTGAATGGGAACCTTGCAATGTTATACATGACAGAAATCCTATGATGTTTTTCTTAGTTATCGTGCCAGTAGCTTATCTTGTCATCATGCTTATGTTTACTTTCAGTTTATTCATGCCATGTTATCTTTACATGTCTTTATGCTGAAAGTCACTAGGACTTACTCAGTCTTTATGACTGACCCGGTTTGTTTTGCCTCTTTTTCTTCCCCCCCCCCCAGGTTCACAGGGTGGGAATATAGCTTAATTCGGATCTTACCAAGCTCCAGGGCTCTTTCATGTACGGCTTGGATTTCTCTTGGCTATGGCTTGCTTTGATTTATTGGGGAATGCTACAGTTTATTTTTATGCTTCTTTGTTTTTTAGCAAGACAGATATTTTAGCTATGTATTTGGGTATTGGAAGTTGATGGGCTTTTATTGTAAACAATTCTATTTAATAAATGATTTGAAGTACTTCTACTTCACTTTCCGCTGTTTTATATATGTCTGTCTTGTAATATTTCTGTTCCAGTACCCATAATGCTCCATTGAAATTAAGGCATTCCCTTTGTGAGTGACCTTAACGGATGTGGGGTGTTACAACCGTTTTATGGGTTACTGGCTGAAACGGATCCCCCACACAAAATGATACAAGGTCTCCCCCTTGTCTTATATCCCCACTAGGATTTCCATAGGTTATGCTTACCTAACGGTGTCTTCAATTACGTAACCCCAATAGGTTAAGCTTGTGGGCCTATATATAAATATTATCCACCTAACCCAGATTTACTTAACCTACCCAGTGTTTCAAACAAGTTTACTTAACCCCTAATCGGGTTCATGTTCGTACAATCCCTATGGATTCAATGAGGTTAAGTATTCCAATTCATTACATGCCCATTTATGGTTATAATTTGCTAGACCTCCCACATTAAGCCTACCACTTGTGGATGCTAGATATGCCGGTCGGTTATGGGCAGACTTCTTCCACAAGTCGGGCTTAACCTCGTGTCTTAGCACGTCTCATATTTGTGCACCTAGACCTCTCACATTAGATTCACCACTTGTGGTCGCTAGATATGTTAGGCGGTTCCGGGCAGACTCCCACCACAAGTGTAGTCTAACCTTGAGTCTAGGCGCGATTACAGTTTCTAATTACTGTAATCCTAGGCATTTCATTATTAGCCAATTTTACCTATGTTGTTATAGGTTTTCATTCCCCTTTTCCCTAAGTTATGTTCATAATAAACTATAACTCCAAATTCAAATTTATACGTTTTATTCAGGTTATGCCCAAATTCCTAATTACAAGTTATGCCCAATTTTAATGTTTTCCCCCTCGTTCCCCATTTAACGCATTCGCATATTTCAACCGTATGCCTAGGCTCTAAAGGAGCCAGGATATTTAAAATAAAAGGGAAAGATGATAGGAATGATCATACTAACTAGATTGACATATATTGGCATAAACATATAGTGGCCCAATCACAAGACATGCACATAGGAGCAAATTTTGTGAACATATGATAATAGAACTGATTCTAACATAATAGGGATGTCATAATAGGCATGATAAGATCTAAACAATGGTTTACATATCCAACTAACAATAGATCCAATTTAACCACAAACATGATAGAACAAGTATAGGGTGATCTGAACAGTGAAACAATGGCAGATCTGACATGATAAATAGGTGAAGGTTTAGATCTAAGTCATAATCATGTCATAACTTCATAGATACATAGGTTATAGCAGATCTAACTTGATTCAAATGGTCATAGGCATAAATCCAATTTAATGTCATATCATGTTTTACTTTTAATTATTCAGATCTAAAAGTAACTTTAACTCACAGTTTTTGGATTTAGAAAAACAGAAGGAGAATAGCAGATGTTAAATCATATATCTACACTTGAATAACTCTAAACCTGATTAAATTGATTGCAGAAGAAGTAAAAGGTTTGATTCAGTCCGGGCAGCGACAACATCTAGTCCCCCATTATTTTCAATGTGAAGAAATTAGAGAAATGAGGCCATATTTATAGCCAAAAGCCTCTAACCCTAATCTGCCACATCTGCCCTTGGGAGGTCAACTCCCCCTTAGGGGGTCGAAACAGGGGTCGACACCCCTGGGTAGGATTTTTCCGGCTCAACCCAATCTGCGCAATTTTGAATTTTGAATTGAAATTTTGAACTTCTGGACCCTATATATACTCTTCTTGCGCGTATACAAACTTCAAATCTTCGTAACTTCTTCATACGATATCCGTTTTATGCAAGCCAAATATCTATCTTGACCAGAATTTCGAGATGGACGCAATGGCACAGTTCATTTCCCTTAATTATGACTATTAAATTAATTATTATTTAATTTGTCTTCTTTAGTGTTGTTAAAATTACGGGGTGTTACATTCTCCTCTACTCGAAGGATTTTGTCCTCGAAATCTCCAAGTTAAGAAGAATGTATATCCTACCATCCATCACCTATCTACTCTTCCACCAATCACAGGCATCAATTGTCCTTAAAGATTTCTAATTCTTATATGAACACAAGCAAAGGTGTGTGCATATGTCCCAATACTAATGCGAAGATCAGGCGGTCTACTGATTCAGTCGACCTCTTTAATGCAATGTATGTTAGTGCCATGAATCCAACATGCATGCAAGAATCCTATTATAACATGTAAGCTCTATATGGGTGCACAATCATCCGTCCAAATGCAACATCCATATGATGAAACATCTATTTCCATCCATTAAAAGAAGAAAAATGCACACACATCCATATGCAGTATGAGAGTGATTGAGCCGATCTAGTGCCTAATGTGTGTGTATATGCATCCACGAGCAACTACTAGCAAACAATGGCATCCATCAAACATAATTGTCTCAAGCACACGTTTACATCCATGGTATTCCTACCTAAAGGTCGAAGATTCGATCGATAGGACATACTTGTATGATAGAAAGAAGCATAAATAAAAGCTTTGGAAAAGGAATTAAGAACATACCCTCAAAAAGAAAAGGGTACGAAGCACGAATCTTGACTTCGGTCTCCCAAGTCGCATCTTCTGAGTTATCTCCCACTGAACTTTCATCAACCTGACTTCTCTATTGTGTAGCTTCTTAACTTCTGATCCAAGAATATGGGTAGGAACTCGTCTGACTGTCGCCTCCCGTTCGACCTCTACATCCTCCAATATACTCGGCTCAACTACTTCCGTGGTATCATGCAAGCAATTCCACAAATGAGAAACATGGAAAACATCATGAACGTCGGATAGTCTCTCGGGTAGCTTTTCTTTATAGGCCATTTGACCAATCCTTTTTGTTATGGGAAATGGCCCTACAAATCTTGGCGCCAATTTCCCTATAGATCCGAAGTGAACCACATTCCTTAAAGGTGACACTTTAATGGAAACCATGTCCCCTACTTCAAATTCAATGGCAATCCTTCTCTTGTCTACGTAGGATTTCTTTCTATTTTGAGCAGTCTTCATTCGTCATCTAATAAGATCAATCTTCTCGGACGTTTCCCTAACCATATCTGGTCCAAGTAATAGTCTTTCTGTAGATTCCCACCAACAAGTTGGTGACCTACAGGGCCGTCTGTACAATGCTTCGAAGGGTGCCATGCCAATGCTGGCCTGATAACCGTTGTTGTAGGTGAACTCTACTAAAGGAATATGTTCTTCCCAAGTCCCTTCGAAGTATAGGATACAAAGCCTTAAAAGATCCTCAAGAATTCTGTTCACCCTTTCCGTCTATCCATCTGTTTGAGGATGATAAGCAGTGCTCAAACATAATTGTGTACCTAATGCTTCTTGCAAGCTTCTCCAAAATTCACTAGTGAAGATGGGGTCACGATCACTTACGATGCTAGAAGGTACACCATAAAGACGGACTATCTCACGAACATAAATTGTTGCCAATCATGCTGCCATCCTCTTGCTTTTAACTATTAGTAAGTCTATCTACTACAACTCAAATACTGGTGTTGCCTTTCTTGGGTCTAGGCAAACCATCTATGAAATACATAGAGATGCTCTCCCACTTCCACTGTGGAACCTCTAAAGGGTAAAGTAAACCACTGGGCTTCCTTTGCTCAGCTTTGACTTGCTGACAAACCAAACATTGAGAAACAAACTCTGCCACATCTTTCTTCATCCTAGCCCAAAAGAAAACCCTCTTCATATCCCTATACATCTTACCACCGCCTGGATGAATAGTCATCTTAGAATGATGGGCTTCCTCTAGGACTGCCTTTAACAAACTTCCAGTTTGGGGAACACAAAGCCTTCCATCTCGTCGCAACCACACTTTACCTTCAATGGAATATCTATTGAGGTGACTAGAAGTCTCCCCTTTACTAAGCCTATCCAAGATGTATGAAATCTTTGGATCATCTCACTGGGAAGCTCCTATTTGATCCATACGAGTAGGTCATATCTCTAGCAATGCAAACAAACTAGGAAAAAATTCGATGGAGGGTCTAAAGTCAAAATTCGATATGAACTCCAAGATTTTCCTCTCCACAAATAGAGGACTTAAGGCCATCCTCTGCCTACTTAGTGCATCTTCCACCAATTACCCTTGCTAGGGGTATAAGAAATCTCAAAATCATAAGAAGCTAGGAACTCCATCCACTTTTGTTGCCTTAAATTAAGATCCTTATGCGAGAACAAGTACCTGAGAGATTTATGATCGGTGTACAGCTCGAACTTCTCTCCAAGCAAACAATGATGCCACATCTTAAGAGCAAATAATATGGCAACTAGCTCTAAATCATGGGTAGGGTAGTTTTTCTCATGAACACTTAGATGTCTATCCCCATAACATATTACCTTTCCTTCTTGCATCTGAACTGCACCAAGCCCTGTACCACATGCATCAGTGTATACCGTAAACACTTTGTTCCATCGGGCAAGGTCAAGACTGGGGCTGTTGTCATAACCCTCTTCAATCGTTGGAAAGCAACATCCGAATCTATATCCCATGAAAACGCCAACTTCTTCTTCGTCAGCCTGGTGAGTGGGGCTGATATCTTTGCGAAGTCCTTAATGAACTTCCTATAATAGCCTGCCAACCCAAGAAACCTTCTCACCTCTGTTGCATTTTTTGAAATTTTCCAATCTTGAACTGCAACTACCCTTGCGGGATATACTGCTATCCTATCTTTAGAAACCACATGCCCTAGAAATCTCACCTTTTTTCTCCAAAAATGGCATTTGGATAACTTTTCCTTAAGCAGATGCGCACAGAGAGTTTTCAAAACTTCTCTCAAATGTTGGGAATGCTCTTCCTCGCTCTTTGAGAAGATCAAGATATCATCAACAAAGACCATGAAAAATTTATTTAGAAACTCCCGAAACACCCTAATCGTTAGATATACAAAATAGGCAGGTGCATTCGTCAACCCAAAAGTCATAACTAGTCATTCAAAGAAACCATCTGGAGTCCTAAAAGTGGTCATATCTATACTGTCCTCAGCCACCGTCAACTGATGAAACCTCGTGGCCAAGTTTAACTAAGAGAATACCGAGGCACCAACAAGCTGGTCAAACAAATCATCTATTCTCGGAAATTGGTGCCTGTTCTTCTTTGTGAGCTTGTTCAACTCTCTATAGTCCACACACACTGCCTTAGTCGCGAATACTACTGGAGCACCCCATTCAGATGTGCTTCACCTTATAAACCCTTTCTAAAGTAGCACCCCTACTTGCTTGCTAAGCTCCCTCCTTTCCCTTGGAGCTATATGGCGCACAGTTAATGCAACTAGCTTTGCATTGTCCAACAAATATATACAGAAATCGATCTCGCTCCTCGGAGGTAAACCCCATACCTCATTAAAAACATCAGAATAATCACGGACCACCAAAACAAATGACAGATCATCGATAGATGCATCTAAAGACTCTAGGAAACTAAGCATGACAGACCCTTGTGGGTCACAAGAAATCTCTAGGGTCCTCCCATGGCAAGTCAAAAGTCTAACGACCCTCTTCTCATAATCTAGAATGGCACCATACATGGTTAACCAATCCACCCCTATAATCAAACCATAGCCCATAAAACCTAGCACATATGCATCACACTCAAATGCGATGCCTAACATAGATATTCTCAAACCCCAACAAATCATGGACAAATGAGCCGAACCACCAATGGGGTTTGAGACAACTACAGGATCCACTACCATACTAGTATTTAGGTGTAGAGACTAAACCACAGAACTAGATACAAATAAATGTGAAGCACCAGAATCAAAAAGAGTTCTAATAGGATGACTACAAAGAGAAATCAAACCTTCCACGGAAATTTTCCTACCTCTATCTGGAGTATTTGTCGCGAGAGCATGCACCAGCCCTCTAGAAGCTCTTGCCCTTTGACCTTGTCCATGTTTCTTCGGAAACTCCTTAGCAAAGTGTCCAACCTCTCCATAATTGAAGCAAGAATTCTTCCTTCTTTTGCAGTCCTTCACCAAGTGACCCTCACGTCCACAGCTGTGACACTTCCTCTTATCCTTAGCCTTTTCATTCTTTCTGCCCTTCTTCTGTTGTTGTTGCTATCCTTTCTTGGGACATACCGTCTTTTTTTGCATTTTTTCCTTAGCCTTAGCTTCCTTCTTTTCTCCTTTGTATTCCTCATGCATCAAGGCCATATCAACAAGCCTTTCAAAAGTAACTCCTACCGGAATATGGGACATAGCTAACCCATGAAGGGGTTCATTCAGCCCTCTAGCAAACCACAAATCTTTCTCATGCAGAGTATCTACCAGTTCCATTCCATACCTTGCTAGCTGGTTAAATTTCTTCACATACTCCTTAACAGTCATGTTTCCTTGTTTGAGCGCCAAGAACCTCTCCATTTGCATGCTTTTCTCAGCTTGAGAAAGAAACTTCATTTCAAACCTCTGTCTAAAATTATCCCAAGTTTCCACCTGACGTCCTGCTTGGGATACTTCGCACCAGAACAAAGCTTCATCTTTCAGTAGCCAGGCGGCTAGTTGAACCTTTCAATGATCATCCACATCGAAAATTCCAAACTAGTCCTCTGTCTCCTTAAGCCAATTCCTTGCCTCTACGAATGTTTCGGTTCCATGGAATGGACTTCCTTCCATAGCACGGAAGTCTTTACAGATCTGAAGTTTTCTACACGTGGAGGAGGAGGAGGAACGACAAGTGCAATTGGGGGAGGAATATCAGCATGACCAGTGGCAGGCGCCGTGGCCTCCAGATACCTCGGGAACCAGCCTGATATCGTAATGCTGTTAGGAATATTAGGTTCCCCAGACATGCTGAAAAGAAAAGGAAAGAGATTCAGGCAAAAGATCGAAAGATAGTACATATGGCATTGGGGAATATGTTTTTCAAAATAGACTTTTCTTTTTGAAAATGCTTTCTTTTAAAACTTTTTTTTGAAAATAGTTTCAAAATTTTTTATCTAATCTGGTAACCTTCAGCTCTGATACCAAGTGTGACACCCTACATCCGTTAATGTCACTTATTAAGAGAATGCATTAAGTTTCATGAAGCGTTATATGTAAACAGAAATAGAAACATTACAAGACATATATAAAATAACAGCAGAATTAAAATTTTATTAATAATAAAGCATCGTGGTTCAAAACATCATATGTCTGAATTTCATAAAAACCAGTATATCATAAAAACTTCTATCTTGTACTTAAAACATCAGAGCACAATATAAATGAAGCATAATCCCCAAATAAAAACATAGCCATAGTAGCAAAGATAGGAACTTGAGCAATACATCTAAGCAGCTCCAACGAAATGATAGCAGAATCCAGATCAAGCTTGAGTATTCCTACCCTGAGAACCTGGGGGGAGGGGGGAAACGGAAGAAAGAAGAGGAAAAAAGCGTCAGACATAAAGTTTGGCGAGTCTAGTTACTTTTAGCAAATAAATAAGTAAAACTATCACGACAGGCATATAAAGTGGATAAGAAAGATAATATCACAAAAGGCAGGTATGACAAGCTAAACATGATAGAGTGCATGTAACGTCCCGGATCTTTAGCAGTCGTGTAATTTATTTATTTATTTAAATGGTGATTTAGAGATTTAAATGACTTGAATTCATTTATTTTGAATATTTGATTAATAAATAATGGAATAGAATATTTAATTCCAAAATAATTGGAAATAAATTAAATTTGCAATATTGAGTGAATGTGATAATTTAAGAGATTACATTGCTCGACACGATTGCACTTTTCTTTTTGTTCATAACAGCTCGACCATAACGAAATTTTACTTAGCATGGTACCCAAACTAAATGGAAGAAAACTTATCACAAATTTTTTTAGGGGCTTATTAAGTCTCCTGCTCCTGACGAATGAATACCACGTATACAAATATTACAGTCCTATCTCCATTACAACTCGTATTTGGATATTACAACAGTAACTTTGTATAAAAACGATGCAACTTAAACTTCCCAACCTACCATTCCCACTTCATTGATCCATTAAATGATTATGTCTGAAATTTTAAAACCTAAATGGCTCGGTTAGCCGTGCACTAATCCATTGTATAATTTACAACTTGTTAAGGGTCCGTTAACATATTTGCCATTGTGTTTTGATAGCATTACTACTTACGAGCATAACGAATGACACTTCCCACAACTCATCCAAAATACAATAAACTATGTTAGCTTTTAACATTTCAGTGCTCGTAAATACATCTCACTATACTTCCTAGCTAGGGGTACAAAAAGCTAGTTATAAGCAATAATTTTGTAAACATATAATGACAAATATACTGATGAAGTATATGAATAGAAATAAACTTCATAATCACAAGGCCATCTGGAATTTTCACACGCCAATCTCCTTATCGCGCAAGTAATGTTTTCCAACACGCAGACTTAGGCATCAAGAGAACAACATACCTATAAAATAGATAACACATGCATGCACATGGAAGGCTATACTGTTCAACAATACTATAATATCTTACCTTAAAAACAGTGAAAACCAAAAGCTGTCACCCTAATATTTTACAAGCCAACCTACTCTAAGCCAAGACTACGACACAGACCATTCACGCAGACACCCCCTTAAATGCATGCATAAAAGTAATACATGATAATATATGCGGCTATACAGACAATATTGGACCTGCGGTTACATAAACCCACTTTCAAATTATTATTCACAGCCGTATAGTTCATGGTTCATAAGGCATTACGTTACAGTTTACATTCTTTAGTTTCTGTATAAATAAAAGCCATTGGTGTGCACAAAACATTGAATTGACTCTGTATCATTTCTATTTTTTACATCAATACAATATAAATACTCCGTCCAACTAATTTGGTATCGGAGCAGGAATTGCCTCACTGCATTAATTCCTCTTGCCATCTCTATCAGGGTCCTATTTTCTCCAGTGGAAGAATTCCAACACAGCAGTCTTTATTTTTCTTTTCTTTTTTCTTCCATTGATTCAAAGAAAGGGGTGATTCAAAAATTTCTCAGATTATAGCATCATCACCAGAGTTCTTACCTTTCTCGATTAAGGTGCATCTGTTCTTATCGGGTGCACATCTATTCTTATCGATCGTGTATCCGATCTTATCGACCGCTGCATTATTTTCTGCCACGCTAAGAAGAGATCAGATCGAAGTCTTCATTTCTCCTCTAGCTGCAGTTCATCCACTATTGATTTTTGTGGCATTCATATCCCTATTTTTCATTATTTTTTATTTCAGATTTCGAATCTGAATTCTTGGTATCCGATACTTTGCTGCAATTTCTTGCCACGCCAAAGAATTCATCATCGGCGTAAAAAATGGCATGTGAAAAAGATGATGTCACATCTGCAAATTCAAGAAATGATACTGTTGTTATCACCAATTCAGCCTATGTTCCTATTAAACCGAATAGCCAAATCATCACAACCCCACTTGACGAGGATAACTATATTCTTTGGAAGTATCAGGTCAAGACAGCGCTTGGAGGATATGGCCTTCAAGATTACATACAAGGCACACTGACCATACCCTCTATTATGGTACCTGACAATCAAGGGAATCTTGTTAGTAATTCTGAATATACTAGGTATATGAAACAAGACAGCTTGTCAGCATCATGGTTGCTGTCATCGATCAACACTGGCCTTCTATCGCAAATTGTCGGACGTAATACATCACATGAGATCTGGACAACAATTGAGGTGCGAACTGCCGTTGTATAGGTGAGGTGGTGGAGACTGTGTTTGTAGGGGAGGAGTTCGACCTGAACTGTGTGGGCAGGCGAATCCTTAATGGATGCGTGGATGGGTTTAAAGACAAGGAGCTTCACGGGTTTGTTGTTTGATGGTGCAAGAGTTTCTGTATAGGGAGGGAGTATTAAGCGTGAGAAACTGGTGTGTGTTAGAACAGTGACAAGCTCTTGGTTCACAGTGAAGCTGGGGTCTTTTGTTCTATCATGGATATAGAAGCTTCTTGAGATTGTTTTGTGTAATAGAGGGTGGAGTGGGAAGCTATTCGAGTTGATGGAAGATGACGGGTTTGGAAGGAAAGCTGGTATTTTGAACGTGCTGATGAAAAGGGTTCATGATGTGGAAAATAACAACGATGGATTCAGGGGTAGTTGAATGTTGTGTATTCAAATTGACGAATGACAGATGTGATTTTTATGTTGAGGCTGAATACACGGGTTAAGTCGTAATGAGATGCTCAAGCCTTCCGCCTTTGTGCTGGTTATGGCGTGAAGGAGATTAGGAGTGGTTTACTGGTGGCGTCCGTTCGATGAAGGGGATAGTGAAAGGGAAGGCAGTATTTGATGAAGGGCATTATAATGGGTGAATGGCTTCAGCACATGCCGACTGGTAATTCGGGAAGAAGAGACACGTGTAGTGATTAGTGGTAATATTATCAAACCATGTTTTATTGCTAGTAATAACCAAGGGTTGAATTATAATTTTAACTAGTTAAATAAGGCAAACTGGATTTGTTTACAACTTATAATATTAATAATGTGTTCATCCGTGATCAAAATAGGATGAAACTGGTCACCTTGAGATCGTAGTGGAGAAATCTACATTAGGGAACAAATTTCGCTGAGAATAGAGCAATTGGAATTTTGTGATAAATTCAAACGCTTGTTTGATTTTAAACGGAACAAAAAGAAGATCGCCAACTGCAAACAAGGTTAGTAAACTCACTAACTCTATTTCATTTATATTTTTATATAAATGAATTAAAACTTATTTATATTAATTTTATGTTGTGTGATAGTTGTTTGGATGAATGGTTGATAAAATTGGTTGAATTAGTTATATCATTGATCATTTAATAATTCTGTTCACCATGATATTTCATATTGATGTGAAAATAATATTATTGATGTTGATTAACATCCATGGATGATGGGAAACAGGTTAAAGGGATCCAACTAGATTCCTCAACATTTATATCATTGTGTTTGCATTAATTGTGACATATGTTGTGCTATATTAACTGTGATTGATCTTGTTGTGTTTAAATATCATTGGCCCTAAAATTTTAGTATTTAAATATCGTAAAATATTTTAGAATATAGAAAATGAAATTTGAGATTTAATAAGGAAATATATTTTCAAAAAAATTAAAGTGTAATTTTGAATGGAGTTATAAAGTAGAAACTTGTTTTATTAAACAAGAAGTTGATTAAACGAGTTTATAAATTTAGCGAATTATTTATCGTTGGATAAATTGAAATATAAATTCAAATCTGAATTTATATGGGAAAGTGGAAATTGGATTGAAACCAATATTTGAGATGAGACCTGAACTTAGCAAATTATAAAGGAAATCATAAACGAGATTTTAAATGTTTGTAATAAAACTAGACCTGTTTGAAAATTCCTGAATAGAAGTTATAATTAGAATTTGGGTTTAAGAGAGTATTTATAAGTACGAAACCAAATGATTGTATATAAAAGAAATATATTCAAGATTAGGGTTAATAATAGATTAAAGGAAATATTTTGCAAATGAAATATCTCTAAAGGAAATTTAGATTTGAAATCCAAATTGGAAATTGAATGAAAAGGGAAATGGGTAATCATTTTAAAAGAAAATGATGAGTTTTATTTCAAAATTTGGAATATAAAATAAAGTGTAGACTGGAATGGTTATAAAGGAATTTGGTAACGATTTGGAAAGGATAAATTCAAATGTGGATTTGGGATTTGAATTAACCTGAAATAGCAGATAAATTCTGAAATTAGGAATGTAAATCGAATATAAATTATTCGAGAGAGAGTTATTTATTGGAATTTGATTATATTGAATTTAGGGAAGTAGTTATTTTTACTTTCCGTTTTGAATCAAATTTAATTATTTAATAATTTATTTACTTAATTATTTGTTGAAATTTATAAGTACAAGTTATATTTTTATAAACCAAATATTTGGGAACAGCGATTATAACGTTGTCGTTATAACAAATGCTTTTATAAATCTAAACAACGATTATAACGCTGTCGTTATAACAAATGTTTTATAAATCTAAATAGCAATTATAACGCTATAGTTATAATAAATGTTTTGTAAATCTAAACAGCAATTTTAACGCTACCATTATAGTTAATGGTTTATAAATGAAATATTTGGAAACAATGATTATAATGCTACTGTTATAATCAATATTTTTCCATAAAAGAAGTTATTCTTAGATTGAATCTGAAAATCGCGCAAGCAATGTTTTGTGTGAAGTTATGAGCTTTGACTATTTCAAAGTTGAGAATATTGTTCAATTAAGGTCTGAGAGGTAATAATACCCCAATTTGATTGACTTCACGATTGATGGAGGAATGGTCAAGGTTCGATAATGAAGATTGGTTAGCAATGGTAAATGGTTTGAGTTATAATAACGATGTTTTTATAACATTGGGTTAATTTAAAGGATTTTGAAATATTTTCCCCAAATAACATGAGGGATATTTCTACGCGTAGAAAATGAAATGAATCGGTCAACGAGGAATTTAGAAATGGAATATGGAAATTTTATCCGCTATTAATAAGGTATATATATATAGAGAGAGAGAGAAAATAAGGATTCATGAATATATAGAAATGTTTTCTAACTGGAATAAGAGATATTTTCTCGAATAAAGAAATGAGGATATTCAGAATGTTTTTCCAGGAATCGAGAGAGAAAATAGAGCTTTGAAAGGATACGAAAGATAGCGAAACAGGAATTGGAAATAATAATTTAATAAGGAATTAATTTAAAAGGGCCAAATGTTGTTTGATGCTTGATCGATAGAATTTCCATTTGGAAATAGGATCGTTGGTTGTATGGACGTTCCTTTGATAGTTAAATCACCAAATATCAAAGTTTTTTTTATACCTCCTTGTCAATACGGAGAGACCGGGATTAGCTTTATTATTTAAAACCACTCTGTATTGGCATAAGCGCTACAAATCAACCTATGTTGAAGATGTTTGAAGACAGAGCAAAGTGCAAGGGCTATTCTGTTAATTCTAGGTAGAAATTGCCCAAGATTGATTAATAGAATGGTGCCTTCGGTTTGTCCAGTTCCAGGACAAAGTATGTGGACGGATCTGATGATGTGGCATCCGAAGTAAATGGTGGCAAGATGTTCTTGAAAGATAAATCGTGACTCAACCCTCATCACCCAGAAAATGACAGAAATCGGGCAGGCAGCATGGCCATGTGGGTCATTCCCATTAGGGGTATTATCACCTGATCTAGATAAATTTCATTTTTTCTTCTTATTCTATCCGCTGCTATATGCTTTCGGTAACGGTTGCTGATCACAACCGTTGGTGATAATATGCTCGGTACACTCAAGTTAAATGAGTGACCAACCATGTGTGGGCCAGGTTGCAAGACATTCTTGTTGAACCCAGTGTATTCCCTTATAGAGATACACTATCGCAAGGTGGTTCCATACCTTGTCATGTTGGAAATCCAATCTTCAATAAGCGCCTTACAGTTTTTTATTTAATATTATATATGGAGCGTGAGAAGCAAGCGTTCCGCTAGATTTCTATTTATTTGATTTAGACACTATTGTAATATCATTGGATTTGATATCAAAAATATTTTGGATCATCGTAAGTAAAAACCATTCGTGTTTATGTGTGGATCGGTCTTATGATTATCATTTCTTTCGAAAGGATTTTGAAAGTTAAACAAATGATTGGAGTTTACTCACACCAGTCCCATGACTGACCCAGAGTTTATTTTGTTTTCCCTAAACTCTTGGGTGCCCAAATTTGTCTGGGCAGTCACGTAGTCAGGATTTTACAGATTCACTTGGAGGAGTTTAAAGCAGGAGGCTTCAACAGTTAGCTATAGAATATCATATATTCCGTTGTGTACCATGTTTGTATCTGAAAACAGGTGTTTATAACTATTCCAGAAATAGCTATTGTGCTCTGATGACGGTATGTATATAAAGTTACAGAATTGTATTTCAAAGTTTATGTTGCCTAATATATTTTATCGATTCCGTTGTGAGTTTGTGATCTTCGTTTTCTTCTATTCTAATATTTCTTTCTATTTCTCATCCTCTAACTTCTTTCTAATAATGATTCGTATTTATGTGCAATGTGGGTTGGACATGTGGTGTTATTAGTCGACTCGAAGGGTACGGAAATCCGGGCCATTACATTTGTATTAGAGCTGAAGGTTGCGTAATAACCTTAGCTCTGTGGAGTAACTCAATAGAGATGGGGTTAGTAATACCCTAGATTGAGTTTGAGTGTATATCTGAGCGTGTATTCGTGGATTTGCTATAAAAAGTGTTTTATATTGTATTGGCTGGTTTGCTGAGTAGTTTATGAATTTTGGTCGATACAGGATGTACAGCTCCATCGATAGGTGTTTCTAAAATCTCGAACAAAGCAATTCGATACGGTAATGTTTTAAAATGGGTAAGTGAAATAATTTTGCCCAAAAACTATTTTTGATATAAAAAGAATAATTTCTGAGATATTATAATATATGGTTGTGTTGATTGTTATTACAATCAAATGAAATTATACAATATTGAAATGGTTATATATATAACCGAATATAATTTGTATACGGATAATGTATACAAATGAGATAAACCAAGACTAAGATTAAACCAAAATTGGAACTTCAATTCCAGGCGTTTAGAAAATATTTTCTAAAATATTATAAAGTAATATAACATTATTTTAAAGTATTTTTGAATAAAAATGATTTAAATGGATTTTTAAAGGGATTAAGCACTGAAATCACTTCAGTGGCAAGAAAATAATTCCGATAATGGATCGCGACATTATCGGTGTTCATTTTCAAGTTTCTGAGTGATGAATTGCTACCATATTAGTTCTTTAATGGAAAATTTGTTTGAAAAAAAGTTATTTTTAAAATTCAAAGGTTTGGATTTGTAAATGGTTATGGATATATGTATATATATTACTTCAAGCGAGTTGGAAATAAAAGTCGGGAATTTGAATTCTAGAATAAAAATTTAACTTGTGTAAGTTAAATGGATTGGAATGATTAAAGAGAATCAAATGGTGTGAAATTTAAATTAAGTTAAATAGAATTGTATCGAATTGGAAATTTAACTTAGTAGTTTGTAAAGTGGAAAGAGAATAAATTGATTTAACATCAATTTGAATGAACGTGAATGCTTATATATAGATTATGAATTGGACTGGAGATAATCCCGAATGAAATTAAATATAGAGATGTTGATATTCGAATTTTTAAAATGGTTCGACTTATACATAAACAAGTTTAATATATATTGGATGTTGTTGTTTGGAATTAAACTGTGATGGAATTGAACTCAAACAGAATAAGAGGTTTGATTTTTGAAAACAGAACTCAGTTTGGATTAGTGAATGGAAGTGAACTAATCAGAAGTTGAAAAAAAATATGGAAGTTGAATTGATTTGGAACCGATTGTAAATATATATGTATGCTGAGCAGATATTGAATGGAAGCAAATGCAAGTGATAAAATTATGCCCGACAAAAAGGTACATGTTTACAATACTACTTGGGTTGGATGGTTTTATAAGCTTATGGGTTAAGCCGCTTGGCTTTTTGATTTGCGTTTGGATTGGAGAAGGCCTAGAAAGGCGAGTTGTGGTTGTATTGATTGAGCCATGCAGAGGAGATGCTGGCGAAATTTTTCGAAAATTTAAAGAGTTAGAAAATTTTCAAGAAATTTTTGATAATTTAAAATTGTGTTGTTAATTTTAATTGAAATAAGAAAACCAGAATTGGTTAGTAAAATTTCAAATGGAATAATGAATGATAAATGGAATTGAAATCAATTGGAATGGGTACGGATATGCAGAAGAGCATATGGACTGAAGGCAAGAATGTGATAATGGATTGACCAAAACTGGTGGATAGATCACTTAGAAAGAATTATGAATGGTCGAGTATTGGTATTAGAATTCGAAGGTCAGGTAAGAACATGTTTATGAAAATAAGGAATATAATATTTCAACTAAGTAAGTTATGAGGAGTTAGAGTTGTAGAAATTTTTTCTGCTTAGAAATTTCGAGGACAAAATTAATTTAAGGAGGAAGGAATGTAACGTCCCGAATTTTTAGCAATCGTGTAATTAATTTATTTAATTATTTAAATGGTGATTTAGAGATTTAAATGACTTGAATTCAATTATTTTGTATATTTAATTCCGAAATAATTGGAAATAAATTAAATTTGCAATATTAAGTGAATGTGATAATTTAAGAGATTACATTGCTCGACACGATTGCACTTTTCTTTTTATTCATAGCAACTCGACCGTAATGAAAATTTACTTAGCACGGTACCCAAACTAAATGGAATAAACTTATCATGAATTTTTTTAGGGGCTTATTAGGTCTCCTGCTCCTGACGAATGAATACCGGGTATACAAATATTACAGTCGTATCTCCATTACAACTCGTATTTGGATATTACAATAGCAACTTTGTGTAAAAACGATGCAACTTAAACTTCCCAACCTACCATTCCCACTTCATTGATCCATTAAATAATTATGTCTGAAATTTTAAAACTAAATGGCTCGTTTAGCCGTGCACTAATCCATTGTATAATTTACAACTTGTTAAGGGTCCGTTAACATATTTGCCATTGTGTAACGACCCAGAAAATCTGAACCAATTTAAATTTTTTTAAATTGGCTAAAATAATGGATTTTAAATATTTAAAATAAATATTTTAAATAATGGCGAGGAAAACTGAGTTTGAATCGACATTTGAAAACGAATATAATTAATTATAATTATATATAGAATTGAAAATGGCGCGGTAGTTCGATAATTCGATTTCAAACTTCAATTGAATATACCGGGTGCAAAACAATCCGGATTTTAGTGAAACCAAAAACATTAGGATCTAATTGGTAATATCGTTCCAATGAATCTGACCAATCGAAATTTGATAGCGGGAATCAAAAGATATGTCCAGTTGAAAATTCTGAATAGTCGCTATGGAATTCAGGCCCTTAAAAATGGACATTTTGCAAACGACCTCGGATTTCGATGAAACCACTTTTGTTAGATCCGCAGTGTCAAGTTATTGCTAGGTTTCAAATTTCATAATTTTTCGAATCAATATGTGAGCGTGGCAAAGGAAAACGCATTTGACCAGTTTCTGTTGAATTTAATCGACTGGAAATTGGCCATTTTGCAAACGGTCTCAGAATTCGACGAAACTAGTTTTGTTAGGACCGTATCGTCAATACAAAGCTAGAAAATATTTTTCGAGAATTTTTCTAGTTAGTATGTGACCCCGGTAATTTGAAATGTACGTTTAAAATTCAATATAGTGATTTAAATGTAAATTCAACGGAAACTGATTGTAACGATCAAATCCGCTTGCGATACATATCCCATTGTGTTCGGAATGGGGGTAAAACGCTATGGGCGACAGGCGGTGGGCCTCGTTTAGAGGTCAAATGTAAAAGTCAACCTATTTGCAAAATTAAATAATTAAATAATAATAATAAAAAAAAAATCTCTACTTTTCCCTCCTATACCTTGGCCCCCCCCTGTAATTCATTACCGATTTCATTTAAAAAAAAAAAAAAGAGAAGAAGAAAGCAGCCGCCCGCCTCGAAGCTACCACCACCGTTCGAAACCCTAGCGCAACCCCCGAAGCTCCCAAATCGCGCGAACTCCGACGAAGACAGCGCCGCCTTCCCCGTTCGAGACCACGAAGCTACCACCACCGTTCGAAACCCCGAGCGCCACCCTCGAAGCCACCTCCGACGACCCCCCCCTCTGTAAGTTTTCTTTTATTTTATTTATTTATTTTATTTTTGTTTTAATACTGATTTTATTTACATAAGAAAAGAATGCTTTTTTTTTAGTTTAAATACCGTGGGTTTTTTTAGGTTTTAAAACCGATTTTTAAAAAAGAATGTAAAACTGTTTTTTTTAAGAATTCAAAACTGATTTTTATATAAAGTTAAAACTGATTTTTATATAAAGTTAAAACTGATTTTTATAGGATGTTAAAAACTGATTTTAATTAGATTTGAAAACTGATTTTAATTAGATTTGAAAACTGATTTTAATTAGATTTGAAAACTGATTTTATAGGATTTGAAAACTGATTTTAATTAGATTTGAAAACTGATTTTATAGGATTTGAAAACTGATTTTTGTTTAAAAGAAAAAAAAACTGATTTTTGTTTAAAAGGAAAAAAAAAACTGATTTTTGTTTAAATAGAAAAAAAAACTGATTTTGTTTAAATAGTAAAAACTGATTTTGTTTAAAAAGAAAAACTGATTTTAAGAAAGGTTTTAAAACAGATTTTTGAAAAGGTTTTAAAAGATTTGAATTTTGAAAAGTAAAAGATTTGAATTTTGAAAAGTAAAAGATTTAAACTTTAAAAAGTAAAAGAAAAGTTTTGATCTTTGAAATGGAAAAGACGGAATTTTTATTAAGATGTAAGATATGATTTTTATATATTGAAAGTCGAAGTAAAAATCAGATTTTTATATATTGAAAGTCGAAGTAAAAATCAGATTTTTATATATTGAAAGTCGAAGTAAAAATCATATTTTTATATATTGAATAGCGTGGTAAAAATTCGATTTTTATATATTGAATAACATCGTAAAAATTCGATTTTTACATATGTAGAGGATACGGGCGAAAGCGACAAAAGGCGAAGATTTCTATAAGTGAAGTGTCGTGCAGTTGGATAGCTATTGGTGAGATTTCTGATTTAAAAATATTTTATATGTGTGAAATGAAAGTGAATTGCTATCTATAAATATATATCTATATATATATATATACGCCCCCTCGTCCACAAACCATGGACGATATTTATTGATTGAAATTGTTGTGATAATTGATTGATAGCGAATGGTTGTTTGGGATTGTTTGTGATTGATATTGGTTGATTGTGGTTGAAAAATACTCATTTGTGGTTGTGAAATATTTGGTTGAAACCACATAGGATTAGTTTGTGGAAATGAAATAAATGTATACATGCCGCCTGCGTGCGAACTAGATGCATGAACCCCATTGTCAAAAACCGCGAGGTTTTAAGGTAGAGCGAGGAGCCGTACTAGGGACGGTGCCGGTGTAACTACCCTGCCGTTATGCTGCCGAAATTTTGAATAATATTTGTGTGTTTGAATTATTTTCATATGCTTAAACTATATTTATTCATTGTATAGAAAACATTCATGTGTTGAATTGATATTCATTCGTTGTTTAGAAATTCATGTGTTGAATGGTATTCATATTTTGAAATAAATTGTTCGATAATAAAAATCACATTTTTATCTATATATAGAAACCATAGAAAACATTCATGTGTTGAATTGATATTCATTCGTTGTTTAGAAATTCATGTGTTGAATGGTATTCATATTTTGAAATAAATTGTTCGATAATAAAAATCACATTTTTATCTATATATATAAACCATAGAAAACATTCATGTGTTGAATTGATATTCATTCGTTGTTTAGAAATTCATGTGTTGAATGGTATTCATATTTTGAAATAAATTGTTCGATAATAAAAATCACATTTTTATCTATATATAGAAACCATAGAAAACATTCATGTGTTGAATTGATATTCATTCGTTGTTTAGAAATTCATGTGTTGAATGGTATTCATATTTTGAAATAAATTGTTTGATAATAAAAATCGCCTTTTATCGACTATATGAACTGTGTAAAATAATCTCGTTTTAAAAATAAATTGTTTTATGATAAAAATCCCATTTTTATCACCAACTTGAACTATATAGAAAAATAGTGTTTTGAAATGAATTGTTTTACAATAAAAATCACATTTTTATTGTATGCATAAATCGTTGAAATGTGAAGTGTTAAAAATAGCCACTTGTTCAAAATAAACATATATGAGATGAAATATTCATTAATTGGCTAATGAAATGATTTGTACCTATTTATGTAACATTAGAATGAATGGAGTTTTTAAACCAAATAGAAATCAAATATGAAGTCGAATAGAAATTGATAAATGATAAGAACTGTATATATATGTGCATGCAATATTCATTGAACAGGTTATAGCAAAGGGGCTAGAGAAGAGGAATAAAATTTTGTGCCCGACAAATAGGTACACATTTACTGATTTGTTTGGGTGATGATTTTGAGCCTGTTGGCTAGCCGCTTGGCTTTTTCTTTTTCTTTTTGAGATTAGAAGGACCGGGAACGCTATTTGCAATTTCCCGATGCTCCCGGTGCAGGGGAGGTTATGGCGAAATTTTCCAAAATTTTAAGGTGTTAGAAATTTTTTTGAAGTGAAAACGATATTGAAATCATTGAATGAACTATATTTATATAAATATATAAATATAAATGAAATTAAAACGAAACGAGGCCGTGCAGTTCGTATTTTGAAACCGTGATTTCAAACAACTAATACGGGGAATCCGACCATTGGATTTTCCCGAAACCTCAACCGTCGGGTTCGCCTTGGAAATATCTTCCCAACGGCACCAACTTTGTAAAAATCCAACGGTTGGATTGTCTGGAATGTTTAATTCAAATCTGAAGAAAAACAGCGCCAGAAACGATTATATATATATATATATATATATATATATATATATATATATAATTATATATTTAATCGAATAACGACGCTGCAGTTCGTATTTTGAAATCGAAATTTCAAACGATTGTACCGGGAGATCCGACCGTCGGATTTTCCCGAAACTGGAACCGTTGGATTCGTTTTGAAAAGACCTTTCTATTGATGTAAATTTTGTGAAGATCCAACGGTTAGATTTTCAGATAGGTGTAAATCAAATCTGAAGAAAAACAGCGCCACGGCCGCCTTATGGCCCGAAGCGTCGTTTTGAATGAATGGGCTATTTTAAAATAAATAAAAATAGCGATAAATCATTATAAAATATCATAAACGATATGGAATGGAAATAAACTGAATTTTCTTGATTTATGTGATATTTGATGGTTGAATGTGTTTGGTGTGAAAATTACATTAAAGAACAGAATTGGTGTTGTCGAATAATTTAACCATTGAAATAAATCGAATTGAAATTCTAAATATGCGTGAATTATTTGAGAAGGCCGAGTTAATTCTCATTTCAAATAATTGACCGACGATTGAAAGTCGAAGATGAGGACGATGGTCGAAGACCGGAGATCTTCACCTCGTTTGGGTGGTAACCGAGGTCCTGATTGGGAGGCATCCCGAAATATGGATAATGAGTGGTGATCGTCCAGACGTACGTGGTGATCGAAGGGTTTGCGAGGTATTTAGTGCCTCCGGTTTCGTTCAGACCCAGAACGGACTTGTAAATGGACTGTGTGTCTGACATTGGAGTTTATTCTGTGTTGATTGATTTCTGTTAAATATACATCTGTTTGGCGGCGGAGAATTTATTCTTTTGCTTAACGCCCTTCTCTGAGACGTACGAGCTCAGAGGTTGTATATCGATGGACATCAGTCGCATGGCATGAATTGCCTGTGTGGCATGCTAAGATGCAGTGATCAGGGCTTCTGTTGAAAAGCAAAGTCTTGTGGTGATGATCAAAGCACCGCCTGTGTGGCATAGCTTTGTGTATAACGTGAATTCGCGAGCCTCACACCCCGGTATGAACCTAAAACGGGAGAGGACATCAGGGAGGGCCTGCGTTTCTTTCTAGCTAGGGTGGTGTCAGTGACCTACCAGCCCTGACATTTATATACTTTTCACCTAAGTGGTTGTTGCTGTTGCGAGGCGCCTCGGTTTGATAGGACGATCCGGGTCCGATGGAGTCATTCGTTGGCTCGTTTACGCCCCAAAGGGCGGGGAGACGTAGTGTTCAGGCATAATAATCCACATCGGTGGACCGGCCCTGACGATCCAAGGGGCAGTTGCGGCTGTTCCTGAGACACGGGCTAGAGCGTCTCGAATTCAGTAAGGACTATCTTTTGCCTTGGTTCATGACGGAAATCCAATTTCCAAATACGACATCGTGCGGTTTTGATTGTATATATATATGGCGACATGATATATGGTACCCATGCCGTCTATGATTGATACTTATGATTTGAAATTGTTTTCAAAACATATAAACACTAGCAATAATATTAAATGCCTTTGTTTTATTCGTATCAAGCATATTTTGGCCGTTATAAGGTAAAACTCTATCCTCCGGTTTGCGTTGCATTGTGTGATGGGAACTGAGTCTTATAACGGCTTCATTTTTATAAAAAGCATAGCGATGTTTAAAAGAAAGAGTTGTTTTAAAGCATTGGAAATCCAATGGAGTAAATCCGTTCCACGAAAGTGGCGTGGTCCTGTGATTAGCCAATTATATATGTGTTGAGTGGATTTCTCATACCAGTCCCATGACTGACTCGTAGTTTGTTTCACTTTCAAACTCGGGTGCCCCTTTTTCCACACGGGCAGCCTTGTATTCAGGTTTAGCTGGTTCATTCTGGATAGCTGGAGCTGAAGATGGATTCTATCATTTATTTCTTTTTATGCTGTTCAGCTCCTATTGTACATATTTTGTTTATTTCCGCTGTAGACATTTATGTATAGCTGAACTGTATTTGTACTAAGTAAGATCCTGTATACTGTGTAACTCTGATGATTACTTTATCCAGTATATTTTGTTGTTCATTATCTGGTGTATTTATTTAATTCTGTTCTGCTATTATCTGTTTCTGTGTTATATTCCAAAGATAACCTTGTTTCCGTGAGAACGGGAATTCGGGTCGTCTCAACGTGGTATCAGAGCTTTGGTTAAGCTTAGTTCTGGAATATAACATTCGAACGAACTCGTCAGAAATAGAATCAGTAGTGTTCTAGGATGGGTAACTCTATACAGATAGGATCAGTAATATCCAAGTATGAGTAGCAGAATCAGAACAACTCGTTAGAGATGGGGTCAGAAGTGCCTCAGAACGAGTCGAGAGTAATATGTTTTTAAATAACGTATTTGTGATTATATATATAGTCTGGTTTTAGAAATATAATTTTTGGAATATATAAAAGATATATATTTGAAAAGTTAAAAAGGTTAAAACAATTGGATTGGTTGTTGTGTTGTGTGATTGTAGATCTTTCAAACCACTTTCGACTTTATTCCTTTTCGGGGACGAAAAGTTTTAAGTGGGGGAGATTGTAACGACCCAGAAAATCTGAACCAATTTAAAAAATTTTAAATTGGCTAAAATATTGGATTTTAAATATTTAAAATAAATATTTTAAATAATGGCGAGGAAAACTGAGTTTGAATCGACATTTGAAAACGAATATAATTAATTATAATTATATATAGAATTGAAAATGGCGCGATAGTTCGATAATTCGATTTCAAACTTCAATTGAATATACCGGGTGCAAAACAATCCGGATTTTAGTGAAACCAAAAACATTAGGATCTAATTGGTAATATCGTTCCAATGAATCTGACCAATCGAAATTTGATAGCGGGAATCAAAAGATATGTCCAGTTGAAAATTCTAAATAGTCGCTATGGAATTCAGGCCCTTAAAAATGGACATTTTGCAAACGACCTCGGATTTCGATGAAACCACTTTTGTTAGATCCGCAGTGTCAAGTTATTGCTAGGTTTCAAATTTCATAATTTTTCGAATCAATATGTGAGCGTAGCAAAGGAAAACGCGTTTGACCAGTTTCTGTTGAATTTAATCGACTGGAAATTGGCCATTTTGCAAACGGTCTCAGAATTCGACGAAACTAGTTTTGTTAGGACCGTATCGTCAATACAAAGCTAGAAAATATTTTTTCGAGAATTTTTCTAGTTAGTATGTGACCCCGGTAATTTGAAATGTACGTTTAAAATTCAATATAGTGATTTAAATGTAAATTCAACGGAAACTGATTGTAACGATCAAATCCGCTTGCGATACATATCCCATTGTGTTCGGAATGGGGGTAAAACGCTATGGGCGACAGGCGGTGGGCCTCGTTTAGAGGTCAAATGTAAAAGTCAACCTATTTGCAAAATTAAATAATTAAATAAAAAAAAAATCTCTACTTTTCCCTCCTATACCTTGCCCCCCTGTAATTCATTACCGATTTCATTTAAAAAAAAAAAGAGAAGAAGAAAGCAGCCGCCCGCCTCGAAGCTACCACCACCGATCGAAACCCTAGCGCAACCCCCGAAGCTCCCAAATCGCGCGAACTCCGACGAAGACAGCGCCGCCTTCCCCGTTCGAGACCACGAAGCTACCACCACCGTTCGAAACCCCGAGCGCCACCCTCGAAGCCACCTCCGACGACCCCCCCCTGTAAGTTTTCTTTTATTTTATTTATTTATTTTATTTTTGTTTTAATACTGATTTTATTTACATAAGAAAAGAATGCTTTTTTTTTTAGTTTAAATACCGTGGGTTTTTTTAGGTTTTAAAACCGATTTTTAAAAAAGAATGTAAAACTGTTTTTTTTAAGAATTCAAAACTGATTTTTATATAAAGTTAAAACTGATTTTTATATAAAGTTAAAACTGATTTTTATAGGATGTTAAAAACTGATTTTAATTAGATTTGAAAACTGATTTTAATTAGATTTGAAAACTGATTTTAATTAGATTTGAAAACTGATTTTATAGGATTTGAAAACTGATTTTAATTAGATTTGAAAACTGATTTTATAGGATTTGAAAACTGATTTTTGTTTAAAAGAAAAAAAAACTGATTTTTGTTTAAAAGGAAAAAAAAAAACTGATTTTTGTTTAAATAGAAAAAAAAACTGATTTTGTTTAAATAGTAAAAACTGATTTTGTTTAAAAAGAAAAACTGATTTTAAGAAAGGTTTTAAAACAGATTTTTGAAAAGGTTTTAAAAGATTTGAATTTTGAAAAGTAAAAGATTTGAATTTTGAAAAGTAAAAGATTTAAACTTTAAAAAGTAAAAGAAAAGTTTTGATCTTTGAAATGGAAAAGACCGAATTTTTATTAAGATGTAAGATATGATTTTTATATATTGAAAGTCGAAGTAAAAATCAGATTTTTATATATTGAAAGTCGAAGTAAAAATCATATTTTTATATATTGAATAGCGTGGTAAAAATTCGATTTTTATATATTGAATAACATCGTAAAAATTCGATTTTTACATATGTAGAGGATACGGGCGAAAGCGACAAAAGGCGAAGATTTCTATAAGTGAAGTGTCGTGCGGTTGGATAGCTATTGGTGAGATTTCTGATTTAAAAATATTTTATATGTGTGAAATGAAAGTGAATTGCTATCTATAAATATATATATATATACGCCCCCTCGTCCACAAACCATGGACGATATTTATTGATTGAAATTGTTGTGATAATTGATTGATAGCGAATGGTTGTTTGGGATTGTTTGTGATTGATATTGGTTGATTGTGGTTGAAAAATACCCATTTGTGGTTGTGAAATATTTGGTTGAAACCACATAGGATTAGTTTGTGGAAATGAAATAAATATATACATGCCGCCTGCGTGCGAACTAGATGCATGAACCCCATTGTCAAAAACCGCGAGGTTTTAAGGTAGAGCGAGGAGCCGTACTAGGGACGGTGCCGGTGTAACTACCCTGCCGTTATGCTGCCGAAATTTTGAATAATATTTGTGTGTTTGAATTATTTTCATATGCTTAAACTATATTTATTCATTGTATAGAAAACATTCATGTGTTGAATTGATATTCATTCATTGTTTAGAAATTCATGTGTTGAATGGTATTCATATTTTGAAATAAATTGTTCGATAATAAAAATCACATTTTTATCTATATATAGAAACCATAGAAAACATTCATGTGTTGAATTGATATTCATTCGTTGTTTAGAAATTCATGTGTTGAATGGTATTCATATTTTGAAATAAATTGTTCGATAATAAAAATCACATTTTTATCTATATATAGAAACCATAGAAAACATTCATGTGTTGAATTGATATTCATTCGTTGTTTAGAAATTCATGTGTTGAATGGTATTCATATTTTGAAATAAATTGTTCGATAATAAAAATCACATTTTTATCTATATATAGAAACCATAGAAAACATTCATGTGTTGAATTGATATTCATTCGTTGTTTAGAAATTCATGTGTTGAATGGTATTCATATTTTGAAATAAATTGTTTGATAATAAAAATCGCCTTTTATCGACTATATGAACTGTGTAAAATAATCTCGTTTTAAAAATAAATTGTTTTATGATAAAAATCCCATTTTTATCACCAACTTGAACTATATAGAAAAATAGTGTTTTGAAATGAATTGTTTTACAATAAAAATCACATTTTTATTGTATGCATAAATCGTTGAAATGTGAAGTGTTAAAAATAGCCACTTGTTCAAAATAAACATATATGAAATGAAATATTCATTAATTAGCTAATGAAATGATTTGCACCTATTTATGTAACATTAGAATGAATGGAGTTTTTAAACCAAATAGAAATCAAATATGAAGTCGAATAGAAATTGATAAATGATAAGAACTGTATATATATGTGCATGCAATATTCATTGAACAGGTTATAGCAAAGGGGCTAGAGAAGAGGAATAAAATTTTGTGCCCGACAAATAGGTACACATTTACTGATTTGTTTGGGTGATGATTTTGAGCCTGTTGGCTAGCCGCTTGGCTTTTTCTTTTTCTTTTTGAGATTAGAAGGACCGGGAACGCTATTTGCAATTTCCCGATGCTCCCGGTGCAGGGGAGGTTATGGCGAAATTTTCCAAAATTTTAAGGTGTTAGAAAAATTTTTGAAGTGAAAATGATATTGAAATCATCGAATGAACTATATTTATATAAATATATAAATATAAATAAAATTAAAACGAAACGAGGCCGTGCAGTTCGTATTTTGAAACCGTGATTTCAAACAACTAATACGGGGAATCCGACCATTGGATTTTCCCGAAACCTCAACCGTCGGGTTCGCCTTGGAAATATCTTCCCAACGGCACCAACTTTGTAAAAATCCAACGGTTGGATTGTCTGGAATGTTTAATTCAAATCTGAAGAAAAACAGCGCCAGAAGCGATTATATTTATATATATATAAATATAATTATATATTTAATCGAATAACGACGCTGCAGTTCGTATTTTGAAATCGAAATTTCAAACGATTGTACCGGGAGATCCGACCGTCGGATTTTCCCGAAACTGGAACCGTTGGATTCGTTTTGAAAAGACCTTTCTAATGATGTAAATTTTGTGAAGATCCAACGGTTAGATTTTCAGATAGGTGTAAATCAAATCTGAAGAAAAACAGCGCCACGGCCGCCTTATGGCCCGAAGCGTCGTTTTGAATGAATGGGTTATTTTAAAATAAATAAAAATAGCGATAAATCGTTATAAAATATCATAAACGATATGGAATGGAAATAAACTGAATTTGCTTGATTTATGTGATATTTGATGGTTGAATGTGTTTGGTGTGAAAATTACATTAAAGAACAGAATTGGTGTTGTCGAATAATTTAACCATTGAAATAAATCGAATTGAAATTCTAAATATGCGTGAATTATTTGAGAAGGCCGAGTTAATTCTCATTTCAAATAATTGACCGACGATTGAAAGTCGAAGATGAAGACGATGGTCGAAGACCGGAGATCTTCACCTTGTTTGGGTGGTAACCGAGGTCCTGATTGGGAGGCATCCCGAAATATGGATAATGAGTGGTGATCGTCCAGACGTACGTGGTGATCGAAGGGTTTACGAGGTATTTAGTGCCTCTGGTTTCGTTCAGACCCAGAACGGACTTGTAAATGGACTGTGTGTCTGACATTGGAGTTTATTCTGTGTTGATTGATTTCTGTTAAATATACATCTGTTTGGCGGCGGAGAATTTATTCTTTTGCTTAACGCCCTTCTCTGAGACGTACGAGCTCAGAGGTTGTATATCGATGGACATCAGTCGCATGGCATGAATTGCCTGTGTGGCATGCTAAGATGCAGTGATCAGGGCTTCTGTTGAAAAGCAAAGTCTTGTGGTGATGATCAAAGCACCGCCTGTGTGGCGTAGCTTTGTGTATAACGTGAATTCGCGAGCCTCACACCCCGGTATGAACCTAAAACGGGAGAGGACATCAGGGAGGGCCTGCGTTTCCTTCTAGCTAGGGTGGTGTCAGTGACCTACCAGCCCTGACATTTATATACTTTTCACCTAAGTGGTTGTTGCTGTTGCGAGGCGCCTCGGTTTGATCGGACGATCCGGGTCCGATGGAGTCATTCGTTGGCTCGTTTACGCCCCAAAGGGCGGGGAGACGTAGTGTTCAGGCATAATAATCCACATCGGTGGACCGGCCCTGACGATCCAAGGGGCAGTTGCGGCTGTTCCTGAGACACGGGCTAGAGCGTCTCGAATTCGGTAAGGACTATCTTTTGCCTTGGTTCATGACGGAAATCCAATTTCCAAATACGACATCGTGCGGTTTTGATTGTATATATATATATGGCGACATGATATATGGTACCCATGCCGTCCATGATTGATAGTTATGATTTGAAATTGTTTTCAAAACATATAAACACTAGCAATAATATTAAATGCCTTTGTTTTATTCGTATCAAGCATATTTTGGCCGTTATAAGGTAAAACTCTATCCTCCGGTTTGCGTTGCATTGTGTGATACGAACTGAGTCTTATAACGGCTTCATTTTTATAAAAAGCATAGCGATGTTTAAAAGAAAGAGTTGTTTTAAAGCACTGGAAATCCAATGGAGTAAACCCGTTCCACAAAAGTGGCGTGGTCCTGTGATTAGCCAATTATACATGTGTTGAGTGGATTTCTCATACCAGTCCCATGACTGACTCGTAGTTTGTTTCACTTTCAAACTCGGGTGCCCCTTTTTCCACACGGGCAGCCTTGTATTCAGGTTTAGCTGGTTCATTCTGGATAGCTGGAGCTGAAGATGGATTCTATCATTTATTTCTTTTTATGCTGTTCAGCTCCTATTGTACATATTTTGTTTATTTCCGCTGTAGACATTTATGTATGGCTGAACTGTATTTGTACTAAGTAAGATCCTGTATACTGTGTAACTCTGATGATTACTTTATCCAGTATATTTTGTTGTTCATTATCTGGTGTATTTATTTAATTCTGTTCTGCTATTATCTGTTTCTGTGTTATATTCCAAAGATAACCTTGTTTCCGTGAGAACGGGAATTCGGGTCGTCTCACATTGTGTTTTGACAGCATTACTACTTACGAGCATAAAGAATGACACTTCCCACAAATCGTCCAAAGTACAGTAAACTATATTAGCTTTTAACATTTCAGTGCTCGTAAATACATCTCACTATACTTCCTAGCTAGGCGTACAAAAAGCTAGTTATAAGCAATAATTTTGTAAACATATAATGACAAATATACTGATGAAGTATATGAAAAGAAATAAACTTCATAATCACATGGCCATCTGTAATTTGCACATGCCAATCTCCTTTTCGCACAGGCAATGTTTTCCAACATGCAGACTTAGGCATGAAGAGAACAGAATACCTATAAAGTAGATAACACATGCATGCACATGGAAGGCTATACTGTCCAACAATACTATAATATCGTACCTCAAACTCAGTGAAAACCAAAAGCTGCCACCTTAATACTATACAAGCTAAACTACTCTAGGCCAAGACTACGACATAGACCATTCACGCAGGCACCCCCTTAAATGCATGCATAAAAGTAATACATGATAATATATGTGGCTATACAGACAATATTGGACCTGCAGTTACATAAAGCCCATTTTCAAATTATTCGCAACCGTATAGTTCATGGTTCATAAGGCATTACGTTATAGTTTACATTCTTTAGTTCCTGTATAAATAAGAGCCATTGGCTATGTACAAAACATTGAATTGACTCTGTATCATTTCTATTTTTTACATCAATACAATAGAAATACTCCATTCAACTAATTTGGTATCGGAGCAGGAATTGCCTCACGGCATTAATTCCTCTTGCCATCTCTATCAAGTCCTATTTTCTCCAATGGAAGATTTCCAATGCAGCAGTCTTAATTTTTTTTCTTCCGTTGATTCGAAGAAAGGGGTGATTCAAAACACCTCAGATTATAGCATCAACACCGCAGTGTTGTACCTTTCTCGATCAAGGTGCATCTGTTCTTATCGGATGCGCATCTATTCTTATTGATTGTGTATTCGTTCTTATCGACCGCTGCATTGTTTTCTGCTACACCAAGAAGAGATCAGATCGAAGTCTTCATTTCTCCTATAGCTGCAGTTCATCCACTGTTGATTTCGGGGGCATTCATATCCCTGTTTTCGCTCATTTGTTATTTCAGATTTCAAATCTGAATTTTTGGTATCTGATTCTTTGCTGCAATTTCTTGCCACGCCAAAGAATTCATCATCGGCATCAAAAATGGCAAGTGAAAAAGACGATGTCACATCTGAAAATTCAAGAAACAATACTGCTGTTATCACCAATTCAGCCAATGTTCTTATTAAAACGAAAAGCCAAATCATCACAACCCTACTTTATAAGGATAACTAATTCTTAGGAAGTACCAGGTCGAGACAACGCATAGAGGATATGGCCTTCAAGATTACATACGAGGCACACTGACCATACCCTCTATTATGGTACTTGACAATCAAGGGAATCTTGTTAGTAATTCTGAATATACTAGGTATATGAAACGAGATAGCTTGTTAGCATCATGGTTGCTGTCATCGATCAACACTGCCCTTCTATCGCAAATTGTCGGATGTAATACATCACATGAGATCTGGACAACAATCGAGCAGATTTTCAATGCTCAATCATCGACCAGAATCATGCATTATAGAAGAGAACTACAGAGTATGAGGAAAGAAGATACGAGCATGAGAGATTATCTTACTAAAATCAAGAATTTGTGCGATAGACTTAGTGTCGTTGTGTAACAACCCGTACTTTTACGGATAATGAATAATTTATTTAATTATTTAAATAAAGGTTTGGTAATTTAAAATGACCATAAAATAATAATAAGGAATATTTAATTAATATAGTAATTAAATAATATATTTAAATTCCAGAATAGTCGAAAATAGTAGAATTCACAATATGATGTGAATTGGATCATATATAAGCTGTAATTCAGTTTGGAATTGAATTAGAATAACGAATATACTATTTAAACGAAGTTTGAACGTGTAGTTATATTATAATTAAAATCGAGCTCCAAATGGCACAACAGTTCATAATTTGGCGATTCGAACTTCAACTGAATATACAACGTCTGTTTTAAGTCGAACTTCGGTGAAAAAAGAAACGTTCGGAGCTGGTGAAGTATATTTTTCTGATGGAAGAGAAAAAACGGGATTTCGTCGGGTAGATTTTGATTTATGTCCAAATCAAATTTTCAAATAGTCGCTATGGAATTCCTTTATAATTTATAACAATTTATTTATATTATAAATAAATTTTTCAATATAAATTGAATAACGATTCAACCGGGATTTGAATATCGATTTATAAATCCAATTGGAGCTGTATGATATTCTATTATGAATGTATATGATAATATTTATTTATAGATATTAAATTTTATAATTTGTAAATATATTAATATTTAAATGGGTTATTTAGAGCTTTAAAAATAGCCAGTTTTGCAAACGAACTCCGTTTTTGACGAAGCTGATTTTGTTAGATCTGTAATGTCAAATTATTGTTAGATTCCAAGTTTCGTGATTTTTAGGGTCAGTGTGTGGCCGTACGGATTTTTAATGTGAAAAACAGTCAGTATTTTGACGGTTAAAAATATGCTATGTGAGCAAGCGTTGTCGGAATTCGACGAAACCAGTTTCGTTGGGTCAATGTCGAACTTAAGGTGTACGTCCATATCTGTGATTTTTGGATATTTTGTGTGACCGTAGGAATTTTATATGACAAATACAAACAACGGTTGGTTAAAATTGAATATAAAAATAAAAAAAAATTATATTATATTTTCTTCGTATAAATATCCCTAAAATCTCTCAAACCCTAAAAGACTTTTCTTCCTTGGTCAAAACCGCAGCCGACATCATTTATCCACAAACCAGAAAATCACGAAATGTTAAAATCGAAATTCAATCTCTACATTAATCCGTAAATCTTCAAATAAACATATTTGAAACCCTCATCTCATGCTCTTTGATTCTATACACGTTTTATAGGGTTCGTTGTGTTTTGTTTCCGTTGGAAATAGCACAGCGTTGAGTAGCGATGGGTTAGGGTTCAAGTTGTTGATGGATTTAAGCATTTAATTGAGTTTTGGGTGTTAGATTTGGATTCAGGGAGTATGTTAGTAGTGTATACAAATTTTTGTGGAATATTGGAATAAAAAGGTTCGCTTCCTGTACAGGAAGGTGCTTCACGTCGGTTCAACGAGGGGGGTTTGAAAAACAGTGTGAGTTGCCTTAAAATAGGACAAGAGGATAGAGATTTCGATGAGCAAGCCAATAGGAGTTGTGTGAGTTTAAATTGTGAAGTATTGAAAGGATGGTAAAGGAGTAAAGTTGTGTTCAGGACTGAAGAGGATTGTCTGTAGTCGGGTTCGTATTTGGAAGAAAAGGGATAAGCGCTAGGATTAAGGATAATGGCGTGGATTAAGGGTCTGAAGATGATGGTAGCTGTTTTGTTTATTTTTGAATTCATTTTGAAATGGGGAGGTAGGAGAAGTAGGAATTTGCGGTCATGGAGTTCAAAGGGAGCAGCGCATATGATTTCGTTCAGGAAGAAAAAGAGTGAGGAGGTGATTAAGCGCTGATAACATGGCTTAAGAGGGGATTAGTTGAGGTTAATTAACTATTGATTATTCGATTTGGAATGTTAAACAGTTTTAAACTTGTAAAATTCGTAACCTTTCCGTACATTATCCAAATTCAGTGAAAAAAGACTCGTTGGGATCGTATGGACAAGCACAACACAATGGAACTGACTGGGAGTGGATTGGAGCTCGTTACAATTTATAGCAAAATAAATTGTCCGTCTAAATCAAAGATAGGTAATCGTTATTTAACGATAATTGCCCAATGTGAGAAAAACTTACCAACTCTAGTAGTTCATATTTTTATAATGTATTCTTAGAATTGATAAATGATGATTGATTCTGTGTGTTGACTATTTGGTTGAACTGCTAAGTGATTGGTTGAAATTATAGATAACGATAGTTATATACATATCGTTAATCAAATATTGATTCTGTTTATCAGAATATTTCATATTGAAATGAAATTTGATGTGAATTATATTGTATAACAACTGTGGATGCATGGAAACAGGTCGGAGGAATCCAACTGGATTCCTCAACATTTATTTTATTATTTTTCATATATTGTGTTATATGATGTGATGAAATCTGTTGTTGATTTTGTATGTTTGAATGATACTGATCATTGTTATATGGTACGTTAAATACCATAAGTAATATTGGAATGTGAAAAGGGAAATTTTCAATAGAAAGATAAAAAGAAATATTTATAAAATCAAAAGATTTTATAAAAAGAAACATTTTTAAAATAAATAGATTATAAAAGAAATAATTATTTGGAAAATAAATATAGAGAACTGAAAACGAAATATTTGTAAAACATTTACAAATAGAATTGAAAAGGGAATATTTGTAAAACATTTACAAACAGAATTGAAAAGGAAATATTTATTTATTAAATAAATAGAATTGAAAAGGAAATATCTATAAATCATTTACAAATAGAATTGAAAAGGAAATATTTGTAAAACATTTACAAATAGAATTGAAAAGGAATTAAAAAGGAAATATTTATTTGTTAAATAAATAAAATTATAAAAGGAATATTTATTTGGAAAATAAATAGGATTATAAAAGGGAATTAACGAGATATAAAAGAGTTATCGATTAGAGTTAAAGGATAGAGTTAATTGAATAGAGTTATCGATTAGAGTTAATCGAATAGAGTAAATCAATTAGAGTTATCAATTAGAGTTATCGATTAGAGTTAATCGAATAGAGTAAATCAGTTAGAGTTATCGATTAGAGTTATTGACTAGAGTTAAAGGAGTTAATCGAATATAGTTTATTCGAATAGAGTTAAATGAGTTAATCAAATATAGTTTATTTGAATAGAGTTAAAGGAGTTGATCGAATATAGTTTATTCGAATAGATTTAAAGGAGTCAATCGAATATAGTTTATTCAAATAGAGTTAAAGGAGTTATCGAATATAGTTTATTCGAAAGGAGTTAATCGAATATAGTTTATTCGTAAGGAGTTAAGTGATAAGAGTTAATGGATTAAAGTTAATCGAGTTAAAGTTAATGGAGTTAGGGTTCATTGATTTGAGTTAATCGAGTTATATTTTGGAGTTAGATATCTTAGAAGTAGGGATTATAACATTATAGTTATAATCAATGTTTTTCAATAAAGAAGTGGATTTGTAAATAGAATCCGACAGTTATGTAAGGTAGTTTGTTAAAGATTTAAAGGGTGAACTTTGTCTATTTCGAGGTTAGAAATGTTGTCCAGTTAAGGCCTGAGAGGTAGTTATACCCCAACTTGATTGACTTCGTTTTTAACTAAGGAATGGTTAAGGTTCGATAGTGAAGGAGTTAATTGAATTTATTTAATAAGTGTTGATGGTTCGAGTTGGAATAGCGATGTTTTATTTAAACATCTCTTTAAATCCAATGAATGAGTTTTGGAAGCATTTTCCAAATAAAATCAAAGATATTATCTAATCCTAGAAAATGAAATGTTGATGATAAAGAATACTGAAATGATAGTGATACGTGAAAAAGAGATGGATGTATGGAAACAGGAAATAAGGAATGTTGAATGTTGAATGTATGGAAACAGGAAATAAATAAATTAATGAACTAAAGAGATAAATGTTAAACGATGATTGACCGATATAATTTCCATCTGGAAATAATATCGTTGTTTGCACACATGTTTTCCTTTGATAGTTAACTCACCGACTATCGAAGTTTTTGACCATTTTTCTGTCGTCAATCCGGAGAAACCGGGATCAGATTCATTATCTGAAAACCACTCTGTATGGGTGTTAGCGTTGCAATCAAATATGATGAAGATAATTGAAGGCGGAGTTATGCAAGGGCTGTCCTATTTACAGAATAGTGCCTTCGGTTTGTCCAGTCCAAGGACGACCAGTATGGAAGAATGTCTGACAGAGTATATTTAATAGATCGCGTAAGTTGATCTCTTCAAACGTATTTACGTTTGGTGGCGGAGTAATCCGTTTCTCTTAGTTGTATACCCATTGTATTTTTGGGGAAATCAATTTGTTATTTGGCGTGTATGACAATGTGATATTCAAAGTGAATAAATGTGTGATCTATCAGAGATAAGCATGGCCTCTAGCCTCACAACCAGGAAATGACAAAAATCGGGCAGGCAGCATGGCTAAGGGGTTGGCTGCCAAGTAGGGTGTATTATCACCTATCTAGATATATTTAGTTCATTCTTTAATCTATTTGATGCTGTCCCATTCGGGAAACGGTTGCTGATCCCAACCGTTGGTGATGTACATTCGATACACTCAAGCAAAATGAGAGGTCGGTCATGTGTGGCCGGGTTGCAAGATGTTCTTGTTGAACCCAGTGTATTCCTCTCTAAAGGTACACTATCGGAAGGTGGTTCCATACCTTGTCATAGTTGGTAATCCATTATCCAATAAGTGCTCGCGGTTTTGATTGTATACTATATATGTGGAACGTGAGATGAAAGTGTTCTGCTAGATGATTATTATATTATGGTTGATAGACACTATCATAATATGAAAAGAATTTTGGTATAAAGACTATTTTGGATTCTCATACGGGAAAAACCCGTTCCGTTATATGGCGTGGTCTTATGAGATATCGTTTTATTGCTCAAACTGTTTTAAATTGTTTTGCTCACACCAGTCCCATGACTGACCCAGAGTTTTTTTTGTTTTATTTTCCCTAAACTCTTGGGTGCCCAATTTTGTATGGGCAGTCAAGTAGTCAGGATTTTACAGATATACTTGGAGAGCTTGGAGCAGGAGGCTTCAGGATTATATAACTATTGTTTATTTCCGCTATGTTGTAAGTGTTGTACTCTGATAATGTTATTGTATACATATACTGATGTTATTTCAAAGATATGCTATCTATTATATGTTGTTCGTTCCATTATGAGATTTGTGTTACTCTGATGTTGTGTGTTCTTCTTCTTCTTCTATTCTAAGTTTCTATCTTATCTATTCTCACCCTCTAATTTCTTACATGGACTATCCGGCATTTCCAATGTTTGAATAGTCGACATGGTGTTGTATGCCGATATCCAGGATCGTAAAAACCCAGGTCATTACACGTTAGCCACAAGATTTCAGATAATGAACAAATATTGATTATTACTAGCGGTCTTGATCAATAATATGAATCTTTGGTTACATACCTTTCCACGCAACCAACTCTACCGGACCTTCAATTCGTTCACACTGCATTGTTAGCACACGAAGGATGAGTCGAGCAAGGAAAAGCTATACCGGGGGAATACTCTATCAACATGGCAGTAAGTTCAAAAAACAAAACACAACAAAAAAATGTCTCAAACCAGCAAAGGCCTAAGTCAAAAAATCAAAGGGGTGGTCAACAACAAAGAGGCAGAGGTTGCGGAAGGTGGCCAAACAATAATAATCGTGTAAAGTACCAAATTTGTGATAAATTTGGAGAAATTGCCAACGGGTGCTACTTTAGGTTCAATTCAGAATTCAACACAGCTCAATCAAATCAGTCACAACAAAGGGGACCAAGCGCAAATTTAGTTCAAGTTAATCAATAGGTCAGATATAATGGTGATACGGCTAAGGGATAAGGCACCAATAATGATTCCACACAATCTGATGAGCCTAACATTGACGATTGGTATCCTGACTCGGGGGCAACTAACCATATCACCAACAGTTTACAAAATCTTAATCTCGGAAACAATAATTATTCAGGTACACAAAAGTTACATATGGGAAATGGTGAAGTTATAAGTATATCACATGTTGGAAATGGCTACATAAAAGGTAAAAGGCAACTTTATCTAAATAATTTATTAAGGGTGCCTAGTATTAGAAGAACTTGATTAGTGTCTTACAATTCGCCAATGACAACAATGTATACTTCGAGTTTCACCATAAATATTGTGTAGTTAAAGAAATACTGAACAAAACTACATTGTTGCAGGGTAACTTGCACAATGGATTGTACAAGTTCAGCAATATCAAGTCCAAGAATGCCACTAATATAGGTTTTTCATGCAATAATACCCCAACTTGATTAACTTCATAATTGATGGAGGAATGGTTAGGGTTCGATAGTGAAGATTGGTTAGCAATATGTTTAGTTAATAAATGGTAAATGGTTTGAGTTATAATAACGATGTTTTTATAACATCGGGTTAATTTAAAGGATTTTGAAATATTTTCCCCAAATAAAATAAGGGATATTTCTACGTGTAGAAAATGAAATGAATTGGTCAACGAGGAATTTAGAAATGGAATATGGAAATGTTTTCCGATATTAATAAGATATATATATTTCTTTTTATAGAAAATAAGGATTCGTGAATATATAGAAATGTTTTCTAACTAGAATAAGAGATATTTTCTCGAATAAAGAAATGAGGATATTAAGAATATTTTTCTAAGAATCGAGAGAGAAAATAGAGCTTTGAAAGGATACGAAAGATAGTGAAACAGGAATTGGAAATAATAATTTAATAAGGAATTAATTTAAAAGGGCCCAGTGTTTTTTGATGCTTGATCGATAGAATTTCCATTTGGAAATAGGATCGTTGGTTGTATGGATATTCCTTTGATAGTTAGATCACCGACTATCAAAGATTTATTTTTATACCTCCGTTGTCAATACGGAGAGACCGGGATCAGGTTTATTATCTGAAAACCACTCCGTATTGGCATAAGCGCTACGAATCAACCTATGCTGAAGATGTTTGAAGATGGAGTAAAGTGCAAGGGATGTTCTATTAATTCTAGGTAGAAATTGTCCAAGATGGATTAATAGAATGGTGCCTTCGGTTTGTCCAGTTCTAGGACAACGTATATGGACGGATCTGATGATGTGGCATTTGAAGTAAATGGTGGAAAGATGTTCTTGAAAGATAAATCATGAACTCAAGCCTCATCACCCGGGAAATGACAGAAATCGGGCAGGGAGCATGGCCATGTGGGTCATTCCCATTAGGGGTATAATCACCTGATCTAGAGAAATTTCATTTTTTCTTCTTATTTTATCCGCTGCTATATGCTTTCGGTAACGGTTGCTGATCACAACCGTTGGTGATAATATGCTCGGTACACTCAAGTTAAATGAGTGGTCAGCCATGTGTGAGCCGGGTTGCAAGACGTTCTTGTTGAACCCAATGTATTCCCCTCTAGAGATACACTATTGGAAGGTGGTTCCATACCTTGTCATGTTGGAAATTGTAACAACCTGCATTCTATGCATCAAAGGATCATAGAATATTTATTTATTTATTTTTATTTTTCCTGGTAAGTCGTATGGTTATGTACTTTTGGGGAATGACTAGTGGGGTCATTTCCCATATTCATGATTTTTGTCGATTTTTAAATGACCGTTTTGCCCCTAGCTGATCTTGTTTCGTTCATAACTTTTGATTGATAAGGAGTTTTGACCTAAAACCACTTCCTTTAGATCCGTTTGATGGTTTATCTTTCCATAGAGTGGTCACATTAGTCAAACGGATTTACCATTTGGGAGATATGGCTGAATTAAGGTTTAAAGTGTGAAAAACAGCTTAATTGGGCTTAACCGGGTGATTAGTAGCTAGGCCCATTGGGGGATTTCAGGATTAGGAGTATATGAGGGCTGCTAGGGTTTAGAAAACATTCCTTTTCAGTATTTTTCAACCACCACTAACCTCCTTTGAACCCTAGTCATGGCCTCCACTTTCTAAATCTCTTCAAAACACCTCTAAATCACTTTCTTATCAAGGATTAAGCTAATCAACATCAATCCAAGCCAAGTTAGCATCAAATCAGAGTTGGGGCTGCTGCTAAGCATTGGGATTCGACCCAAAACAGAGGATATTTCAGATCTATAGTTTAATTTGTGGCAAAGGTGAGTGATTTGCATTGTTTTTCACAAATAATGGCTAATTAGGGTAATTAGCGAAGATTAGTGAAATTATAACTCAGAAAAATCTAGAAAATTTTATAAAATTCCAGAATATTATTTTATGCCTTTGATATGAATTTGGGTTAATTTCGACTAATTTTTGCTAATCCCGGAATTTAGGGGATTAAGGGGTGATTAGTGATAATTAGCGAAATTTTGCATCATAAAAAACTGGAAAAATTTGTAAAATTCTAAAATATTATTTTAGGGCTCTGATAGAAATTTGGGTTGATTTGGTTAAGTTTTACTAATCTTATCATTAGTTGTTGTTAAACATGCTTAAGGGGAAAATAAGGGTTTTGGGGTCTGTTTGATCCGTTTTGACATATCATATTGTTATTTTGCTGTTTGTGGATGTTTATACATGTTGTTATGGCTGTATGGTATGCTTTTTGAATGTTTAGAACAATTAGAATGGTCGAAAACGCAGTCGTGTGGCGTAAAACAGTCGCTGGAAAGAAGTGCAGGAAATTAGCCGAACCGGATCGGATCGAAGAAGGGGAGCACGATCCGAACCGTGGAGCACCATGCAGCTCTGACCCAACCCGTTCTCCTGGAACGCGCCACGAAGTCACGATCCGACCCGCCTCCGAACATGTGGACTCATCTGAACCGATCCGTTTGAGAGGAGGAGCCACGAGCTGGTCATGTGCCACGACCCGATCCGACGGAGGAAGCACAAACCGATCCGATGGAGGGCGAGCACCACGATCCGAACCGAACCCAATGGGTGCCCACGATCCGAACCAAAGGAGTTAACATGGACGAACCGATCCAAAGAAAAGTGAGGAGAGAAAACCGAACCGACCCGGAGACGACTAGAACCCGAGATGCAAAGGTAGACCAAATGGGAAGTAGAACTCAGGATCCAGTTGGGAACCAATGAATTAACTTCATGGTTAGACTTTGCTACGGGACATGTGCAAAGGGGTTGTCGGTATTCATAACTTTGGTTCACCACTGAGAGATGAATAGTCGGCTTGTAGTGATAGTTATACGGGGTTGGACTCCATCAAGGCCTAAAGGATTAGGTTACCAAATAGTGGATATCGTATGCTTTACGCACTGAGTGAGAGATGTGAGGATGGTTGCTATGCTTGATCGTTTGCCATCACTATGACATGCACACCCCCTCCTCCGTATCTTTACACTATATGTTAGTGGCACCTTAGAGTATTGTACGGTGTGTAGTGCTAACTCTTTGGTTGCAGGTCCAGGTTCAGGTATGATTGGATTATACCTGTTATTGTTCTATATTGTTGCTTATAGCTCATACCAGACTTTTGTTGTCCTAGAGTTTTATATCTCTTCTTATTACTCTGGGTGCTCCTAAACGAGCAGACTAGAGATAGGTTAGGTGGTATGCACGAGTAGCTGTACCGGAGACAAGCAGGAGGCTCCCACGTATGATATATAGATATTCTGCCTGTGTTGTTGAAGGTCACTGCTTGGGCATTAGCAGTGTACCTCCATCTTTTACTTTCTTTTGCTTTAGAGACAGTTTTAAAGTTGTAATAATGATGTTGGATCATAAGCTGTATTTTGGATTTCCGCTGCTATGATGATTATGGTTTTAGTTTTCAGCTTATGCACTGTCTCGCCTGTTTTATGTCAAGTATGTTACTATTATATTTTATTCCATGCGCTGTAAGACATTCTACAGGTTTCTTTGTTAGTTCTTTCATCTTCTTTCCTTTCTTTGACGACCGTCTCGTGCTAGCGGACATATGTACAGCGCACTTTCGGAGGAAATGTCAGTTAACGCGGGGCAGGCCATCACACTTGGTATCAGAGCTCTAGGTTGCGTAGTTAACCTAGGGAAGTCATCAGGGAGAGATAGTACACTTGTATGAGAGCGCGTATTTGTGATTATTTTGGTTTTCAAAAGCTATATATATACTATTAATATAGCTAAGGATGAAGTTGCATTGCACTAGCACCACTATGGAGATGGTTAATCGTTTTCTCTTTACAGACTGAACGATGAGCCGATATACGAGGGGTACTGGTAGAGGAGCCAATAATGGGAATGCTACTGAGATGAGGACGATGTTTACTGGCCTCATGAGAGAAATGCTTAGGGATGCTCGGGGAGCCGTTCCTAATGCTGTTAATGGTGGTGGTGCAGCAGTGCAGGCGCCTAGGGTCGATTTCGCCAAGCTAAACAAGGATTACACTAGCCTTGGTGGGAAGTCGTTCCACGGAACTGAGTCGACTACATAAGTTCAAGATTGGCTAGATAGTTGTGAACGCATCGTCGAAGATTTGGGAATCGAAGACGCAATGAAGAGGAAGCTAGCATCGCGTCAACTACAAGGACGAGCTATGAATTGGTGGAATGCCATTAAGGCAGCTATTCCTGAGGATCAAGTTACTTGGAATCAGTTTATGACTCGCTTTTGTGATAAGTTTATTCCAGCTGCTCATAAATCATAATTGTTCAGGAAGTTCTTGGAGCTTAAGCAGAATGGTAGAGCAGTCTCGGAGTATATCGCTGAATTCGACACTTTATCGAAATATGGATTGTCCCTTATCGATACAGTCGAAAAGAAGAACGAAAAGTTCATAACTGGTTTAGATGCGTACTTGGGGGAAAGACTTATAAACCATATCGATGAGACGTTCGAGTCTACTGTAGGAAAGGCATTAAGGTCAGAGAGCCTTTTCCCTAAGTCAAAGACCGAAGTTGCTATTGCATCTATAGAGAAAACAAAGTCGTAAGCAGGCGGTGAAGGAAAGAAGAATTCTCGGAACAAGAGGAAGCAGAACCCGACCAAGGATGGTCAGAATAAGAATGGTGGCGAGTTCTTTAGTTGTGGCAAGAAGGGCCACTATGCCAGAGATTGTTGAGAAAAGCCTGGGGAAAGGAAGTGCTTTAACTGCGGCCAGGCGGGACACCACAAGGATGATTGTCCACAACCTCCTAGGGAGAAGCAGATTGTGAAAGCGTATGCTATCAACGCTGTTCCTTCTTCATCGAATGCTCTAACTGCGGCGCAGAAGGGAAAAGGCGTCGTTAGCAAAGGTATGCTTTCTATTTAAGATGTTTCTGTTCGAGTATTGTTTGACAAACCCGAGATAGTCGATAGACCTTTAGTAGTGACGAACCCAGTTGGTGGTTCGACTAGCCTTAGTATGATTTGTCGTAACGTGGTCTTATCGAGTCATGGATGTATGTTTGTTTGTGATTGCTTTGTTTTGGGCTTTACTGGGTTTAGCATTATTTTGGGGAGTCGATCTACTCTAGAGGAATAGGGTGGTATTAGGTACCTACCTAGTGATGATGATAGTAACTGGAGTTAAGGAAGCTGAGAGGTTATCGTTGTAATAAGTTCTAGTTGTCTCTGGGAGGCACATGAGTGCTCCAGTGCTTAGTTGTTTTGCTAGTATCAGCTCACGTGGATTGTCCGAATTCGGAGGAGATATTCCTTGGGTGCTTGTCTGATATTGGTTTAGGCCTTTGGGGCTTGTGCTTGGGGAATGTCGAGTTCGACTAGGATGGTTTGCGTAAGAGATAAATAGTTGTTGTGATTCTTCATTGGATGATATCTTGGTTTACTCGAGGAGTGATGGGCAGCCGTGGCATGATAAGACTGTTCAATGGTATAGACTACACCGAGTTAGACTCGATAGGGTTATGAGATGGCTCGACTGGGACTCAAGAAAGATGCAAAGTAATGGATTGTTTAGGACCCTATGCTGATGTTCTCTTTGGATAGTAGAACTTTGAAGAAATAGGATGTGTTCGTTGATCATGGAAGATGCAACGAAGATTAGGATGATTCAAGTTGGACTTGAACTCGTAAAAGAAAATGGATGTTCATTGATCTTGAAGATGCAACGAATAGGGAGATGACTCACGTTGGACTAGAGTTTGTTAGTAATGGATACTCAAGACTGGGTCTGAGTAATAGATTGACTCGATTGGACTCGAGAAGGCTGCAAGGAATTTGATTTGGCTCGAGTTGGACTCGAGAGGGAAGCAAGATAATGGATAGACTTGGGTTGGACTCAAGTATTTAAGGCTGACTTGAAGTAGGGGTATCTGGGGACGCCCGTTACCTTGGGTCCGTTGGACGTGATCTAGTTATCATTGGAGGATAAAACGTACGTCGGACGTACGATAGTCCGTTTGGAGGCTGGGCTTCCATTAGTTCTTGATGTTGGTTGGACCAAACATACAAGAATCGACATATTGGGATTGGTTAGACCAGTCATGTAGGTGTCGACGTGCTCATGGCTTTAGTAAGTGATAGGTAGGACTTGTTTGATGGATGTTATGGTTGCTATGTTTGTCCCTATCTTTTTTCTTTTGAGTAGACTATCACCTGTAGGGTTCTAGCAATGGGGAACAAAGAGGTGGTAGTATAGACGGACATTAGGCTACGTATCAGTGCAGTGGGGTAGTCACTACTCCATGGGGCAGAGTGATCGTAGCAAGGCTATGAGCCAGTACAGTAAAGTTGTCATGTCTTCATGGGGCAGAGTGGACATAGCAAAGGATTTAGGTGTGGTAACAGTTGCATTGAGTAGGAGGCATGCCAGTCTAGAGGTTATGTTTCTGGGTTGGAAGCAACTAGAGTATATCACAAGATATGATTTCGGAACCAAGAGTGAAATGGATTCAGAAATGCTAGTAAGCTTGACGATTAGATCGATTTTGATTGAGTGGATTTGTTCCAGTTAGAAGGACGATCCTAACCTATTGGAAATCATCTCTAGGGTGGAGATGGGTATCGATGGAAAGAGAATGATCAAGCAAGGATTTGATCGAGAAGGATGGCTTCGAAAGAATGGGGGACTAGTTGTACCCAACGTAGACGGACTGAGAGATGAAGTGCTTAGAGCATATCATCACTCGAAACTGACTATACATCCCGATGGTAACAAAATATATTGAGACATGGATCAGACCTACCACTGGGAAAGGATAAATAAGGACGTTGGGAAGTTTATGTCCAAATGCATGAATTGCCAGTTAGTTAAAGCTGAGCAAAAGAAGCCTATTGGGTTGTTACAACCATTAGAAATTCCTTAATGGAAATGGGAACAAGTCTCAATGGATTATATTGATGGTTTACCGAGGACTAGGTCAGGTCATGATGGTATTTAAGTGAATCGTATACTATAGGATCTTTTGAGAACTTATGTATTGGATTTTGGAGGGTCATGGGATGGCCATTTGTATCTGGTTGAGTTATAGTTATTAGCCCAGTATTGGTATGGTTCCAATTGAAACTTTGTACGGAAGACCGTGCAAGGCACCATCATGTTGGTTGGAGAATGGTGAGAAATTTGAGCTTAGACCAGAAATAATAAGAGGGACTTCAGGCAAGATCAAGGTTATCCAACAGAGAATGAAGACTACCTAAGATAGGCAGAAAACTTATGTCGATAAGAGACGAGGAAATTTGGAATTCTTCGTTAATGACTTGGTGTTCGTCAAGGTCTCTCCGTTGATGAATGTGATTCGTTTTGGTGGGAAAGAGCACCAAGGTTTGTTGGTCCATTTTCAGTTCTCGAGCAAGATGGGAATTTGGCATATAAAGTTGAGTTACCGGACAAGACGGCGGGAGTTCACAATGTATTTCATGTTTCCCAGTTAAGGAAGTTTGTGCAAGACCCAAATGTGGCTATTTCACCAGATCAGTTGGACGATATCGAGGTTGAACCCAAGGCGGTTGGGAACCGAAAGCCTATGCGTACTGTTGGGAACGATACGAAGCAGCTTCGAAGGAAGGCAGTGAAACTAGTCAAAGTTCAATGGGGTGATGATGAGAAAGGCTGCACTTGGGAAACAGAGGAGGACATAAGGAAGAAGTATCCAGAACTCTTTGCCTGATAAGGTTTTGGTAGTGATAGTTCTTCCCTTGTTAGCAAATCGCATGTTAGGATAGGCTTGTTGTGTTGCTTTGTATGTTTTATTGTTTGAAAATGATTGACAATCATGTAGAATTCTTTGTATGTTTCGGTTAAGGAATTTCGGGGACGAAATTTCTAAAAGGGGGGCGGGGGGGGGGGGGGGGGGGGGAGGAATGTAAAGACCCGCATTCTATGCATCAGCGGATCATAGAATATTTATTTATTTATTTTTATTTTTCCTGGTAAGTCGTATGGTCATGTACTTTTGGGGAACGATTAGTGGGGTCATTTCCCATGTTCATGATTTTTGTCGATTTTTAAATGACGGTTTTACCCCTAGCTGATCTTGTTTCATTCATAACTTTTGGTTGGTAAGGAGTTTTGACCTGAAACCACTTCCATTAGATGCGTTTGATGGTTTACCTTTCCGTAGAGTGGTCACATAAGTCAAACGGATTTACCGTTTGGGAGATATGGCTGAATTAAGGTTTAGAGGGTGAAAAACAACTTAATATGGCTTAACCGGGTGATTAGTAGCTAGGCCCATTGGGGGATTTCGAGGTTAGGAGTATATTAGGGCTTAGGGTTTAGCAAACATTCTTTTTTAGTATTTTTCAGCCGCTACTAACCTCCTTTGAACCCTAGCCATGGCCTCCACTTTCTAAATCTCTTCAAAACACCTCCAAATCACTTTCTTATCAAGGATTAAGCTAATCAACATCAAACCAAGCCAAGATAGCATCAAATCAGAGTTGGGGCTGCTGCTAAGCATTGGGATTCGACCCAAAATAGAGGATATTTCAGATCTATAGTTTAATTTGTGGCAAAGGTGAGTGATTTGCATTGTTTTTCACTAATTATGGCTAATTAGGGTAATTAGCGAAATTATTACTCAGAAAAATCTAGAAAAATTTATAAAACTCCAGAATATTATTTTATGCCTCTGATATGAATTTGGGTTAATTTGGACTAATTTTTATAATCCCGGAATTTAGGGGATTAAGGGGTGACTAGTGATAATTAGTGAAATTTTGCATCATAAAAATCTGGAAAAATTTGTAAAATTCTAAAATATTTTTTAGGGCTCTAATAGAAATTTGGGTTGATTTGGTTAAGTTTTACTAATCTTATAATTAGTTGTTGTTAAACATGCTTAAGGGGAAAATAAGGGTTTTTGGGTATGTTTGATCCGTTTTGACATATCATATTGTTGTTTTGCTGTTTGTGGATATTTATACATGTTGCTATGGCTGTATGATATGCTTTGTGAATGTTTAGAACAGTTAGAATGATCGAAAATGCCGTCGGGTGGCGTAAAACAGTCGTTGGAAAGCAGTGCAGGAAATTAGCCGAACCGGATTGGATCGGAGAAAGGGAGCACGATCCAAACCGTGGAGCACCATGCAGCTCTGACCCGACCCGTTCTCCTAGAATGCGCCACGAAGTCACGATCCGACCCGCCTCCGAACATGTGTACTCATCTGAACCGATCCGCTTGAGTGGAGGAGCCAAGAGCTGGTCATGTGCCACGACCCGATCCAATGGAGGAAGCACGAACCGATCCGATGGAGGGCGAGCACCACGATCCGATCCAAACCCAATGGGTTCCCACGATCCGAACCAGAGGAGTTGACATGGGCGAACCAATCCGAAGAAAAGTGAAGAGAGAAGACCGAACCGATCCGGAGACGACTAGAACTCGAGATGCAAAGGTAGTCCAAATGAGAAGTAGAACTCAGGATCCAGTTGGGAACCAACGGGTTAACTTCATGGTTGGAATTTGCTGCGGGACATGTGCAAAGGGGTTGTCGGTATTCATAACTTTGGTTCACCACTGAGAGACGAGTAGTGGGCTTGTAGTAATAGTTGTACGGGGTTGGACTCCGTCAGGGCCCAAAGGATTAGGTGACCAAATAGTGGATATCGTATGCTTTACACACTGAGTGAGAGATGTGAGGATGATTACTATACTTGATCGTTTGCCATCACTATGACATGCACACACCCTCCCCCGTATCTTTACACCAAATGTTAGTGGCACCTTAGAGTATTGTACGGTGTGTAGTGCTAACTCTTTGGTTGTAAGTCCAGGTTCAGGTATGATTGGATTATACCTGTTATTGTTCTATTTTGTTGCTTATCGCTCATACTAGACTTTTGTCTGACCCAGAGTTTTATGTCTCTTCTTATTACTCTGGGTGCTCCTAAACGAGCATACTAGAGACAGGTTAGGTGGTATGCACGAGTAGATGTACCGGAGACGAGCAGGAGGCTCCCACGTATGATATATAGATATTCTCCCTGTGTTGGTGAAGGTCACTTCTTGGGCATTAGCAGTGTACCTCCTTCTTTTACTTTCTTTTGCTTTAGAGACAGTTTTAAAGTTGTAATAATGATGTTTGATCATGAGCCGTATTTTGGATTTCCGCTGCTATGATGATGATGGTTTTAGTTTTTAGCTTATGCACTGTCTCGCCTATTTTATGTCACGTATGTTACTATTATATTTTATTCCATGCGCTGTGAGACATTCTACAGATTTCTTTTTTAGTTCTTTCATCTTCTTTCCTTTCTTTGACGACCGTCCCGTGCTATCGGACATGTGTACAGCGCACTTTCGGAGGAAATATCGGTTAATGCGGGGAGGGCCGTCACAGAGATCCACCTCCAATAAGCGCCCTGTGGTTTTTGATTTTATATTATATATGGAGTGTGAGATGCAAGCGTTCCGGTAGATTTCTATTTATTTGATTTAGACACTATTGTAATATCACTGGATGTGATATCAAAAATATTTTGGGTCATCGTAAGGTAAAAACCATCCGTGTTTATGTGTGGATCGGTCTTACGATTATCATTTCTTTTGAAAGGATTTTGAAAGTTAAACAAACGGTTGGAGTTTACTCACATCCGTCCCATAACTGGCCCAGAGTTTATTTTGTTTGTTCTCCCTAAACTCTTGGGTGCCCAAATTTGTCCGGGCAGTCAAGTAGTCGGGATTTTACAGATTCACTTAGAGGAGTTTGAAGCAGGACGCTTCACCAGTTAGCTATAGACTATTATATATTCCACTGTGTACCATGTTTGTATTTGGAAACAAGTGTTTATAATTATTCCAGAAATAGTTGTTGAGCTCTGATAATGGTATGTATATAAAGTTACTGAATTGTATTTCAAAGTTTATGTTACCTAATATATTTTATCCGTTCCGCTATGAGTTTATGATCCTCATTTTCTTCTATTATAATATTTCTTTCCTTCTATTTCTCATCCCCTAACTTCTTTCTAATAATGATTCGTATTTCTGTGCAATGTGTGTTGGACGTGTGGTGTTATTAGTCGACTCGAAGGGTACGGAAATTGTAACGACCCGCATTCGACGCATCGAAGGATCGTAGGATATTTATTTCTTTCACATGCGAAGTCGTATGGTCATGTAACTTTGGAAGACGACTATTAGGTTCATTTCCCATGTTCATGATTTTTGCCAATTTTTAAATGACCGTTTTCCCCTAGCTAATCTTGTTTCGGTCATAACTTTTGACTAAAAAGGAGTTTTGGACCTAAAACCACTTCCATTAGATCCGGATGATGGTTTACCTTTCCGTATAGTGGTCACATTAGCCAAACGGACTCACCGTTTTGGAGATATGGCTGAAACAAGTTTCAGATGGTGAAAAACAGCTTAATTGGGCTTAACCGGGTGATTAACAGCTAGGCCCAAAGGAGAATTTCGGGATTTGGAGTATTTAAGGGCTGTTAGAGTTTAGAGAACACCCTTTTTCTCACTTTCACAGCCGCCACTTTCATTCTTGGAACCCTAGTAATGGCCTCCAACATCTAAAACACCCCAAATCACCTCCTAATTACTAATTAAGCCAAATCTACATCAAATCAAAGAGGATTAGCACAAGAATCGAGGTAGAACTGCTGTATAGCTTTGGGAACAGCCCAAAACAGAGAATCATTTCAGATTTGGTAATTTGTTTATGGCTAAGGTGAGTGATTTGCATTGTACCTCACTATTTATGGTTAATTAAGAGTAATTAGTTATAATTAGCGAATTTGTACATGTTAAAAATCTGCAAAAATATTTATAAAATTCGAAATGATGTTTTAAGCCTCTGTTAGAAAGTTTGGATAATTTGGTTAAGTTTTGCTAATCATATCATTAGTTATGCCTAAACATGATTAAGGGGAAATATGGATTTTTGGCTATGTTTGATCCATTTTAAATACATCATATTATTGTTTTGATGTTTGTGTTTGATTATACATGTTGATATGACTGTATGGTGTGCTTTTTGATTGATTAGAACTGTTAAATTGGTCGAAAACGCCGTCGTATGGCGTAAAATAGTCGCTAGAAAGTTATAGGAAATGTGCAAGGTTTCAAACTGGATCGGATCGGATTATTGGGCTCGGATCAGGTAGGAGAACCGGGCAAGTGGACTTAATTCAGATTGGAACTTAGCATAAGGAGCTTGGCGAGAAGGAAGGCCATTTGCTTGGAGTGGGAATTGGGCAGGGGATCGGATCGGAGAGACCAAAAGGGGATCGGATCGGAGCTAAGAGGAGAAGACCGGAACGGATTTGGAGACATGAGGAAGCCCACCCGAACAGAACCACTTCAGGGTATCGAGCCATTTGAGGAGTATCGAACCGAGGCAGAAAGGGGAGCACCGAACTGGACCACACCTTAAGAGACCGAACTGAACTGGAGCGTTGAACCATCAAACTGAAGTATTTCGAACTAAAGCTTCTATATGCCCGAACCGAACCAGATGGCCGAACCGAACCGATGTTGGGCTTGGGACCGCTTCATCGTGACGACTTCTTATGAAGACCAGCTCCAATTCGACCAAAACCCAAGATGCAAAGGTAGTCCAAGTGGGAAGTTTGTACTCAGGATCCAGTTGGGAACCAATGAGTTAACTTCATGATTGGACTTTGTTGCGGGACGTGTGCTAAGGGGTTGTCGATGTCTATGACTTTGGATCACTATGTAGGGGAGGTACGTGAACAGATTCAGGGCCATAGTGGCTAAGGTACGACTAGTGGGCTATAGACCAATGAAGTGGGGTCATTTGAAAAGGTTTGATCATGATCCCATGGGATAAGCTTGGTGGTAGCAGTAGTTTTACAAGTTGAACTCCATCATTACCTCGATGAGTCTAGTGATTAAAGTGGTGGATATCGTATGCTTTACGCACTGAGTGAGAAACGTGAGGATGGTTGCCATGCTTGATTTGTTTGCCATCACTATGATATGCACACCCCCACCCCCGTATTCTTTATACCATGTGTTAGTGGCACCTTAGAGTACTGTACAGTATGTAATGCTAACTCTTTGGTTGCAGGTCAAGGTTCATGTATGGTTTAGTATACCTGTTATTGTTCTGTTTTGCCGCTTATCGCTCATACCAGACTTTTGTCTGACCTAGAGTTTTATGTATCTTCTTATTACTCTGGGTGCTCTCACGAGCAGACTAGAGACAGGTTAGCTGGTGATGCACGAGTAGTTGTACTGGAGACAAGCAGGAGGCTTCCACATATGATATATATAGATATTCTCCCTGTGTCGCTGTTGGTCACTACTTTGGGCATTAGTAGTGCACCCTTCCTTTCTTTTGTTTTAGAGACAGTTTTAAAGTTGTAATAATGATGATGTGGAGCATAAGCTGTATTTGGATTTTCCGCTGCCATGATGTTTAGTTTCAGCTTATGCACTGTCTCGCCTGTTTAAGTCAAGTATGTTATTATTATATTTTATTCCCTGCGCTGTGAGACATTCTACAGGTTCTTGATTAGTTCACTCTCTTCTTTCCTTTCTTTGGCTACCGTTCCGGGCTAGTCGGGCATGTGTACAACGCACTTTCGGAGGAAATGCCGACTGGTGCGAGGCGGGCCGTCACACTTGGTATTAGAGCTCTAGGTTGCATAGTTAACCTAGGGAAAGACACCAGGGAGAGATAATATGTATATGAGGGCGCGTATTTGTGATTATTTTGGTTTTCAAAAGCTATATATATATATACTATTAGTATATCTAAGGATGAAGTCGCACTGCACTCGCACCACTATGGAGATGGCTAATCGTTTTCTCTTTACAGATTGAACGATGATCCGATACGCAAGAGGTTCTGGCAGAGGATCCAATAATGGGAATGCTGCTGACATGAGGACGATGTTTACTGACCTCATGAGGGAGATGCTTAGAGATGTTCAGGGGGCAGCTCCTAATGCTGGTAATGGTGGTGGTCCAGCGGTGCAGGCGCCTAGGGTCGATTTCGCCAAGCTGAACAAGGATTACACTAGTCTTGGTGGAAAGCCGTTCCAAGGAACGGAATCGGCCACGGATGTTCAAGATTGGCTGGATAGCTGTGAGCATATTTTCGAAGACTTAGGTATCGAGGATGCGATGAAAAGAAAGCTAGCGTCCTGTCAGTTGCAAGGACGGGCAATGAATTGGTGGAATGCTATAAAAGCAGCTACTCCCGAGGATCAGATTACTTGGGATCAGTTTAAGGCCCGATTCGGTGAGAAATTTATCCCAGCTGGCCAGAAGTCAGAGTTGTTTAGGAAATTCTTGGAGCTCAAGTAGAATGGTAGGGCAGTCTCGGAGTACATTGCAGAATTCGATACTTTATCAAAGTATAGATTATCCCTCATTGACAATCCCGAGAAGAAGAATGAGAAGTATATAACAGGTTTGGATCAGTACTTGGAAGAAAGGCTTATTAACCACCTCGATGAGACGTTTGAATCGATTATACGGAAAGCATTGAGGTCAGAGAGTCTTTACCCTAAGTCGAAGACTGAGGTTACATCTGCAGAGGAGCCAAAGCCGCAAGCAAGCGGTGGAGGCAAGAATGGTTCTTTGAATAAGAGAAAGAAGAATCAGACTAAGGATGGCCAGAAGAAAAAGAATAAGAAGGATGTTGAGTGCTTCAGCTGTGGTAAGAAGGGCCATTATGCTAGTAATTGTTGGGCCAAGCCAGCGGATAGGAAGTGCTTCAACTGTGGCCAAGTGGGACATCACAAGGAAAAGTGTCCGCAACCCCCTAAAGAAAATAAGATGGTGAAAAAATATTCCTTTAATGTTGTTCCTTCTTCGTCGAATGCCCCAACTGCGGCGGAGAAGGGAAAGAATGTCGTTATTCAAGGTATGCTTTCTGTTTATGATGTTCATGTTATAGTTTTGATTGATACCGGAGCTTCCAGTTCCTTCATATCTAGTGACCTGGTAGATAGGTTAGGTTGGAACCCAAGATCGTCGATAGACCTTTAGTAATGACTAACCCGATTAGTGGTTCGACTAGCCTTAGCATGATTTTCCGTAATGTGGTCTTATGGAGTCATGGATGCATGTTTGTTTTTGATTGCTTTGTTTTTGGGCTTTACTGGGTTTGGCATTATTTTGGGAGTCGATTGGCTCCAAAGATACAGGGTGGTGGTAGACTGTGAGGGCTTTTTGGTGACAGCTAGAGCGGATGATGGGTGGAGGGTAGTGTTTGGTGGTCTACCTAGTGATGGGGTAATGGCCAGTTTTCTAAATTCCCTCGACATCCCGCATGGTTAGTTGTCATCTTTGCCCGTGGTTGGCCAGTATATGGACGTCTTCGAGGAGGTGACCGGGCTTCCACCACATCGAGAGATTGAGTTCCGTACTGATTTAGTGAAAGATGCCAGACCTATAGTGATGCCACTTCATCGTATGGCGCAAAGGGAGCAGCAAGAGCTCGGGGTGCAAGTAAGCGATCTTTTGAAGAAGGGATTTATCAAAAGAAGTGTTTCTGAGTGGGGAGCACAAGTTGTGTTTGCTACCAAGGCAGATGGTTCCCTTCGATTGTGTGTAGACTACCGCGAGCTGAATAAGGTGACGAGGAAGAATAAGTATCCACTACCGCGGATAAATGATTTGTTTGATTAGTTGAGTGGCGCGAGAGTATTCTCTCAGTTGGATCTCGCGATAAGTTTTCATCGGCTTAGAGTGGAAGCTGAGAATATAGCTAAAACGACATTTCGGACGCTGTCTGGATTTTATGAGTAGTTGGTCATGCCATTTGGGTTGACCAATGCACCAACATATTTTGTGGATCTTATGAATAGGGTATTCAGAGATCAGTTGAATAAGTTTTTTCTTGTGTTCATGGACGATATACTTGTTTATTCGAGGACGGAGGAAGAACACAAGGAACATTTAAGGATAGTGATGGAGGTGTTGAGAAAATACCAATTGAAAGCAAAGTTTTCTAAGTGTCACTTCTGGAGGAGAGAAGTGAGATTCTTGGGCCATGTTGTTTCAGAGAATGGTATTGCCGTGGATCCTGCGAAGGTGGCTACGGTACAAGATTGGTCTACGCCCAAGAATGCAACAGACATAAGAAGTTTCTTGGGACTAGCTGAATATTATCGTAAGTTTATCCAAGACTTCTCCAAGATAGCAGCATCGTTGACTCAGTTGACCAAGAAGAATCAAGCTTTCGTCTGGGATTAAAAGTGTGAGAATGCATTCAAGAGTCTAAAGGACAAGTTGACATGTTCACCAGTGTTAGTCATTCCTAAGGGGAATGAAGAGATGACGGTATACACAGATGCATGTGGTACCGGACTAGGTGTTGTATTGATGCAAGGAGGTAGGGTTGTAGCTTATGCAAGTCGGCAATTGAAACCGCATGAGAGAAGATACCCTACCCGTGATTTGGAATTAACAGCCATCGTATTCGCATTGAAGATGTGGATACATTATCTCTTGGGAGAAAGATTCGAGTTGTTTACCGATCATAAATCGTTAAAGTATCTCTTCTCTCAGAAGGATCTAAATCTCCGAAAACAAAGATGGTTGGAATTCTTAGCTTCCTATGATTTCGATATCACATACACACCAGGAAAGGGCAATGCGGTAGCTGATGCATTGAGTAGAAGACATGCCAGTTTAGGGGCTATGTTTCTAGAATGGAAGAAACTAGAGTATATCGCGGGGTATGATTTCAGACCAAAGAGCGAATTGGATTCAGAAATGTTAGCAAGTTTGACGATCAGACCCACTTTGATGGAGCAGATTGGTTCCAGTCAGAGGAACGATCCTAACCTCTTGGAAATCATCTCAAAGTTAGAGATGAGAATCGACGAAGAGATGAGAAAGTATGGGCTTGATCGAGATGGATGGCTTAGGAAGAATGGAAGACTAGTTGTGCTCAATGTCAATGGATTGAGAGATGAAGTGCTTAGAGAATGTCATCACTCAAAACTGACTATACACCCCGGTGTTAACAAGATGTATCGAGACATGAAGCAGACTTACTACTAGGAAGGGATGAAAAGAGACATAGGGAAGTTTATATCCAAATGCATAAATTGCCAACTGGTTAAGGCTGAGCAAAAGAAGACTAGTGGTTTGTTACAACCATTAGAAATTCCAGAATGGAAATGGGAAAAAGTATCGATGGATTTCATTGATGGATTACCAAGGATTAGAGCGGGCCATGATAGCATTTGGGTGATTGTGGACCGATTGACTAAGAGTGCAAGATTTATACCCGTCAAGTCGAATAGAATGGCAGCTAAGTTAGCTGAACTATATGTAAAGTGGGCAGTGAGATTTCATGGAATACCCAAAGGCATTGTGAGTGACCGAGATTCGTTGTTCACTAGTGGATTTTGGAAGAGCTTACAAGAGGCGTTAGGATCAGAATTACATCTCAGTACTGCATATCATCCTCAAACCGACGGTCAAACAGAGAGGGTGAATTGTATATTAGAAGACCTCTTGAAAGCCTGTGTATTGGATTTTGGTGGATCATGGGATGACCATTTGCATCTAGTAGAGTTTGCATATAATAATAGTTACAATCCAATATTGGTATGGCTCCATTTGAAGCTTTGTACAGAAGACCGTGCAACTCGCTGTCATGTTAGTTAGAAACTGGTGAGAAGTTTGTGCTTGTACCAGATGTGATAAGAGAAACTTCAGCTAAGATTAAGGATGTCCAACAGCGAATGAAGGCCGCCCAAGATAGGCAGAAAAGTTATGCTGATAAGAGGAGGAGGGAATTAAAGTTCTCCATTGACGACTTGGTGTTTGTCAAGATTTCTCCGTTGAAGAGCGTGATATGATTCGGCAGGAGAGGCAAGTTAGCACCAAGATTTGTTGGTCCATTCCCAGTTATTGAGAAAATTGGGAATTAGGCATATAAAGTTGAATTACCAGAGAAGATGGCAGGAATTCATAACGTATTTCATGTTTCCTAGTTAAGGAAGTTCGTGCACGACCCAGATGTGACTATTTCACCTGATCAGTTAGATGATATCGAAGTTCAACCCGAGTTGGTTGGGAACCGCAAGCCTATGCGTATTGTTGGGAACGATACGAAGCAACTTCGAAGGAAAGCGGTGAATCAAATCAAAGTTTAGTGGGGCGAGAATGAGAATGACTGTACTTGAGAGACAGAGGAGAGCATTAGGAAGACATATCCAGAACTCTTCGCCTGGTAAGATTTCAGTTTCGATTTAGTCTTTCTGCATGCTAGGATAGGCTTGTTTTGTTGGTTTTGCATGTTTGATTGTTGTACGTGGCTGGAAGGCATGCGGGATCCTTTGTATATTTAGGGTTAAGGAATTTCGGGGACGAAATTTCTTAAGGGGGGGAGAGTGTAACGACCCGCATTCTACGCATCGAAGGATCTTAGGATATTTATTTCTTTCACATGCGAAGTCGTATGGTCATGTAACTTTAGGAGACGACTATTGGGGTCATTTCCCATGTTCATGATTTTTGCCGATTTTTAAATGATCATTTTTCCTCTAGCTGATCTTGTTTCGGCCATAACTTTTGATTGAAAAGGAGTTTTGACCTGAAACCACTTCTCCAGATGATGGTTTACCTTTCCGTAGAGTGGTCACATTAGCCAAACGGATTCACTGTTTGGGAGATATGGCTGAAACAAGTTTCAGATGGTGAAAAAACAACTTAATTGGGCTTAACCGGGTGATTAACAGCTAGGCCCGAAGGAGAATTTCTGGATTTGGAGTATTTAAGGGTTGTTAGGGTTTAGAGAACACTTTTTTCTCACTTTCACAGCCGCCACTTTCATTCTTGGAACCCTAGTAATGGCCTCCGACATCTAAAACACCCCAAATCACCTCCTAATCACTAATTAAGCCAAATCAACATCAAATCATAGAGGATTAGCACAAGAATCGAGGTAGAACTGCTGTATAGCTTTGGGAACAACGCCAAACAGAGAATCATTTCAGATTTGGTAATTTTTGTGTGGCTAAGGTGAGTGATTTGCATAGTTCCTCACTAATTATGGTTAATTAAGAGTAATTAGTGATAATTAGCGAATTTATACATGTTAAAAATATGGAAAAATATTTATAAAATTTGAAATGATGTTTTAAGCCTCTGTTAGAAAGTTTGGAAATTTTGGTTAAGTTTTTCTAATCATATCATTAGTTATGCCTAAACATGATTAAGGGAAAATATGGATTTTTGGCTATGTTTGATCCATTTTAAATACATCATATTGTTGTTTTGCTGTTTGTGGTTGATTATACATGTTTCTATGACTGTATGGTGTTCTTTGTGATTGATTAGAACTGTTAGATTGGTCGAAAACGCCGTCGTATGGCGTAAAACAGTCGCTGGAAAGTTGTAGGAAATGTGCAGGGTTTCAAACCGGATCGGATTATTGGGCTCGGATCGGATAGGAGAACCGGGCAAGTGGACTTGATTCAGATTGGAACTTAGCATAAGGGGCTTGGCGAGAAGGAAGGCCATTTGCTTAGAGTTGGAGTTGGGGAGGGGATCGGATCGAAGAGACCAAAAGAGGATCGGATCGGAGCTAAGAGGGGAAGACCGGAACGGATCTGGAGACATGAGGAAGCACACCCGAACCGAACCACTTCAGGGTATCGAGCCATTTGAGGAGTATCGAACTGAGGTAGAAAGGGGAGCACCGAACCAGATCACATCTTAAGAGACCGAACCAAACCGGAGCGTTGAATCATCAAACTGAAGTATTTCGAACTAAAGCTTCTATATGCCCGAACCGAACCAGATGGCCGAACCGAACCGATGTTGGGTTTGGGACCGCTTCATCGTGATGACTTCTTCTGAAGACCAGCTCCAATTCGACCAAAACCCGAGATGTAAAGGTAGTCCAAGTACGAAGTTTGTACTCAGGATCCAGTTGGGAACCAATGAGTTAACTTCATGATCGGACTTTGCTGCGGGACGTGTGCTAAGGGGTTGTCAATGTCTATGACTTTGGATCACTATGTAGGGGAGGTACGTGAATGGGTTCAGGGCCACAGTGGCCTAGGTACGACTAGTGGGCTATAGACCAATGATGTGGGGTCATTTGAAAAGGTTTGGTCATGATCCCATGGGATAAGATTGGTGGTGGCAGTAGTTGTACAAGTTGAACTCCGTCATTACCTCGATGAGTCTAATGATCAAAGTGGCGGATATCATATGCTTTACGCACTGAGTGAGAGACGTGAGGATGGTTGCCATGCTTGATTTGTTTGCCATCCCTATGACATGCACACCCCCACCCCCGTATTCTTTATACCATGTGTTGGTGGCACCTTAGAGTACTGTACAGTATGTAATGCTAACTCTTTTGTTGTAGGTTCAGGTATGGTTTAGTATACCTATTATTGTTCTGTTTTGCTGCTTATCGCTCATACCAGACTTTTGTATGAACCAGAGTTTTATGTCTCTTCTTATTACTCTGGGTGCTCTCACGAGCAGACTAGAGACAGGTTAGCTGGTGATGCACGAGTAGCTGTACCGGAGACGAGCAGGAGGCTTCCACGTATGATATATTTAGATATTCTCCCTGTGTCGCTGCTGGTCACTACTTTGGGCATTAGTAGTGCAACCTTCCATTCTTTTGCTTTAGAGACAGTTTTAAAGTTGTAATAATGATGATGTGGAACATAAGCTGTATTTGTATTTTCCGCTGCCATGATGTTTAGTTTCATCTTATGCACTGTCTCACCTGTCTTATGTCAACTATGTTATTATTATATCTTATTCCCTGCGCTGTGAGGCATTCTACAGGTTCTTGATTAGCTCATTCTCTTCTTTCTTTTCTTTGGCGACCGTTCCGGGCTAGTCGGGCATGTGTACAGCGCACTTTCGGAGGAAATGCCGACTGGTGCGGGGCAGGCCATCACAGAAATCCGGGCCATTACAGTGTATATGCTTCTCTAATGATTACTCTGATTCTCTGCACCGATACTACTATAGCCATAATGATATGATCCCAACAACTATAAGATGGTAGACTTAGGCGAACTTCTGGTGGGAGGTTTTAACCCCATACAATCCACAGACAGCCCAACAAAACATGCTTCTAAACTTTACCAGAGTCAAGATGTACCCTAACTACTACCCTAGTCGATCGGCTCCCTACTCCGTAGATACCCTGTGCCTGCTCCATAGTAGGAGGTATCACTTCCTAAAGTGGAAACCCTTCGTTGATGTGCACAACCATAACTACAGGTGTCACGGTCGTCTTATCCCCCTCTGCTCAGACCATGCACGCACATGGCCCCGATTGGTTTGCGCTGCCCACGTCGTCTTCCACATTTGGATCTCTAACAATCAACCCAGTAAGCGTGTCCCAACTCCGACCTAGGGCGGAGTACTCGTCTGATACCATTCTATGGGTTACTGACTGAAACGGATTCCCCACACAAAATGATACAAGCTCTCTCCCTTGTCTTGTATCCCCACTAGGATTTCCACAGGTTATGCTTACCTAACGGTGTCTTTGATTACATAAACCCAATAGGTTAAGTTTGTGGGCCTATATATAAATATTACCCAGCCAACCCAGATTTACTTAACCCACCCAGTGTTTCAAACAAGTTTACTTAACCCCTAATCAGGTTCATTTTCATACAATCCCTATGGATTCAACGAGGTTAAGTATTCCAATTCATTAACATGTCCATTTATGGTTATAATGTGCTAGACCTCCCACATTAAGCCAACCACTTGTGGATGCTGGATATGCTGGTCAGTTCCAGGCAGACTTCTTCCATAAGTCGGGCTTAACCTCGTGTCTTAGCACGTCTCGTATTTGTGCACCTAGAACCCTCACATTAGATCCACCACTTGCGATCGCTGGATATGCCGGGCGGTTTCGGTAGACTACCACCACAAGTGTAGCCTAACCTCGTGTCTAAGCGCGGTTATAGTTTTTCATGACTGTAATCCTAGGCATTTCATTATTAGCTAATTTTACCTATGTCATTATAGGTTTTCATGCTCCTTTTCCCCAAGTTATGTTCATAATAAACAATATGTCCAAATTCATATTCATATGTTTTATTCAGGTTATGCCCAAATTCCCAATTACAAGTTATGCCCAATTTCAATGTTTTTCCCCTTGTTCTCTGTTTAACGCGTTCACATATTTCAGCGGTATGCCTTGGCTCGAAAGGAGTCATGCTATTTAAAATAAAAGGGAAAGATGAAGGGAAGGTGATTGGAATGATCATACTAACTATTGACATATAATGGCATAAACATATAGTGGCCTAACGACAAGACAGGCACATAGGAACAGATCTGGAGAACATACGATAATAGAACTGATTCTAACATAATAGTGATGTCATAAGAGGTATGTTAAGATCTAAACAGTGGCTTAGATATCCAACTAACAATAAATCCAATTTAACCACAAACATTATAGAACATGTATAGGGTGATCTAAATAGTGAAACAATGATGGATTTGACATGATAAATAGGTGAAGGTTTAAATGTAAGTCATAATCATATCATAACTTCATAGGCACACAGGTAATTGCAGATCTAACTTGATTCAAATGGTCATAAGCATAGATCCAATTTAATGTGATACCAAGTTTTACTTTTAGTTATTCAGATCTAAAACTAACTTAAACTCAAAATGTTTGGATCTAGAAAAACAGAAGGAGAATAGCAGATGTTGAATCACATATCTAACACTTGAATAACTCTAAACTTGATTAACTTGATTGCAGAAGAAGAAAAAGGTTTGATTCTGTCCAGGCAACGACTTCTAGTCCCCCATTATTTTCAGTGTGAAGAAGCTAGAGAAATGAGGCCATATTTATAGCCAAAAGACCCAAAACCTAATCTGCCACGTCTTCCCTAGGGGGGTCGACACCACCCTTGAGGGGTCGATCCAAGGGTTGACACCTCCTTTGAAGGGTCGACACCCCCGGGTGGGATTTTCCCCGCTCACCCCAATCTTCATGATTTTGAATTTTGAACTGAAATTTTGAATTTTTGGACCCTATATATATATATATATATATATATTCTTGCGCTTATACATACTTCAAACCTTCGTAATTTCTTCATACGGTGTCCGTTTTATGCAAACCAAGTGCCTATCTTGACCAGAACTTTGAGACGGGCGCAATGGCGCAGTCAGTTTCCCTTAAGTCTAAATATTAATTAATTATTATTTAATTTCTCTTCTTTAGTATTGTTAAAATTACGGGATGTTGCATGGTATTCATGTGCCGAACAATCACCAGAGAGACAGGTTGTTGGGGCAAAAAGAAGAAGATACAAAACGGAATCTCACAGCGACACAAAATTCTATATTATAATAATAACTTTTACGTGGATAAAGACTATAAATATAATACATTCATTAGAGAGTTAATGTATAAATCGATTTGGATAGTTATAATAACCTTCCCTTACAAATGTTGAACAATATAACAACAGGCACAAGGATAAAAATAAAGAAATATATGAGAATACATCTTGGCTCTTTAGCTCCTTCCAGAAGCTTCAAAGCAAATCGAATCCAATCTAACCTTAAAATATACTCAATCTGACCCGAGTAATATAATAAGATAACGGCAGAATCATTTTGCTAAACTAATGTGAGAAAACTCAAATCACATGTAATTTATTCTTTAACTTATCAATCTTTGAAATCAAATGTATCTCATATGACCACAGCACACATAAACATGGACGCATTCACAGTAACTAAAATGCTTTTATAACCAATCCAATGATATTATAATAATGTCAAAAATCCATAAACAAATATACTAAAATAGCCGGAATGCTTCCATCTTACGTTCCAGTATAATATACAATCCAGTCCGAAGATCCTTATTAAAGAATGGATTCCAACTATGAAACGGTAAGGGTCTACCCACTGAATCCTTACACCTCTAAATCAGATGTATGAGAGGCTACAACACGCTTCACCTTAGCTACTCAGGACTGGCAATATCCATTACTGGATATCATCGAATATGATCACCCTGATTGATAAAAAACCATTGGTCCTCAAAACATAAAAAGAGATGGACACTAGATACAAAATGATGATAGAAGAGACCCACGAAGCCTTGCGGCTTTCCCTTACTTTAGCCATTTGTCGGGTCATGGGGCTAAATGTTACATTTTCACCTTATAAATAATAGACCATCTTGGAATGCTAACACTACCTTCCAAGCAGATATACCATGCCAACATTCATCCATACAAGTTCGTTCTGAGTCCAAATGGAACCAAAAAACTCCAGATTCAATCACCTCTAAGATTATTTCAAATTTGAAACACTTCAGTCGAATCGAAATGGTTTCAAACAACTACATCTAGCTTTGGCCTCTTCAAAAGACAATCGTACTTTGCAACCAAATATGATAGTCGGTTATTTAACTATCAAATATATAAAAAATGATCATCCAAGAATATAATTCTCCCATAATAATCACCAAGCCTTTTTAAAATGAACCTTTCATTATAAAATCTCATCTTAGAATATTAATTTAAAATATTAATATACTTATCACATGACCTAAGTATATTTACAAAACGCTATATTTTCAATACTTAGAAAATATATTCATAACTTATATTATCAATAAGTATATTCAAAAAGCATTCTTATTTCCAACTCATATTTAAAGGATCAAACAAAGTGATTTAAAAGGGAACAAATATAGGAATAAACTCAAACATGATTCCTCCTGTGTTAAGTGCAGAACATATTTCCATGCCACAATATTTAGCAAAATCAATTTAGGAGAATCAAATCTCAATTCCTTTTATAAATTTCTTCAATAAATCCTTTTATAAAATAGCTTATTAAAAAGATATTCATAGTTGTAAAACCCTTTTTAAATAAAAATTTTATAAAAACAATTTATATTTGAGCACGGTTTACTTGAATGAATTATCGCCCTCGATATATAAATAACATATGATTAATTTAAAAATAAAAACCTATTATTTTTGGATTATAAAACCACTTTAAAATCTTATATAAGTAAATGATTTATTATTTTTAACTAATATAAATAAAATAAATTACTTTGTTTTTTTGGCAAAGATTAACCAATTTTTAAAGTGATCTGTTACACTCTTTCCATTACACCAAATAACGAGTACAAAATAATATAGGAGGTAAACAAATTGCATGCCTGCTACAGACATTTCCTAGTCCTAGCTACGAACTAATACAGACCAATTTGATTCACCATGCGGAGTAAGAATAAAAAAATAGTACTAGATAACTAGAAATGCTGAAACTATTACACCACACAAAGGCATAACACAAAAGATTACAACACTTAGAACACCTTTACAGGCTACAAGAGCAGTCCCAAATTTATAGCCAACTTGCAGGAAAAGTGAATACTGACAAGCAAAGACTGATTGTAGTGACAAACACAACCAACATACACCCCTATTGAGAAGCGAGGGGTAAGATGGCATGCACAACAACCATGGAAAATACACTTGAAGATCTCACAAAGTTACAACTTCCCTAATGGATGATTAATAAATCTTCAAGTGTTTATAAATAAATGATTATTTATTTTATACCAATTAAATAAGCATTCAATATTTTTCGAATAATGGAATCTTAAAATCATTCTCAAGTACATGGAAATTTGTCTGTCTTTTAACAAATGTAAATTAGAAATTTAAAATCATTATTTATAAACAAGTATTCAATTTAAAATATTATTAATAAAATAGTTATTCAACTTCAACCTTATTAACGAAGTAATAACTTATCTTTATAAATAAATATTTATTAACTATTAAATCTTCGTTTAAAATAAAAATTTATTAATACTATTATAAAATAATTGAAAAAATGTTTGTATAAATAATTATTAACTTTAAAACATGATTAATAAATAAATTTACTTTTTTATAACACTATTAAACAATAATTCTTCTTTTAAAAACATTATAAAAATAACTAGCTAATGATATGGAAACATTTGTTTTAGATGAATTAAACGTGATGGTTACATTTCTATCTTAGATAAACCATAAGTAACTGTAGTCGAAATCTATATACTTAAAACATTTATTCAATAGGACTTAGCGATCACAGTGCTATTTTAATAAGCTAATGTATATTCAATTTACCGTCCAGTCAACATGATATTTACATGAATGGCTATACAATAAATAAATAATTAGCATTTAACACTTAAAAAGGTGACTGGCACAACTAAGATGTCTAAATTAATATAATAACTGAAACTGATTGTATTCTGCTAAATCATGCCAATTAGAATAAGTTTAATCAATTTCTAAACCATGTTTATTTAGCCAAATAGATAACACCAGACATACGATCTAAATTAATTGCATTATAGTTAAATAATGTAATCAAATCAAATTTATATTCAACCATTCATATAAAATCAAATACTTGCAATAAATTTTGAATATAAACTTAAAAAGGTTTAATATCAATTCGAGATGCTATACCATGATCCTAAATCAAACTCAAACAAATTAATAACATTTCAAGATGCTACAACGCGATAATAGATTTAATTCAAACAATAAATCAATTTGATCAATCCCAACAGAGAATTGATAATATAATTAAAAAAAATGGCAAAGCCGACGGGGTTGAGTGGTCCCTTTCCACGTTATTGATATACCAAAAGACGAGTACATAGCAACAAGGTTAGAAACAAAACAAAAGATGATGGAGATCACAAGGCATATCAATGTCTACTAGAAGCTAAAAAAAGAAAAGGAAACATAAAAAACAGAAGCTAGCCAAAAATTCTAGGGTCATAAGTAAATTTTATGTATTTGAGTCCCTCCCGGATATCATGCCAAATGTGTTGTTTCCATTGGTCGTAGTTCATGTTGCGAGTGGGCTCAAAAAATTGCAAACACCTTTCTTTCCAAATCTTTCTAACAAACTTCTTTAGTACGAAGTTAAAAACCCTTACTTTGTTGCCCTTTACTGTGGCTTTTTTCTGATCTACTCCTAGTCAAAACAAAGTCTGTGTGGCAAGGAGCTCCTATTGATTTGTTGTTGAGCTTCAGTCCACAAGCGCCTAGTAACTGAACATTCAAAGAATAGATGGTGGATGGTTTCGCTATCTCTATCACACAACAAGCATTTATGATCTACCACCATCCCATACACAAGCGTCTTGTCTTTTATATGTATGGCGTCTCTTATTATCTTCCACAAACACATATTCTCCTTTGCGCAATTGTCTCTCTTCTATATAATTTTGCTCCACCTACATACATCAAAACTTGACACACTAATAAATTCAAAGTACATTCTTTTAATGGAAAAATGATTACCTCCCGACAACCATATAGATGCAACATCATTCTTGTTGGATGCAATGTAATTGTTCACATGTTCCCAAACTGCTTTGATAGCCTGATTGGAAGTGGTTGGTAAAATGAACCCGTTGCCATTATATAAGCTAGACACAGTGGAGTTAATGCTTATCCTAGACTGCATTGTCTCTTGGAAGTTGGTTTCCTTCTCTAGTATAACGCCATAATCCAGCCATGGTTCGCTCTAGAACTTAACAGTATGAAATGCAGATGAACCATGTTTAAAAAAAAGGCAGGATCAATGATTTTATCTTGATAATACTCTTCCATATTCAGCTATGCCATTGCAAAGCAGAAATAGTCTAAAAGATTTTGTCTTTCAAAGCATAATTGTATGACCACGCAACCCATAGGCTTTTTCTCTTGTTTAAAAATCATCTATATGCTTAACCATTGCATCACAATTCCACAGAGTTGTGTTAGTAATACCATACCCTATGACATATTGGTTCCTCGAGTTTGGCAAAAGCAATGGGTGCAATATATTTTTGATGAATATTTTCTTTCCAAAAATATCTCATGAATGCAGTTCTGATCATAGCAAGCAACTTATGGGGTAGTACGAAAGCTCTAGAGCAATATACATGCATAGCACAAATACTTATTTGATAAGAATCATTCTACCAGCTTGGTTGATCTGCCTTGCTGAACAACAATTCAATTTATCAACTATTTTATTATGAAGAGGTAAGCATTGCATTGTAGTAATTCTAGGCGTCGCCAGAGGTAGTCCAAGATAGTTGATTAAAGTTTATTGTGTCTAAGACCACTGATTACTTTAATATTATTAATAACAGCAGGATTCACCCCTGCCACCATGAATTCAGATTTTTCTCTATTTATTTGAAGGCTAGTCATAAGGTAAAATCTACCAAGAGTGTTCGTTATATTTGTGAGGGTTCTAACAGTGGGTTTGCAAAAAATTATGGGTTCATCAGCAAACATAAGGGAAGTGATTCTGGGACTCTTGCATTTAGGGTGAATGTCATACTGATTAGTATCAACAAGTTCACTGAGCATTCTAGAAATCAACTCCATAATAGTGATAAAGATATATATGGAAAGTGGATCACCTTGCCTTGTACCTTGTCTACTAGCAAAAAATCCAACAAGACTCCCATTGACATTGACAGAAAAATTAGCAGTGCTAATGCATTCATATATCGAAGAGTTAAAACATGTCGGAAAATTCAAAACTGAGTATTCTGATTATGAATTCCATTGTAAAGTATCAAAAGCTTTTCTAATATCAAATTTAACATAATTCTAGGAGAGATGTTAGCTGTTTTGTACCATTTTAGGAGTTTATGAGCTAGGAGAACATTGTCGATAATATTCCTATTCGGCAAAAAAGCTGCTTAGTTCTCAGAGATTATAGATGGCAAGACAGTTTTGAACCTAGTTGCAATGATTTTTGCAATGCATTTTTATATGGTATTGCAACAAGAAATTGACCTAAAGGAGTTAACATTATCAGCGCTGTGTACTTTGCAGATGATGGCAATAGTAGTGTTGTTAAATGAATGCATCATCTTACCTTTTTTAAAGAAATGTTGCACAGCCTTAATAACATCATTCTTAACAATGTTCCAACATTTCTTGTAAAAAAAAGGCATTAAACCCATCTGGGCCACCGCAAGAATTACTATTCAGTGAAAACAAAGCCTCCTTGATCTCATTTTCATAAAAAGCTATACCAAGATAATAATGATGCTCATTGCTAAGAGTGGGGAGAGTCACTGATTTATTTCATCAATCAAGGGATTAAAGTTATCCTCGTTAGAAAATTAATTCACAAAAGCATTCTGAATATTATTTTCAAAAGTATGTACCTGGTTGTTCGTATCAATAATTGAATGAATTGATTGTTTGTTCTGCTTAGCTCTCAAAGCAGAGTGAAAGTAGGATGAGTTTCTATCACCTTCTTCAAACCAAGCAATTCTTGCTTTTTGTTCTATATATTGGCCTCCGTAATAAGGGAATCCTGTGTTTGTTAGACAAATCTACTTCTATGCTAGAATAATTTGAATTAGTTGGGTCAACTAGCATTTTCATTTACGTTTATTCAAGTAAAATATGCCAATGATTGGATAAGCCATTACCATTATCATACTTACATTTAACCCATAGTTTAAGCACATATTTCAGGGATTTTAACCTTTTTGTAACACAAAAATGGGGTTACCAAAGACAGGAACAAACCAATCCTTTTCAACAAGTTCAAAAAAATTAGGATCTTCAGCCCAAACATTAACGAATTTGAAACTAGGCCTTCTAAAAATTTCATTGTCACCCAAATGGTGTACCTGCGGGGAGTGGTCAGATAATATGGGGAGGGGGATTTCATTATAGAGTGTTGGCCACTTATCAAGTGCAACAGAGTTACATGAAGCATGGTCAATTCAGCACCAAAAGAGTTTATTAGAAGTAGGTTGGTGTCCTAAATAGCAATATTTAAAAGGCCTATCTCATTTAGACTGACAGGGGTCCCACCCACTCTATTAGTGATGCTAAGGGGTGAGTTAAAGTCACCACACACCAGCCAAGGGTGTGTATGTTGTCTAAAATTAAGCATTTCCTGGTAAAAGTTGTTTCTTGCAAGTGCAGAATTTAAGGCATAAACAAAAGTAATGCAGTATGAAGTTGCAGAAGGAATGTGTACATTATGACAATGCACATACTGATTTGAGGAGGTGAACTTGGTGAAATTGTGGATAGCAGGATCAAATATGAGCATAATTCTACCATAATTGGCTTCTTGTAAGTTATGTATAAGTTTCCAAGTTGAATTTATGTACCTTGATGCTCTCTTTGTTAATTCTTCATTCAATTTTTTTTTCCAAAATAGCTAAAGCAGAGAGATTATGCTTCCTAATATGGTTCTTACACTCATCCAATTTGATGTCCAGATGCGCTTCTCTAATGTTCCAAACACAAAATGTTTTGTAACATTATTATACTATGGATTTTGTGATGTAACATTTGCTTTAGATCAGGTTACGAACCCTAATGAATCAGCTCCTGATTGGTTTACTTTTGTATGTAGGGAACTCTCATTACTTTGTTTCTTGATTTTGGAAATCTATTCCCAATCTTTTCTTTGATTGCTTTTGCTTTGTCAAAAAGATGGGACTCAGTTGCAATTTTGTGTCCTGGAGGAGGGGAGATCTTGTCATAAGGTTGTTCCTTGTTTGGTGCTTTACTGGTATGATTTTCTCTGATTTCCTAATCAGTACCACTTCCACAATGTTTAGTTGCTTTTGGTGTATCCTTTGGTTTAGTTTAATCAAGCATATTATAAATACTTTAACCTTCTATATTTCACATCGATAAATTCAAAAATATGAGTTTTACTCACAATTGCTCTAGTCATCATTTTCGCATTCTAAATTAGTTTAAATTTTGAATGACATTTGAAATTCGCTAAAATTTTAACTGGCTCTAACCACCAAATCAATTCCATCGTATACCCTAAGTCATTACAAGCACACCGACTAAAACGGCAATCCAATAAGGTCTCGTATGAAGAAGTTATACATTTATTAAGTTAACGATTTAAAATTTATAAATTAAAACACTAATTACATTATTAATTCGTAATTACACATTTTAAACATTCACCTTTTTTCCTCAAATATGAATCTCGCTTAATTCTTGTTCCTCTTTCACCATGGCCACACCTCGCTACCTTCATCCCTCACTCCATAATGCATTAAAACCAAAACGGACATCACCACTAAGTTCTCCCAAAATCTCTATCACCCTATACTACACGCAAACAGTAAGCACCACCCTAGAAAAACCCAGCTTATCAGTTTTCGCCTTATGTAGCAAAGTTCGAACGCATCAAAATCAGATCACAATCCTTCAAACCTTGGCCATAGATGCCACTCAACCCCCTGAGTCCAAATCTACCTCTTGATTCGACAATCGATAATCACAATTATATATAAACCAAACCTTAGTTTCATACATGCTCATGACATCACTGTACGAATGACATAAGTTGAAACCACACCCTCCTTCAAGCATACCATTGCATAGATCTCCCCTAGTCAAGCTCAAAGATCCTATTTCTTTTTATTTTATTTTATTGTTGCTAATTTTTAAAGAGGTAGGTTTTTTTTCTTTTTAGAAGGATGTGGCTCCTTTTGCTGTAGATGAATAAAGAGCATAGAGGGAGACTGTGACTTAGGTTTAAACTATAGGGTTATTTATAGGTAAAATTTTATTATATTATGTTCATTAAATTTTACGTTGAACATTTTGATTTCGCACGATTACATAGACTGTTTGATTATTAAAAAAATTGAAATCTTATAATAATTTAACGTTCTGAATCTGATGAAACTGATTTTGTCGAATTGCTAAACTGTATGCAAAATGGCTAATTTTATGATTTAACGAACTAGTAGTTATAATTCGATTTCCAAACATTCTAATTCATTGATAAAAGTTTATTATTATCATTCGCATTCAAATAGAACTTTACATAAGTTCAAATATTCCACGGTAAGCTCATTTTTCAAAATTTCAAGTTGAATCAGCATTCAATTTTTTATTCAAATTTAATTTAAATCATTAAATTCTAAAATTTATTGTTTTAGTATTTAAATAAATTAAATATTCATGCACTAAAAATCTGACTTGTTACAAATCCACTTGCAAATAGCGGGTCTTTGTCGCTTATGATATTATGTAATTTTTTGAGTTGCACTTTTTCCCTTAATTAATTTTTTTTCTTTGGATTTTCTTATAGGTTTTGAATGAGACGACAAACAATGTAACACCCCATGTCCATTAATGTCACTCACAAAAGGAATGCATTAACTTCCATGGAGGTTTTAAGTGAGTATAGAATAGTAAAATTACGACAAGACAGATATAAAATAGTACTTGGAAATTTAAAACTTTATTTCATTACAGCAGAAGTCAAAACATGTTTGATTACATCATAATACCATAAATCAGTGTCAAGTACAATATCTATCTTGATAAAACAAAATACATAATCCCATTAAATAAATAGCCATTAAACAAAAGATAACAAGCTGGACTTTACTTTAGCAGTCCAAGCTCTCCAAAAGAGATAAGCAATCCAATCAAACACCACTAGAGCTGGGCCCAACCTGAGGACCTGGAGGGGAAAAAGATAGAAATAGAGGGGGTCAGACATAAAGTCTGGCGAGTATGACAATTCTAACAATACTATTTTCAAAGTAATCAGACTAAGGCATAAGCTGGAGAATAAGGAAATGCCTATGAACTATTGGGTGTGACAGAACAGGCAAAGGAAATGAGGTTAACCATGGTAACATTAAAGGCATACCTACTAAAGAATAATTACTTCGCTGCACTACACCCGTTACTAATCACTAACGTTAATGACGCTTCCTAATCAATATAGGATAATTACTATACTCTATCGTATTGTACCGTGTTGTACTGTACTAGCACTAACTGCACCCCTACTAGTCACTCTGATCCCTAAATAGAATGATGATAGCTTCGTGTACTACTAGATGTACCCACTATCCTCCACGTTTGACGGTGTATCTCTAGTTGCTATCCTAGGTACCCAACGTGTACCTATCCCTACTAGACGTACCCCCTTAATAATGGTAATTCCACGTACTCCTAGCTGACGTCATAGGTGCCTCTGCCCCTATCTCCACTAGGTGTACCCTTTTAATACTTAATTAATAATGGTAGCTTCGTGTACTACTAGGTGTACACACTATCCTGCCCCATTCGATCGGCTCCCTAACTCGTAGATACCCGTGCTGGCCTCACAGTGGGGTGTATCACTCCCCTAAAGTGGCAACCCGATACAACTTAAGGATGCACGGCTTATACCTACACGATGCAACAACGTCTTACCTACCAGCCCGGGTCCACTCACGCATATGAACCCGTTGGACTTGCGTTGCCACCGCTAACCCGTTTTGGCCTCTTATAGTCAAGCCCAGTATGCGTGTCCCATCCTCGACTTGGGTCGAGCTCACAAAGATACGTTTGGGATACTGGTTGAAATGGGCCTCCCACCAAGCTTCCCACCTAGGCTTGGTCCCCTCTAACACATTCCACTTAACCCCCTTCATGTCCACTTACATGTTTTAAATTTGGTTAAGGGTTTCTATTAGTAATTCCACATGCCACCCAAGGCACCCACTTAACCCCTATGCCCCACTTACATATTTAATTTGGTTAAGTGTTACTAGTCGTATTTTCTCATGCCACCCAAGGCACCTACTTAACCCTCTTCTTAGTCATGTTCATTTGCATGTGTGTTTGGTTAAGTCTTACTAATCGTATTTCAAATGCCACTAAAGGCAACCACTAGATTCCTCATGCCACCCAAAGCACCCACTAGATTCCCATGTCCCACCACATGTTTTCTTTCTAAATTCAAGACCATCCCGTTCATTGGGTCAGTTAGGGATAGCCAGGGAGGGCAGTAAACTTGTTTTCCAAACCCAAGCCTAGACATTATCCTCTCTGTCACCCTAGAACCTTCTGGTGTATGTAGATAGAAAGAATGTTAATTATCTTAAGTGATTAATTAATTAATTAATCTTTCCCGAATTTGAATTAACTTCCCTATCCAAATTAATAATTTATTCAAGATTTAATGATGTCCATAATTGACTCAATTATGTCCATCCATTTATGGTATGATAAATCATACCCTTTTTCACCACAAATTCGTTATATGCCATTAAAGGCATTTTATACCAATTTCTCAATCCCTATTCAAATTCAAATTAATCCATAATTAAATTATGACCATTTCTACACATTAATTTTCCAATTAATGTCTTAATTCCATTTTTCGCCTTTTAAGGCAATTCACATATCTCAAATTTGTTATATGCCTTTTTAAGGCTATTTCGTGCAAATTCTCAATATTAATTCTTTTAATATCACCCCTATCCCACGTTGTACGTTCATACGTTAAACGTAAAATATACGTTAGACTCGAATAGTCTAACTCATAGCACAAAGATAAATTATCACAACAACAACATATATGTATATGACTAAAATAGATCCACTCATAAAAAGGGGTGAAACTTGCATATGTGATAGAGGTCCAACACTTAAACTTGCATAGGCTAAGACTATAACTTGCATAAGCTACACATGTTAAAGGTGTCAACTTGTTTGGTTAAATGTCACAGTCTACATAATATAACCCAAATTCATGTATAAACTTGCAACATAATGGTGGTGTGAACTAGTATAGAACTCACACATGTCATGGATCTAATTTTAGATCTAAAATAAGTGTCATGAAACCTACACAATTTTTATTAATCAATGCCAAAACTTGCATAGGTACATGTATGAATCATCATAGCCCAAACATATATAATATCATGATTTGACTAACATGAACTAACCAACATGGATACTAACATCGTGACTATGTAACATATGTGACATCATTTACAACATATCATCATCTAACTTAATAACATAGGTTCATGTATATGGGTACATCTAACTTAATAGACAAATTCTCATAATCAAGATCTAGGGATAATCATGTATATGGGTACATCTAACTCAATAGACAAATTCCCATTATCAAAATCCAAGGATAATTAAGAATCATGTATATGGGTACATCTAACTTAATAGACAAATTCCCATAATAAAAATTCATTTAGTCATAGATTCATGCATATGGGTACACCTAACTTAATAGGCAAATTCCCATAATCATGATCCATTTAATTTTTAGAAAAAAAAAACATAAACTTTAAAACATGATCCAATTTGCATAAATAACAACATCATGATTTTACAACTTGTACGATTCAACACAACTTAACATGATATCATAATCATATAACTTATGGATTTCCAACATATGTGTTAACATGAGATCTACAACATATATAAGATTTATGACATAACATAGCATGATTTACACATAGCATAGCATGATAGCATAACATAGCATAGCATGATTTTCATCATAGCATGGCATGATAGCATAACATAGCATAGCATGATTTTCATCATAGCATAACAAAACATTTAGAACATACATGATAACATAAGATTTTACAATAACATATATGACAATTCACATCATTTTCTTATGTTCCATTTACATCTTAATCAAATTAGTTTGCTAATAATCTTGTGAGAATCATCATACTCACAATTTAAGAAGAAAGAGAGAGTCTAGATTGCTTTTAGTATTGATTAGAATTGGATTAGATTAGCTTTCTTCTACTTTGATTTGCGGCGGCTACTCGGAGTTCCATGGCGACGGCATGACGGCGGCTTCTCTAATTTTTCATATGAATTAGAATGAGAGACTACCCACTTATTTATAGAATTTAGGATTCATTTAGGCCATTAGATTTAACCTAGAAATAACCGCAGCCGTTCAGACAAGATGTGGTTTATCTTATTGACTCAGCAATGAGTCAGAAGTGACTCAGCAAACACTCAGCAAATTAATAAACTTCTATTCATGTTTACATTAACTGCCCATATATATATATATATATATATATATATATATATATATATATATATATATATATATATATATATATAGATAGACACACACACACACACACACCTATTCATGAATTCAAATAATGCAAATTAATTGCTTGCCTGAAAAAAGGAAATCGAGCATATAATTTAATTTCCCCTTTTTTTTCTCTACTTTCCTTGCAACATGCAAAATCAATGCATAATGAAGTTTCCTACATACATACATATCTACTTTTGCATAAATCTTTCCCTCCAAATAAATTGACTGTATTTATCTTCTCAATTATATATATATATATATACATATATATATTCAATATATATATATTTAATTTTTTTTTGAACCGCGTTCACACTAAGCCGCTTTTTAGCCATTCCCCTAAAACAAAAATATGGCGTTAGCGGGGATCGAACTCTGCACCTCTTGTATGCAAGTCACATGTTCCAACCAAATGAGCTATTATGTCTTTTGCTTACAATTCTTAAAACAATGCTAAACATTATTCTTTTCTCATTCCTCTTTTTCCATGTTTTGCTGCAATATTTAATTTAAGGATATCTTTTTCATACGGAGTCCAATTTACGCAAACTCGGACTCTATCTCAAGCAGAATTCCGAGACGAACGCAACGGCGCAACCCGTTTCACCTAATTATTTTTCTAAAAATTAATTATATCTTGATTTTTTTTATTATTTTTATGTTCACAGAAAATACGGGGTGTTACAAACAATATGTATATCAACTGCATGGGTGAAAGTAAGCAAGATAATAAAGATGTGGGATGATCACCATATATGTTTCAGAAAGGGCAACTTCAAGTTATTAGAGTCAAGATTTTGAAGACGCATATTCAAAAAAGTCTGTTATAATACATATAATCATAGGAGTGAATATGCGAAAAATGTAATACAATGTTTTTGCTTAGTCGTCCATCTTAGGACAGAGTCAATTCCAAGCTCTAAAACTTATATATAAAGAAGCCCATGTATTGGAAATAAATGTACCAATCTTTGTCATGAAAAAAACATATCATGTCTCTTTTTCTGACCGTTTCTCATCTTTATATAGTTTACAACAAAAGTAATATAATCAAACATGATTCATTCAAAAGTAACTAGATTAAATCTATTGTTATATTTGATTTTTTTTAGATCTACCACCATCCAATTAGGATTCTTTTTTAATCTACTCATTTCACTTGTTGTAGACTAACTCAGTTCCATCACATCACTTCCATCGTCTGGTTGACATTAGTAATCATTCCGTCCAATTCCTTTCTAGCGGAAGAATATAATGGAGGTCGTGTAGATCCATCACTAACATGTGTTATTCCAGCATTCATTCCAAAAAATGTCTTCCTAGCCTACTCTTTAATGTTTTTGTTAGGTCTCATGTGACCTTCTCCATGTATGTTTAATCCTACTCCTGGGAATAGCAGAGGTTTACTCTAATCTTTGTAATATCAGCGAAAATGCTAAACAATGTTAGCTAATAAGATAGTCTAACACACTTAATTAATTGATTTTGTCAGGATAATTATTTTATATCATAAAAATCAATTTAAATAACATGTTATAAGAACATTATCAAAATATGAAGAAAAAATTGGAAAAGCAGGAAACGTGAGATTTGTAGTAATTTAACTATGCTTATGTCAACTTGCACTATAAGAGATGCACAGTATAGCAATGGAGTCTGGCAACGGCCCCCGAAAACGGCTTCTAATGAAAGATTATTTCTGGAATTTTCTTCACGTTATAAAAAATAAAACTTGGAGGTCATTAGAAGCCGTTAGCGACCGTTGCTAACCATTGGTTAGTCGAGCAGAAATTCACCGAACTTCTTTCTTCTTCCTCCACTTCTTTTTTCCCCAAAATTTTTCAACTTTTCCCCATTTTTTCCTTCAAATTTCTGAAATCAGCCTCCTCCACTTCGTTAGCCGCCTATAGTCTCTCCAACACGTTCAAGGCTCTCTCCTTCTCTCTAGGATCCAATTCATCCTAATTTTCAAGGTATAAAGCCCTAATTTTATATAATACTCTAGATTTGCTAATTTAAGCTTAATTTGTTTGTTTGATTATGTGTTTGTATGCGTAGTATTGTTAATATGTGCATATATATGTTGAATCAATTATGTTGCTAATCTAGGATTAATTATTTTAATTTTTACGTATATGTGCATATATAGCGTTGTATGTATAGTGTTGGTAATTAACCTATGTATAGGTTGAATTTATTGAGGCCCAATTCATTGAAAACGATATTTAATTTGTCGAAAATGTTTAGTGGATATGGAAATAATTAAGTTTATGTTTTATAAAAATTTATCGAAAACAATATTTAATTTTATATATAACGTATGGTTAGTTCGATTGAATGTTGAAAATATACGTATATGTGATAAAATTCATATACGTACAATTAGAGATTGAAGAGCACCAACGTAATATATTATATTCATAAATCCTTAGATAGTTTTTTCGGCCACGTCTGATAAATATTGTATATTATCGTTATGTAAATGTTTAATGGAAAAGACATTTATATTCATCTTATATAATATTTGTTGGATTTGTCCTTGTATTGGACAAGTTTCAAACATAATAATGAAATTAAATCTCGTAAATCATTTCATTTTAAATGATTCTCAAAATTTTGAAACCGCTTCCTTTATGTTCCCTATGTACACGCAATTGTGTACTGTTCAGGGAACTAAAGCGAAGTGTTTCGAAATTTTGCTGAATCGTTTAAACTGAAAAGATTTACGCGATTTAATTACGTTATTGTATTTGTAATGGGAGGTAGGAAGACACACGAACAAAGTGTAAATGATTAATTAACATAACATTCAACAATAAAATTGTTTTAATAAATTGTCAATGCAAATTTTAACGTACTTTTTAATTATATATCTACTTAGGAAAGAATGGACAATTTTTTAATGATCGAAGTTGGTTGTACAAACAAAGAGAAGCTAATGGCACAATAAGTGAACAATTTATTAATGGTGTTGGCTTATTTATTGATTTCGTTTTATGTAACAATGGAAACGACATCGAAATTCATTGTCCATGTAGTAGATGCAAATTACTGAAGCATTTGATACTTGCAAATGGTTATAGTTCATTTGCATCAGTATGGATTTATGCTGAACTATTTGATTTGGAATCGTCATGGAGAACAGTTAGCATCTACTTCTGTACAAGCAGTTAAGGAGATAGTGAATAATGAAATTGGTACGATGAATCTCGTAGAAAATATGGCTGAAGATAATGGATGTTCAATGTTTCTAGTTCAACAATTTATTGATGATGAAGAAGAATCAAATATTAGAGCCAAAAAAATATATGGTTTAATAGATGCCACAAAGAAGCCCCTTTGGGAAGGCTGTAAAAGTGGAACCTAATTATCAGTAACTGCGGAATACATTGCGATGAAAGCTAAATACAACCTCACAGTAGATGGATTTACAGATGCTTTACAAGCTGCGAAGTGGCATATGCCTCCCAATAATTTAATGTGCGAAAATCATTATGAAGTTAAAAAAAATGATGTCGGCTTTTGGTTTACCATATGAAAAAATATATACATATATCTAAAGGGATGCATGCTATTTTGGAAGGAAGATATCAACCTTAATAATTGTAAAATATGAAATCAGGGAAGATACAAACCAAGAAAGAAAAAAGGAAATTAATAAATATCGTAATAACATATGCATTATTTACCTATTACTCCTAGACTTCAAAGCTTATATGCATATTTCGTAGTCGCACAACATATGAGATGGCACAGTGTGAGAACATAGGAGGAAGGTACGTTAACACATTCAGCTTATGGGGAAGCATGGAAGCATTTTGACCAGAAGTATCATGATTTTGCATCCAAGAGTTGTAACGTTAGACTTTTTTTATGTACGGATGGATTTTCACCATTTTCTCAATTTGGTGCTAAATATTCGTCCTGGCCTATAATTGTCACACCTTATAATTTACATCTGTGGATGTGTATGAAAACTCCTTATATGTTTCTCACAATTGTCGTCCCTGGTCCTGATGATCCTACACAATGTATCGATGTTTATTTACAATTGTTGATTGAAAAATTAAAAAATTAAAAAATTATGGTATGAAGGAGTAGAAACAGATGATATTTCGTAAAAAAAGAATGTTTGTATGTATGCTTCTCTATTGTGGACAATCTCCGATTTTCCTATGTATGCAATGCTTTCAGGTTGGAGTAGGGATGGCCTTCTAGCTTGTCCTTAGTACATGGAAAAAAACAAGAGAATTTTCTTTACCTTATGGAATGAATATTTCATGGTTTGACTGTCATCGATGTTTTCTTCATATTAATCATCCTTTTAAAAGAGATAAGAATTTTGTAACGACCCGCATTCTATGCATCACAAGATCGTAGAATATTTATTTCTTTCACATACGAAGTCGTATGGTCATGTAACTTTGGGAGACGACTATTGGGGTCATTTCCCATGTTCATGATTTTTGCTGATTTTTAAATGACTATTTTGCCCCTAACTGATCTTGATTTGGCCATAACTTTTGATTGAAAAGGAGTTTTGACCTGAAACCACTTCCATTGGATCCGGATAATGGTTTACAATCCCATAGATGGTCACATTAGCCAAACGGACTCACCGTTCGGGAGATATCGCTGAAACAAGTTTCAGAAGGTGAAAAACTGCTTAACCGGTCCAAATGAGGTGATTAGTAAATGGGCCCATAACCCATTTCGGGATTAGGGTTATAAGGAGGCTGAAATGAGTTAGGTTTTCATTTCATTTCAGTTTTCCAGCCACCACAAACCCTCTCTTCAACCTACGAATGGCCTACAACATCTAAATACATCTCTAATCACTTCGTAATCAAGTTTTGGCTTAAACTACATCAAATTAAGGAGGAATAGCACCAAAGCAAGGTTAGAGCTGCTGTTAGACATCAGTATTCATGCCAAACAGAGATTTATTTCAGATTTGGTATTTTATTTGTGGCCAAGGTGAGCGATTTGCAAAGTTTCTCACTAATTATGGTTAATTAGGGGTAATTAGTGTTGATTAGCGAATTTATACATTAATAAATTCTGGAAAAATATTTATAAATTCAAAAATATTGTTTTATACCTCTGAAAGAAATTTGGGCTGATTTGGTTAAGTTTTGTTAATTCTATGATTAGTCTTGCCTAAACATGCTTAAGCGAAAACATGGGTTTTGGGGTATGTTTGATCCATATAAACATGTCATATTGTTGTTTTAGTGTTTGTGGATGATTACACATGTTGCTATGACTAAATGATATGTTTTATGATTGCATGAAAAAGTTAGAATGGTTGAAAACGCCGTCGTTTGGCGAAAATAGCTTGCTGGAAAAACTTGCAGCAAACCAGATAGGAGCATCCGGATAGGAGCATTCAGATAGGAGCATCCGGATAGGAGCTTTCGGATAGGAGCATTCGGATAGGAGCATTCGGATAGGGGCATCCGGATAGGAGCAACTGGATAGGGGCATCCGATCCGAACCGGATAGGGGCATCCGATCCGAACCGGATAAGGGCATCCGATCCGAACCGGATAGGGGCATCCGACTCGAACCAAATAAGAGCATCCGAGCACCCGAACTGAACTAGAAAGGAGCATTCAAACCGAACCAAGGAGGAGGGGGCGAACCGAACCGAACCGGAGGATCGAACACCAAGTAGACCTAAGCCCAAGATGCAAAGGAAGTCCAAATGAGGAGTTGTACCTCAGGATCTAGATGGGAACCAAGGAGGGAACTTCATGAGTTGGGCTTTGCTGCGGAACGTGTGCTAAGGGGTTGTCGATGTTTGTAATTATAGATCACTATGTGTAGGGGGTACGTGAACGGATTCAGAGCCACAGTGGCCTAGGCACGACTAAAGAGCTATAGACCAATGAAGTGGGGTCATTTGTAAAGATTTGGTCATGACTCCATGGGATAAGCTTGGTAGTAGCAGTAGTTGTACAAGTCGAACTCCGTCACTACTTCGATGGGTCTAGTGATTGACAGTGCTGGACATCGTATGCTTTACGCACTGAGTGAGAGATGTGAGAATGGTTGCTATGTTTGATTGTTTGCCTTTAATATGACATACACACCCCCACCCCCGTATTCTTTATACCATGTGTTAGTGTCAACTTAGAGTATCATACAATATGTAGTGCTAACTCTTTGGTTGCAGGTCCAGGTTCAGGTATGGTTTAGTATACCTGTTATTGTTCTGTTTAGCTGCTTATCGCTCATACCAGACTGTTTGTCTGACCCAGAGTTTTATGTCTCTTCTTATTACTCTGGGTGCTCTCTCGAGCAGACTAGAGACAGGTTAGGTGGTACGCACGAGTAGTTGTACCAGAGTCGAGCAAGAGGCTTCCACGTATGATATATATATATATATAGACATTCTCCCTGTGTTGCTGCGGTCACTACTTTGGGCATTAGTGATGTACCTTTCTTTCTTTTGTTTAGAGACAGTAATTTGGAAAGTTGTAATAAGCTGTATTTTGATTTCCGCTACTCTGATGATGATGTTGATGTTGGTTTTAGTTATCAGCTTATGCACTGTCTCACCTGTTTTATGTCAAGTACTTTATTATTATATTTTGTTCCATGCGCTGTGAGACATTCTACAGGGTTTTCGATTAGTTCATTCTCTTCTTTCCTTTCTTTGGCGACTGTTCCGTGCTAGTCGGGCATGTGTACAGCGCATTTTCGGAGGAAATGCCGGCTGGTGCGGGACGGACCGTCACACTTGGTATCAGAGCTCTAGGTTGCGTAGTCAACCTAGGGAAGTCATCAGGGAGAGATAGTATACTTATATGAGAGTGCGTGTTTGTGATTATTTTGGTTTTCAAAAGCTATATATATATACTATTAGTATAGCTAAGGATGAAGTCGCACTGTATTAGCACCACTACGGAGATGGTTAATCGTTTTCTCTTTACAGATTGAACGATGAGCGGATACGCAAGAGGTGCCGGTAGAGGATCCAATAATGGGAATGTTGCTGACATAAGGACGATGTTTACTGACCTCATGAGAGAGATGCTTAGAGATATTCAGAGGGCATCTCCCAATGCTGGTAATGGTGGTGGTCCAATAGTGCAGGCGCCTAGGGCCGATTTCGCCAAGCTGAATAAGTATTATACTAGTCTTGATAGGAAGCCGTTCCATGGAACGGAGTCAGCTATGGATGTTCAGGATTGGTTGGATAGCTGCGAGCGTATCTTCGAAGACTTGGGTATCGAGGATGCGATGAAGAGAAGGCTAGCATCCCGTCAGCTGCAAGGACGGGCAATGAATTGGTGGAATGCTATAAAGGCAGCTACTCCCAAAGATCAGATTACTTGGGATCAGTTTAAGGTTCGCTTTAGCGATAAGTTCATTCCAACTGCTTAGAAGTCAGTACTGTTTAAGAAATTCTTGGAGCTCAAGCAGAATGGCAGAGCCATCTCGGAGTATATTGCATAATTCGATACTTTATCGAAGTATAGACTATCCCTCATTGACATACCCGAGAAGAAGAACGAGATGTTCATAACTGGCTTGGATCAGTACTTGGGGGAAAGGCTTATTAACCACATCGATGAGATGTTTGAATCGATTGTGGGAAAAGCATTGAGGTCAGAGAGTTTTTACCTTAAGTCGAAGACTGAGGTTGCATCTGCAGAGGAGCCAAAGCCGCAAGCAAGCGGTGGAGGAAAGAATGGTTCTCAGAATAAGAGAAAGCAGAATCAGACAAAGGATGGCCAAATGAAAAAGAATAACCAAGACGTTGAGTGCTTCAGCTATGGTAAGAAGGGCCATTATGCTAGTAATTGTCGGACCAAGCTAGCGGATAGGAAGTGCTTCAAATGTGGCCAAGTGGGACATCACAAGGACAAGTGTCTGCAACACCGTAAAGAAAAGCAGATGGTGAAAGCATATTCCCTTAATGCTGTTCCTTCTTTGTCGAATGCCCCAACTGCAGTGGAGAAGGGAAAGAATGTCGTTATTCAAGGTATGCTTTCTATTTATGATGTTCCTATTAGAGTTTTGTTTGATACCGACGCTTCCAGTTCTTTCATATCTAGTGACCTGGTAGATAGGTTGGGATTGGAGCCCGAGATTATCGATAGACCTTTAGTAGTGACGAACCCAATTGGTGGCTCAACTAACCTTAGCATGATTTGTCGTAATGTGGTCTTATCGAGTCATGGATGCATGTTTGTTTGTAATTGCTTTGTTTTGGGCTTTACTGGGTTTGGCATTATTTTGGGAATCGATTGGCTCCAAAGATACGGGGTGGTGGTAGACTGTGAGGGCTTTTTGGTGACACCTAGAGCGGATAATGGGCAGAGGGTAGTGTTTGGTGGTCTACATAGTCATGGGGTAATGGCTAGTTTTCTAAATTCCCTTGACATATCGCATGGTGAGTTGTCAGGTTTGCCCGTGGTTGGCCAGTATCCGGATGTCTTCGAAGAAGTGACCGGGCTTCCACCACATCGAGAGATTGAGTTCCGTATTGATTTAGTGAAAGATGCAAGACCTATAGTGATGCCATTTCGTCGTATGGCACCAAGGGAGCAGCGGGAGCTCGGGGTGCAAGCCAGCGATCTTTTGAGGAAGGGATTTATTAGAAGGAGTGTTTCTGAATGGGGGGCACCAGTTGTGTTTGCTACCAAGGCGGATGGTTCCCTTCATTTGTGTGCAGACTACTGCGAGTTGAATAAAGTGACGAGGAAGAACAAGTATCCTCTACCGCGGATAGATGATTTGTTTGATCAGTTGAGTGGCACGAGAGTATTCTCTCAGTTGGATCTCGCGACAGGTAGAGTGGAAGCTGAGAGTATAGCTAAAACGGCATTTCGGACGCCGTCTGGATTTTATGAGTGGTTGGTCATGCCATTCGGGCTGACCAATGCCCCAACATATTTTGTGGATCTTATGAATAGGGTATTCAGAGATCAGTTGAATAAGTTTGTCCTTGTGTTCGTAGATGATATTTGGGTCTATTCGAAGACAAAGGAAGAACACAAGGAACATTTAAGAATAGTGATGGAGGTGTTGAGAAAACACCAATTGAAAGCAAAGTTTTCTAAATGTCACTTCTGGAGGAGGGAAGTGAGATTCTTGGGCCATGTTGTTTCAGAGAATGGTATTGCCGTAGATCCTGCGAAGGTGGCTACGGTACAAGATTGGTCTACGCCCAAGAATGCAATGGACATAAGAAGTTTCTTGGGATTAGCTGGATATTATCGTAAGTTTATCCAAGACTTCTCCAAGATAGCAGCACTGTTGACTCAGTTGACCAAGAAGAATCAAGCCATCGTCTGGGACGAAAAGTGCGAGAATGCATTCAAGAGCCTAAAGGAAAAGTTGACATGTGCACCAGTGTTAGTCATTCCTAAGGGGAATGAAGAGACGACAGTATATACGGATGCATGTGGCACAGGGCTAGGTGCTGTATTGATGCAAGGAGGTAGGGTTGTAGCTTATGCAAGTCGGCAACTGAAACCACATGAGAAAAGATATCGTACCCATGATTTGGAATTGGCAGTGATCGTGTTTGCACTGAAGATGTGGAGACATTATCTCTTGGGAGAAAGATTCGAGTTGTTTACCGATCATAAATCGTTAAAGTATCTCTTCTCTCGGAAAGATCTAAATCTCCGGCAGCAAAGATGGTTAGAATTCTTGGTTTCCTATGATTTCGACATCGCATATACACCAGGAAAGGGCAATGTGGTGGCTGATGCATTGAGTAGAAGACATGCCAGTTTAGGGGCTATGTTTCTAGAATGGAAGCAACTTGTAACACCCCGTAATTTTATAACACTAAGATTCACAAATCAAGGCAGAGTTAAATTTTAAATTCAAAGTCAAGGGAAACGGGTTGCGCCATTGCGTTCGTCTCGAAATTCTGCTTGGAAACGAGTCCGAGTTTGCGAGAATCGGAGTCCGTATGAGGGAGATATGACCCTCCGAAGTTTCAGGAATTTTCAGAATCGAAAACAGCTCGAAATTCGAATTCGAAATTCGAATTCAAAACCCAGAAGCAGGCTGGGCGGGAAAATTCCCGCCCAGGACCCAGGTCGACTGGGGAGTCGACTGGGTAGTCGACCCCCCCTGACCAGGTCGACTGGGCAGTCGACCTGGGGGTCGACCTGGGTGCAAAACCCACTTTTGGGCCTGGGTGCATTCTGATGTACCTGGTCTCGTTTTCTGCCTAGATTCGTCCGCCTAATCCTATGTAAACAGCCCCTAGTCTCCTTCACTATTCACAATTCTTCTCTAACCTTATGTTGCAAAGATTCTTGGTGGATATGGCTTCTTCTCCTCCTCTAAATTAAATAATAAATAAAATAATATGTAAAATAAATCAAGACGAGGAAATGCTGCTCAAGACTTTCAAGAGGAGATTCAAAACAAGCTAGGATTCAAGTGAAGATTCAAACGACTTCAACGACTATTTTTCTACGAATCTAATATAATCTCTGTAAGTCGGTTACTTTTTAGATTTGAACGTTTTCTCTATTCGTGACATGAAATTAAAGGAATAAAAGAATATGCCAAATCTTTTTGTTCGAATCAATGCTTATATCCTTGGACCTAATTAAGAACTGTTATGATTCGATGATCAATAAGACTGTGACTATGAAACTATGGACCTTAAAACCATATGCCTTTATGACTATGAACATTGCCTATGACTGTGACTCATGACTGTGAGAATTATTTTCCTTTGACTATGAACATCGCATATGACTGTGATTCATTAACTGTGAGGATTTATTGCCTATTACTATGGATATAAGGTTATTATTTATGCCCATGACACTATAGTAACAAAACCATGTTGTACCCCAAACTGGCATTATATTGGATCTAGGCTTGACTTTCTATTTCTAGTTATCCATGGATCTTGATCTTGGGAATTTACCTATTAAGTTAGGTCTTCCCATGTTCTTGAACCTATACTATTCAACCCTTTTCATGTCGTAATATTACCAGATTTATATGCCTGTGAATTATCATCTTATGCCAGTTATTATGTCTATTCTTTCATGGCATTTTGGTTCATTCCCTTTTATCCACGAATCTAGATTTATTTATAATCTAGGTTGAATCACGATTTTACGAACGATGGGAATACGTTTTGGGAAAAACATGAAATTGACTAAACTTGGAAATTGGCATAATTTGGGAACACGCATTATAGCATGACTATTAAGATGAAAATTAGAATAACAAGTCTAGTTTTGACATGAACTGAAATTAGAATATTAAATCAGAATTGGGTGGCTAAATTAAGCATGATAAGTATATTAGCATAATTGTTAATAATTTACATACATTGGGCGTAAATGGAAAATGGTTAAATGGGCCACAAAGTAGGTAGTTGGTATGCAAATTAAGTTTTGGGCATAAACGGTGAACTAGAATATGAAATCTAGTTTGGCATAAACTATAAACTAGAATATAAAATCTAGTTTTTGGCAAGAACTGTAAATGAGGATGTTGGATCTAAATTGCTATAAACTGTAAGATAGGCAAATCAAGATTTGGGCCTAGAATATAAGTCCATTAGTGGGCATGGAAAATGTATATAGTATAGGTCAAATTTATTTAAAAGGGGAAAATGGACTTTGAGGATAAATGGTTAAACTTTGAGGATAAATTGTTAACAATTTATATATATACAAAAGAAAGGTTTATTAATGACATCTCTTTTAATAATACATACACCAGAAAGTTCTAGGGTGACAGAGAGGATAGTGTCTAGGCTTGGGTTTGGAAAATACAAGTTTCCTGCTCTCTCTGGCTATCCCTAACTGATCCGACGGACGGGATGGTTACTTTCAAAACCTGATTTGAAAATTAATCAAAACCCTTTGAACTTAGAAAACACGAATATGCCTAACCCGAGGTTAGACTGAGTTGCGATGTAAATCTTCCCGGAACCAACCGGCACATCCAGTAATCGCAACAATATCTGTCTAATGTGAGTGGTCGCGGCTTTAATTTATTTAGTTAAAGCTAGAACAAGAATGGTAGGGTTAAGTTAACTAAGACACTTAACCAATTCAACATGATAACCAAACCGATGGGTGGGGTTAGGTTCATACAGACACTTAACACAGTTAAGCTAGAATGGGAGGGTTAAGTCCATAGGAACACTTAACCAACTTAACAAAGTTAAGCTAGAATGGGAGGGTTAAGTCCATAGGGACACTTAACCAAACTTAACATCGTAACAAGACAAGATTTGTAGGGGTTAAGTAACTAAGAAAACACTAATCCAAATTAACATGTTAACTAGACTAGAAGGTGGGGTTAAGTAAAGTTAATACACTTAGCCAAATTAACATGTTAACTAGACTAGAGGTTGGGGTTAAGTAAAATTTAATACACTTAGCCAATTTGATATGTTAGCTTGACTAGACCGTAGGGTTAAGTAAACTTGAACACTTAACCATCAGATTGTGATAAATGAATAGGGTTAAGTCTAAAACATGAAGGGATAATACTTAACCATTAATAAAATGTTAGTTAAAACCGATGGGCAAGGTTAAGTTAAAAAGGAACACTTAACCAATACAGGATGAATGGATAGGGTTAAGTAATAAGAAATACTTAACCAATATAACTTGGTTTGTGGTAGGGTTAAGTCAACATGAATTACTGATAACACTTAACCAGTTTAACAGGATAAATGAAGAGAGTTAAGTTAGTTTGAATTGACTAATGACACTTAACCAATCCAAATTGACGAGAAAGAGAACTAAGTAGTAAACCTTAGTTAAAAGGAGCTAAGTAGTAAACCTTAGTTAAGAAAACAATGATTCTGGAAACTAAGTGGTAAACCTTAGTTGACAAAACTAAGTAGTAATTCTTAGTATAACACGAGAAGGAGCGAACGTCCATCTAATTTTAAAGAAGGCACCAATGAATTGGGTTACGAAGCCCGAGGCTTCGAGGGGACGTAAGGGTACTCTTGGTATCCCTCTGTGAGGTTGCAGATGATCCTCCTGGGCTCACAGAGGTTAAGGTCTGCGTTAGAAGAACCAAGGGTATGCCTTGGTTGCAAAATATGGCAACCTAAAGACTAGGATGGACCAGCGTGATTCGGCGAGAAAACGGTAGCCCTGTGATAGAAACTCGTCGTCTACCATCCATCTTCAGTCAATCGAGATACGTGAAGCGGGAAGGCAGAGAACTCCTACGGACCATATACTTGCTATCTAGTTATGGTTGCGGTTGCGGATGGCCATAGCTAAGTGGGGCATAGGGGGCATGCGTATAGTTCTCATTTTTCAAGGTGTGCCTTTCATTAGTTGTGGGAGGGATCAAGTGGGACCATAGCCACTGGAATAGAAACAAACCTTAGCATCTGCATCGGCAGATATCTGAAAGCTCCCGACCGAGTTCTGTGTTTCTTGATTTTCCCTGCCACAGGACTCGGGCCGCACATTACAGGACATGTGCATCTAGACAAGCGATAACGATTCGCGATACATGCGTGGGGAAGTCTAGGAACATATACCACTCTAGGTAGTGTGTCCTAGACTTGGGGGCATCGTTCGACAGGTAGCATAATCCCTAGTTGGACTAGGTGGCATAAACCCTGAATCCGAGAAGCGTTCAGCAGATAGCGTAAATTCTAGTTGAATCTAGAAAGCACTTGATAGAAAACCCTAGATTAGTTCTAGGTAATAAATAATAAATGTATGCCTGAAGGCAATGGAAACTACAAATAATAAATGTATGCCTGAAGGCAATGGAAACTACAGGGATTGGGATCACGTTATCATTACTAGTTGGGACACTAGTTAGGTGGTGCAGAGATATAGAAACTAGTATAACAAGGAAATAGCGAAGCGGCGAAAGTATTAGAGCATATCCAGTTTATCTTGTCTTAGCATATCTTGTGTTAATCTTGTCTAATCTTGTTGATCCTATCATCATGGTGTTATCATGTATTCAGTTAATTCATGTCGTTTTGTTTTTCCATGTTCACATGCTAGAAGTAATTGGACTTACTCAGGCTTTATGTCTGACTCTGTTTTTCTTTCGTCTTCTTTTCTTCCGTCCCCCCCCTCCCCCGGTAGTAAAGGAGGGAATAGTATAGCTCAGGTTAAGTCGGACTATCACTCTTTCCCAGCTTGAAGATTTGTCGAAGTTTTGCTTGGATCCTCTTTTCAGATGCTATGGCTGGCTCTTGCTACAATTGGGGAATATAAATGTTGTTTAATGCTTCTTTATTTTGTAAGACAGATGGTACTCTGATATTATAAAGAAATCGTGTACAAACTATTTTATCAATAAAGCGAAGTTTTATTTTCCGCCTATTTTAATCTTGTCTGTCTTGTAATTTATCTACATCTTTTACCTTAAAATGCTCCACAGAACTTAGTGCATTCCCTTTGTGAGTGACACTAAAGGATGTGGGGTGTTACACAACTGGAGTACATCGCTGGTATGATTTCAGACCAAAGTGCAAATTGGATCCAGAAATGTTAGCAAGTTTGACGATCAGACCCACTTTGATTGAGCGGATTGGTTCCAGTCAGAGGAACGATCCTAACCTATTGGAAATCATCTCAAAGTTAAAGATGGGAATCGACGGAGATAGGAATAAGTATGGGCTTGATCGAGATGGCTGGCTTAGAAAGAATGGAAGACTAGTTGTATCCAATGTCAATGGATTGAGAGATGAAGTGCTTAGAGAATGTCATCACTCAAAACTGACTATACACCCCGGTGGTAACAAGATGTACCGAGACATTAAGCAGACCTACTACAGGGAAGGGATGAAAAGAAACCTTGGGTAGTTTATATCCAAATGCATGAACTGCCAGCTAGTTAAAGTTGAGCAAAAGAAGCCTAGTGGTTTGCTACAACCATTAGAAATTCCAGAATGGAAATGGGAACAAGTGTCAATGGATTTCATTGATGGGTTACCAAGGACTAGATCGGGCCATGATAGCATCTGGGTGATTGTGGACCGATTGACTAAGAGTGCAAGATTTATACCCGTCAAGTCAAACAGGACGGCAGCTAAGTTAGCCGAACTATATGTAAAGTGGGTAGTGAGATTTCATGGAATACCCAAAGGCATTATAAGTGACCGAGATCCGTTGTTCACTAGTGGATTTTGGAAAAGCTTACAAGAGACGTTGGGATCAGAATTACATCTCAGTACCGCGTATCATCCTCAAACCGATGGTCAAACATAGAGGGTGAATCGTATTTTAGAAGATCTCTTGAGAGCCTGTTTATTGGATTTCGGTGGATCATGGGATGACCATTTGCATCTAGTAGAGTTTGCATACAATAATAGTTATAAATCCAGTATCGGTATGGCTCCATTTGAAGCTTTGTACGGAAGACCGTGCAACTCACCGTCATGTTGGGTAGAAGCTGGTGAGAAGTTTGTACTTGGACCCGACGTAATAAGAGAAACTTCAGACAAGATCAAGATCATTCAACAGCGAATGAAGGCTGCCCAAGATAGGCAGAAAAGTTATGCTGATAAGAGGAAAAGAGAATTAAAGTTCTCCATTGGCGACTTGGTGTTTGTCAAGATTTCTCTGTTGAAGAGCGCGATATGATTTGGCAGGAGAGGCAAGTTAGCACCAAGATTTGTTGGTCCATTCCCAGTTCTTGAGCAAATTGGGAATTTGGCATACAAAGTTGAATTACCAGAGAAGATGGCAGGAGTTCGCAACGTGTTTCATGTTTCCCAGTTAAGGAAGTTCGTACATGACCCAGATGTGACTATTTCACCTGATAAGTTGGATGATATCGAGGTTGAACCCGAGGCGGTTGGGAACCGCAAGCCTATGTGTATTGTTGGGAATGATACGAAGCAACTTCGAAGGAAGGCGGTGAAATTAGTCAAGGTTCAGTGGGGCGAAAATGAAAATGATTGTACTTGGGAGACAAAGGGGAGCATTAGGAAGACGTATCCAGAACTCTTCGCCTGGTAAGATTTCAGTTTCGGTTTAGTTTTTCCGCATGCTAGGATAGTCTTGTTTTGTTTGTTTTGCATGTTTGATTGTTGTTTGTGGCTAGTAGGCATGCGGGATCCTTTGTATGTTTGGGTTAAGGAATTTCGGGCACGAAATTTCTTAAGGGGGGAGAGTGTAACGACCCGCATTCTACTCATCACAGGATCATAGAATATTTATTTCTTTCACATACGAAGTCGTATGGTGATATAACTTTGGGAGACGACTATTGGGGTCATTTCCCATATTCATGATTTTTGCCGATTTTTAAATGACTATTTTGCCCCTAACTGATCTTGATTTGGCCATAACTTTTGATTGAAAAGGAGTTTTGACTTGAAACCACTTCCATTGGATCCAGATGATGGTTTACAATTCCGTAGAGTGGTCACATTAGCCAAACAGACTCACCATTTGGGAGATATGGCTGAAACAAGTTTCAGAAGTTGAAAAACTGCTTAACCGGGCCAAATGAGGTGATTAGTAAATGAGCTCATAACCCATTTCGGGAATAGGGTTATGGGGAGGCTGAAATGAGTTAGGTTTTCATTTCATTTCAGTTTTCCAGCCGCCACAAACCCTCTCTTCAACCTAAGAATGGCCTCCAACATCTAAATACACCTCTAATCACTTCTTAATCAAGTTTTGGCTTAAACTACATCAAATTAAGGAGGAATAGCACCAAAGCAAGGTTAGAGCTGCTGTTAGACATCAGTATTCATGCCAAACAGAGATTTATTTCAGATTTGGTATTTTATTTGTGGCCAAGGTGAGCGATTTGCAAAGTTTCTCACTAATTACGGTTAATTAGGGGTAATTAGTGTTAATTAGCGAATTTATACATTAATAAATTCAGGAAAAATTTTTATAAATTTAAAAATATTGTTTTATACATCTGATAGAAATTTGGGCTAATTTGGTTAAGTTTTGTTAATTCTATGATTAGTCTTGCCTAAACATGCTTAAGGGAAAACATGAGTTTTTGGGTATGTTTGATCCATATAAACATGTCATATTGTTGTTTTAGTGTTTGTGGATGATTATACATGTTTCTATGACTGTATGGTATGTTTTATGATTGCATAGAAAAGTTAGAATGGTTAAAAACACCGTCGTTTGGCGAAAATAGCTTGCTGGAAAAACTTGCAGCAAATTGGATAGGAACATTCAGATAGGAGCATTCGGATAGGAGCATTCGGATAGGTGCATCCGAATAGGAGCATTCGGATAGGAGCATTCAGATAGAAGCATTCGGATAGGAGCATTTGGATAGGAACATGCAGATAAGAGCATTCAGATAGGAGCATCCGGATAGGAGCATTCAGATAGGAGCAACCGGATTGGGGCATCCGATCCGAACCGGATAGGGGCATCCGATCCGAACCGGATAAAGCATTCGACCCGAACCAAATAAGAGAATCCGAGCACCCGAACCGAACTAGAAAGGAGCATTCAAACCGAACCAAGCAGGAGGGGGCGAATCGAACCGAACCGGAGGATCGAACACCAAGTAGACATAAACCCGAGATGCAAAGGAAGTCCAAATGAGGAGTTGTACCTCAGGATCCAAATGGGAACCAAGGAGGGAACTTCATGAGTTGGGCTTTGCTGTGGGATGTGTGCTAAGGGGTTGTCGATGTCTGTAACTTTAGATCACTATGTGTAGGGGGTACGTGAACGGATTCAGGGCCACAGTGGCCTAGGTATGACTAAAGAGCTATAGACCAATGAAGTGGCGTCATTTGTAAAGATTTGGTCATGACTCTATGGGATAAGCTTGGTAGTAGTACAAGTCCAACTCCGTCACTACTTCGATGGGTCTAGTGATTGACAGTGGTGGACATCGTATGCTTTACGCACTGAGTAAGAGATGTGAGAATGGTTGCTATGTTTGATTATTTGCCTTCATTATGACATACACACCCCTACCCCCGTATTCTTTATACGATGTGTTAGTGGCACCTTAGAGTATTGTACAGTATGTAGTGCTAACTCTTTGGTTGCAGGTCCATGTTCTGGTATGGTTTAGTATACCTGTTATTGTTCTGTTTAGCTGCTTATCGCTCATACCAGACTTTTTGTCTGGCCCAGAGTTTTATGTCTCTTCTTATTACTCTGGGTGCTCTCTCGAGCAGACTAGAGACAAGTTAGGTGGTATGCACGAGTAGCTGTACCGGAGACGAGCAGGAGGCTTCCACGTATGATATATATATATATACAGACATTCTCCCTGTGTTGCTGCGGTCACTACTTTGGGTATTAGTGGTGTACCTTTCTTTCTTTTGTTTAGAGACAGTAATTTGGAAAGTTGTAATAAGCTGTATTTGGATTTCCGCTACTCTGATGATGATGTTGTTGATGATGTTGGTTTTAGTTATCAGCTTATGCACTGTCTCACCTGTTTTATGTCAAGTACTTTGTTATTATATTTTGTTCCATGTGCTTTGAGACATTCTATAGGTTTTTCGATTAGTTCATTCTCTTCTTTCCTTTCTTTGGCGACCGTTCCATGCTCGTCGGGCATGTGCACAGCGCACTTTCGGAGGAAATGTCGGCTGGTGCGGGGCGGACCGTCACATTTTTTTTATAGATAGTAGGCATGAAACTTTGAGACCACCTATTGTATGGTCAAGTGAAGATATTTATGAACTTATAAAGGATTATCCAAAGATACATAAAATAGGAAAACAGGTGGAAATTCAAGGTAAATCATTGATTCATAATTGGTGCAAACAAAGCTTATTTTGGGAGTTACCTTATTAGAAAACTCTCCTGATTCATCATACTATTGACATAATGCATAATGATAAAAACGTGTTTAATACAATCTTGAATGTTAATGGGAAGACTAAAGATGATTTGAAATCAAGACATGACATCGAAGTAATATGTAATCGTCCTGAGTTTCACATAAAGCCAAATGACACCAAAAAACCAAAAGCATGCGATGAACTAGACAATAATCAAGTTAAAATAATTTTAAAATGGGTGGAAGGATTAAGATTCCCAGATGGTATTTCTTCTGATCTTCGTAGATGTTTCGACTATAAAAACAATAAGCTTAGCAGGATGAAAAGCCACGACGGTCATGTTATGATAGAAAATTTGTTGTCCGTCGCTTTCAAAGAACTGTTTCCCGTAAAAGTTTGGAATGTTGTAATAGAACTTAGTCTGTTCTATAAAGAGCTTTTTTCTACTAGATTAAAAATTGACCTTCTACGTAAACTAGAGGAAGAAATCCCTAAATTTCTCTGCAAACTGGAAAAAATATTTCCTCTAGATTTTTTCACTGTTATGGAGCATTTACCTATTCATCTTCCGCTAGAAGCACGTCTTCGAGGGCCTGTGCAACATGGATGGATGTATCCATTTGAAAGGTATATTAATATTTAGTAAACTAAATATTGTTTAACGAAATGTATAAAAAATAAATTTACAATAATTCTAAATAGGTACTTAAATCATCTAAAGAAAAAGGTGAGACAAAATGCTCAGGTTGAAGGTTCAATTTGCAAATCATACATCGAAGAAGAAACTTCGTTTTTTCTCTCGTTATTTTAGTGACCATGTGAACATATCATTTGAAAATACTACGCGTAATGATGAGGACATTGATCAAGATGATTGTCAAGTGACTTTATCTATTTATAAAAAACATGGTCGACCTTCTGGTAGATGTGTGGAAGAATGGCTGGATGATAAATATTATAATGTATAACACACACATATATATTAATCTCAATTGCATTGAAGTTGCACCGTTCGTTAGGTAATGAACTTATATCATATATGCATATACTTTATCTTTAATCACAATGTAACATTTGTTTAACAATTGCATCATTCACGAATCACAATATCCAAATGGTGATATCAGCAAAGAATTCGCTACTTGGTTTACAAATTATATTTTTGATACAAAAAATTGTGTTGTAGATGAAGGTTTGAAACATTTAGCAATGGGACCAAAAAGGAAAGTAAAGACATATCCAATAATCTTTGTAAATGGATATAAATTTAATACCAAAGAATATGGCGCTAAAAAATTAACTACAATAGCGGTGTATTTGTTAAAGGTAGTGTGAAAACCAAAAAATTGGCTTTAACACCAAAGGTGTTAAGGAAATTCTTCACCAAATGGTTAGATTAGAATATGGAGCCACGTAATCACAAAATAAAAGATATAATATGAAGAAAAGGAATTTTTACAGTGGTTTGATCTAGAATAAACCTACATCCACTTTTGAATCATTTCTCATTACCATGCTTTGCTTTACAAAATACATGAATTCTCTCATATTGTTCATCTCTCGCTTTTCTCTATTTCTAGGACCTAAATTAGACTTGGATTTGCAAAGGAATTAGAGAGATCACTTTCTTTGTGATGGTGGATGTATGAATCATCAATCACTTTAGCAATTGAATGATCTTCATGGATTCCATAGAGAATTAGCGTTAGATCCAGGCTTTAGAAAGGATTAGCGGAGATTAGGGATCACTTGAATTGTGCTGGAAAGAATTCTAATGTAGTTTGAAGGAGGTTCGATCCATTTTTTGTTGCATAAAGGTAGATTGATCCTTGGAAGCCATTGATAAAGTTTTAAATGAAGCTTAGAAGGTTGAAGAAATGATTTTGTGGCCCTTCAGGGTGGAGGAATTGGTTCCTTCTTCATATGAATGGTATGGAGTATTTATAGATGGAGTTGTAAGGTAGGTGGCAATTTTGTAAATAAGTGTGCACCTTGGAGAACAAGAAATGGCTTGGATTCTTATATAATTCACGGCATAAGTCATATCCGTTACTACCACATGGAAATACTTGCGACATGCTTTTTCACGTGGTGACAGCTAACAGACAACACTTTACAACCGGCGCCCACTTGAATATACACAGTGACATGAATTTGTCGGCTTACTGCTTGGTCTCATGCCGTTATAACAGATTGGTAATGCTTTTTTCCATTGAACTTTTCCATGTTCCTTCTTGGGACCACTTACATATAACAAGCTGGCCTAATTGTACTTTGCCACTCTACAGTTGTCCCACTAACCTGATTGGTAAAGCATACCGTATGGTATGAATAATCTAAACATGGTCAATGTAATAGCTCCAACGACATGATAAAAGATGACATGGGGCTAATACAACATACGACATGGGTCTTGCAAGATGAACTAATTAGCGTGTAGAGGTTTGCAAGAAAATATTTGAGTGTCTCGTTTCTTTCATTGGTCCACATAGCTGCATGTATCTATACATAAAGTTGTTGCCCCTCGTATTATAATTCCATGCAACTGATCCAGGAAAACAGTTCAACTCCTTATTTATTTCACCTCCTTTTGGTGCTACGATGGTTCTTCTATACCACTGTTAATACACTTCTATTGTACTTATGCATGGATGACCCAAGAACGTTAGGAACATTACCACCTGACCTGCCAAATTCATAACACATGTCCTGACTTTTTGCAATACAATGTCACGCACCACTATTGTTTGAACCATTGCTATACCAATCAGGAGCTTAAGTCCTATTACAATTGCCTTCGAGTTGAATCAAGTCATGGTTTATGGCTTTAAACCAAGTCGTAACCTGTATTGGTTTATGCATCTCATGACATGGATGCTTTACGGCGTGGTTTCACCGACATGAAGAACAACGACATGGTTTATATTACCTTGAACGACTTGAATGCTTCAAATGGCGCCTTATGGCATGAAGATGTTTATGTCTTTGCATTAACAACATACAGTATATTGATGTTGCAATACGAATCATATCACATGTGACGACTTACAAGGCCATGACGACTTGCGACTTGCGGGATGAACGGATTGACCGACATAAGGCGTGAACCATGTCGCGCTGGACGGTCTTTCACTAGGTCGTGTGAACAACTTTGAGTCATGTTGTTAGGATAATATGGTACCATGTCGTCAGAACATGTTTTGTGAAACTGCCCGGTCCACTGTCCATTATATCGTTACCGTACTTTTCTTGAACCGCATTATTATAACGGGGTTAACATTTGCCCCTCGAGTCTTGTATTTTTTATTGCGGGAAATGCGGGCTTCGAACCAAACATTGTTAATATAGCTTGCGTTGAGATTCAGTCATAGCTTTTTGTTTGCTATGATGAATCATGCTTTGAATTATTATGACTTGTTGATTCTGAGTGATCAAAGCACAAAATTTGTTGGTTGAATTTATATGCTTTATGCCACCTGTTCTATAATTAAAACAAGCACTTGCACAATTTTTGACTTATACTTTGTTATTGATCGTCCACATCAACAACATATTAGTTAATCATTAAAAATGAATTATAGTGAATTCCGTGATCGGGACTGAATAACATGCCTATGCAGAACTATTTTGTTTAACTGTTTATAATTCGTCGAACATTGTCTGCATAAATACGATATATTCTAATCCGAATTCACGTCGACACTTGAGTTCTGCTAATCGATATATGTATCGAATATAGATTTCAACCCTCACTCTTATATAATATTGTATGACAATTTACATTTTATGAAATGTGTACCTGTTCAAATTGGAACTTTGATTTGAGTTTCCTGCGGCTAGAGTGACTATAGCTTTTGCATTGTAAACGAATCAGCCTCCGGTTAGTCCTCCTACAATTTGTCAGAAAGATACCATCTTGTGCTAACTTTATATGCCATTAATCAAGCATGCACTTGTCTTGTCTTTCCCAAATCTGTTTTAATATTGTCAGAGAGAAGAATTTGTTGATTGTCTGTTTTTAGACCTGTTGCAGTAGCTTAGTTAGATTTAGAAATTTGAATTGACACCGTAGGTCATCCTGCGATATATAAAAGTTTGAATCTCCATTTCCCGACGACTTTCCCTAGTACATAATTATTGCTCAAACTTCTTTTTATATCTCACATTGAAACTGTTGACGGATATTAGCTTCAATTCCTTAAGAAGCCTTATTGCTCTATTAGACTTGAACTATGTCATATTCGCACAGTTTCCCCTTTTTAAGCATCGCTTATCCTTAGATTTGAAGATAGATATCGTTGGATTTTTTGTGAGATATTTATGGTTGGAGTTTTATAGAGGAAGAAGCCTTTGCGTTTAAGAGATTATAATTGAGTTTCCCATATTGATTTTTATTGGTGTAGTGAATTTATCGACATATTGAGCATATCGATTTTACCGAATTTTTGAAATTCCCCGTTTTTGAAGGCAAGACCAAGCCAAGTGTATTGGCTATTTTGATGAGAGTAAATCGGTTTTTGGCTTGTTGCAACATCATGATGGATCCGTTGCATTTTTCCGGCATTATTCAACTCTTATGTGGTTGTACTGCCTCTATGCCATACGTTGTCACAAGTTGCAAAAGCTCGATGTGATCAGTTTGTCGAGTTTCCCTAATTGTAATTGTCGTACTAGAAGCTTTAACTTTGTCAGTTAAAGCTATTTGTGCTTGCCAACATGTACGAAGCTTTTGAGCTTTGTCAATACAATGGGAACTTTGACTTTTACTAATTTGTTCAGCACTTATACTTAGAGAAGTTTTTATATCTTTGTGCCTCTGCTAGGGGAGGATTTTGTATGTTGTGCCCCCGCTAGGGGAGGACTTTGGGTTTATTGCCCCCGCTCGGGGAGGTCTTTGGGTTTTGTGTTCAAATGCTACTCAAATGGATTTCATTCTTCACATCTGATTTTTCATATTCTACGCAAATGTTTTTCATTCTTCACATCTGCCATCTGATTTTTCAGATGCTACGCAAATGGTTTTCATTCTTCACATCTGATTTTTCAGATGCTACACAAATGGATTTCATTCTTCACATTTAATTTTTCAGATGTTACGCAAATGGTTTTCATTCTTCACATCTTATTTTTCATATGCTACGCACATGGTTTTCATTCTTCACATCTGATTTTTCAAATGCTAGGCAAATGGTTTTTCATTCTTCACATCTGATTTTTCAGATGCTACGCAAATGGTTTTCATTCTCCATATCTGATTTTTCAAATGCTACGCAAATGGATTTCATTCTTCACATCTGATTTTTCAGATGCTACGCAAATGGATTTCATACTTCACATCTGATTTTTCAGATGCTACGCAAATGGATCGGGTGGTTGTTATATCGTTTCATGGCGCAACTATCAGTCCCATTTGTTGGATGCTTGGCTTGGCAGGCTATTCTGGTTTAGGAACTTAGGCTTTGAACCTCTCACTTGGGGAAGTGCCCCTTCGACAAAAGTTATAGCTCTCGCGTTTGTTTGTTATGGCGCTTGTTCGTTGTTTGGATCTTTGCGACTTTTCCCATTCACTTTTCAAGGCGGTGCTTTTCTATTTTTTTCATTTGTACATGTTGTTATCTATAGCATTTGGCACTTAAACTAGCGTTGCTGGGGTTGGGATGTTACTGGAACAAGCGTTTGATAGACGGCCTGCAATATAAAATCATTTTTTAAGCAATTTTTTGATTTGACATAAATTTTGCAAGCAGGAAATTCATTCAGACATATATCCTCTTAGTCGTAGAGCTAATGTTCTACAGACTATTTATAAGAAGTTTTGAATATAACAGAAAGTAAAACATAAAGTAAAGCATGAACTAAAGCAGGAAATAGAACATGAAGTAAAGTGGTGGCGATGTTGATCGCTTATTCTGAGCCATTGAAATTGGAGCACCATCAAAGGTTATCAGTTGATCATCAACTTTGGATTGGTTTGAGCAGTAGCTCTGATGCTTGGACTAGACTGATCATTTGATGCCCCATGCCCTTGGCGAGTTGCAGAAGGATTCATGGTCTGAGGATTCTTTAGATACTGTTGCAGCCCGTTTTTCCTAATCAACTCCTCGATGATGTTCTTAAGGTGTCGACACTCATTAGTGTTATGACTAGGCTGGTTGTGAGATCTACAAAATTTTCCTGAGTTTGCTGCTTTATTGGTTATCCTTATTGGATTTTGGCTCTGCATACTCTTTAGAATTCTTTGTTGTAAGATAGATATTTTCAGGAGTGTCATTCAAAGGCATCAACTCTGATGAGTGGAAAAGGCGAGACTTCTTATTAGCCTTGCTGCCGTTCCCGTCATTGGCGCGCTTCTGCCCTTGAGTATTCTTTGGGTTATACTGATGTTAGACCAAAAAATGGTTCTAATACCTAAATGCAGATCACGATCACATAATGCAGGAAACAGTAAAATCATAGGGAACACATGAGATTTTTATAGTGGTTTGGCTTCAAATGTAGCCTACGTCCACTTTATAATCTTATTGTTATACTGACAGATTACAAGAATCAGTTACATGCAGACACACAATCTATGTGTTTAATTGAGATTACAAGAGTAGAATTTAGATGTAAGAAGGTGCAAAATCCTTGCACTCAGCAATGGTGGAGGCCGTAGAGATGCAGGAGAAAGGCCTTAGCCAAAAGTCCCTTAATAATTCCATGTGGTGGTGTATTTATAGATGTAGGAGAGCTTCTGGGAGGACCGGTTCGTAACAGGGCACGTGGCAGCTGATTCGGGAAAGTAGGAGCAAGAGTAGCCATGGGACCAGGTTAAGATATACGCATGTATCAGCAGGTGCAGGGATCGGTTCATGGTCATGGGGTTGGGTCGTGATGTGGGATTCACGAGCAGATGTTTGGTCGCGAGCTGGAGTGGTGAAGCTAGTAGTCGGGTCGTGGTAATGAGGGTCGTGACCCGTATATGCTCCACGAGCCGGAGTTGGTTCACGAGCAGAAGAAGAGTGTTTCATGAGCCGGGGGTGCAAGCCAAGGAGAAGCCCACGAACTAAAAGGGGGCGACCCGAACAGAAATGTCACCAATTCTCAAAATCCAAGTTCTGCGTCCGTTTAAGGAAACGGGCATAACTTTCAAACCGTAAGTTCGATTGAGCCAAACGAAAGCTCTACTTGAAGCTCATTCAAGGGGCGACAAGAGTTGTAGAGCTCATCTCTGTAATTGCTGTTTTCAGGTCCAAAAAAGGTCGTCTGATAAAAGTTTCGGGCCTGTTTATGTTGATGATGTGATTTCGACAAAATCGCTCTATGTCTTCTGACATTGTTTCCATTGCTTGAGCATGTTACTATTCTGGAATTCCATGTGTGACAACTTTGACCAAAAAGTGTGTTAACAACTAAGCAACAGCATTTTTGGGAGCTTCAAGAAGCGGGTTAGCATCAATAATCTAAAGAGGAACATGAGTAGTGTCGACTCTCATGTACTCCTCGGCCTTTTTATAGAATTTCTCAAGCGTGTTCGGTTCTTTCATTTTAAACCATCTACTGAATTCTCTCTTCTCATCTATGGCGCTAATTAGAGATATGAGGATTATGCGAGATTCTGGATTTCTCACTTCGGACAAAGCAATGTTGAATCAGTCTACCAACTTAGGTGGTAGCCTTGTGAACCATAGCGGCGCAGCACATTCTAAGTAGAGAGGAAAATATAGGCATCTCATCTCATTTGTTGCTTTTGTCGCACTCATATGCCACTCGTATTTGAACAGAAAGTAGTTAGGATCAACAAGGCCATTGTACGGTGGCAAGGTTGGAGGATTGTATTTCTTTGGACACTCTGTTTCTCGGATTCTCTCGTTAAATGGAGTCATAATGGGAGAGAAATCCCATTCCTTATCATCATCATTGAGAGCTTGATTTTTCTTCATGATTTGTTCTATCATATCCGAGATGTATTCTTTAGCGGTATGTCGCTTCGCAAGGTTGATTAAAATCTCTTTGCCAAATGTTTGTCTAGGCAAGCGATCATGATTGGACAACTTAGGTCCTTTACCTTCCCGGCGAAGAGGTACCCCCTTGGCAGGACTAGTAACCCTTTGAGTATTCCTTTCGAAATGATTCTTAGCTTTTGGCTTCAATTTTTCGACGTTAGCCTCGTCTTCGTCGCTCAACCATGCATTATCGTCTTCCATGTTGTCGTTGCGATCAGGGTCAGAAGCGGACGAATTATCATTTTCTTCGAGGTCAACATGGATCTTTTGAGGGTTAGATTTGGTCAAGCATTTAGAAGAGCATTCATTTTCTCCATTAAATCATCATTAGCATCCATCAAAGCTTTATTTGAAGCTTCCATGCATTGATTTAAATTGGCGATAACGACATCTAGTTCAACTCTAGTCACTCCAGCTTCGGCCGTCGAGTTTTCGCCAGCTTCAAAGCGGATGGTAAGTGGAGTAGTTTCGTTGTTAGCAACATTGTCGTTTTCTTCAATGGCTTTACTCGCGGTCTTCTTAGATTTAGCCATTATCTCAGACAAGGACTTGAATTTGGAAAAGAGTTCGTCGATTGTTCATATCATAGACTTGATGAATCTATGGTAGAGGTAGACTTAGAACTATAATGCAAAGCTCTTAAATTTGAGAGAAGTGCGAACGTAGCCGCACAGTGGGCGCCAAATGTTAAAACTAAAAATTTGGCTTCAACACCAAACGTGTTATGGAAACACTTCACCAAACGGTTAAATTAAAATATGGAGCCACGTAGTCACAAAATGAAAGATATAAAATGAAGACAAGGAAATTTTACAGGGGTTTGATCTAGAATAGATCTACGTCCACTTTTGAATCATTTCTCATTACCATACTTTGCTTTAAAACAATACATGAACTCTCTCATATTGTTCATTCTATTTCTAGGATCTAAATTACACTTGAATTTGCAAAGGAATTGGAAAGATCTCTTGCTTTGTGATGGTGGATGTATGAATCTTCAATCACTTTAGCAATTGAATGATCTTGTAACACCCCGTATTTTCTGTGATCGTATAAGTAACAAATCAGAGAATAATTAAATTATAAAATAAGAATCAAGGGAAACGGGTTGCGCCATTGCGTTCATCTCGAAATTCTTCTTAGAAACGAGTCTGAGTTTTCGAGAAACGGAGTCTGTATGAGGGAGATATGGCCCTCCGAAGTTTCAGAGAATTTTAGAATCGAAAACAACTCGAAAATTCGAATTCAAATTCGAATTCAAACCCAGAAGCGGGCTGGGCGGGAAATTTCCCACCCAGGACCCAGGTCGACTGGGTGGTCGACTGGGTAGTCGACCTCCCCCAAGCCAGGTCGACTGGGTAGTCGACCTCCCCCAGAAACCCATTTTTTTAACCTGGTTCATTCTGATGTATCCAGTCTCGTTCCTGTCTAGATTCGTCCGCCTAATCCTATATAAACTCACCCCTAGCCTCATTCTCTCCACACCATTTCATTCTGTTTATATTCTGCCTCTGTTCTAATTAAAAATAAAAATGGCATCGCTACCCTGTTGGAATCAAAACTTGGACTGATGCATCTTCTTCCAACCTGAATAGAATTAAAAGCTAAATCAAATCTCAAATCCAAGTTTAGAGCTATGACAATTAAAGAGGAATAATTCAGCATTTCTGCATCAACGACAGTTTATTATCCTTTCTTAAAACCATGAAAGGCAAGTACAATTATTTTCCGCTATAAACGTTAATTATGATTGTGACATGAACTGTAAATCTGAATTTGAGGTTATGTCTATTCTGTTCTGTTTAGATCTATCTTATTCTGTATCTCTTTCTTCTTTCTGTTCTATAGCCAGGCAACCACGAGCCTGAGCCAAATCTTATAAGAGACTAATGCGCGAACGCTAAAATGTTTGGGACAAATAATGAATGATGCATAATTGGACAGGACTGATTTGAGGACATGACATAAAATCTAAGGCATACAATTGGACATGTGGCATATTTAACATATGACTTGAGATCGAGGCATAAAATATATTGGACTTATGACTTGGGATTCGGGGCGTAGATTTAACCGTAAACATGAAACTAATTTGGATACATAGTACATGTTGTAATCTAGATCTGTAGTTAATTTGAGAAATAAACATATGTTAGATCTAGAACTGTTCATACTAGGTATGATAACCTGTGATTTGGGAGAAGGGGAATTATAGGACAATTTGAAACTTGGGGGCATAATGCATGTTTTTAATCAAGGTCTGATGTTAGAGTTTAAAGATAGTTTACAACATGTTATGCATGAATGGCAATGCATGTTGAGGACATACTACATGTTATAGTTTAAAAATCTAGATTTTTTGACATATCCTTTTATGTAAAAAAATCATGACTTGAAAAAGGGATATGTGACTTAGGCGTAAAGACCTATACAAAAATAGGATAACTATTAATGCGCCTAAATAAGGGTTTTTGGATATCTGACATCATAGGATATAATTTGGCAAAATTCATATTATTTATCGTGATTTATGGAGAATATTCTGTACTGTGTAATGTTTAATTAGGAGCATATGTGGCAAGTGAGTTTAGGCTAAATTTATGATTAGGCAAGATATGATATATATAATCTGCTAAATCTATTATCTGCTAAATCTGTTATATTGCCTAATCTGCTAGTTCTGTTATATTGCCTAAACTGCTAATTAGATTGAATTGCCTGATCTGCTAGTTCTGTTATATTGCCTAAACTGCTAATTAGATTGAATTGCCTTATCTACTAAATCTGCAAGATCCGTTAGGTGTTTAATCTGTTGAATGACGTAATCTGTTGGAACTGAAATGCTGAAATTTGAAGTATGTGAATCTGTAGGCTTGATTTAAAATTGAGCAAAACTTGTTAATAGAACCTCGAATAATCTGCTATAACTTGTACAGAAGTTTAATCTGTTAAATAAACAGAATTAGTCTGATATCTGAAAAATCTGTATTGGAATGAATTGGCTATGACACGAGGTTAGACTCTGTTTGCGGTAGAAGCCTGCCCGGAACCAACCGGCTTAACCAGCGACCGCAAACTATCAGTATAATGTGGGAGGTCGTAGGCATAACTAAAATATGCTTAGACACGAGGTTAGGTCTGGCTTGTGGCAGAAGTCTGCCCGGAACCGCCCGGCATATCCAGCGGCCACAAGCTACCGACCTAATGTGAGAGGTCTGTGCATTAATATTTAATTAATGCAAATCTGGGATAAATATGATGTCTAAAACGTGTTGGGTGGATAGGGTTAAACCAATTGGACTAATGAATTTAAAAAACCCGTTTCGTGAATCTGTAGGCCCAATTACAAAGTTAGACAAATCTGTAAATCTATTAAATCCGTATATCTGATCCGTTAGTCTGAAAACTTGTCTAATCTGTGAACTAGTTGACCTGAACTCTGTATGTCTGAACTTGTAAACAAGTTAATCTGAAATCTGTTAGTCTAAGGGACACAAGGTTAGGAGGGAAATTACTTGTGTCATCTGTTGTTTGGGACCCATATTAGTCAGTAACCCTTTCTGGTATCAAACTTTAACCCAACAGTAGGTAGGGTCTGGGCACGCTTACTAAACTAATTATAAGTGGTTCATTCTGATAATGGCGAGGGATGTTGATGGTGCGTTCCAACCGGGTCATGTGCGTGCATGGATCCCCGTCTGCCTCTGAGGATGTAAGACGCCGTGACATCTGTAAATAGGTCTGTGCCAATTGGTTGTCACTTTAGGGAGTGATACACCCTATTGTGGAGCCAACACAGGGTATTTATGTATTAGGGAGCCGATCGCTTAGGGTAGGGTTTTAGGGTACACTTAGTTCTGTCTGTTTCTGTTGGTACTGTCTGTTTCTGTTGGGTGGCAACACCTGTCTGTGTGGTACCATCTGTTCGGGTGGTAAAGGCCCATTTACTAGTGTACACCTAATTCTACATTCTGTTTCCGTAAGGATTAATCTGTTTCTGTTTCTGTTTGGGTGGTAAAGGCCCATTATTAACATTCTGTTTCTGTCGGTTTCTGTTCGGGTGGTAAAGGCCAATTATCAGCATTCTGCTTCTGCCTGTTTCTGTTCAGGTGGTAAAGGCCCATTATTAGCGTTCTGTTTCTGTGGAAATTATTCTGTTCCTGTTTCTGCTTCAGTTTAGACATTAGGGTGACACCTAATCCTGTTATACTAGTACTAGTGAAGAGAAATGAAAAGTAATATTATTCTGTTTCTTCTGTTTAACCTAAGTACATCTGCTGCTCCTGTTACTGTTATCTCTCATCCAGTTTTATTTGCATGCCATGATTATTATTATCTGTTAATATGCTGAAAGTCACTGGACTAACCAGACTTTATGTCTGACCTTGCTTGTTTTCGCCCCTTTTCTTCCATTCCCCCCCCCCCCCCCAGGTTTTCCAAGGAGGGAATACTTTAGCTTGATCCGGATTTCTTCTGCTTGAAGTACTTAGAGTGCTTAAAGTATGCTTGACTCCTTATGGCAGCTTCTGTGGGGATTATGATTTTAAAGTTTTGTACCCCAATGATTTTCTGAACAAGACTAATATTTATGTACTTGAGTTTTTGGTAAAGATGTAACCATACTGGTTCCTGTTTTCTGCTGTAATAAAGTTATAATTTCTCAAGTATTGTTTATCTGTCTTGTAAATTTCTGTTCTGCCTACTAAAATGCTCCACCAAAGTAAAGGCATTCCCTTTGTGAGTGACCTTAACGGAGGTGGGGTGTTACAAATCTTCATGGATTCCATAGCGAGTTACCATTAGATCTGGGCTTTAGAAAGTATTGGCGAAGACTAGGGATCACTTGAATCGTGTTGGAGAGATTTATGATGTACCATTTGTTTTTGCATGAAGAGAGATTGATTCTCGGAAGCCATTAATAGAGTTTGTAATGAAGTTATAAGGTTGAAGAAATGATTTGGCGGCCCTTCGGGGTGGAGGAATTGGTCCCTTATTCATATGAATGATATGGAGTATTTATAAATGGAGTTGTATGGTGGTTAGCAATTTTGTAAATAAGTGTGCGCCTTGGAGAACAAGAAATGGCTTAGTTTCTTATATCATTCATGGCATAAGTCATTTCCATTACTGCCACATGGCAATACCTATGGCATGCTTTTTCACATGGTGACAGCTAACAGACAACACTTTACAACTAGCGCCCACTTGAATATACGCAGCGACATGAATTTATCGACTTTCTGCTTGGTCTCATGGCGTTATAGCGGATTGGATAATGCTTTTTTCCATTGAACTTTTCCACGTGCCTTCCATGGATTGCTCACATATAACCAGCTGGCCTAATTGTACTTTGCCGCTCTACAATTGTCCCACTGACCTGATTGGTAAAGCATACCATATGGTCTGAATAATTTGAACATGGCTAATGCAATAGCTCCAACGACATGATAAAAGACGGCATGAGGCCAATACGACATACGACATGGGTCTTGCAAGATGAACTAATTAGCGTGTAGAGCTTTGCAAGAAAATATTTAAGTGTCTCATTTCTTTCATTGGTCCACATGGCTTCATGTATCTATACATAAAGTTGTTGTCCCTCGTATTATAATTCCATGCAACTGATCCAGGAAAACAATTCACCTCCTTATTTATATCACCTCTTTCGGTGCTACAATGGTTCTTCTGTACCACTGTTAATACACTTCTATTGTACTTATGCATGGATGACCCAAGAACATTGGGAACATTACCACCTGACCTGTTGAAATCATACCACAGGTCCTGACTTTTTGCAATACAGTTTCACGCACAACTATTGTTTGAACCATTACCATATCAATTAGGAGCTACGTTCCCTTGTTCTTTATATTGTTTCATGTATTTATATTGCGGTCTTGACCGAGTCTTGTTACAATTTGTTACAATTGCCTTCGACTTGACTCAAGCCATGGTTTATGGCTTTAAACCAAGTCGTAACCTATAATGGTTCATGCATCTCACAACATGGATGCTTTACGGTGTGGTTTCACTGACATGAAAAATAGCCACATGGTTTATATTACCTTGAACAACTTGAATGCTTCAAATGGCGCCTTATGGCACGAAGATGTTTATGTCTTTACATGAACGACATACAGTATATTGGTGTTGCAATATGAATCATATCGCATGTGATGACTCGATGAGGCCATGACGACTTGCGACTTGCGGGATGAACGGATTGACCGACATACGGCATGGACCATGTCGCGCTGGATGGTCTTTCACCAGGTCGTGTGAACAACCTCGAGTCATGTCGCCAGGATAATACAGTACCATGTCGTCAAAACATGTTTTGTGAAACTGCCCGATCCACTGTCCATTACATCATCACCATACTTTTCCTGAACCGCGTTATTATAACGAGGTTAACGGGTAGTGATGATCCAAATGACCATATAAACAATTTTTCTGGTGTACTAACCCAGATTATGCGATTGACATATTTCACACGACCCGGGGAAGAAGAATTTTTGTTTAAATGCAACTGGTTCAGCAATGTCCAAGGTTCTGGAATCAACGTGCACCCAAAATATAATCTTATAGTAATAAAACAAACTTCACGTTATTATAAGTACGATCCTTTCGCACTTGCCAAACAATCTCTTTAAGTATATTACGCTCCTAATCCATTTATAAGAAGAGACAAAACAGATTGGTTGGCTGTTTTGAAAACAAAGGCAAGGTTTACATTTGATGGACATAATATTCTCGAAGACCAAGCTTATCAAGTAGATGTCGAGAAAAATAGCGGAATAGTAATAACCGTTGATCAAACAGATTTTGGACCTCTGAACGATGAACCAAATACATTAATTGAAGCATTTGAGACTACAGGTGAACCACATATAGGGGAGGAAATAGAGTCAGAATCAGAAAGTGATGAGGACTAACCAATATTCCTCATTTTAAAAAAGTAATTTTATGTTATGTCATGTCATACTATTTGTTATAATGTGACAATTTTATGTTATGTTATGTCATATCTCATATTTTTTATATCTCGTAGTCATCATAAGTTATGTCATACTTACATAGCCCTTTTACGCTATGTTATATTGTTGTATGTAACAAGTATGACGTCACACCGTGTAGTAGGTGGCGAAGGCAGTGGTCCATCGCAGGAGTTATCATGTCCTGCGGTGTGGCTTAAGCTAAAAGCCAACAGAGGGTAAGTATTAATTTCAAGTATAAACTTAATTTCTGAAAAAAAAATTATATAAATATATATACAGTAGCCATGAAATGTTTTTTTCATTTAACACAGCGGTTTGATTTAGAGCCTTCCAATATAGTCTTGACGATATCAAAACATGCTTATCAAGCTCATAAGACTTCTGTTGGCCCACGTTGACATCAACACCAAACCTTGTCAAGGAGACTATTTGGCAAGATTTTCTGGTATGTGTGATATATCATTTATTACATTAAGTAGTTGTAACAACCCGGAAAATCAGAGCCAATTTAAATTTTTTATTTTGGCTATTTTATTGAATTTTAAATAGTTAAAATAATTTATTTTAAATAATAATGACTAAAAATTTATTTAAATCGAAGTTTGAACGAATATATTTATTTTAATTTTAAAAGGAGTTAGAAATAGCGCGGTAGTTTGAAAGTTTGAATTTGAACTTTGACTGACTGTACAGGATGAAAAGTAAATCGAATTTTAGTGAAACCAAAAATATTAAAATCCGTTAAAAAATATCTTTCAAACGAATCTGAAAAATTGAAATTTCATAGTGGGAATCAAAAGTTACGGCCAGTTGAATATTCAGAATAGTCGTTATGCAATTTAATATAATATATAGCTAGTATAAATAACCATTTTGCAAACGATCTCTGTTTTCGACGAAAGCACCCTGGTTGGATCTGGAATGTCAAATTATTGCGGGATTCCAATTTTCATAATTTTTGAAATTAATATGTGAGCAAGGCATAAGAAAATGTGTTTTAACAATTTCAGTCGATTTCGATCGACCAGAAAATGGCCATTTTTCAAACGGTCTCCAAATTCGATGAAATTAATTTTGTTAGGACCGTATCGTCAAAACATAGCTAGCTTTATTTTTCGGGAACTTTTGGAGACAATCTGTGGCCCCGGTAAATGAAAATGTACGATCAAATTAAATATTTTATATTTAAATTTAAAGAAAAACCTATCGAAACAATTGAATTGGCTTACGGGACATACCCCATTGTGTCCAGAATGGAGGTATTTAGCTAGGGGCGACACTCGTCGGGTTTGATTTGGAGTTAAGAGCGATACAGGAATTAAAATGAAATTAAATAGAAATAAACAAAATAAAATTAAAATGGAAATACGGTATAAATAGGCATATAGCGTATAATCCTATTTCGTTTTCACGCCGCCTCCTTTACTGTTCAACAATGGAAAACTTTTCCACTTTCTCTCCTCCGTTCTGGCGAATCCGCTTACCGAAACTCCTCGAGCTAGTTGAAGCTTTTGAAGACCTCCCTCTCCTCTTCAAATCAAGACCGACCACATCCCTTAGCATCGCTCCATCATCGAGAAAGAAGTTGCAAACTTCAAAGCGCCATCACCTCATCACCGCTGCATCGAAGTGGACCCCCAGCCATCGGTCTGAGCGTCGTTCCAAGCTCTTCCAGATGGCCCCAACCGATCTCGACCATGTGCTACGGATTTCGCGAAATCTTTGAATCTAGTTTTGAATCTCTTCTGAAAGGTAACGGCTTGGGTAAATTAAACTGGTTTCAACATTTAAAAGCATCACAAAGTTGATTAATCTTATAAAAATCATATCTCTTTTCTATGTGGTCGAAATCCAGTGAAACAAGAGACATCAGGACCGTGACGACGTCCTCTACATTCTAGAAGAGACCGGTGAATTTTTAGAGCTTGCTACAATTTTAGGTAAATCCGACAGCAATGTGAGATTTCTGAATCCAAATTAATTAAATAAAATTATATCAGGATGCAGACGGAGTTTAGAAACTCCCGACATCCATCATCCACAGACCATGGACGACTTGATTGCTTTGTGGTGTGTAATTAGTTGATTTTTGGTGATTGATTGTGGTTGAAATGAAATTGGTTGATATTGTGGCATTAGATTGCCAAGAAAAATGTATTAGGAAATTAAACCCCTTGTAAATGCCGCGAGGCCTAAGGTAATGCGAGGAGCCGTACATTGGGACGGTGCCGGTTTTATTTACCCTACCATTACGCTGCCTAAATTTTCTAAAATATTCTTATGTTATAAAATATTTAGGTTATTATATATTAATTGTTTGAATAGTATGAAAATTAGATTTATAATATATATATATATATATATATATGAATATGAAAATGATAATTATATGTCAAAATAAAATCTATATTTTTGTTGTAAATCAAAATTGTCATTTGTATATAAAAATGAATTTACATTTGATTTTACATTTTTAATGTAAATGAGACATTAAAATAAACATTTAGATATAAAAATGAATTTACATTTGATTTTACATTTTTAATATAAATGAGACATTAAAAATAAACATTTAGATATAAAAATGAATTTACATTTGATTTTACATTTTTAATATAAATGAGACATTAAAAATAAATATTTAGATATAAAAATGAACTTACATTTGATTACATTTTTAATGTAAATGAGACATTAAAAATAAACATTTAGATATAAAAATGGATTTACATTTGATTTTACATTTTTAATGTAAATGAGACATTAAAAATAAACATTTAGATATAAAAATGAATTTACATTTGATTTTACATTTTTTATATAAATGAGACATTAAAAATAAACATTTAGATATAAAAATGAATTTACATTTGATTTTACATTTTTAATGTAAATGAGACATTAAAAATAAATATTTAGATATAAAAATGAATTTACATTTGATTTTACATTTTTAATGTAAATGAGACATTAAAAATAAACAATGTGATATAAAATAAGTTACATTTGGAATTTACATTTTTATTGTAAATGAAACATTAAAAATGTTCGTTGTGATATAAAATATGTTTTCTTTGAAATATACATTTTAATATAAATGAAACTTTGAAAATGATCATTAGTTAAAATATGTATTTATATCGCGATATACATTTTTAATGTAATGCAAGATTAAAAATAGTCATTTGTTATATAGAAATGCATTGATATTGAATTATACATTTTTAATGAAAATACAACATTAAAAATAAACATTTTGAAAATAAAATTGTATTGATGTTGAAATTTACATTTTTAATGTAAATGAAACATTAAAATGCCAATTGTTATATAAATTATCTTCTCTTTGAATATTTACATTTTATTGTAAATGGAAACATTAAAAATGACCATTGCTATATAAAATGTGTTCACATAGAAATTTCACCTTTTCAATGAAATAAAAAGATTATATGAAAAATTACATTTTTCAATGTAAAGGAAGAATGAAATGAAAAATTACATTTTTCAATGTAAATAAAGAATGAAATGAAAAATTACATTTTTCAATGTAAATAAAGAATGAATAAAAGATTACATTTCTCAATGTAATAATATATTGAAATAAGAGATTACATTTTTCAATGTAATAATACAGTGAAATTAAAGATTACATTTTTCAATGTAATAATATATTGGAATAAAAGATTACAATTTTAGTTTTATAGATGAGTGATAAAATAAGTTTCATTTTTAATGTAATATATGATTTCATATACAAAAGATGTCAATGTTGAAACAAAATGGTTTGAAATCATCGAACGAATTAATTTACATATATATATATATATATATATATATATATATATATATATAAACGAATCGCGCAGCTGTAGTACGCGATTTGAAATCGTAACTTCAACCGATTATAACGAGAGATCCGACTGTTGGATTTTCCCAAAACTGGAACCGTTGGGTTCGTTTTGGAAAGACCTTTGCAAGGACATAAAATTTGCTAAGATGCAATGGTTAGATTTTGAGAAATGTGTAAACCAATTTTTGGTGAAAACAGCGCCAGGGCCATGTAATGACCCGAAGAGTCGTTAAATAGAAAATGGCTATTTTTAAATAAATAAAAATAGCGAAAATAATTATAAATTATTATATATGATATGGAATGAAAAGGAATGATTTAAATTATATAGATTCGAGAATTATTTGAAAAGTTCGAGTTAAATCTCATTTCAAATAATTATACGATGATTAGAAGTCGAAGATTTGAAGACGGTGATTTAAGACCGGCGATCTTCACATCGAATGGATGATTACTTATGCCTTTGATTGGAGTTGCTGCCTTGAGAGGGTTACAGTGGTAGTTGTCTGGATGTGCTTGTTGATTGTTCAGATATACGAGAGCCTCTCTTCCATATTGGATATATGGAGCGAGGAATAAGGTGTCTCCAATTTCTTTTAGACCCGGAATGGACTTGTAAATGGATGTATGTCTGACATTGGATTTTATTCTGTGCTGATTGATTTCTATTTAATATATATCTGTTTGGTGGCGGAGGATTTATTCTCTTGCTTAACACCCTTCTCTGAGACGTACGAGCTCAGAGGTTATATATTGGTAGACATCAGTCGCATGGCATGAATTGTTAGTGTGGCATGCCAAGATGCAATTGATCAAGGCTTATTGTTGTAAAGCAGAGCCTTGTGGATGATGATCAAAGCACAGCTTTATTTTAGCATAACTTTGTGTATAGCGTTACTTCGCGAGCCTCACACCCCGGTATGAACTAGATACGGGAGAAGGACCCCAAGGAGAACATACGTTTCTTTCTAGCTAGAAGAGGTGTCTGGGTTTTACAAGCCCAAATATTTTTACTTATGTGGATGATGGAAAGAGAGGTACCTCGGATTCGAGTCCCTAGTGACTATTTATTTACACCCCATAGGGCGGGGAGACGTATTGTTCAGGCATTACCAATCCACTGACATATTTGTGGATCGGCCCTAGCGCTCCAAGGTGCAGTTGCGACTGATCCTGAGACATGGGATAGATTGTCTCGAATTCGGTAACGACGATCCCTTGCCTTGGTTCATGATGGAAATCCAACTTCCAATATGACCCATACGGTTTTGATTGTAAACCTATATTTGGCGACATAGTATATGGTGGCTATGCCATCTATGATTAATACATTATGATTGAAATGTTTTTGAAACATATATACACTATAATAATATCAAATCTGTCTTATCGTATCAAGCATTTTTTACCATTATAAGGTAAAACTCTATCCTCCGGTTTTCATTGCATTGTGTGACGGGAGTTGAGTCTTATAATGGTTTCATTTTTCTAAAAAGCATTGCGTTGTTTAATGATTTACTTTATTTTTGCACTGGCAATCCAATGGAGTAAACCCGTTCTGCATTAGCGGCGTGGTCCTGTGATTAGCCTTATTATTAAATATGTTAATTAAGATTTCTCATACCAGTCGCATGACTAACTTGTAGTTTGTTTCACTTCTCAAACTCGGGTGCCCTCCTTTCCACACGGGCAGCCTTATATAAAGGTTTTAGCTGATTCATTCTGGATAGCTATGGAGCTGAAGATAGATCATACCATTTCTATTTTTCTGTTCAAACTGCATTTAGTATATTATGTTTGATTCCGCTGCAGACATTTTATATTAAACTGGAAAACTGTATTATGTGCTAAGTATGATCCTATTATGCTGTGTAACTCTGACGATATATTATTCCCAGTGTAATTTGATGTACTTTATCTGTCGTAGTTCTATATTTCTGTTCTGTTGTTATTGTTTATGTGTTATATTCCAATGATTATATTTGCTTTCGTACTACGGGAGTTTGGGGTCATCATAGTTGGTATCAGAGCTTTGGTTAAACTTAGCTCGAAATATAACATATAAATAAACAAGATAGAGTAGAATAAGCAGTATTCTAAAATGAATAACTCATCATAGATAGGATTAGTAATGTCCTAGAATGAGTGTAGTAGAATAAAATACACCCTCATAGATTCATTTACATTTAAATATATGTTTCTATGTTTTACAATATCTTTGCTATTGGCCTGACTCTTTGTCTGCTATTTGCAGACATAGTAGAAATAAGTGGTAGAAACAGAAGAAGTAATTCTATGGTTCGACAATCTAATGAGTCAATCGTGCTCCCACAACCAGAACCAGATCTAGAAGCTCTAGTAGTGAAGTATCGAAATTTGGGAGGAGTACAATTCTCGGGCAAAGAATCCATGATTGAAACACAGGTATGGATGCGTTCTGCTGAGAGGATTTTTGGAGGCTTAAAAATGAGGGATGATCAGAAAAGATTACTGGCATCTTGGGCACTCAAAGACGAAGCTATAATCTAGTGGAAAACTGTTACTGAGGAAAATCCAGAAGGTAATATTACCTGGGATAGATTTAAAGAAAATTTCAAAGAAAGATTTATTTCTCTAGAAGCAACTGAGTGGCTATATGATGAGTTTTACAATCTGAAACAAGGAGATATGACCTTCTAGGAGTATTAGAATAAATTCAATGAACTGTCTTGCTTTGCTCCAGTACTTGTTTGAGATCCTACAAGGAAGAATTTGAGATTCATCAAAGGACTACAAAAGAAATACGAAGGTAGAGTACTTGCTTATGTGAATCTCCCTTTTTCAGAAATGATACAAATGGCTTACCGCTATGAGTATATTGATAAGCAATATGGTTCGGAAGATGAAGAGCAAAGCAGTTCTAGCAGCAAAAGAAAGTTTGAAACTGATAGCCCTGAGGCAAGTACAAAGCCTAAGGGCGGGAAAGAACCATTAGCGACCGCCATACACAATAATTGTAATAAGCCAGGGCATTTGTTAAGAAATTGCAAATCTTCGAAGAAACAAAGAAAAGATGGATCTAAATCCAATAAGAAGTCTCAAGAGACGAGATAATGCAATATTTGCCATAAGTCGGGTCATATAGTAGAGATTGCCGACTTTTGAAAGCGACCAAAGAAGCTCAATTCAGTAAAGTGGCAGAAGCTCCAGCACCTTCAACTAGTCACCAAAGGCTAGATGTTTTAGAAGGCATCCTCACTGTCCACAATATTCCAGTTAAAGTATTGTTTGATACGGGCGCTTTAAAAAAGCTTTATTTCAAGCAATACAGTTAAGAAGTTAAAGCTAAAGCTAAGGAACCTTAAGGAATCGGTTAGAGTTCATAACCCGATAGGATGTTCTCTTATTCTCGATGTGTATTGTAGAGTGCCTATTTCCTTTTTCCGTTACCGGTTTTCTTCTAATTTGATCGTCATGGATTTCTCTAAATTTGACATTCTTCTTGGGATAGACTGGTTAACCAAATATGAAGCCAAGGTTAAATGTGCAGAAAGAATCGTTAAGGCAAAGACCAAGTATAAAATTTTTATAACGATACCATGCATAGGACCGAATTTAGATAGGAAAGAATTTTGGTCTTCTCTTGATGTTTCACCCACTGCCATTGAAGAAATTCCTGTTGTTAAGAATTATGCGGATGTGTTCAAAGAAGTTGATAGCTTACCTCCGCGGAGAGAAATTGACTTCAGGATTGATCTAGTCCCGAATGCAAGGCTGGTTGTGCATCCTATTCGAAGAATGACATGGAAAGAGAAAGAAGAGTTGGGGAATCAAACTAAATAGCTTTTGTGGAGAGGTTTGATCAGGCCTAGCTTTTTGAATTGGGGTGCAGCAGTAGTGTTTGTTCCAAAGTCAGACGGTACTCTTAGACTGTGTATGGATTACCGAGATTTAAATAAGCAGACACCCAAGAATAAATATCCACTGCCCCGTATAAATGATTTATTGGATCGTTTGAATGAGCTAAAGTATTTTCAAAAATGGACCTAGCTACAGGTTTCTGTCAACTGCGTATTACCGAAGAATGTGTTCCTTTGACAGCTTTCAGAGGTCCAGACATATTTTATGAATGGTTAGTAATGCAGTTCGGCTTATGCAATGCTCCAGCTTATTTTGTCGATTTGATTAATCGAGTATTCTGCGATGTCCTAAATAAATTTGTGTTGGTTTTCATTGACGACATTTTAATCTTCTCCAAGTCAACTGCCGAGCATGAGAAACATTAGGAACAAGTTTTGGAAATTCTGAGAAAGAATGTATTAAAGGCCAAATTTTCTAAATGTGTATTCTGGCAAGAAGAAGTGAAGTTCCTCGGTCATGTCGTATCAAGGAAGGAATTTCAATGGATCCAACTGAAATCACAACCATTCAAGATTGAAAGTAGCCTAGCACGCCTACTGAAGTCAGAAGTTTCCTAGGATTGGATGGCTATTATCGGAAATTCATTAAAGGTTTTTCGAAGCTATCTTGTCCATTAACGAAGCTTACCAAGAAGCACATAGTTTAATTGGACACCAGAATGTGAGACAGCTTTCCAAGTGCTGAAATTGAGGTTGACCACTGCTCCCGTGTTGACCATTATTGATAGCAATCAAGATTTGAAATTCTGGACAAATGCTTCTATTGAAGGTATTGGTGCGGTACTAATGCAAAGAGGCAATTGCTTATGCTTGCCGTCAACTGAAGCCACATGAGAAGAGATATCCTACTCATGATCTTGAGTTGTTGGCCATCGTATTTTCTTTAAAATTATGGAGGCACTATCTTTTGGGTGAGAAGTTCGAATTATATACAGATCATAAATCCTTGAAGTATCTATTCACCAAAAGGGACTTGAATTTGAGGCAGCAATGTTGTTAGAATTTCTTGCAGCCTATGATATGGACATCTTGTATACTCCAGGAAAGGCCAATGCTGTAGCCGATGCGCTCAGCAGAAAGAGTGCAGTTGTCGCCAATCTTATCATCGCCAACCTCATCATTACACCTTCACTGATTGATAAAATCTCTGATCTTCAAAAGGATGATGAATTTATTCAGAGAATTAGTAAAAGAGTTCGTGAAGGCGAACCCTCGAGTTTCCAAATTGATAATAAGGGAGTTCTAAGGTTAATAGACCGAATTTGTGTCCCTAATATCCGTGAGCTCAGAAGAGAAGTAATGGATGAATGTCATAAATCCAATTTTTGTATTCATCCATGGATGAGTAAGATGTATCATGATCTCAAGCGCACATTCTGGTGGAAATCTATTAAAAGAGACATTTCCATTTATGTCAGCAGGTGTTCTACTTGCCAACAAGTCAAAAGTAATCAGCAGAAACCTGCCGGATTGTTACAACCACTAGTGGTTCCAAGTTGGAAGTGGGATCAAATTTCCATGGATTTTATTGATGGCTTGCCCCGAACCAGAAAAGGTAATGACAATATTTGGGTGATCGTAGACCGTTTCTTGAAGTCTACCCATTTTATTCCTCTCCATATAATAGAACAGGTCAAATTCTGGTGAAAATTTATTTCAAAGAAATTGTCAGACGACATGGAGTTCCCAGTAGCATTGTTAGTGATCGTGATCCGATATTTGCTAGTAAATTCTGGGAATCATTCCAAGAGGAGATGGGGATAAAGTTAAATCTAAGCACCGCTTATCATCCTCAAACAGATGGCCAGACTGAGAGGGTGAACCGTATACTGGAGGACTTGTTGCGGGCATGTATTCTTGACTTTGGCGGATCATTGGAAGATCACATGCATTTGGTTAAGTTCTCTTATAATAATAGTTACCAAGCAAGCTTGCAAATGTCGCCATTTGAAGCATTGTATGGCAGGCCTTGTAGATTTCCTGCATGTTGAGTTGAACCAGGCAATAGACTAATATTAGATCCCGACATGATTCGAGAAGCTTCGGACAAAGTTGATTTCATTAAGAAGCGATTACTAGCAGCTCAGAGCCGACAGAAAAGTTATGCAGATTCAAGAAGAAGGGATTTAGAATTCTTTGTTGACGATTATGTGTACTTGAGAGTTTCTCCATTAAGAGGAGTAGTCCATTTTGGGAAGACTGGGAAGTTGGCCCCTAGATTCATTGGTCCATTCCCTATTCTAGAAAGAATTGGAACTCTCGCTTACAGGGTTCAATTGCCTAACTGGTTGCTAGGGGTACATGATGTATTCCATGTGTCTCAACTTCGGAAGCATGTACATGATCCAGACTTGATTGTGGAGGAAGCTGCACAACAAGATTTGGAAATTAACCTGAACTTAGCAGTAAGAAGGGAGCCCGTAAAGATCATTGGCAAAAAACCCGAGTTCTGAGGAACAAAAGAATTCATCTAGTTAAAGTGCAGTGGAGCGGAGATCCTAGAGACTGTACATGGGAGCCGAGGATAGCATCAAACAGGCTTATCCCCAGTGCAGAATGGATATCTCTAACTATCTCGAGTGCAAGGTACATTTACAATATTTTACATTTTCCCTTTTTTTCCTACTTTACTGCTGTTTCCTTTTCGGGAACGAAAAGTTTTTAAGTGGGGGAGATTGTAACAACTCAGAAAATCAGAGCCAATTTTTTTTTTTTTTTTTGGCTATTCTATTGAATTTTAAATAGTTAAAATAATTTATTTTAAATAATAACGATAAAAATTTATTTAAATTGAAGTTTGAATGAATATATTTATTTTAATTTTAAAAGGAGTTAGAAATAGCGCGGCAGTTTGAAAATTTGAATTTGAACTTTGACTGACTGTACAGGATGCAAAATAAATCGGATTTTAGTGAAACCAAAAATATTAGAATCCGTTTAAAAATATATTTCCAACGAATCTGAAAAATTGAAATTTCATAGCGGGAATCAAAAGTTATGGCCAGTTGAATATTCAGAATAGTCATTATGGACTTTAACATAATATATAGCCAGTATAAATAGCCATTTTGCAAACGACCTCTGTTTTCGACGAAATCATCCTGGTTGGATCTGGAATGTTAAATTATTGCAGGATTCCAATTTCCATAATTTTTGAAATTAATATGTGAGCGTGACAATAGAAAATGTGTTTTGACAATTTCAAGCAATTTCGATCGACCCGAAAATGGCCATTCTTCAAACGGTCTTCAAATTCGACGAAATTAATTTTGTTAGGATCTTATCGTTAAAACATAACTAGCTTTATTTTTCGGGAATTTTTGGAGTCAGTCTGTGGCCCCGGTAAATGAAAATGTACGATTAAATTAAATAATTAAATATTTAAATTTAAAAAAACCTATCAAAACAATTGAATTGGGTTACGAGACATATCCCATTATGTCCAGAATGGGGGTATTTAGCTAAGGGCGACACTCGTTGGGTTTGATTGGGAGTTAAGAGCGATATAGGAATTAAATTGAAATTAAATAGAATTAAATAAAATAAATAAAAATGGAAATACGGTATAAATACGCGTATAGCATATAATCCTATTTCGTTTTCACGCCGCCTCCTTTACTGTTCAACGACGGAAAACTTTGCCACTTTCTCTCCTCCGTTCTGGTGAATCCTCTTATCAAAACCCCTCGACCTAGTTGAAGCTTTTGAAGACCTCCCTCTCCTCTTCAAATCAAGACCGACCGCACCCCTTAGCGTCACTCCATCGTCGAGAACCACTGCCGTGAAGTTGCGAAATTCATAGTGCCACCGCCCCTCCACCGCTGCGTCAAAGTGGACCCCCCTGCCATCGATCTGAGCGCCGTTCCAAGCTCTTCCAGGTGGCACCAACCGATCTCGACCACGTGCTACGGATTTCGTGAAATCTTTAAACCTAGTTTTGAACCTCTTCTGAAAGGTAACGGCTTGGGTAAATTAAACTGATTTCAACATTTAAAAGCGTCGCAAAGTTGATTAATCTTATAAAAATCATATCTTTTTGCTATGTGGTCAAAATCCAGTGAAACAAGAGACATCGGGACCGTGATGACGTTCTCTACATTCTAGAATTGACCAGATAATTTTAAGAGCTCGCTATAATTTTAGGCGAAGCCGACAACAATGTGAGATTTCTGAATTCAAATTAATTAAATAAAATCATATTAGGATGCAGACGGAGTTTAGAAACTCCCGACGCCTATTGTCCATAGACCATGGACGACTTGATTTTTTTGTGTTGTGTAATTGGTTGATTATTGGTGATTGATTGTGGTTGAAATGAAATTGGTTGATATTGTGGCATTAGATTACCTAGAAAAATGTATTAGGAAATTAAACCCCTTGTACACGCCGCGAGGCCTAAGGTAGTGCGAGGAGCCGTACATCGGGACGGTGCCGGTTTTAGTTACCCTACCGTTGTACTACCAAAATTTTCTGAAATATTCTTGTGTTATAAAATATTCATGTTATTATATATTAATTGTTCGAATAATATGAAAATTAGATTTATAATATATATATATATATATATGAATATGAAAATGACCATTATAAGTCAACATAAAATCTATATTTTTGTTGTAAATCAAAAATGGTCATTTGTTATATAAAAATGAATTTACATTTGATTTAACATTTTTAATGTAAATGAGACATTAAAAATAAACATTTAGATATAAAAATGAATTTACATTTTCAATATAAATGAGACATTAAAAATTAACATTTAGACATGAAAATGAATTTACATTTGATTTTACATTTTTAATATAAATGAGACATTAAAAATAAACATTTAGATATAAAAATGAATTTGCATTTGATTTTACATTTTTAACGTAAATGAGACATTAAAAATAAACATTTAGATATAAAAATGAATTTACATTTGATTTTACATTTTTATGGTAAATGAGACATTAAAAATAAACACTTAGATATAAAAATGAATTTACATTTGATTTTATATTTTTAATATAAATGAGACATTAAAAATAATCATTTAGATATAAAAACGAATTTACATTTGATTTTACATTTTTAATGTAAATGAGACATTAAAAATAAACATTTAAATATAAAAATGAATTTAAATTTGATTTTACATTTTTAATGTAAATGAGACATTAAAAATAAACATTGTGATATAAAATAAGTTACATTTGGAATTTACATTTTTATTGTAAATGAAACATTAAAATTGTTCGTTGTTATATAAAATATGTTTTCTTTGAAATATACATTTTCAATGTAAATGAAACTTTGAAAATGATCAATAGTTAAACAAATATGTATTTATATTGAGATATACATTTTTAATGTAATGCAAGATTAAAAATAGTCATTTGTTATATAGAAATGCATTGATATTGAATTATACATTTTTAATGAATATACAACATTAAAAATAAACATTTTGAAAATAAAAATGTATTGATGTTGAAATTTACATGTTTATTGTAAATGAAACATTAAAATGTCCATTGTTATATAAAATGTCTTCTTTTTGAAAATTTACATTTTATTGTAAATGGAAACATTAAAAATGACCATTGCTATATAAAATGTGTTTACATAGAAATTTCACCTTTTCAATGAAATCAAAAGATTATATGAAAAATTACATTTTTCAATGTAAATAAAGAATGAAATGAAAAATTACATTTTTCAATGTAAATAAAGAATGAAATGAAAAAGTAACATTTTTCAATGTAAATAAAGAATGAATAAAAGATTACATTTCTCAATGTAATAATATATTGAAATAAGAGATTACATTTTTCAATGTAATAATATAGTGAAATAAAATATTACATTTTTCAATGTTATAATATATTGAAATAAAAGATTACAATTTTAATTTTATAGATGAATGATAAAATAAATTTCATTTTTAATGTAATACATGATTTCATATATAAAAGAAATCAATGCTGAAACGAAATGGTTTGAAATCAACGAACGAATTAATTTTTATATATATATATACACACACGCATATATACATATATTAAAATAAAACGAATCGCACAGCTACAGTTTGCGATTTGAAATTGTAACTTCAAACGATTATAATGAGAGATCCGACCATCAGATTCTCCCAAAACTGGAACCGTTGTGTTCTTTTTGGAAAGATCTTTCCAAGGACATAAAATTTTCTAAGATCCAATGGTTAGATTTTGAGAAATGTGTAAACCAATTTTTGGTGAAAAAAGCGCCAGGGCCATGTAATGACCCGAAGCGTCGTTAAATAGAAAATGGTTGTTTTAAATAAATAAAAATAGCGATAAATCATTATAAATTATTATATGCGACATGGAATGAAAAGGAATAATTTAAATTATATATATTCGAGAACTATTTGAACGGTACGAGTTAAATCTCATTTCAAATAATTATATGACGATTGGAAGTCGAAGATTTGAAGATGGTGATTGAAGACCAGCAATCTTAACATCAAATGGATGACTACTGATGCCTTTGATTGGATTTGCTGCCTTGAGAGGGTTACAGTGGTAGTTGTCCGAACGTACTTTTTGATTGTTCGGATATACGAGAGCCTCTCTTCCATAACGGACATATGGAACGAGGAATAAGGTGTCTCCAGTTTCGTTCGGACCCAGAACGGTCTTGTAAATGGATGTATGTTTGACAATGGATTTTATTCTGTGCTGATTGATTTCTATTTAATATATATTTGTTTGGTGGCGAAGGATTCATTCTCTTGCTTAACACCCTTCTCTGAGACGTACGAGCTCAGAGTTATATATTGGTAGACATCAGTCGCATGACGTGAATTATCAGTGTGGCATGCTAGACGTAGTTGATCAAGGATTATTGTTGAAAAGCAGAGCCTTGTGGATGATGATCAAAGCACAGCTTTATTTTAGCATATCTTTGTGTATAGCGTTACTTCGCGAGCCTCACATCCTGTTATGTACCAGAAAAGGGAGAAGGACACCAGGGAAAACATGCGTTTCTTTCTAGCTTGAAGTGGTGTCTGGCTTTTACAAGCCCAGATATTTTTACTTATGTGGATGATGGAAAGCGAGGTACCTCGGATTCAAGTCCCTAGTGACTCTTTATTTACACCTCATAGGGCGGGGAGACGTATTGTTCAAGCATTACCAATCCACTGACATATTTGTGGACCGGCCCTGGTGCTTCAAGGTGCAGTTGCGACTGATCCTGAGACATGGGCTAGATTGTCTCGAATTCGGTAAGGACGTTCCCTTGCCTTGGTCCATGATGGAAATCCAACTTCCAATACGACCCATACGGTTTTGATTGTAAACCTATATTTGGCGACATAGTGTATGGTAGTTATGTCGTCTATGATTAATACATTATGGTTGAGATGTTTTTGAAACATATATACACTATAATAATATCAAATCCGACTTATTGCATCAAGCATTTTTGACCATTATAAGGTAAAACTCTATCCTCCGGTTTGCGTTGCATTGTGTGATGGGACTTGAGTCTTATAATGGTTTCATTTTTGTAAAAAGCATTGCGTTGTTTAACGATTTACTTTATTTATGCACTGGCAATCCAATGGAGTAAACCCGTTCCGCATTAGTGGCGTGGTCCTGTGATTAGCCTTCTTATTAAATTGGTTAAATAAGATTTCTCATACCAGTCCCATGACCGACTCGTATTTGTTTCACTTTGCAAACTCGGGTGCCCTCCTTTCTACACGGGCAGCCTTGTATACAGGTTTAAGCTGATTCATTCTGGATAGCTATGGAGCTGAAGATGGATCCTATCATTTCTATTTTGTTGTTCAGACTGCATTTAGTATATTATGTTTGATTCCGCTGCAGTCATTTTATATTGAGCTGGAAAACTGTATTATGTAATAAGTATGATCCTATTATGCTGCGTAACTCTGATGATATATTATTCTCAGTATAATTTGATGTACTTTATCTGCTGTAATTCTATATTTCTGTTCTGCTATTATTGTTTATGTGTTATATTCCAATGATTATGCTTGCTTTCGTACTACGAGAGTTTGGGGTCATCACAGTAGTCATGCACCTATTTGATCAGTTCATATTTTTGCTATTTTAAAAAATGCAGGGTGTTGTGGGTCTTCAAAATACAGATATTGACCTCGTAAAACGCCATTGGAGTAGCAAAGTGGCAAAAAATTACAGAGAATCAATGAATAACGTCAAATTAGCAGGGAAATAACTAGATTGGATGAGCGCGAAGGTGTAGGATGATCAGCATACTTAGTGGAATAATGAGGAGTTTCAGTAAATTTACTGCATATTTAATTTAAATTGTTCTACTCAATTAATATATAAATTAGAATGTAACATTCACTACACCAAACATGTCATTTTGTAACACTTTTTTCATTTGGATTTGTCACAGTTATTATTGTTGGAAATTTGTAATGATTATTGTTGTTGTAATGCATTATCATGGTTATTTATGTGATAAAGTTTGGGCTTTCATAATTTTCCAAACCCCTAGAGGTAGACTCGTCATTTTATCTTCTATTCTTCCTTTTCGTGTTTATCACGCTCCGACTTTCGTCTTTTGTTGTTTGGAAAAATCAAATCAAATTAGGATTTTGCATGTCGCTGCCTCCCCCCCTCCGCCTTAAATTCGATCGGCATTTATCCTCATCTTCGCCTCTTCCTCGTTGCAACACCACCTTCGTCAGGTATATCTCATTTTTTGAATCTTTAGTTATTAGTTATTATTCTATTCTTACATCGCATTCACGTTTCTTGGATTTGTTTGAATTGAGATCTTTTATGTTTCAAAGCTTAATGTTCCTTTTAGGATGATTAGATTCAGATTTGTTTCATACTTTCCTGAAACCAATTTTAGCATAATTGAAAGCTTGTTTATTTGGGCATAGGAAGGCTGCTATAATAATACTATGAAAACACAAACAGTCTTTTTTTACTACAAACATTTTGCTAAGACAGTGATTGAATTCAGGATTTTGATGCTGAAGTCAAAAGGCTTGAACTTGAATTGCATTTGAATAAAATGCTCTTCTATTTGTAAATTATAAAATTCACTGCATAAATGAAATCATGAGTTTGAGTTCCTACTTGAAAAAAATAACAATCCAACTTTTTGTTTTCAATTTATTTGTACCTATTATATTCACAATATTATTGCATATTAATCTTAAAATATTCATTTTTTTCATGGTTTTCAGTTTATACATTCAATAGTTTATTGGTCTAAGGCTTCAAGTTCAAACTTTGCATTGAGAACTCTAGAATTTTGAGCAGTTCCATAGGTTCCAAAAATTCCTGTATTAATCTAGCTTTGGACTTTGATGCTTTTTTCAAGAAGAAATCATTGATAGGGTGGCATTTTTAGCCTACGTAATAATTTTTTTAAGGAAAACTAGCCTACGTAATAATGAATGCAAGAACATTTTCGTGAGCCCTTTTTATGTAGACAAGTGGATAAAAGGCTTATAATTGAGACATCGATAGCTTGGAAGCAAAATAGTAACTAGTTGTCAACTAATTATTAGGCTCTTTTACAATCCTAATAGGTTTTCTGGAACATATGACGACTTTGACTTGTTTTAGGAAATATTATTTGTGTACTATTCTTTATTTTTTGGTTGTCAACAAGTGTTCTTGGTTATACAGAAGATCATACATACCTGTTGTATTGTCAAATTGGGAAAAAAACAAGAATGAAGTTACTAAACCATTAGACTAAATTTGGAAAGATTTTTTTCAAGTTAGTTTGATTTATAGAGTCGGTGGAGTTGAGAAGGAAGGATGGTATAAATTACACTGATTCATAAATAATATCATTGTCTATTGAGTTCATATGTTAATAGTGTATGTCTACGTCCTTTTAATTTCCTACAACACTTACAAGCTAGGGACATCAAATATTTTCCATGCTGATTAATTTTTTTACATACAAAATGCATGATTGGCATTTTTGATTGTATACTTCTGTAAAGCAATGTACTGCATTTGATATATGTTAACCATGATAACCACACTATTATTAGAATTTTTTTAAATACATAAGAAACTTCTGCACTGTTTTCACACCAACACCTATTTTTGTTATTAAGCATAGGATAACATTAATAATTATTTTAGGAAACTTAATTCCCTGACATGATAATACATCCTTTTTAATCTCTATGTTTAGCATCTTCTTCAGCTCTAGTATGAATCAACTCTACACTCAAAATACATGTTATACAACCGACTGTTGGAAAACAATGGCTGAGTCGCGGACTAGGTCGCTTTCTTGAAGACGATTCGACGATTTGGTCAGAGGTGCAAACCAATTCGTTCCTTCGCCGCCGCCTCTAGGATAAAACAGCCTCTAAAATAGTAACTGATTTGCTTGCACAAACAAATCAGTGCAGATTTGCACTTTCGGGAAAAATACTGCTCGAAATTTGTTAGAAGTTTTAATGGCGGCTGAGAAGAAGAGAATATAAAATTCGGTGTTTTTCTCGTCTCAGATAAAATAGTATATATAGAACGAGAATTAGGTTTTGGGAGAAAATATCGGATCTGCTAAAATTTCGGGGGGATTAATTATTTTACCGTTGCAAAAATTTTTCCGTTGCAGAATAAATATCGGTGCGCAAAATAATTTTTCCATAAAAAAAACGGTTCGAAAACAACTAAGTTTTATGGTCCAAAAATATAAGTGCCTACACCACAAAGCCCAAGCCCGAGCCCGAGCCCGAGCCCGAACCGAACCGAACCGGGCCGGGCCGGGTCGGGTCGGTCGGTCGCGCGCGCGTGTGTGGTGGTCATGATGCATGGTCTCCCTCCTCACAACAATGCATGTATTGGGAGCCCAAGGCCCCAACATGACTTCTTAGAAACAAGTATAAATCCTTGCCTCTTCCCTATAATCCCATGATGTGGGACTACTCAAATATAGGAGCCATTCATACACTTATTCAATCATTTTTAATAATTCACATAATGTTTGTAAAACATTTCCAACAATCCCCCACTTGAATTTTTAAAAATATTTTCGAGCAGTTTCTTAAAAACATAAGATTGTGCATAAACAAAGGTGTCCAAGGACTTGAACCTTTGCATAGTGAGTAAGATTCAGTTTTTACTAGAGTGACACGTAGTCTTGAACTCTATTCCTGACATCAAACCACACACAACCTTTTCTATAGTGCAATCAGATAAGCCCGTGCATTTATGGCCCTGCACGTCTATCCCAGTTTAGTGAATGCTCTAGAAGTTTTGCCCAAACTCCATAGGAAACGGCCACATTTCCACATTCACAAAGGTGAGTCTATCAAGAGCACTCCTGAAGGTAGGTACTCCACTCCAAATAGAGTATAGATCTCATTAAGAGTTTCTATTAACTCATCCTCTAATCACTTCAGGAATACATGCTTCTTGGTTCATTAAATAGCATGTTCAACTCATATCACTACACAACTTGTTATTACCCATTGAACCTAGTTCTTGGGATCTCCAGTCATTTAGGTCGGGTTACCATTGTGCGTGAGTCAACAATCTAGGGGCAATAGTCCCATTCTTTTAGAATAGTTATGGACTTTCTCTCTGGACAGTCCTTTCGTCAAAGGATCCGCCAAATTTTCCTCACTACGTACGTAATCCACTCTAACGGTACCTGTGGAAAGTAGTTCTCTAACCGTACTGTGCTTACGACGTATTTGTCGTCTCTTACCGTTATAATATCGGTTCTGAACTTTTGCAATAGCCGCGGTACTATCGCAATGTATCAACACAGCCTGTATCGGTTTTTCCCATAAGGGAATCTCAGCTAGCAGATTTCTCAAGTACTCTGCCTCTTCACTAGCTGTAGCTAGTGCTATCATCTCAGACTCCATAGTAGACTGAGCCAAAATAGTCTGTTTCTTGGATTTCCAAGAAACAGCTCCTCCAGCGATGCTAAATATATAGCCACTGGTCGCTTTAGAATCATCAGATAAGGTATTCCAGTCTGCATCGGAATATCCTTCAAGTACAGCTGGAAACCTTTCATAATGTAATCCAAGGTTCATGGTTCATTTAAGGTATCTCATTACCCTTTCAATAGCTTGCCAGTGCTCTATACTAGGTCTACTGGTAAACCTGCACAATAATCCCACGACATAGGCAATGTCGGGTCTAGTACAATCAGTGGCATACCGAAGGCTGCCAATGATGCTCGCATAATCAGACTGTCTTACACCTTCACCAGTGTTCTTAAATAACTTTACACTGTGATCATATGGCGTACTTGCAGGTTTACAGTCAAAGTAATTATATTTCTTTAGTATCTTCTCAATGTAATGAGATTGATCCAAAGAAATTCCCTTTTCTGACCTAGTAATCTTAATACCAAGGATTACACTCGCTTCACCTAGATCTTTCATATCAAAATTGACACTTAATAAGGATTTGACTGAGTTTATGGCATGAATATTTGACCCAAAAATGAGTAGGTCATCTACATAAAGGCATATAATAGTGCAAATGTCATTCTCAGATTTGTAATAAATGCATTTGTCACTTTCATTAACTTTAAAACCATTTGAAATGATTAAGTTATCAAATTTTTCATGCCATTGTTTAGGTGCTTGTTTTAAACCATATAATGATTTATCCAATTTACATACTTTATGTTCTTGACCATGTATTACAAATCCTTCAGGCTGGTCCATATAAATTTCTTCGTCTAATTCACCGTTCAAAAAAGCAGTTTTAACATCCATTTGGTGTATAAGTAAATTATGAATGGAAGCAAGTGAGATTAATACCCGAATGGATGTTATTCTAGTTATAGGTGAAAAAGTGTCAAAGAAGTCTATATTTTCCTTTTGTTTAAAACCTTTAGCTACTAGTCGTGCTTTATATTTATCTATAGTGCCATCAGGTTTTAATTTCTTTTTAAGTACCCATTTACAGCCTATAGACTTACAACCAGGGGGTAAGTCTACCAAGTGCCAAGTCTTATTGGATTCTAAAGAATCCATCTCATCGTTTATAGCCTCTTGCCAGAAATCGGCATCTAAAGAAGATAAGGCTTCTTGGAGGTTTATAGGATCCTCCTCAATAGTAAAAGCACAAAAATCTGAACCAAACTCTTTTATGGTTCTTGCTCTTTTACTTCTTCTAGGTTCAGCTTCAGAATTTTCATTAAGTTCTGTTCTAATAGGCATATTTGAAGTGTCCCCACTATTCCTTAATTTGAAAGGAAATTTAGTTTCATAAAAGTCGGCATCATTTGATTCAATTATATTATGTGCATTAAGGTCATAAAATCTATATGCTTTGCTATTAATAGCATAGCCTATAAATGCACATTCATATGCTCTACTTGCCAATTTTATTCTCTTAGGGTCTGGAATGCGAACATATGCTAAACAACCCCAAGTTCTAAAGTATGAGACATTGGGTTTATGATTCTTTAAAATTTCATAAGGTGAAATTTTATTCTTAGATTTAGGGATTCTATTCAGAACGTAGCATACAGTCAATAAAATATCCCCCCACCAATGTTTTGCTGCACCAGAATTTAATAATATGGCAACTACTAGCTCGGTAAAGGTCCTATTTTTCCTTTCTGCTTTACCGTTCATTTCAGGTGAGTAGGGTGCAGTTCTCTCATGTACTATACCATGTTGTTTATAGAAATCCAGAATAGAATTAGATTCATATTCTGTTCCTCTATCACTACGAAGTCTCTTAATTTTTCTATTTGCTTGATTCTCAATCTCAGTTTTGAATGTTTTAAACATGTTAATAGCATCACTTTTATTTTTCATAAGATATACATATGTGAAATCAGAGCAGTCATCAATAAAAGTGATAAAATAACGATGTCCCTGTCTAGTTAAAGTGCCATCAAGTTCACATATGTCAGAATGAATCAAGTCTAATGGTTCAGAAACTCTATCAATAGATTTGTGAGGTTTCTTTGTGATTTTAGCTTGTGTACAGAATTCACATTTATCAGATTCAGATTCTGTCATTTTAGGTATCATATCTAGGGTGCTCATATTACGAATAATTCGATTATTAACATGACATAATCTAGAATGCCAGATATTAAAATCACACAACATGTAAGCAGAAGTAGTCACTTTATTAGATTCAACATTCAGTTTAAACATACCCTCACAAGCATAACCCTTTCCCACAAAAGTTCCCTTATAAGTAAGAGTGTACAAATCAGCCCCAATAACTTGAGTGAAACCAGCCTTATTAAGGAGGAAGCCAGAGACCAGATTCTTTCTTATCTCTGGAGTGTGCATAACATCTTTCAGAATTACAGTTTTTCCAGAGGTGAACTTAAGTTCCACGTTTCCAATCCCCGCAACTGTAGTGGTGTGAGAGTCTCCCAACAGCACTTTCTGATTTTCAGCAGCCGTGTATGTAGAGAACATGCCACGATCATAGCAGACATGGCGAGAAGCACCAGTGTCTACCCACCAACCCTCTGATCCACCAACAAGGTGAATCTCAGTAACCATAGCCATAAGAGGCTCCTCAGTCAGGTTAGCCTGCGGTGCAGAGCTTGGCCTGTTCCGGCACTTTCGTACCATATGCCCTGGTTTTCCACAGTTGTAACAAAGAAACAACTGTCCAGAGTCATTCTTTTGGGCTGGTTTCTGCTGTCCTTTTGGGTTTCCTTGCGGATTCCCATTCTGTTTGTTGCGCCTGTTCTGATTCTTAAAAGATTTCTGATTTGGTTTCAGAACAGCGGGAGTGGTCTTCTTAGTACTGTTGTTATTCACAATCAGCACCTCTTCTTTCTGGTCCTGCTTGCGTGCCTCCTCCTCAATACGGAGGCGTGTAATCAAGCTTTCTAAGGAAAATTCCTTAGTCTTATGTCGCAAGACATTCTTAAAATCTTTCCAGCCTGGGGGTAATTTGTCAATGATAACAACAATTTGAAATTGTTCGTCCAAGACCATACCTTCGGAGATGATCTCATGAGCTATTTTCTGCAGCTCATGAGACTGCATCTCTACCGATCTATCATCAGTCATCTGGTATTTTAAATAGCGGCTCACAGCATATTTCTTTGCCCCTGCCTCCTCTGTATCATATTTCTTCTTCAGTGCTTCCCAGATCTCTTTTGCTGTCTTTTCATCTGAGTTATAATAATCATACAGATCATCGCTCAGTCCATTCAGTATAAAATTCTTGCATAAGTAATCCTGTTCAGTCCAGGTCTGCAGTTGCTTTGACTGTTCACTCCATGATGCCATCTTTGCTGCATCAGTCTCGTCAGGCTTTTCTGGTAGCTGCGGTTTTTCAGCAGTCAGAGCAGCCACCACCTTCCTGATCGTGAGGAAGAACTCCATCTTCTGACGCCAGCGCTTGAAATGCAAACCTTCGAACTTGAAAGGAGCAGCAGTCACCAGAGGGCCGTGAAAAGCAGAGGGAGGAGCAGAATCGTCCATGGTTGAGTTCGAGGCCATTGTTTCAGTTCGTCTTCAAATTGTTGGAAAACAATGGCTGAGTCGCGGACTAGGTCGCTTTCTTGAAGACGATTCGGCGATTTGGTCAGAGGTGCAAACCAATTCGTTCCTTCGCCGCCGCCTCTAGGATAAAACAGCCTCTAAAATAGTAACTGATTTGCTTGCACAAACAAATCAGTGCAGATTTGCACTTTCGGGAAAAATACTGCTCGAAATTTGTTAGAAGTTTTAATGGCGGCTGAGAAGAAGAGAATATAAAATTCGGTGTTTTTCTCGTCTCAGATAAAATAGTATATATAGAACGAGAATTAGGTTTTGGGAGAAAATATCGGATCTGCTAAAATTTCGGGGGGATTAATTATTTTAGCGTTGCAAAAATTTTTCCGTTGCAGAATAAATATCGGTGCGCAAAATAATTTTTCCATAAAAAAAACGGTTCGAAAACAACTAAGTTTTATGGTCCAAAAATATAAGTGCCTACACCACAAAGCCCAAGCCCAAGCCCGAGCCCGAGCCCGAACCGAACCGAACCGGGCCGGGCCGGGTCGGGTCGGTCGGTCGCGCGCGCGTGTGTGGTGGTCATGATGCATGGTCTCCCTCCTCACAACAATGCATGTATTGGGAGCCCAAGGCCCCAACATGACTTCTTAGAAACAAGTATAAATCCTTGCCTCTTCCCTATAATCCCATGATGTGGGACTACTCAAATATAGGAGCCATTCATACACTTATTCAATCATTTTTAATAATTCACATAATGTTTGTAAAACATTTCCAACACCGACTCATTTCCTCATATTGTTTACTATTATTTTGAATGCTTACAGCTATATTTAAGTCATTATCTGGGTTTACTTTTGTTCCAATTTGTAGCAATTTAGTATTGGTATTGATTTTGCGGTGCATCAAAAAGTATATTACTACATGCTATAAATGCTATCAACCATAAGAAATGGACTCCTTATTAACAGAATGGTTTGTAATATGTTTTTATCTCCACCTCAGATATAATAAACAATTTAATCACTACACAATTGGTTGTTTCAGCTTTTCTAGAATAACCATGAGTTATAAGCATTGCCTTCCTCCATTAGAGAGGTTTTTTTCATCGAAGGTTACCTCAAATATTATCTTCTTATATTCAGGATGTATTGATTTATTTTTACACAACTAACAAAAATATATAACTTTAACAAACATTATATAATCATTTTACTCTATTAAACACAAAAGACTTTACCTTGCTTGCGTTCCATTAGCATTGTAATTAGTGCTTGGTAGTTTGCAAATAATTAAGATAAAATATTTGAATAAGCAAAAAGAAGCATGCAGGCGCAGGTATGGGGATAATTGTTTTTGTATTGTGTAAAAGTTTATTTTACTCTCTTCTAGCATTAAATTTCATTTATCATTGTCACTGTCACCGCATGCTTTTCATTATTTCTGTATGCAATAGTTTCGTTTTCTTTCATATTGCAACTGTTACAGTACTAATTCTTGGATCAACATAGTAAATTGTTTTAAAAAGTAGTTTCCCATTCTCTTGAACACTAAGTCTCAATGAATTATAGGGTTTTAAAATTTTGACTAGAGCTGGTGATGTCATTCTTCGGTCCTTTGATATTAATAAAACTTAAAGATCACTGGAACAACACAGAAAACTACATATATCCTATCTTGTGTCATTTGCACTTACCCTATCCTATGTTACAGGTTTGCTTACAATGGTGATTCATTAAGGATGGAAGATGGAGACATTAGATATATAAGACTTAATTTAGAAGATATGTTGAAGCTTGTTATAAAATTTTAGATGTATGTTAATGACGATATATAACTTGTGGTATTTTCTATTTTGTATGAGATACATGTATGGTTGCTATTCTAAGTATTGTGTATTGACTATTTGCAGCTAGCATGGAATCTATATTCATTGCTACAAAATATATATTACTGTGTTTGTAACTTGTATCATTACTATGTAAGAAATTTATACTATTTTGTAACTAATAATAGTACTGAATGTATATGTAACATCCCGCTTTTTTGGTCAAATATTTAGATTATTTTACTATTTTAAAAATATTGATTGAGGATTTTAAATGGATTTATAATATATAATTCGTTTATATATTGAAGTTTGAACGTATGTTTATATAATTCGAACTAGTAAATGTTACCGTATTTCGTAATTTACGATGTGAAATTCATGTATATTGGTACGAATATAAAACCCTCAATGACTATTGACGATGAAACTAAATAATGATACGAACGTTCAAATCAATGCGTTGGTTACTTCATGATGAGGCACGTGCTTCACACACAGTAAATTGTTCGATATATTATATAAGCCTTAGAAATGGTTTTCTTTTCAAACAACCTTCATTTTTTATGAAACGAACTTTATTGGAATACGTATCGCTAGTTATTACTAGATTTCCAGTTTTGAGCCATTTGGAGTTGTTTTGTCGGTACATGAAATTTAGAGATGAACCGTTAAATTACAATAATGTTTTTATGCAAATGGAGTCAGAAGTCAACGAAATTAATTCCATTGAGATCAGGAAGTCAAGACGTAGCGGTACGTCCATTTTTATCATATTTGAAATTCGTGAATGACAATGCGTATATTTAACGTACCACGTAAACAACGGTACCGAAACAAACCAAAATTTAATATATAAATTTATTTAAAACTTATTTCTTTCCTGCGAAGTGAAAAAACTGCTTAAATTGTAAGTAAAAGCTTGACATGAAAACACAATGAAAATTTATAACAAATGCATCCATCGGTCCCAGTTTACAAAATACAAAAATCAAACGCAAAAGAAGGAAAATCCTTTGTCACGTTCACTCTTCAATGCCTAAAATATCTTTACAACATCTCTGACTTCTGTATGTGGATTTCACATCTTTTATATTAACCAATAGTGTAATTCAAATCAACACAAGGAGATAATGTTTCTTTCGGATCCAGCATATCCATATATTTTCCTGCGCCTACTCTATTTTCTACATCTTCAGCTCCTACTGTAATGCAACTACTAGCACCATGCCCTCGAAAAATCAACATCATCTGCCTTCCACTGTCTGCATCAACACAGCTTAGAAATGAAGCTTCATACAGTTCTTCCCAACAGAATCGTCCATGCCGTATATACATACAGAGACATGTACAGGCAAGCCGATATTTGATAAGAAAGGAAAATACCTTGCCATAAATCTTCTTAGCTACACATGCAAGCCTATATGCTCAGCTAATCTACAGTGAAATTGAAAAGAAAACATTGCGCAGCTTAAATCTTCTTAGCTGCACATGCAAAATTCTTCATCTCCGCCGTATATATTTTCATTTCGTCACTTCAGTTCTTATCACGCAGCTACATCTAGGAAGTGAAAACTCGAGCTGTAGACTATCTAATCCCCCATTTTCTTCATCTCTAAGCTAAGCATACGCTGTATAAAGCACAGCTATTCTAAGATGAAAGGGAGCTAAGCGTACTGTACAATTATGTGACGTTGTTCTTATCCAGTTGATTTCCACCCTATAAATAAGTCGTCTCATTTCATCATCTCCAAGCAAACCAAGTAAACCCATGCTCACCTCTGCCACAAAAAAAGGGGCAAGCCATATAATGATATAAATATACACAGCTCCTTTTTATAACAAAGCAGAAACATCACCACACTAGAAACAAAGAGGTGATGGACATGCGTCGGACTGGCAGACAGAGAAGCAAGCTCGGTTGTGATGTTCAGGTGAATGGCGATGGGGAGAATGCAGTGGGTTAAGGCCGGGATTTGGATCGCCAGTGTAAGATGACAAACGGGAAGCGCCTGCTGCTGGAAGTTGGCGCAGTGTGTCTGGACGTGGAGTGCAGTGAAGAAATTACTGGGAGGGGTTTGTTCAGGCATTTTTTTTAAAAGTGGGCGATGTTTAGATGAGTCGAGGCGCTAATGGCACAGGGGTTGATGAAGTAGAGGCCGGGATCTTGTCGAGGTGGTGCGGAGTACTAATGAAGTGATGGTGTTCAGTTTGGAGTGGCGCGAGCTGTAGAGAGTGGAGGGTTCGAAAATATGAAGCAGGGGAAGAAGTGTGAAGATGTGTGTTGCATGCAAGAAAAGAGAGAACAGTGGGATGGAAGGGGATAGTGCGGTTTCGAAGTATGGTGGTTTGAGAAGCATTGTCAAGAATCAAGATGGAGGTGTGGGTTTAGATTTTGGCCATGGGAGGAAATGGTATCAACAGGAAGAAATAAGCAAAGCAAGATGAAAAAAAAGAAGGTATAATGTGCTAATGACTGTTTAATTACACCAAAATGTGTTTAAATGCCTAATTACCGTTAGTTTTCCTGATTAAGGTTTCATGGGCCTAATCTTATTCGTTTGCATTTTTTTTATTGAGCCCAACTTTGACAGTATATATAAAGGTGGCCAATTAACAGTATTAATAACATGGCTTTGGAAAACATGTACAGTTCTATTATTCCTACCCACTTTTCGAATGTGGTATAGTAACGTGGCCATTATATATTTCGTGGATAACGATGTTCCAACTGCCTAAGCCAAGTCATTTTAACGCAAGTGGATGGTGCCTAATCCCTTAAAGACGTTACTGGAAAAAGATTTGTATGTGCCTCATCGTGATATAAATGGGCCAATTAGCTTAAACCTGTAATTAACGTATATGTATAGAAATATATTTAGTTAAGGAGTTGTTAAGTTATTTTAAACCATGGTAATAATGGAGAAGAATAGTTTCCTAATTGACTAATATTATTTTACATCGCCTGGCAGTTGAAATATCCCTAAACAAAGTTGCAAATAGGCCTACTAGGTAATTAATTTTATATAAATAAATGTGATTGTTTAGTAGATCATTATTTTGGCCCATCCCTGTATTTAACGTGTTCTATACATGAAGTATGAACAAGGCCAAATAATGTCATCATTGTATGCAGCAAGTAAATTTTAGGACAAATAATTAACATGGCTAATTTATTCTGTAATTAGTAAATCATAGTTAACATTTATAAATATTAATTTGTTTAATTAATAAAAAAATGAACGAATAATTTATGTAACACTCTCATATACATATCATTATCAAAGTACAGCACTTACAACACAGCGGAAATAAACTGTAGCTATATGATCCTGAAGCCTCCTACTCCAGCTCCTCCAGTATATCTGTAAATCCTGACTACTTGATTGCCCGTACAAAGTTAGGCACCCAAGAGTTTAGGGACACAACAAAATAAACTCCGGATTAGTCATGGGACTGGTATGAGTAAAACAGATTAAAACAGTTCAAGTAGGTAATCGATATCTCATAAGACCACACCTATAACTTCTAAAAATCTAGAGTTGATGCTGTCCCATTCGGGAAATGGTTGTTGATCCCAAACGTTGGTGATATACATTCGATACACTCAAGCGAAATGAGTGATCGGTCATATGTGTGGCCGGGTTGCAAGATGTTCTTGTTGAACCCAGTGTATTCCTCTCTAGAGGTACACTAGCGAAAGGTGGTTCCATACCTTGTCATAGTTGGAAATCCATTTCCCAATACGTACCATATGTTAACAGAATCGGGCCAAACAGAGGAAGATTGAAACCGTATCGACGGACGTAACTTTTTAGAGTTGGTTGGACGGAGTTGAAAGCAACTAAATCAAACCATTTTGACGATGAATGGAATCAAGGTGAGTTCAACTCACTCAGTTTTATTCCACTTATATTTTATATAAGTTGGGTTTTAAATATTTGTGTGCTATGATTATTGATTGGGTGATGGATGCTGAATATAAACTTATATGTGTTGACTGAACTGATTAAATTAAACATTTGTTTAATTTAAAATTAAACCAATCGTTATTTGTAACGATTATTATTTCCAAATAAGGCAACTTACCTCATTGGTTACGTATATGAACATATTAAATTGAATGTGGACGCTTGGATGGTTGTTATTGTTTGACTGTTGAACATTATATCTGTTTATTTAAAATGATATTGTTAAGATAACATATTTGGATGCAGGGGAGAACAGGTTGGAGGGATCCAACCTGGATTCCTCAAATTCATCATTTATTTTCATATTGCATTTATATGAACTGTTTAACTGATATGACTGAATGATTGTCTTAATCATTGTTTGTTGAATTTGAATTCAACATTTGTTTTATTTTAACCAATAAATATTATTGGTTGGGTAATTGGCAACAGTTGGCCTAAAATAAATGGCGTTACAATTATTGATTTATCGTTGGTTGAATCGACGGTAATATAGTTATGAAATTTATTTTATAACAAAAGTTAGATTTTTTAAATCTATATCTTTAAATAGAAGTTCAATTAAGGAAATTAAGGTTTATTATTTATTTTATAAGTTTAAGTATTTTTAAATAGTTTACAAAACAAAGTCTTATGTTAATGAGGTTTATAAGGAGACGAGCAGAAACTAATGCAATAGTTAAGACTTGAATTAATTGTTTCAAGAAACGATTAATGGAATTTATTTAAATTAATTTTATTATTTATTAACTTAAAAGAATTAATATTTGAATAGGTTAACGAGATGATCATGTGTTAAAGTTGATTTATTTAGTTTGGTGTTAATTAATCTAATGAAATAGATTAATAATTATTGCTGTAACTTTAATAAAAGAAATTTATTGTTTAATTTAGTTAAATAAGAAGTTAAATATTTCTACGATAGTTAATGATGATGAAATCATCATTTTTATGAATAACAATGAAAGTGATCAAATCCGTAATGAGATTCATTAAGGTAAGAAATCCCAGTTGATATTAAAATATAATTGGATTTTGAAAAGAGTTGATCAATGGGTTTTTACATTTAAAAGCAGGATTTATAAACAAAGTTATAAAAGAGATTTTTAGCCGATACGATAACTTAAAATAAGTGTTGGAATTAAGAAAGCAAAGCAAGATAAAGGGGTGTACATTAAGCCTAAGTTTTAATAACGAGTTTATAAAAGGTAGCGTGAGGTTAAAACGTTAAGTTAAATTAACATTACCTAGTAATGGATTTGAAGTGAGATTTTCAAGATGGAAACGATTAAATGAATTTGAAGTAGAATAATATGGGTTGTTAACAAGTTGAAATAAGAATTAGAATCTAACTGGAGATTGGTTGAGTTGCGTGATTTTCTAAGTGTTACTCTGATGTTTATTTCGGTCTTCGGGGTTGATACTTAGGGAATTATTCGTTTTTCAATTTACGGTTAGGGACTAATGATTGTTAGAGTGAATATATGCATGAATAATGTTATAATAAATGTTTTGAAATAATAGTAAGATGGATAATCGAATATAGTTATAAATGTTTTTCCAACTATTGAAATGAAATGGTTTTGAGAATATTACTAAGAAGTAAATACCGTGTTTTATATTATTAAAAGATTTAGAAGTTGAATCAATCATTCGTTGATTATTTATAAATAAAAGGGCCAAAGATTGCTGAGTACTGAATCAATGAATTCGTTTCATTTCCATGATTAAATGGTTGTTCATTTGATAGTTAAATAACCGACTATCAAATCTGGCCAATACGATTGTTGGTACGGAAAGACCAGGATCGAATTTACATTCGAAAACCATTCCGGCCAATGAATACATAAACGTTGAAGATATCAGATGATGAGTAAGATGGAGAAATTGAAGACCGTGGATCTTCATAAGCGGAAGGATTACTATCGAATATTCTCTGGCCATACAACCAGAGATATTCTGACGTGACTTGTCGTGGTTGAACTTTACGGGTTGCAAGCGCTACTCGCTACTGATTTTTGGATGCAGTAGAAGAGTACCTTCGGTTTGTCCAGTCCCTGGACAACTTGTATCGACGGATGTCTAACAGAGTATTTCCAAAAGGGATTACATCATTGATTTCCTCAAACCTATTTCTGTGGCGGCGGAGAAGACACTTTCTCTTAACTTGACAACCCGATTATTTTTGTGGAAATCAATTAGTGGTTTCTGGAGGATCTGACGATGTGGCATTCAAAGGGAATGGTGGCAGGGTATTCCAAAAGATACGTTATAACCTCAAGCTTCACAACCGGGAAAAGACAAAAATCGGACAAGCAGCATGGCTATGTGGGTCACTCTCATTAGGGTGTATAATCGCCTATCCAGAGAAAATCATTTTCCTTCTTTAATCTATCTATGTTGTTCCTTTTCGGGAAACGATTGTTGATCCCAACTGTTGGTGATATACATTCGATACACTCAAGCGAAATGAGTGGTCGGTCATGTGTGGGTCGGGTTGCAAGACGTCTGTAAAAACCTGTAACTTCCCCATGAAGGAAAGCACGGATAGTTCGAGAACAAGCCACAAAACAACGCAGATGGAAGAACATTTCATTGTTTATTACAACAATTCCATCAGAATACAAGAATATACAGAGTACAAACAAATATTATTCAACAGAAAATATCAGAGATTACAATAAATTACATAGCAGCGGAAAATAATACAATACACAACTGAAGGAGATAGGATACAAAGCTTTCCGGATATCGTTCCAGCTGTAAACCAGGATCCTGTGAATAAAAATCTGCAAAACCAAAATTACTAGCTGCCCGTGTCGAAAATAAGGGCACCCAGAGTTTAGATTAAAACAATAAACTCCAGGTCAGTCATGGGACTGGTGTGAGAACTAAAACAGTTATTAATCTTTATTTTTAAAGTTAGGTAAATCAAGGGACCACGCCGTATAACATGGAACGGGTTTCCTCCCAAGAATATCAGTACATAAAACAAACAGCGCAATGCTAAATAAAGAAAAATGAAGCTATTATAAGACCCAGGTCCCATCACACAATGCAACGCAAGCCGGAGGATAGGGTTTTTACCTTATAATAGCCAAGAATGCTTGATATGTTTAAAACAAATCATTTGATACTATTGTAAGTGCATGGTGTATAAAACAACTTCAAATCATAAGCATCAATCATAGGCGACATGAGCGTCCCATGCCACTATGTCGCCATATATAGGTTTACAACTAAAATCGAAACGTCACGTATTGGAAGTTGGATTTCCATCTGTGAACCGAGGCCAGGGATCATCCTTTACCGATTCGAGACAATCTAGCCCATGTCTCAGGACCCAGACTCAGGTGGGCCCTTGGAGCGACAGGGTCGGTCCACCGATGTGTCGGTCCACCGATGTGGATTAAAATGCCTGAACAATAAGTCTCTCCGCCCTATGGGGCATAAATGAGCCAACAAATGACTCCATCGGACCCGGATCGTCCGATCAAACCGAGGCGCCTCGCAACAACAACAACCACATAAGTCAAACTCGTCAGGGCGTGTAAAACCACTGACGCCACTTCTAGCTAGAATGAAACGCATGTCCTCCCTGAGGTCCTCTCCCGTTTCTGGTCCACTACCGAGGTGTGAGGCTCGCGAATCAACGTTACACAAAGCTATGCCACAAAGGCCGTGCTTTGATCATCCACCACAAGACTCTGCTTTTCAACAGAAGCCTTGATCATATTGCCACTTAGGCATGCCACACAGGCAATTCAATCCATGCGTTTGATATCCATCGATATATAACCCCTGAGCTCGTACGTCTCAGAGAAGGGCGTTAAGCAAGAGAATAAATTCTCCGCCGCCAAACAGATATATATTTAATAGAAATCAATCACACAGACTAAAATCCAATCTCAGACACATAGTCCATTTACAAGTTCGTTCTGGGTCTGAACGAAACCGGAGGCACCTAGTACCCCGCATATCCATTGATCTCCAAGTACGTCTGGACGATCACCAACTGTTTCCATCTTCTTGGGTGTACGGCCCAATCAAGATCGTCAGTAATTATCCAAATGACGTGAAGACCTCCGGTCTTCAACCACCGTCTTTACCTTCGAATTATCGTCGTATTAGCTATTCAGAATGGGATAAACCCGGTCTTCCCGAATAACTCACGTATATGATAAACAAGTGTTACACAAACACAACATACGGCTCATTCCAATTCATCAGTCACTAACCGTAAATTAATCAAGAGAATAATTCCCAAATATTAACCCCGAAGGCCGAAACCAACATCAGATCAATATCCAGAAAACCATTCTGCTTAGCTAACCGACAGTTAGTTTCTAAATTTCACATTCATAGGGAAAGGTTCCCATTTATTTTATCAAAGATAAATCCTTTAAATTTATTCTTTAATCTAATTTTGAATATCAATTCAAACTAGTCGGGATTAGCGAACCATACCGAAGTAATCGTTTGTTTTAATTTCCCAATCCCAACCTATTCATCCCATGAAGTAAAACGGGTCTTACTTCATATCTAACCCCACGGTGTTATCGGTAAATTTAATTACCATTTCACATTTAAATCTAATTAAAGATTTAACTATCGCCTGGAGAAAAACTGGTGATACTCCATTCTCGATCATTTCAATATAATTAAAGATTCATTAAAACTCCACTTAGTTTTAATCTTTAACTGGGTTAAAGAATCAGTGTCATTTTAAAACACGGTTCACGATAAACCCAAAATCACATTCCATTAATTATCGGGTTAAAGAACAAGTGTTATTTAAAACACTGTTCACGATAAACCCAAAAATCAATACCAATTCAATTCCAATTAAATATTATTTAATTGGTACACTTCATTAAATCTAAATAAAAAGATTTAATCTTTTTCTCAATTGGGCTTAAGAACAGTGTTAATGAAGACACCATTCACGACAAACCCAAATCACATTTGATATTAAATACAAGCCTCTGAATAGAAAATATATCGGCTTATATTCAATATCAAATTCTACGACCAACAAATATCGTATTGGAAATAATGATATGAATATATCTTTCAAATTTCCATAACAGTATCTGTATAATCACGAAATCCAACATCGAAATATTCCACAGACAATTTCAATTCAAATCCATTCCAATTCAATTATTGGAAATTCTGGTTATTTTCAAAACCATTTCAAATCCAATTTATTTATTTAAAAATAAATAGAATTATAATTCTAGTTCAAAACTAGTTCATTTTGATAAAGATCTATTTTTATCCTTTCAAATATGGAGTTTTTCATCCCGATTCTTCCCAAATCATTTCTTATGATTTTACACAAATTATTACTATTTTTAATAATTTCATCAAGGCCCGTACAGTCGATTTCCATCAACGGCCATCGAACTGCACTTACAATGACCTTTTCCAAATTTGATTTGGACATAATTCCAAATCCAACCGTTAGATTTAAAATTTCTAATATTCGTTAGAAAGCTCTTTTCGATACGAACCCAACGGTTCCAGTTTTAGGAGAATCCGACGGTCGGATTTCCCGCAATATCCGTTCGAAGTCAGTGGTCGAAATTCGCGAACTGCCGCGGCGAGGCGCGTTCTATTCAGGCCATTATATTATATATATAATATATATAATATATACTTCGTCGATTTCCTTTTAAAACGTATTTTATAAATCGTTTCAAATTCGTTTTCAAAACAGTTTCAACTTTATATTCAATTTTAAATCAAAATTGAATTTTGCCTTATAAATTCCTTTTAAATTCATTTCAAATTGATTTCCATTCAAATTGATTTCTAATTCAATTTCAGTTCGTTTTCAATTCAATTCAATTTCAATTCGAATTCATTTATATTCAATTTCAATTCGAATTCATTTCTATTCAGTTTAATTCGAATTTCAATTCTTTTCAAAATATCAGATTTTGAAATCACTTTCGATATTCATTATAAAATGAATAGAATCGATATAAATATCGTTCACGTCAAAATGGCGTCAATCTAATCAACACGGCTTCATATATTTCTATTTTCAAATATTCTATTCAAATATTTCTATTTCAAATATTCTATTTCAAATATTTCTTTTTCAAAACTGGAATGAGGCCCAATCAATTACTATATAATGTTAATTATATGGATTTTCTACAACGCATGTATACAATAACAACGATGAATAATCAACCATCATCCAAAGTGCATTCTACACTGTATAAGCATCAAATATAAATATTTAACGCTCATAACAGTCTGTCCATCAATCGATCGACATATAGCTAATTAATGGGACTAGTGTATGTCATATATCAGCCCAATACCCGTGTGGGGTTTTCAAACAATCAAACACAGATTTTATTTGTGCAGTTGGGCGATGTGTAAAATTTATCGTCCCAATCAATATTAGTCAAATATGTGTATATAAACAAATCGTCTGATTTGTTTATTTTTATTTCATTTCATATACACGTTAAAAATTCTGTTTTTAACTATAAAATATTTTCCACTATAAAATATTTTATTTTATTTCATTTCACATAACATCGCACAATCAACTACATGTCAAAATCAAACAAACAAGCATACAAGCCGTCCATGGTCTGTGGACGATGGGTGTCGGGTGCTACTAAACACCGTCTGCATCCTAGTATATATTTAAATAGAAAATTAAATAAAAGGTGAGGAGTTCTCACCGACTAGCTAATCCAAACGGCACGACTCTTCATAAGTAGAAATCCTCCGTCGTTTCTTCTTTTATCACTTTCGTCATCCGTATTCACTACATATATAAAAATCGAATTTTTACTTCGTTATTCAATATATAAAAATCGAATTTTTACTTTGTTATTCAATATATAAAAATCAAAATTTTACTTTGCTATTCAATATATACAAATCAAATTTTTACTTTGCTATTCAATATATAAAAATCGAATTTTTACTTTGCTATTCAATATGTAAAGATCGTATTTTCTCTTCGCTCTTCAGATAATAAAGATCATATTTTTATTTTAATGTTTACACTACAAAAATCTTGTTTTTATTTCAAAACCATGTATATTTTTCTTTTCAAAAATTCATAAATTTGTGTTTTCAAAATTTTTATCTTCATATTTCCAAAACAAAGTTTTAGTTTTAACTAAGCAAAAATCGTATGTTTACTTAAGCAAAAATCATATCTTTAACTAAGAAAAAATCCTATCTTTACTTAAGCAAAAATCATATCTTTAACTAAGAAAAAATCCTATCTTTACTTAAGCAAAAATCATATCTTTAACTAAGAAAAAATCCTATCTTTACTTTAGCAAAAATCTTATCTTTAACTAAGAAAAAAATCCTTTCTTTCTTCAATGAAAAATCCTTTATCTGAAAATCATTTTTTTTTATATATAAAATAAAACAAAGATCAAAGGGTAAAGACTCACAGTTCATTCAATTTCTCAGAGGAAGGGGGATTCGGTGTTGCGAATGGTGGAGGAGAGGAAGGGTTAGAGAGTGGCGGCTGGTCGTGGGGAGGCAGGCATGGCGTGAGCGGTGGCGGTCGGCTGGTAAAAAGGGGCGAGGCGATTTTAAAAGGGGGGCTCGCGTATGGCTATCGTGACGGAGGAGAAGGAGGTCGAGACGAAGGTGAGGCTTGCCGGAGTTGAAGGGGAGGTGCGGCGAGAGGCGGACGGAGGGGAGGTGTGGTGGCGATCGATTCGGGGGGGGGGGGGGGGTGCGCACCTTTTTTTTTATATGGGGTTGACTGTAAATATGAAGTGAGGGAGGAGGGAACTAAATATATATAATTATATTTATATTATTTTAATTTTATTTAATTCCAAAAAGCAACTTTTATTTTTGACCTCGAAACGAGACCCACCGCCTGTCGTCCATAGCTAATTACCCCCATTCCGAACACAATGGGGTATGTATCGTAAGCTGATTCGATCGTTTCGATCAGTTTTCGTCAAATCAAAATTTAAATCTACATATTCTATTTTAAACGTACATTTCAAATTACTGGGGGCACATACTAACTCGAAAAATTCCAAAAAAATATTTTCTAACTTCGTATTGACGATACGGTCTTAACAAAACCAGTTTCGTCGAATTCCGAGACCGTTTGAAAAATGGCCATTTTCCAGTCGATTAAAATCAACTGAAACTGGTCAAACACGTTTTCCTTTGCCACCCTCACATATTGATTCGAAAAATTATGAAATTTGAAACCTAGCAATAATTTGACATCACGAATCCAACAAAAGTGGTTTCGTCGAAATCCGAGGTCGTTTGCAAAATAGCTATTTTCAGGGGCCGAAATTCCATAGCGACTATTCAGAATTTTCAACTAGACATATCTTTTGATTCCCGCTATGAAATTTCAATTTTTCGGGTTCGTTGGAAAGATAGTCACAATTAGATTCCATTATTTTTGGTTTCACTAAAATCCGGTTTATTTTGCATCCAGTACGTTCAATTGAAGTTTGAAATCGAATTATCGAACGACCGCGCCATTTTCAATTTCTTTTATAATTTTAAAATAAATATTTATATTCTAACGACGATCTATATAATATATACGTTTGAATTCTATTCAAAATAAATTTCTCGTCGTTATTATTTAAAATAAATCATTTTAAATAATCAAAATTCGCTAAAATAAAAAATCTAAATTAGCCCAGATTTCCGGGTTATTACAATCTCCCCCACTTAAAACTTTTCATCCCCGAAAAGGAACGAAGCCAAAAGTTGTTTTAAATACCTACTCAACTTTCATTATTTTTATTATGGCTTATGTTCTTCTACTTTTCAGTTTCTAAGAACCTTTCAAAAATTTCAAAAATTTGGCTAACACCCTAAATTTTTGAAAAATTTCGCCATAACCTCCCCTGCACCGGGAGCACCGGGAAAATCCCGAAATTGCCATATAGGCCCTCTGATCTCAAAAAGAAAAAGCCAATCGGCTCATAAAATCATCATCACCCAAACAAAACAGTAAATTATGGTAAACATGTACCTATTTTTCGGGCAAACAAATTTTATTCTCTGCTCTAGCCTCCTTGCTATGACCTGTTCAATGTAAGGACATGTATATGCATGCAAATGCGACAAATTTTCAACACAATTCACTATTTGATACAATTTGGCTATAAGATACAAATTTTAATTAATCAACCAATAATCAACAATACAACCATCAATCAATTAGTTGATAAGCTTTTCAAATTCATAACTTTGATACATAGTCAAAAATCAGATTTTTTGATGCCAAATCACAACAATAAGCCCTATCTAGTTTCGGTTCTCACACCAGTCAATTGGAAATATATAGAAATCTCACTTTTGAAACTTGAAAATAAATACTAGCGACGGTGCCCCGCTACCAGAATTATCCCCGGGCACTAGAGTGTGATTCTATAACTATCCAATACATTAAAACTTCGGATACACATTTGCAAGACATATATGCAAAATCTTTATATATTGGATTGTCCAAATCAATTTAAAATAAATAATCAAATATGAATAATTGATTTAAATTTTCAAAACAAAAAATTGTTTTCATTTTCAAAATATACTCTTCACACTCGTTCTAGGATACTACTGATCCCATCTCTAATGAGTCATTCCCATTGGATATTACTAATCCAATATCTGATGAATTATTTCGTACGGTTCTAATGTGCCTTGTTCTCTGAGCTTTGTAAATCAAAGTTCTGATACCAACTTTAAGAACCCGTAACTTCCCCGTGAAGGAAAGCGCGGATAGTTCGAGAACAAGCCACAAAACAACGCAGATGGAAGAACATTTCATTGTTTATTACAACAACTCCATCAGAATATAAGAATATACAGAGTATAAACAAATATTATTCAACAGAAAATATCAGAGATTACAATAAATTACATAGCAGCGGAAAATAATACAATACACAACTGAAGGAGATATACAGATACAAAGCTTTCCGGATATCGTTCCAGCTGTAAACCAGGATCCTGTGAATATAAATCTGCAAAACCAAAACTACTAGCTGCCCGTGTCGAAAATAAGGGCACACAGAGTTTAGGTTAAAACAATAAACTCCAGGTCAGTTGATATACACGTAAATGTGTATATTTTATCCGCTTATTTATCTTATTTTATATTTAAAATAATTGATACTGTGTATTTATAGCTGTGTTTTCAGATTGTTGATAAAAAGCTTGGTTTAGAGCATTTGATGGATAAAGCATGAAGAATTTGCTTAAAAAGAGTGAAGTTGAAATTACTAAAGCTTGAAGAGTTTAAAGCTTGAAGAACGGTTGCAAATAGAGTTTAGTTGGGTAGATTTGGCTCACTAAAGACTCATATTGTGTTCACATTGGCTTATGTGTTATTTGGGCTAATTCTTTAGTCCCACATTGTGTAATTAGCTAGTTAGTCTTTGTCATATCAGCTATAAATACCTTGTATCTCATTCTTTGAAAAACACACTTAGTTTTATTCTGTAATTCTCTTCTTGGAATAAAACTCTTCTTTCTCTTTTCTGTTTAGTTTTATTTACATGTAATTTCTTTTCTGCAATTAGTGTAGCTATTTAGTTAATATCCTTCCTTAAGTCCTTACTAGTTTTTCTTCAATGTTGAAATATATTTGTGTTGAAATAATAACACAAATGAGGAGCTAAACCTCTACAATTTAGGGGTGATGAAGCTCTCTAATCACATAGATTCAACATAGTTTATTCTTCATGGTCTCTATTTGTGTTTATTAAAGAATGGATGTTTAGCGTATTTTGTTAATCATATTTGGTTTTGGTGATCTATGCCTCTAATTAATAGAGGATAGATCATGCTTGATCAAATGACACAAATAATTTACCTTTTCATTTATATATTATTTTGGCAACAGGAGGAAGCATTAATCTACATTTGATATTCTATATTACTAATTATTAGTAAATAGAGTATTCTTAAAATTGATGTTGCTTTCAACTTGTTTTCTTTTTCGTAAGAACTGAATAGTGAATTAGATTTATGTTATAGTTTGATGACTTATATTATGCTAATTAATAGCATAAATATGTCATACTTATAATAAACACAAAATCTAATCTCACTAATGACCAAACAAATAGAGAACATAATTTCATGATGTTGATTTGTGTGATTTAGAGAGTGAAAACACCTCTAAGTTGCTCTTAACTAAGAGTTTCATTCTCATCTTAGTCATTAATTTTGTTAAATTTTAATTAACTCAATTCACAGTTTGGTTTAATTTGATTGAATATAATTTAAAACAATTCTTTCCCTGTGGATCGACCCGTATTCGCCACGTACTAACAATTGTACGCCGTGCGCTTGCGGTTTATTTCAATATTCGCGACGATTTTCTAATTCATAGAATATTCGTCATCGAACAAGTTTTTGGCGCCGTTGCCGGGGAACTGAATTTAATTTTGATTTTATTCTTTGAATTAATTTTCTTGTTTGTTGTTCCTATTTCTTTAAAAAAAAATGTTATTTCATTTTGTTGTTTGTTAGCTTCTTTTTGTTCACTTGCATTTGTGTGTTTGTTGTTTGTGTTCTTTGTTCTCATAGTTTTTTTTATTATTATTAAAAAAAATAGCTTTTGTCTGTGTTTTGTGCATCATTTGTTTTTGGTGTTTCCATTTGTGATTTTCTTTTTCTTTTTTTTTTTTAAAAAATAAAATAATTTTTTTATTGCTTTCCTTTTACTCCCTCCTTTATTTCTTTCCCTTTATCTTTCTCTCATTTATTTCTTTTCTTCTCTTTCTTTCATTACTACTTTCCTTTCTTTCATTTTTTTTCCTATCTACAATTCTTACAAAAAAAAACACATTATTGCTTTCCTTTTTGTTCATATCTTTCCACTCTTGTTTTCTTCACCCATAACTTCTCTGTCTTAATTCTAATCCAAATTTCATCTGCCTCCTACCATCCTTCTCTTCTCTACATCTTCTCTCATTTGTGTTCTACTTGAAAAAAAAAGAAAAAAAATGTGTGTTTGCTTTGTTCATTTTGTTCGTTTTTGATTTTGTGTGTATTTGTGTTTGTGGTTGTTTTTATCGTGTTTATTTCTTGTTAAAAAACAAATTATTGCACTTGCCTTGTGTTTTCAAATTCTTTCCTGTTTCATTTCATTAATTTCCTTCCACCTTCATCTCATTAATTTCCTTCCGCCTTCATCTAATTTTCTATTCTTTTCAAAAATAAATAAATAAAAAGTCTTCTTTTCTTTTTCTCTTTTATTTCTTTCCAACTTTTCTCCACAACTCTTTCCTTTCTTTACAAATAATCAATAAATAAATAAATAAACCAATTAATTGCTTTCCATTTTCTTGCCTTCCCTCTATAATTTTCTGTTCTTGTCTGCCTTATATTTACTTCTCTTCACAACCCTCTATAAATCAATCCTCTCTTTCCATTGCAAAACCTCCTTCCACCATTCACCACTATCATCTCTACATCCCCTTCGTCTCATCTACCAACCACCCACAAATCACTTTCCCTGCTACGAGTTCCACGTACCAAAACCAAACACAAAGGCACTCCACCAAAGCAAATCCCTGCATCTCCATACCCTCATCCATAATCCAAAACCATGAAAACCTGTCGAGCTCACCAAACCGTCTTCACACCGCAAATCGGAAAAACCAGATCGCACCGCTCCATTTTTTGAAGATCCGAACACCTTACCTCCCTTCGAGCAGATCAATACTTCTTGTTCAATTTCGAATCTAAAAAAAAGGAGTCGTTTTAGTTCCTGAGACAAGAAAGGGAACGCATGAGTTTTTATTTTGGGTAAGAAATTTGGGGGACTAGCTGTCCCCTTTTATTGAGGGTGAAGTTTGTTTCAAGGGTATATTTGTTTCCTTTCCTGGTATATAAGGTGAGGTGTATTTGTTTAAAGTGAGAGAAGGGTGCATGGGTCTTTAGTGCTAAACATTGGTGCGCCCGCCTGATTGAGTTGTGTCTTTCGAGTTTGAGTTTTTTTTTTGTTAAGTTAGTTTTTATTTGTTGTTTATTTCAAAAAAAAAAAAAAAAACAATCCCTAGGCCTTATGTTAGCTGGGTTGCTTGTAGTTTGTTTTGATTTTGTTTTTCTTCCTTTTTGTTTTTTACTTGTTTCTTTTCGATTTTGTTCATAGCTTATAGTTTTTGTTAAAAAAACAAATGGTTTAACTTTTGGTTCTCATTGGTCTGTTTTCTTTTAAATTACTTTTGTATAAACTTGTCTTTTCTTTGTCTACTTGTCTCAGGTTGCTCAAATAAAAAAGGGGGAAAAATAAAGTCAAAAGATCAAGAAAGAATTCAAGCAAAGAAAACAAGGATTCAAAGGTCAAGTAATTTGCAAGTAGAAGAATTTGAATTGTTGGAGCGGTTGCACACCAAGTGGGGTGTGAACGCGCTAGCGCTACCCAATTGCACTGGACGGACTGCCGATCAAGGTGAGTATTTTCTATCTCTAAAGGGACCGCTGTTGCAAATAAAAAATATATATAGACATTGCTTGTAAAAATCTTCTGCAGGGCATCGGCTTGCTTGTAAAAAAAAATTTGTTTTTTTTATTTATTTCTGCAATTTCCTGTTCTGTGACTGTTTTGAGACTGTTCATTCTGTGACTGAATATTTTGCATGTTGATGTGTGGTTTAAAATTGTAAATCGAGCGTGGAATTAATTGAAAAGTTTATTTTTGAAATCGACTCGAGGATTCCCCAAAAGCTCATAGGATAAAATATTCGTTAAATTGACAATTAGGATTGATACTCTCTGAGGTGTCTAAGGAACGGTAGAGTCTCGAACTCAAACAAGTTCTTAAACCTTCAGTTGTGTTTCTACGGTGATTCTTGGCACACGGATAATCCCTGTCCGAACCTGGCCCAAACTTGTATTTATATAATCCGAAGTTGTTAATTTTAACATATTTTTTTAGGAGCTTCTTTTGAGCGACAAGTTTGCAATTGATTTCTTCAACAACAACAACAACAAAAACTCTCTTCTTCTAGTACATGCGCGCTTGCCCCATGTATAACCAAAATTTCGATTCTTTTCAAAATTTAAATGATTTTGATTCAAATCAAAATGAATTTCAAGCTGAAAACTTTTCGAATAATTTCCACAATGCTCAACAAATTGTTGCTCCACAATATGAAAACTGCCATTCTACGATTGAGGAGAATTTATCTGAGATGAGGAGACTATTAGCGCAAATGGATAAGCAAAATGCTGAATTTCAAAACAATTTCAACACGGGTTTCAACGAAAATTTTGAACACCAAAATGATTTTCATAATACGATGGTTATCGAATTTGAAACATGCGTTGCGAACAAGCTAAATTTTTGGCGATATTGGTGGTGGAAATTAAATAATGAACGACTTCTGAGAGATGAGGTTGATGAATTTTTAAGGTCAACCAATGAGGAACACATAGAAACGACGAATCTAAAAACCAACATTTTGAAGTTTAATGTGTCTACCAGTTTTCTTGAAGAAAGCCTGAGTGAAATTGATCAAATAATGCATGAAATTTGGATTTGTCGCGAGAAAATCAAGGAATGGGCGCGAACTTTTGATGAAAAACAAGCTTCTGAAAATAAAGATATCGAAAACATGCGTATCATTGAACAACCGTCTCAATACACCATTGAATTTTGGCAAAATCTAGAAAATCAATTACTTGAGGGAATTAATGATGTTGATGACTTTGAGGATTCCATGAAACTTGGCTTGACTTACATTGAAAAACTGGCTCAAAGAATGGACAATAGCGAACAAGTTTCTTATCGGATTGTTTATCAAATTTCTCTTCTTCAAACTGAAGTTACAAACTTGTTCAACAACTACAAATCCCAATCTAGTGACAAACAACTTTCTGCCAATGTTTCTTTTGAAACAAATAGTCAGCCATTAACTTCGTCACAATAGTACATAACGATTATTGATGATTCCGACGATATGACTGTTGATGAAAATGAAAATTTTGAAAAATCTCTGGTGCAAAACTCTGATTTCTGCAAAACTGAAATTCAAACTCAAACTGATGTTTCTGCTGAAAATTCAACTCGTACTGAAATCGAAAATTTTCAACTAACAACTTCTGAAATTGATGAAAATCTTAATGAAGTTGTTGAAATCTCTGTAATTGATTTGAATTTAAATTCTTCTGAAAACAAAGACGTCAATCTTCAATTTGATCTTCCTCTCTCAGATTATGAAAATTTTGAAATGTTAGCAACTTTAGACTGTCAACTTGAAAGAAATGACAAAGTTGGTAACAACTGTTTAGGTGAGGACGACTTTGATGAGCGAAAACTTCTTGATATGATTGACAATAATGTTGTTAGGTCTGAAATTGAAAATGAAACATTTGAAAACTTTGAAATTCTTAAGGTTGAAAACAATGGGACTGTTGAATGTGATTTCAAACATGATGATGATTTTTCTGAAATTGTTGAAACTCCTTGCGACTTGATCATTTCAACTGAACCACACTGTGATCACTCGTTTTTCACTGATAAATTTCTGCAGTATGTGAACTCTTTTTGGAATAACACAGTTTTTGAGAAAACACGATTCCAGAACTTACTAAAAATTCATTTGTTTGGTTTTAACTTTAGGTTTATGAATGAACCTTTAGTTAACAAAATTTCAAATATCAATGCAAAACTAAACAATATTTCTCAAAACAAGTGTGTGGGGGGGGGGGGGGGGAGAATGACACACATATCTCTCAATTTATACATCATTTAATCAAGTCAAACTTTGTTTTTGAAACTTTTTCTGAACCTCGGTTCACTGACCTCTCTGTAGTTGCTATAGAAATTCAATTTGATTTTTGGATCAATTGTAAGCTCAAAATTTTAAAATTAGCAACTCAAACTTTTGAAAAAACAAAATTTGTTTTTCCAAATCTGAAATGTGATATAAAATTCTTTATGATTTGGTTTTCTGTGCTTAATCTGTGTCTTATAATCCTTACGAGGCTGATCCATTGGTCCATTGTGGACCGGTTCATCTATTCGATGACTACATATTTTCTACACACATATTTGGTAAGTCGCACAAACCTTTTTTTTTCTTCGTAAATATGTAAATATTTCTCTTCTGTTCAACTCATTGTGTCATGCATTGACTGTGAGGACACAGTCGGAATCAGGTGTGAGGGGAGTTTCAAATTTATTTTGGTTTTGCATAGAATTTTCTTTTCATTTGTCAAAAAAAAATCGCATTTCTATTTACTTTTAAATAAGACATGATGGAGTTATTAGCATATAATTTTGGTCGTTAGATTTAAATGTTTGTAAATTTACTTCTCTTAGCGGATAACGAAAGGAAAGTTTGAATTATGAGCAAATTTGGTGTAACTAGTATATTGGGAAATTCGTAGGCGAAGAGTATGAGATGTTTTCTGAATTGTAATCCAATTAAATAAATGGTTGATTTAGACTACTTGCGATAATATTTTAGATCGTTTAAGTGAAGTTGTGCTAAGATATTCTCGCTTAACTCTCTTTCTTATGTAAAAAAAAGTGTATATATATATAATTATCCAAGGGTATCCAACATTGCTGGTACAACTGGCGTTGATGTGCAAACCCGCCAAGCTCTTTCCGACACCTTGTTGACAAAGTCAGCGTCGGTAAATCTTGGTCTCATTTTATGAGTTGGACACCTAAGGATTACCAACATCTTGTTGACAAAGTCAGCGTTGGTCTGCACAATCCACCAAGCTCTGTCCCAAACTCTCACGTCAGTCCGCGAGGCAGTGCACGGGTGGTATACCTTGGTCTTTTCGGTTAGGTGTTTGTAAGTAGTAATAATGTAAATATTTTGTAATAAAGAGAGAGTAAGCACTTGAAATCCAAGCACACTCTTCACTTATTCGACCTAACTTGTTAACAAAAAGGAACTTGAGACGCCGTTTTGCGATTGTTGACATCGATTATAGAACTCATTTCATATTTGCACTATGTTTCAACCAAAACAACTGGCCAAGCTGGAGGAGTTTGTAACGATAACATGATTTTTGTTTGAAGTTTTGATTAGTAACAGACTCAAATTTCATATTGACGACCCAAATTTGTGTTAACTCATTCGTGTAATATTTAAAAGTAAATTATCCATTTGTAAATATTCCTTTAAAAGCTTGCATTCATCTTGTAAATATTTTCTAATCTTGCATTTTGTAAATATTTTTTGCATTTAACTTTTGGATTTTGTGGGTAGTATCCGCTGAAAACCTTCACGAGACAACACTCGTCCTACTAGGGACACCTAGGGGTTTAACGGCTTGTTGCATACGCTAAATGCAATCGTGTTTCCTACGAAAGTGTGACATATTTTAGTTTAGTTTATTCGAGGACGAATAAAAAGATAAGTGTGGGGGTATTTGATATACACGTAAATGTGTATATTTTATCCGCTTATTTATCTTATTTTATATTTAAAATAATTGATATTGTGTATTTATAGCTGTGTTTTCAGATTGTTGATAAAAAGCTTGGTTTAGAGCATTTGATGGATAAAGCATGAAGAATTTGCTTAAAAAGAGTGAAGTTGAAATTACTAAAGCTTGAAGAGTTTAAAGCTTGAAGAACGGTTGCAAATAGAGTTTAGTTGGGTAGATTTGGCTCACTAAAGACTCATATTGTGTTCACATTGGCTCATTTGCAGGCCATCTCACTCATGTTGCATTCACATTAGCTCATTTGCAAGGCCTCTCACTCTACAGCTGCATTCACACTAGCTTATGTGTTATTTGGGCTAATTCTTTAGTCCCACATTGTGTAATTAGCTAGTTAGTCTTTGTCATATAAGCTATAAATACCTTGTATCTCATTCTTTGAAAAACACACTTAGTTTTATTCTGTAATTCTCTTCTTGGAATAAAACTCTTCTTTCTCTTTTCTGTTTAGTTTTATTTACATGTATTTTCTTTTCTGCAATTAGTGTAGCTATTTAGTTAATATCCTTCCTTAAGTCCTTACTAGTTTTTCTTCAATGTTGAAATATATTTGTGTTGAAATAATAACACAAATGAGGAGCTAAACCTCTACAATTTAGGGGTGATGAAGCTCTCTAATCACATAGATTCAACATAGTTTATTCTTCATGGTCTCTATTTGTGTTTATTAAAGAATGGATGTTTAGCGTATTTTGTTAATCATATTTGGTTTTGGTGATCTATGCCTCTAATTAATAGAGGATAGATCATGCTTGATCAAATGACATAAATAATTTACCTTTTCATTTATATATTATTTTGGCAACAAGAGGAAGTATTAATCTACATTTGATATTCTATATTACTAATTATTAGTAAATAGAATATTCTTAAAATTGATGTTGCTTTCAACTTGTTTTCTTTTTCGTAAGAACTGAATAGTGAATTAGATTTATGTTATAGTTTGATGACTTATATTATGCTAATTAATAGCATAAATATTTCATACTTATAATAAACACAAAATCTAATCTCACTAATGACCAAACAAATAGAGAACATAATTTCATGATGTTGATTTGTGTGATTTAGAGAGTGAAAACACCTCTAAGTTGCTCTTAACCAAGAGTTTCATTCTCATCTTAGTCATTAATTTTGTTAAATTTTAGTTAACTCAATTCACAGTTTGGTTTAATTTGATTGAATAGAATTTAAAATAATTCTTTCCCTGTGGATCGACCCGTATTCGCCACGTTCTAACAAATGTATGCCGTGCGCTTGCGGTTTATTTCAATATTCGCGGCGATTTTCTAATTCATAGAATATTCGTCGTCGAACATCAGTCATGGGACTGGTGTGAGAACTAAAACAGTTATTAATCTTTATTTTTAAAGTTAGGTAAATCAAGAGACCACGCCGTATAACACGGAACGGGTTTCCTCCCAAGAATACCAGTGCATAAAACAAACGGCGCAATGCTAAAAAAAGAAAAATGAAGCTATTATTAGACCCAGGTCCCATCACACAATGCAACGCAAGCCCGAGGATAGGGTTTTTACCTTATAATAGCCAAGAATGCTTGATACGTTTAAAACAAATCATTTGATACTATTATAAGTGCATAGTGTATAAAACAACTTCAAATCATAAGTATCAATCATAGGCGACTTGAGCGTCCCATGCCACTATGTCACCATATATAGGTTTACAACTAAAATCGAAACGTCACGTATTGGAAGTTGGATTTCCATCTGTGAACCGAGGCCAGGGATCGTCCTCTACCGATTCGAGACAATCTAGCCCATGTCTCAGGACCCAGACTCAGGTGAGCCCTTGGAGCGACAGGGTCGGTCCACCGATGTGGATTAAAATGCCTGAACAATACATCTCTCCGCCCTATGGGGCGTAAATGAGCCAACAAATGACTCCATCGGACCCGGATCGTCCGATCAAACCAAGGCGCCTCGCAACAGCAACAACCACATAAGTCAAACTCGTCAGGGCGTGTAAAACCACCGACGCCACTTCTAGCTAGAAAGAAACGCATGTCCTCCCTGAGGTCCTCTCCCGTTTCTGGTCCACTACCGGGGTGTGAGGCTCGCGAATCAACATTACACAAAGCTATGCCACAAAGGCCGTGCTTTGATCATCCACCACAAGACTCTGCTTTTCAACAGAAGCCTTGATCATATTGCCACTTAGGCATGCCACACAGGCAATTCACTCCATGCGTTTGATGTCCATCGATATATAACCTCTGAGCTCGTACGTCTCAGAGAAGGGCGTTAAGCAAGAGAATAAATTCTCCGTTGCCAAACAGATATATATTTAATAGAAATCAATCACACAGACTAAAATCCAATGTCAGACACACAGTCCATTTACAAGTTCGTTCTGGGTCTGAACGAAACCGGAGGCACCTAGTACCCCGCATATCCATCGATCTCCATGTACATCTGGACGATCACCAACTGTTTCCATCTTCTTGGGTGTACGGCCCAATCAAGATCGTCAGTAATTATCCAAACGACGTGAAGACCTCCGGTCTTCAACCACCGTCTTCACCTTCGACTTATCGTCGTATCAGCTATTCAGAATGGGATAAACCCGGTCTTCCCGAATAACTCGCGTATATGATAAACAAGTGTTACACAAACACAACATTCGCCTCATTCCAATTCATCAGTCACTAAGCGTAAATTAATCAAGAGAATAATTCCCCAAATATTAACCCTGAAGGCCGAAACCAACATCAGATCAATATCCAGAAAACCATTCTGCTTTGCTAACCGATAGTTAGTTTCTAAATTTCACATTCATAGGGAAAGGTTCCTATTTATTTTATCAAAGATAAATCCTTTAAATTTATTCTTTAATCTAATTTTGAATATCAATTCAAACTAGTCGGGATTAGCGAACCTTACCGAAGTAATCGTTTGTTTTAATTTCCCAATCCCAACCTATTCATCCCATGAAGTAAAACGGGTCTTACTTCATATCTAACCCCACGGTGTTATCGGTAAATTTAATTACCATTTCACGTTTAAATCTAATTAAAGATTTAACTATCGCCTGGAGCAAAACTGGTGATACTCCATTCTCGATCATTTCAATCTAATTAAAGATTCATTAAAACTCCACTTAGTTTTAATCTTTAACTGGGTTAAAGAATCAGTGTCATTTTAAAACACGGTTCACGATAAACCCAAAATCACATTCCATTAATTATCGTGTTAAAGAACAAGTGTTATTTAAAACACTGTTCATGATAAACCCAAAAATCAATACCAATTCAATTCCAATTAAATATTATTTAATTGGTACACTTCATTAAATCTAAATAAAAAGATTTAATCTTTTTCTCAATTGGGCTTAAGAACAGTGTTAATGAAGACACCATTCACGACAAACCCAAATCACATTTGATATTAAATACAAGGCTCTGAATAGAAAATATATCGGCTTATATTCAATATCAAATTCTACGACCAACAAATATCCTATTGGAAATAACGATATGAATATATCTTTCAAATTTCCATAACAGTATCTGTATAATCACGAAATCCAACATCGAAATATTCCACAGACAGTTTCGATTCAAATCCATTCCAATTCAATTATTGGAAATTCTGGTTATTTTCAAAACCATTTCAAATCCAATTTATTTATTTAAAAATAAATAGAATTTTAATTCTAGTTCAAAACTAGTTCATTTCAATAAAAATCTATTTTTATCCTTTCAAATATGGAGTTTTTCATCCCGATTCTTCCCAAATCATTTCTTATGATTTTACACAAATTATTACTATTTTTAATAATTTCATCAAGGCCCGTACAGTCGATTTCCATCAACGGCCATCGAACTGCACTTACAACGACCTTTTCCAAATTTGATTTGGACATAATTCCAAATCCAACCGTTAGATTTAAAATTTCTAATATTCGTTAGAAAGCTCTTTTCGATATGAACCCAACGGTTCTAGTTTTAGGAGAATCCGACGGTCGGATTTCCCGCAATATCCGTTCGAAGTCAGTGGTCGAAATTCGCGAACTGCCGCGGCGAGGCGCGTTCTATTCAGGCCATTATATTATATATATAATATATACTTCATCGATTTCCTTTTAAAACGTATTTTATAAATCGTTTTAAATTCGTTTTCAAAACAGTTTCAACTTTATATTCAATTTTAAATCAAAATTGAATTTTGCCTTATAAATTCGTTTTAAATTCATTTCAAATTGATTTCCATTCGAATTGATTTCTAATTCAATTTAAGTTCGTTTTCAATTCAATTCAATTTCAATTCGAATTCATTTCTATTCAGTTTAATTCGAATTTCAATTCTTTTCAAAATATCAGATTTTGAAATTACTTTCGATATTCATTATAAAATGAATAGAATCGATATAAATATCGTTCATGTCAAAATGGCGTCAATCTAATCAACACGGCTTCATATATTTCTATTTTCAAATATTCTATTCAAATATTTCTATTTCAAATATTCTATTTCAAATATTTCTTTTTCAAAACTGGAATGAGGCCCAATCAATTACCATATAATGTTAATTATATGGATTTTCTACAATGCATGTATACAATAACAATGATGAATAATCAACCATCATCCAAAGTGCATTCTACACTGTATAAGCATCAAATATAAATATTTAACGCTCATAACAGTCTGTCCATCAATCGATCGAGATACAGCTAATTATTGGGACTAGTATATGTCATATATCATCCCAATACCCGTGTGGGGTTTTCAAACAATCAAACACAGATTTTATTTGTGTAGTTGGGCGATGTGTAAAATTTATCGTCCCAATCAATATCAGTCAAATGTGTGTATATAAACAAATCGTCCGATTTGTTTATTTTTATTTCATTTCATATACACATTAAAAATTCTGTTTTTAACTATAAAATATTTTCCACTATAAAATATTTTATTTTATTTCATTTCACATAACATCACACAATCAACTACATATCAAAATCAAACAAACAAGCATACAAGCCGTCCATGGTCTGCGGACGACGGGTGTCGGGTGCAACTAAACACCGTCTGCATCCTAGTATATATTTAAATAGAAAATTAAATAAAAGGTGAGGAGTTCTCACCGACTAGCTAATCCAAACGGCACGACTCTTCATAAGTAGAAATCCTCCGTCGTTTCTTCTTTTATCACTTTCGTCATCCGTATTCACTACATATATAAAAATCGAATTTTTACTTTGTTATTCAATATATAAAAATCGAATTTTTACTTTGCTATTCAATATATAAAAATCGAATTTTTACTTTGCTATTCAATATATAAAAATTGAATTTTTACTTTGCTATTCAATATATAAAAATCGAATTTTTACTTTGCTATTCAATATATAAAGATCGTATTTTCTCTTCGCTCTTCAGATAATAAAGATCATATTTTTATTTTAATGTTTACACTACAAAAATCTTGTTTTTATTTCAAAACCATGTATATTTTTCTTTTCAAAAATTCATATCTTTGTGTTTTCAAAAATTTTATCTTCGTATTTGCAAAACAAAGTTTTATTTTTAACTAAGCAAAAATCGTATCTTCATATATTTAACTAAGAAAAAAAATCCTATCTTTACTTAAGCAAAAATCATATCTTTAACTAAGAAAAAATCCTATCTTTACTTAAGCAAAAATCATATCTTTAACTAAGAAAAAAATCCTATCTTTACTTAACCAAAAATCATATCTTTAACTAAGAAAAAATCCTATCTTTACTTAAGCAAAAATCATATCTTTAACTAAGAAAAAATCCTTTCTTTCTTCAATGAAAAATCCTTTATCTGAAAATAGTTTTTTTTATATATAAAATAAAACAAAGATCAAAGGGTAAAGACTCACAGTTCATTCAATTTCTCAGAGGAAGGGGGATTCGGTGTTGCGAACGGTGGAGGAGAGGAAGGGTCAGAGAGTGGCGGCTGGTCGTGGGGAGGCGGGCATGGCTGGAGCGGTGGCGGTCGGCTGCTAAAAAGGGGCGTGGAGATTTAAAAAGGGGGGCTCACGTATGGCTATCGTGACGGAGGAGAAGGAGGTCGAGACGAAGGTGAGGCTTGCCGGAGTTGGAGGGGAGGTGCGGCGAGAGGCGGTCGGAGGGGAGGTGTGGTGGCGATCGATTTGGGGGGGGCACCCCTTTTTCTTTTTTTTATATGGGGTTGACTGTAAATATGAAGAGAGGGAGGAGGGAACTAAATATATATAATTATATTTATATTATTTTAATTTTATTTAATTCCAAAAAGCAACTTTTATTTTCGACCTCAAAACGAGACCCACTGCCTGTCGTCCACAGCTAATTACCCCCATTCCGAACACGATGGGGTATGTATCGTAAGCTGATTTGATCGTTTCAATCAGTTTTCGTCAAATCAAAATTTAAATCTATATATTCTATTTTAAACGTACATTTCAAATTACTGGGGGCACATACTAACTCGAAAAATTCCAGAAAAATATTTTCTAACTTCGTATTGACCATACGGCCTTAACAAAACCAGTTTCGTCGAATTCCGAGACCGTTTGAAAAATGGCCATTTTCCAGTCGATTAAAATCAACTAAAACTGGTCAAACACGTTTTCCTTTGCCACCCTCACATATTGATTCGAAAAATTATGAAATTTTAAACCTAGCAATAATTTGACATCACGGATCCAATAAAAGGGGTTTCGTCGAAATCCGAGGTTGTTTGCAAAATGACTATTTTCAAGGGCTGAAATTCCATAGCGACTATTCAGAATTTTCAACTGGACATATCTTTTGATTCCCGCTATGAAATTTCAATTGTTCGGGTTCGTTGGAAAGATAGTCACAATTAGATTCCATTATTTTTTGTTTCACTAAAATCCGGTTTATTTTGCATCCAGTACGTTCAATTGAAGTTTGAAATCGAATTATCGAACTACCGCGCCATTTTCAATTTCTTTTATAATTTAAAATAAATATTTATATTCTAACGACGATCTATATAATATATACGTTTGAATTCTATTCAAAATAAATTTCTCGTCGTTATTATTTAAAATAATTCATTTTAAATAATCAAAATTCGCTAAAATTGCCAAAATAAAAATTTTAAATTGGCCCAGATTTCCGGGTTATTACAACGTTCTTGTTGAACCCAGTGTATTCGCCTCTAGAGATACACTATCGGCAGGTGGTTCCATACCTTGTCATAGTCAGAATCCAATCTCCAATAAGCGCCCGCGGTTTTGATTGTATACTATATATGTGGAGCGTGAGATGCAAGCGTTTGGCTAGATTCTATTTATTTGTACTCAGACACTATTATAATATCAGAAGATATATTTGATTTCAAATTGTTTTGGGTTTTAGTAAGGTAAAAACCGTCCGTGTTTATGTGTGGGTTGATCTTACTATTATCCTTTCCTTTCAAAAAAAGATTTTGAACTTTAAAATCAAGTTGGATGATTCTTTTAAAACTTTGCGAGTTGTTCTCACTCTGGTTCACTAGACTGACCCGGTATTTGTAAGGCTTAGGTTAGACTGGGTTGTACAGTTCCAGATTATCGGATGCTACGGAGTCCAGAGACGAGCCGGATGGGTTCAGACATATGATATTACATTATTTCGTTGTGTATTGTATATGAGGACAGGTTATTATAACTGCCAGAGGTGTTGGCTGTAAGCTGTACTCTGATGTTTTGTAAGTATTTTCAAGCTCTCAATAAAGATTATTTCTATATTATATTTTGTTCCGCTACGATGTGAGACTCTGGTTCTCTATGTTGGTTCTTCTTCCTCTTCTATTCTAATCTTTCTTTCTATCTTATCTCACCCTCTAACTTATTTCTAATAACTATCTGGTGTTTTCGATACTTGGGTTTTGGCAAGTAATACGGGTATTATGTATTATTGTCGGAGTCCAAGCGTCGAACCTGCTGGGCCATTACAGTATATCAATGCTTGTTTGATATGAAAATTCGATTTACTCACGCTTATAATTGTTAGAAAATTCGTTGAACACATGCTTATAACCGTTAGTAAATAATCTATTTATAATGGTTAAAACCGTGAGTAATTAGATTTAACTAACGCTTATAACCATTAGTACTTGTTATTAACTCATGCTTATAACCATACCTATTGCTCACGGTTATAACCGTGATAATATTCGTTACAAAATTTACCCATGGCTGTTGGCTCAATGATTATAACCATTTGGATTCTAATTTCTCATGGTTATAAGCATGACAATCGAGCCTTTATGGTGTTGTGATTTTTTAAATTTAAATGTATTGGTCGCGTCTGCGAGGAATTTAACAAATAGGAGTAAGAACCGGTTACACATCGCGGTGGCTCCTAGTCGTTCTAGCACCATCGCGCGGATCTGGTATATTTATTAATTACACAGTTATAGATAGATTTTAAGTTCTAAGTTATAGTTGATTTAAGTTTAATTTCTAATTTACATATGTGTATATTTAGGAGAGACAGCGTGGTGTTCCTATGTCATACTATGATGTTTCTGAGCACACACATGCAGTGAGTCGGATTGATGACACAGGATCAGTTTCCTACTTTGGGAGCATGATGCCAAGGCCTATGCTGCATATGTAAGTAAAACATAGTTAACTTAACTTTAATTAAAATAGTGTTATCTAAATTTAATTGCATTTTGCTTAACATGATAAGTTTCAGCAACAAAGGGCACAAATGCTTGAGGAGACTGGGAGGACCGAGTTGACTACCGAGGATGAGGATATGATTTTTGATGTTTTCATAGATCCACTAACCCGGAATAGACGCCATGGTTTGGCAATCTAGTGGCAATAGAAACTAAAATTTATAATAAAAACTGAAATTTACTTGAATTACAACTATGAAATACTGAAAATCTAAAATTATATACAAGTTATGACATCTCAGCAGTCATACCAAAGAACTTAGGACAAGGAGAAGATCACACAGCTACGAGCCCAGATCGCGGAGCTTAATGAGTGTGATAGTTGCCACGAAGAGCATATGGAGCAACTTAACCAACATCTGGTGGAGTTCATTGCCCAATACAGTGCACCACCTTTATCTTCCGGCGGAGAGAGTTGAGGTTAGTTTGTTTTGATGTTATATACACTTTGAGAGTAGGTGAGGATTATGCTTGATACATTATGATGGTTTGTATATATTGATGTTGTGTTGGTGATGATGGTTTGGTCATGATGTTGGTTGACTGTTGGTGATGATGGTTTGGACATGGTGTTGGACGACTGTTGGTGATGATGGTTTGGACATGGTGTTGGTGATGATGGTTTTTATATATTGATGTCGTTGGGATATATGTACATATATAGTGTGTTGATGACATTATGTTGATGTATTTTGTAAATATTGGTTTATGTCATGTGTTTTGTATGCTTTTTGTTTGATTTTGGTATAATATTATGTTTTTGGTGTATATATGATTGGGACTATGATGTATATGCTCGAAATGGAGCAGTTTTGTTGAGTATAATATTATGTGTGGCTGGAAGTGGGTAATTTGAAATTTGTAAAAAAAAATACCTAGATTTCCAACGGCTTCCAACAGTTGGCAACGACTTATAGGTTCATGTATTTCAATGGCTTCCAACGGTTATTAATGATTTATTTTCAATAGTCTTCAACAGTTTCCAACGGCTAGCTGGCCAGACATGAAATACACATGACCAAGTTTCATTATTGAAAGCCATTGGAAAATAACTGTTGTTGGCATTGGAAGTCATTGGAAACTGTTTATCCGTATACCAACACCTTCGAACGACGTTCCAATGGCTGCCAATGGCCCCTGGTCTTTGGAACCCGTTGTTTCTCTTGTAATGTTGGTTGTCCTTTATGACCATTAGATCCAAATGAGAATACAGTTACGACATCAAATTTAATTAGAAATTGCAATAAGAGCTCTTTCCCTTAGTGCAATTAACCAAGAGTCTAAAGTCATTTTTTCAATTGCAAGTTAAACACTACGCTAAAGAAGATTGTTATCAGATTTCTCGATTTTTGAACTGTGTTATAACTCTTCAACACTTAAATCAAAAAATACAGAAAAACATTAGATCTGAATTCAATGACTTTATAGATCGATATCAATCCATATATGGATCAGTACCAATTCATAATCCTTATGATTTCATTCGATTTTATTCAAATTTGCTATTTTATTTCTCATGTTCATTTTCTCTTGATGCTTCTACGTTTATTAATTCCTCTATTCTTTGAGAATGATGACAAAATGGAAGGAGCATGAATTTCTATCCATTAATAAAATTAGCCGAAATTATCAATTATCATTATTGCATTGATCCTTCTTTTATGTATTGAGAAATGTGGAGGAAATTTGATAGATGATAGATTGGTACCAACCAGTATATTTTAATATACTTTCTCCTCTTTTTACTAGCTACCTAACAACCCTTCGTATCTAATCGTCAAGCCTAATACACATTCCTTCATCATGTTATAGTCCAATATAATTGAAAAGTCGCTTGTAAAAATAGCACATAACATATAATGATACTAGTTTGGCATATACACAACAAATCATTTCGACATATGATGGAATTATAGTTTTTTAAGTGCTGCTAGACTACTTCGGTTGATATGTCTTTTCACTATTTTTCCGACTAAATGTTGTAACAATATTTCATGGTTTTTTTAAAGTGGTCGGAAAAGTGGTTAGTCTAAACGAATAACAAGCTAGTGATAATAAAGTATTAAAAAAATACTCAAATATTTCATTAATAGTATTACTTGCTAATTCAATTTATTTTAATTAATAGAAAACAATTTATTCAGGTTAATCAAATCATAACATCACATTTCATCATAAACCTAGCATAAAAAGTGAAAAAGCCCATCCTCTAAAAACACACCAAAATTGAAAAAGAAGATGAATTTATGCAAATATCAGTCATATTAGGGCTATCAACGAATACTTTCGGATACAAATAGTGCTATATTCGTATCCGCATCCAAAATCATTTTCGGATATCGGATATCCATATCCGCGGATACGGTTGGATGTCTGATAATTATCATATCCACCAACAATCGGTAAATTAAGAAATATAAATGAAATTTTTTGGTTAAACATTAATAATTTTTCAATTTTATTGATTACAAAAGTGTTAAAAATAAACAAATATGTTAAAATTAAGTATATTTGAGTATCTAATACGCATCTAGTGCATATAATATAAATCTTTGACTTATTAAATTAATAAATAAATCTCAATCATTGTACTAAAATACATATAATTTTGAGCATAATGTTAGAAAAAGTCGAACGGATAACTTTCGGGTGTGGATATCTATATATCTGTATCCGTATCCGCATCCGTTTTCTCAGATATCGGATATTTATCTGCTTTTCGGATACATATTTCGAATTTTACAGCTATCCATTTACATCCGTATATTTTATGCCTTTTAGAAACAAATATTAATTACAACATTAACACTTTGTAATAAGTTTTGTATAATAACACTATAAATACAGGAAATGATTTCTGGTTACCAAATTCAAATTGTATATAACTACAAATACATCAGGCTCTCCAATTCATTTTACCTAATAATCGTAGAATTTGAACCAGCTACCACTGTGTTTTGTCCCCAAAATCTTCTAACCTTCAGTATTTTCCCACTTGTTTGTTTTGTAGTATAAACATTGGTAATGTAATAGTTTTACGATATAAGTTGCATGTCATCTGAAATATCTGTAGACGCTTCCTCCAAAAGGGAGTATACAGTAGGTTTCTTCTCTTCATCATCAACAAAGCAGAAGCAGAAACCGACGAACATTGTAGTGGACAAAAAAAGAATACTGTGGAAATATTGAAAGTCCCAATACCTCCTGCATTAACACAAAAATATATTTCCAGGACTGAAATTAATATAAACAAAGTAGTCATTCCATAAGGATTTTCCTTAGTAAAGTTTTAACGAGGAAGCATTTTCATATAGAAGTACCAAACATATTTTGATATAGTCAACTATTATTTATGAAGACAGTGCAACTTGAGTGGCTCGGATTCAAGAAAATCGTATCAACGGTGATAGCACAAGGCATATTTCTTCTAAATTTCTCTTAATACATGAACTATAAAAGGACAACAAGACAAAGGAGAAACAAATCCAACCTCAAGAAAAGAGGCTAGATCTGCTCTCAATGGTAATTCCCAAATCAACGTTTCAGAAGACTGTGTATAAAATTGGCATGCATCAACTATATCAATAGACAAATTGAATAAAGCATTATAAATCAAGGGGAGAGTATAAAAATTGTGTTATAAATGTACTCTTTTCCTTCACTAATATTCTTCCCACTGGGTTTTTTGCTAGTAAGGTTTTTAATGAGACATTATCTTGATCCTGAAGTATTAACACTCATTTTAACATTATAAAACATATTATCTAAAGTTGAAATAAAAAATTTCTTTTTCCTTATTTATGATTTTTCCCATTGGGTTTTTCATAAAAAGCTTTTAATGAGGCAATTAATCTTATCATCTTTGCATACACATATTCAAGGGAGAGTGTTATAATATGCAGAAGTAATAAGGGTGAATATGCTAAAGGACTTTGCACTAATTTATAGGGCATGTAGACTATATAAATATAAAGGTCGTATGCATTGTATTTTACATCACAATTAATAGAAATAAAGAGTCTCTCCCTAATATCTTCTGTTCTCTCTATTAGTTTCTCATCTTTTATTAT